>OX346247.1:24394123-25624623 GCA_947049315.1 Epistrophella euchroma
GGACAAACACACTCACATTTGAGTTCTAAATTGTGGTAGAGAGTTGGTTATTTCTACGAGCTATTTATTATTTGGAACCAGTTCCATTGGAACAAAGCATCCGAGAATAATAAAATAGCTCATTTTTTTGGGGGAAGGGATGAGCATGCATGAGACAATGATAATACGGAAAAGGGCTCTTTGGAGGTAGTCCCATGACCATAAGTAATGCAAAGTATTTCGGAGGCAATTTGAAGAATGCAAAGAACAATTTCATGATATAATTTGTTCAAGAATAGAATTAAAAAAAAAAAAAAAAAAAAAAAAAGCAATCTTTAGCGAAAATAAACTTAGATAAGTTGTACATTGTAGAGTACCTATCAGTGGCGTGGCGTGGATAATTTTAAATGGAAAGTCGAAAAAATATAATCAGCCCGAAAACGCATGTAACTAATTTATAAATGTCTACCTTAATTTGCCTATATCGCTTTCCACGCCATGATATAAGTATTTTACTTTATAAATTTTGTATAGATAGGGTCATAAAAGTTTAATTTTACAATAAAATAAATAGGTACATAAACTGAATTTTTCAAAGAAAAACCTACATGACTTCCTCATCAAACTTCACACAGCAGCTCAGCGAGACACATACAAAATAATTGAAATAAGACGAAAAAAAGTGTGTTATTTTTTGGAATGAAAAATAATTTTATAATATTACTCGGTGGATAGAACAAATTTGTTCTCTTTGATCTAGTTCATTTATTCGCTGTATATAAGACGCGAAAAACCGAGTTATTTTTTTGCTTTCTTATGAACAAAAATAACACGGTTTTCTTCGACACATTTAGGAAATTTTCAATTTAGATTAATGTTGCTCGTTATTTATTGAATGTTGAAAGGTAGAATTTGGAAAGGTAACTCGATAGGAATCGTGTTATATGGACGCCACGCCACTGGTACCTATAAATAAACAAAAATATACGTACTTAAGATAGTCCGAGAGCTTTTAGATTACTTACATCATCGCAGGTATTGAAATCATAATATGCTGGACAGGTCGCACAAACTTGCTTTTTTAGTTAAAAGCTAGAATGTTCTGATATCTTTAACGAAAAAATGTAAAAAAAATAGTCAAAAGTACCTGCTAAAAATATGTATTAATTTTATGTTTAAATACTTTTAAAATTTTTAAATTCATTGCAAAATTGCAATAAAATCAGTCGATCCATTCGGAATAACTCGAAAATAAGGCATTTTTGTTTTAAACATCAAATCCCTATTTTCGAAATGCGAATTTATGACAAAAAACTCAAACGTAGTTTTTTTTTTACTATGTATGGAGGAATGAAGTTTAACCAAAATATTTTGTATGGACAGGTATCAAGATAAACGAAATCAAAAATTCGAATTTTCTATCTATGGAGTTACATTAAAATGCTCTGTACCTAATTTGAAGCCAATCAGGTGGTCCGTTAAGGCTTTAGCTCATAATACAGTGAACTAACAGACCCACGGCGGCGTGACACACAGACACAAAAACACACAGACCTATGACGGATGGTATGTCGAAAATCACTTTTTCGTGCTTCTTCATAATCGTAGTGTCAATTTTAATTACAATTTATTTCTAATTAGGTTAATTTTAACAATTTTGTAGTTTAAACTGTAACCGCCATATTATTCACTAAATACATCCAGATTTAAACTTAAATCCAGATGAATTTACATTGAATTTGTATGATTTACATCCAGATTTAAGTTTTAATCTAGATGTATCGTGTGAATAATATGGCCGTAAGATTCATGAATGTGAAGGGTACTGTTTTAAACATTTAAGTATCTACTACCTTCAGACGTCATATCTGTCAAACTATCAAATGCAAAATGACAGTTTTACTTTTCTTCAGTAGGTAGTCTTTTCAATTTTCTCGTGATGACATACACAACAATGCTAACAACCTTTAGAAACATGGTTTTGTGCGCCAAAACATATCCAATAGAACTCTTGTTTTGTTTGTTTAGTAACGTGAAATTATCACCAAGTTTCCACACTTCACAGTTGGGCTTTTTTAGCTATGGGTTTTGACAGCAAAGTGTGAAAATTTGTGAAAATTTGCAGGGAATTTCACGTTACCAAACAGACTGTATATACTGCTCTCTTTTTTATTCATAAACGTCAAAATCATCACTTGTGGAAACTGAAAATTTTACACAGTAAACAACAACGAAAAAATAGTGTCGATAGTTTAGTCAGTAAATTTAGGGAATATAATAGTCGAGATAAAGTTTTAGAATGTCTGGAATAGTTTGACATTAGGTCTGTTCGTTTACTTTCTGCACTAAATTTGTAATATCTGTCAAATTTTGAGGAATGAGTATAAAATTCTCTCAAAGAGAGTAGATTTCCATAAAAGAAAAAAAAACGCTTTTTGGACAAAAATTGTTTTGAACGTTAAAAAAAATAAACAAGAGCCTACACATCAAAAATGTAAAATAGCGACAACACAAAAATTTTTATTGAAACTGTTATATTCTTTATGAAATTTCACTACAGAAACCTTTAAAAACTACAGCAATACTTTATTGAAAAGCCTAATTAAACATAAAAAAAAACAAAACCGAACTTAAAATAAAACAAACAAGTAAACAACAGCTATTTCGTATTTTTTTGTTGTTACTTCTTTTGACAGATCTCACATTTCTGACCGAAGAAATTTCTTGGGCAGGAATTGTCAGGAAGGGAAAATGTTTTACTTTATCTTGAGCTTTCTCTTTTTCCCAAAACTACACAACTTTTATGTAAAAGAACAGGATTTGGGGGAAATTTGTCTACAATTTCTGAAAATTTTCAGTTTTGGTGAGTATGTAAAAGAACAGACCTATTCTGTTTTTTTTTTGTTTTGGGGAAGGATGGCAGGCTTCGTATATTTTAGGGTGCGTTCGTTGATATTTTTTAATTTTATGCATTTTTTTCACTACTAATAGTGGTTTGGAAAATTAAGCAACGGTCAATGTAAATTATTAATGCATTGAATATTTAAGGTGACCATATTATATTCCTCTCAGAAGAAGGGTTGCCATTCGAAAAACAATAGAAAACGCCATTAGTAATTCTTAGCGATAATAGTTCGCACTAGATACTGTATATATGTATACAAATAAAGGTAAGTATGCCAAGTAAGTAGTTCGTTTCCTATTTGTCAATATAGTGAAGGTTTAAAATTCATCTGCTATTTGTTACCTGACCGATTGTCAAATTCCATCGAACGAAGGTTACGATTCTGTCGAAATAAGAAGTGAAAAGTCAGTGATAGTTTTGGAAAAGCGACGCTTCCCCCAGAAATAACCGAATTTCCAATTCCCAACTTTTTTAATTTCTCCCATTTTTTTTAAAGATTTATAATTCATTGTAAAAATGGAAAAAATCAGTTAGTCATAAAAACTGACAAATGCAATGACGTTTAATCGCGTAAATATTGTGATGACGATAATCGTTTTCATTATTTTTTAACTTCGTGTTAATATAAATATAAATGATTTTGTTCATTTATTTTTCAATTTTTCTTACCGAAGTTTGGACAGCCGTGTAAATCCAGAAAAATGAAAACCCATTTGCTTATGTTTTGGGTCTGTAATGATTTTGGCAATCTTTTTTTTTGTCAAATTAATAATCTTACACAATTTTATCTATTATTTGTATTTATAGTGCAAGCAACGTTAAGTTTTAAAAGTATTGGCGCAAAATTTTAGACGATTTAGTATGATGCTAAAGAATTTTTAGTATGATGCTAGGTTAAAAACAGGCTTTTCCAAATTTTAAACAAGTATTATCTTTTTAACATTTTACTAAAGTTAAAATTGCCAAATGTCTATTTTATCTTTTTAGTTAAACTAAATCCAAGTGTCACTTTGGCAGCTACAATTGCGAAATTGGGTTGAACTGTCACTGTTTTAGGCGTGTTAAGCTAGAAAAATAGATTAATGATGATACTAGTTAGAAAATGTTTAAAATTAAGAACATTTTAGTAAAGAGTTTTAAAGTTAGAAAATAATTGTTAAGTAGTAGCATGATAATACCTTAACATCAGACTGTTTAAAATTTTGCGCCATTATTCTTTTCGGAGTCAGCTGATTTTGACACGGATATTAGCTTTGCGCCGATTTAAAAGTGGATATAACGTTTTATTCAGATTTCCATTGCTGTGCTAGCTAAAAAAGCAAGCTTATTGTTGTTAATACATATTGATTATTCCTATGTTCGTGACCTTCTTTTAATTAAACGTTAATAATTAAATGTTAATATTTCAAAACAAAACAAAAAGTAACTTCAACTGATTTAAAGATAAAAACTGGTTTTTATTTTCGTTTTGCAATTTTTCATTCTATCAGTTCCCACAAAATGATGGTTCTCACTTTCGACGTTGACAGACTCGCAAAATTTCCTATCGGATTATTGGAAGACTCTCGGCTCAATTGGTATGTCAATAAGCAGAATTGTCGAATTTATAGTGAAGATATTTAATTCATGTGAGATCAAAATGGCACCGCCATTACATCTACAAAAACGTACATTTTGCAACGACTTTTGAGATGGTGAAATCATTAAACCATAACTTTTTTTTTTTAAATGAGGCTTAGCGTGTGAGAGTCATGATTAACGACTTTTTTTTTTCGGTTCCTCGATTGATAACATGCACCCAAATATTGTTTAGGCTGTAAAGCTTTTGGCACCATATCGTATTAATATTAAAGTTTTGCTTTATTTTTTTTTTTATAATTAAAATAAAAATGTTAATGTATTATATTTTTTTAAAGCTATAATTTTTCTATTAAATTTTTTTGATTTGGTTAATTAAAAGAAACCGCATCAATATTTTAAAAGCAAACATCACTTCGATTTTATTCATCTAAAACCTCCAACTAATGCTTTTTAAACAAACACAGAAATTCCACACGAAACGTCAAAATAGACAGCACAACAAATTCATATACATAGTGTGAGGTAAAAATGCAAATCAAATAGCATGCGAGCTCGCTCCTCTTCTCGCCCTCGCAATCTATCTCGAATTCTCGATGGATTGGTGGAGCAGAAAGGAAACATAAATATCCCCAGGATGGCTTTTGGTGTTTGGCGTTGTTGTTTGTGTTGGTTTGGTTGGTGTTATATTGGCGGACACGTCGAGATTTAAGCATTTTGAATATTCATGAATGCACTTGATGCAAAGGATTTTCGATTTCGACAATATCGATGATACATTTTTTCTGTTTTCTGACCATCAGCATCCCAACACATCGGCCATCCTTATTTTTTTTGTCCTTATACTTTTGAAGGATTCGATACAAATTGCCACTGCATTTTTATGAAGAACCAACAAACCAATCTCCATTCCCATTCTTCTCGAATATGAAATTCTGAATTCAATATTTTTCTATGTAAATTTTCCACAAACCATCAGACATGAATCCATCTATGTCCTGTCCAGTCCATATAGGGAAAGGTATAGTTGAGATGAGGCTGGATTGAATTGCCTGAAAAGCTGAGATTCTTTTTGTTTTGATATTATTTGTGTTCATTTAAACATTCTGGAATATATTAAGTCTGGTATGGGATGCTAGAGAATTTTTATTGACTTCAATTTGTCGATTAAAACGCGATCTATACTTTTCAAATATTTATTTTGATGACGTGTTTAAAAAATGTTTGATTGCATATATGGATGTTGAGTAAAATCAACTTAAAGGCAATTTTATGTTTGAAGACGCACTTTAACTGCCTCTTAAAAAATTAACAATGCGTTTTTTTTGCGCTTTTTTACTTTTTGGGAAACCACTTAAAATTGGTGTCCTTGGAAAGCTCTCGACTCCCTGAGTGAGAATATGCCCATTACAGACGAGTAGGTGGCAGTGCTGTCGTTTTCCAAATTCCGAGGGTAGCACTTTTCAGAAATTTTGGGGAGCATTTTAAAAAGTTGAGGAGCCCCCAAAAATTCAAAATAATTCATTTTATAATATGATTCCATAAATGAAAAGAAACAAATACTTTTTTCTATCGAAACAACAATTTTTAATATTCATTTCTGCAAATGAGTTTGCACAATCAAAAGAAACAGCACGAGCCAATTTTTTTGTTTTTAAGAATATAATTTTCTTATTTTTTTTTTTGTTAACCAATTATATTTAGTCGTCCGATAACTTGTTTATTAAGTTTTAATATCATCATGTTTTGTTGTTCTATAAATTTTCTTCCAAAGAATATCTGACTTTGAATGAAAAAAGACAACTTTAAATTTGGTGACCAAGTTTTGGAAACCTGAGCTAGTTTTCTACAAGAGCTTTTCAAAGCTTTAAAGCCAATATGTTTTTTGGCACCTCAACGTTAGTTTAAAAAAAGTAGAAAAAACGGCTTTTTATAGACTTAACAAAAATAATCGAAGGATTTAATTTGGTAAAACATTTTGAAGACCTATTAGACCATCAAATTTTTTTTAGATTTAAAATTGATCGATCGAATTGTTTTTCTTTACCGAATGATCAAGTCTTACAAACAAATTGTAAACATTGTGAAATCGTCAATAAAATAGAACAGAAAATATCAATTTTTGACTAGTTTTTCTCACAGTAAAGTACGTCCACTTTCCACAAAGAAACAGATACAGCTCTTCAAAAAAAAACTTAAAAAAAAAACTATATATAAAATTATGTTCCCTTAATTTGTTTTGCTATAGTAAGTGTATAATAAATAAACATAATGGAAAACGAAAGACTTTTTGAGCATTATTTTAATAAATAAATACATAACAACTTTGTTAAATACTTTCATTGAGAGTTTGACATTTCGAGTAGTTCTTAATAATTATATCGCTTTCTAAAACCTAACAGAAATGTGCAATTTTTTTTTGAAACAGCGAGCGATGTGAAAAAATAAAAATTTGTGTTCATAAAATGTAAGACAATCTTTTCAATTAATTCTTTAATGTGGTGACTTGGGGACTGGGGAGCCATTTTGAGATATGGGTAGCACAGTAGCCCTTTCCGCAGCAAAGTAGCCAAATGCTACTATAGTAGCCAAAACGACAGCAGTGGTAGGTGGCCGCAAACTCGCGACAGACGCCATTAAAATCGCGGCTTTTTTACGCAATTTTAGGTAACTGATGTTACACTCCGAAATACATCGCAATCTGAGGGTCTTGACTGCCAGGAGTATAAATATGTGAAAAAAACCAACTGTAATCAATACATAATCGCAAGTAACAATAAATCTGATGGCACAACAGAAGATACTTTTGGAAGATTTGTCAATTCCTCGCAAGAGGCAGTGGCCCTGACAAACATTTTTGGGTGGCAGCGGCTGAAAATTGAACTTAGACCTCTAGCTTCTACTATATCTGAATAGATCAGCAATTTTGTCACAAAATGTTTTGGAATTTAGATGCAAATTTGTATAGGTTAATATCTCAAAAGCCAGATTCAAATGAATAAGTTTGAGATCAGTTTCAAATTCAGGTGTTGGTTAATATGTGTATACATAGCTTTAATAAATTTAATAAATAAAACAAATAAAAAACAAAATATAAACAAAATAATAAAAAGTACGTATACGCCCAGGTGTACTATTTTTTACATTATTGACAAAACTCGTTTAAGAAAATTTTTAAAATTGTCTTATAACGCCGGCCGCGTGGATGCATGAACGCACAGACGTACAGAGGCACAGGCCGACGGTATGGCGAAACATATAGCTTTTCAGATGAAAATAAAATTCTTTATCTTGTATTTGCATATTGTTGGTATGTTCATATAATTTCATTCATTTCAACAGGTAATTACACTTTTAAACATTTAGTCGCACGATACTTTTTCTCACATAATGAAATCTCGATGATATTAAAAAGGATTTGATCGTTAAAACAATTCTCTTTACAAAAAAAAAAGAGATTTGTAGTGGTGGTGGTTTTTTTTTATTTTTTTGTATCTCACTTAAATGGAGAAAGTCAATTATTATGAATTTTAAGTTAGCCTTTCGCTTTTTGTCGTTAAAAATATTTCCTGCATCGAGTTTTTGTTTTAATTAACACACTTTCTCCAAGGGATGCCTTAATCGGCCATTAAAAATATGTTCCATAGCACTCGACATGCTGTTAACGTGTAAATGTCATCATCATCGTCGTCGTCCTTGTTAATGTTAATAACCAAATGGCCCAGTTTTCAATAAATTTTCCACAACACTCACGAATAATGTTTGGAAAAGTCGCAATAGAGATAGATACAACAAATATGGGTGGACTGTTGTAAGAGATAATAATAGTCCAAGCTGCACTGTTGTATGTTGATGGAATTTTACCTGTGGGCTGATTTCATAGTAATGGTTATTTTACATACCAACTCACAGGAATTCTAAATTCTTCTAGGTTTTTTTTTTGAAGATGTTGATCGTTTACCACCATCTTGGTTTTTGCTCAAAAAGTTTGCAGTTGTATTTTTTTCTTCCACATCAAAGCACCAAATATCCGTCAGAGATTTTTTTTTCTTAAGAATTCAGTTCTCAACTCTCCCTTTCTGCTTATCGTCCAACGACCATAATTAAGGACTGGCAGTTTCAGGTATTATTTTGCAAAACTGAAGTAGCTGTGGTATCCTAGAACAACTATTAGCCGTTTCTCTGGCTTTCGTGTAGTTCATGTATACAAAGTAGATGAACTCGTTGCCCACCTCAATGCTGAAGTTTTGTCTTTAACTGTAAACAAAAATATTTAAAATAAAATGGCGGAAACTGTTTTAGATGTTGTTTTTTATTTTTTGATTTATCATCAATCTTTTTATTTAAAAATTCGATCGGTGTACACTGTTTATTAAAATCCAACCTTACATCTTCAACTATTTTAAGGGTTTTTGTTAATTAGATTCTAAAATCATGAGATACCCATCAGCATGGAGCTGTGCTTTAATTTCCGCCTCTGAGAGCGAAAGGGAAATGACTTTACCATTTGTGTTTATTAAAACAAAAACATAAAAACAACGAAAAAATTACTTTATGACCGAATGACTTCAGTAAGTAATAAAAAAACAGAAGCAGGGAAAAAAAAAAACAAAACTTTGCACTAACTTGTGAAAAAAAATTCGTATATTTTTGGAAGTTTGAATTTGCTTAGAATTGAGTTGACAATTTTTGTGAGCCCCGAATAACAACTAAAATTCATACGGTAATTGCTTTCCATGCTAGGAGTATATATCCATAGCCAGAAACAGAGTGGGTGTATTTTGTTTTGCGGAGAGTTCCTTCTGCATCAGTAAATTTGGTCTGTTTCACTTTGGAACTGGCCCCCCTCTCTAGGTAATTAAGTAAATGGAAATATTAAAAACTGGTAGATGGAAAAGATTGTCAAGTCTATCGAAATTAATAAAAAACAAAGCATAAGAATATGATTCGAAGGATTAAATATTGGTCTATACTTTTTGGTAAAAATATGGTAATTCTCCTCAAGGACAGCATATAGCTTAGTAGTATCCATGTGTTTTTTTTTAGCCCACAAATATTTTTCTTAGAATGATCCCAGTAATTATACCCAAAATATGCTGCTAGAATTAGAGGACACCCTCTATATTTTACATTAATTAAAATTAATTATTATCTAGGTGTACTCATTACGCACAATATGAAAAAATATCTTCACACAAATTCTTCTAAAAATGCAATTATTGCTTTTAAAATAGGGGAGAAGGAAAAAAAAAACCAAGAGCATCCTTTCAACAAGGATGAAGGGAAAAATTTAAGCGAATGTTCTTTCGGTATTTGGTTTCTTGTTTTGATTTATCCTTGCAACTAAGCTGATTCCAATCAGGAACAACTGCTTGACAAACTTTCTCCCATATTTTTTTTCTTTTGATTCACATCAGAGTACTCTTTCAAGAAATATAGAAAAAAGAAAATTTGAAAAATATGCACGTCTGGACAGTACAAACTTGCTCTTGTGGTTAACATTAATTTTAATGTAAAAAAAAAGTAAAAATACGAAATTGTTCGTTTAATTAAAAAATTATTTTTTATGCAAAATTGTTTGAAATATTAAGAAGCATCAGATTGCAAAACTATAACAAAATCGATTAAGACATAAAAAAATAAAACGTGCATAACTAAAATTTTCTAAAAAATCGTTAAGTCCATTTAAAATAAACGAACACACGAACACAATAATTCGAATTAAATCATATACAAATAATTCGTACTAAATTTGAAGTGAATAAAGCGAAGGGAATATTGCCTAAAAAGTCCATTGCCAAATATTGCTTGCAAAAATTTATTCAGGCTTACACGCCGAAAATATTACAAAGCATAATTGGCTGGGAGAAGTCTCTTTCAAATTAACTTCAGTTGGTAGATTTACCTCTGGTCTGGTCTTCTTTGTATGCTTCTAAAGTATGCTCCCCGTTATTTATTTATTTCGTGGAGTAGGTTTATACTCAGACTTTGAAGGAAGTGTGACTAAGGGGCCAGTTATAGCGATCAGAAAAACGCATCAGGAAAAAATTTTGTTTTGTATTGTTTAATGTTTTATCATACGATTTGAAGTATAAAAAGGATACGAATAGATGGTAAATCAATTGAAATATTTTTTAAGTGAAAAAAATTTAAATTGAAAAAAAACTTTGCCTAAAACAAGTACTTATTCATTTTCCTGATATAAATTCCGTACAGAAAACGAGTTTCCATCAGGAAATGCATTTTATAGCATAAATATTTATTCTAAAGAAATTTTTTTATTGAAATAAATATTTCAAATGATTTATCATCGATTTGTATCCTTTTTATATTTCAAATCGTATCGTAAAACATTAAATTATCAAAACGAAAATATTTCCTGATGCGTTTTCCTGATCGCTATAATCCAGCCCTAAGTCATGATGCTTTTAATTCTAGTTTTTTCGAAATGGAAAAAACTACTTTTATTTTTATTTTCTTAAAAATAATATTTCCTCGGTGAACAAAGATGCTTGTGAGTATTCGTCTGGAATTTATTTCAAATATTGTAAAATTGTACGTATATAGGTGCATAGACAGAATAAATCTATAAAACGATTATCGCCTTCTCACATACGACTTACTTTTGGTGGGATGGAAATCCAAAATTAGAATGAAAAAAACGTATTGTATCGTAAAATGTAGTCAAATTTAAAGGATTTATTTATCCTCACTGAGTATTTTAGGTTCATTCAGATTTAAAAAAAAAATGTCCTTCCTAAAATTCCTAAAAAAATTAAATGCTTTTGGGGTTGCAAGCGGGTGTTTTTGTTATTTGTCTGAACAGCTGAAATGTTCTGCACAAAAATAACAATTACTTTAGCGAAAAAACTATGCGCCGCGCATAGTGAATGCTTTTATCTTTATCACACTCTCTTCAAAAATGCCACATTGCCATATCGAATACATTCCACAATGTTGCAGATACATATTTTTGTTCATAGTTCTATGTTTTTCCATAAAAATATTGTTGGCAAAAAAAGAAACAGCTGATTGAGACTGAGTGCTTTTATTATTTCATGAATGAATTTCGAAAATACGGAGCAACTATATTAATATCTAGGTAGCTGCTCGTTTTTGAAAAGAGTGTGAATGCGCTGTGCATTCATACAAAATCTTCTATATTGGTACTTCTTCAAAGTTCTTAAACTATTTTGTCAAAATTGTAAAACATAAAATAAATAAAAAAGCACCCATTCTCTTAAAATTCTCCCATAGAGCCAGCAACAACGGCAGGAACTTTAGTATTTTGGTCTAAAAACACTTCTAAACGTTTTCCAATAAATAGAAATAATATACACGACTGGATCGCACTTCGTTCGAACTTGCTCTATGCTCTTGTGGTTAAAATTGCTTGACATTTAAAAGATTTGTTTATTATTATACCTAACTAAGTACAGTTATATAAATAATAAATAATAATAGTATGTTGGTAATTATATATTTATTCATATAAAAAATTAGAGAATATGGAGAAAAGAAAATGATACACGTTCTTTAAATTTATAAAACAAGAATGTACTTTAAATGATTAATTCTCAAAAACATGAATTTATGCAGAAACAAATCAAAAATCGTTTCGAGTTGTTGTTAATTTTAAAAATAATTTTTTATACCTATATAAAATTTCTTGAAATTTGTTGGTAAAAAAATGTACTGAGCGATTTTTATGTATTTAAAAATATACGCCTAAAACAATAATTAAAAAAAAAATGCAATTCATTTCATTCCGTGGCGTGATGGTTAGTGCAATGGACTGTCATGCCGGAGGTCTTAGGTTCGATCCCCAGCCTCGCCACCTATTTATTTAAAAGAAAAAAAACGGCTACTGCCTCTTGCGAGGAATTGACAAATCCTCCAAGAGTATCTCCTGTCACAGAAAAGTGCCTCTCGTTAGCCGTTCGGATTCGGCAATAAACTGTAGGTCCCCTCCATTCCTGCAGACACGCACACAGGAATGGTTGAGAGTTGTAAGTCACTAGGCCTTAGTTCTTCATGAGCTGTTGTGCCATCAAATTTATTTATTTAATTCATTTCATTCAAAATGATTTTTCATTGCAAATGCACGTTTTTTTCTACGGTCTAATATGATTTTCCAAATCTTTAGAAAGCAAGCAAACGGATTTTTTTTCGGGAGTGAGAGCAGTACAAGTTTTATAAAATTAATATATTCCTTAGTCCAGTCTGAAAGTACGGAAATTCTTCATCAAATCGTGGAAGTATTTGTATAAATGTCGTCGCCTAAGAATTGTTTTGTCCCATACGTCTGTGGTTTTGAGTTAGGGACGGATTCTATGATAATTTGGTATGCTCTTTCTAAATCTGTGATCCAATTTTCACTATGTACTACCAATCCCGAGATATTGAACATCGACTTTGTCCCATATCCATGTTAATCAATGGTTTGTAGAATTGTTTTGTCCCATAAACCATTTTTTGTCGTTTGGTACACATTTTTCATACAATTTTCCTCAATTTTTTTGAGAGAATTGGGTTTGTCCTGATCGTAAAACAAGTAGTATTCGTTTGTACTACCTTCATTACAGCAGCTGATTATCTACCGCGATCAGGATCAAAATCATTTCTTAACACGTATTACAAAAACAACTGTGCGTCCCACGTGTATGAGAAAACTTTTCAGTAACAAAATATAGGAGGTGGGACACATGTGAAAAAAGTTAACTTTTACGTAAATTAGCGTAACTTCTTAACTTTCAAGTAAAACATTTTAAAATTTGGTAGGAAAACTCATTATTGGGTACAAAAAAAATAAAAAAAATCCTATCACACGGCATTGGAATACCAAGTACGCAAACCTTTAACTTCGTTTTTCTCGAAATAGTGCCAATGGCGTATGGGACAAAACAATTCTCAGGCGACGATGTGTCACACACATGCACTGATTAAAGAAAAATATGCTTGTAGTTGGAACGATTATTATGGAAATTATGTATGTGTTCGTTATCCATGCCTTAAACGCCACATTTGGCGAGTTAAAGTTATCCGCTCGCTGTCAACATATCACAGACCATGACATCATCATCATATTATAAAACGGCAAACACGAATGTTGTGGTACAATTTACGCGGTCTAGAAAATATAAATTATATACCGTTGGAAAGGTTTTGTGCCACAGAAGTGCACAAAATATAAATTAATTAAATTATTAAACCGCAAATAAGTTAAATTAACAAAAGAAATTTTCATATTAAGAGGGAGCGAGAAGAGAGCGAGAGAAAATATCTGTAAAAACACACATTGAAGGCTGTTTCACAATGCGACGAAAAAACGAGACGTCAGCGTGGTGAGATCTCTTCGCAGTTTCTCTCTCTTAAAAAAGAATTTTAAACAGCATTTCTCGTCGTCTCGTCACGTCGTAAAGTTCGAAAAATTGAAAAAAAAAAGACGCAACGTGACGAGAAATACTTTATTATGAATTATTCCGTTGTTTGAAACTCGTTTTAAAGAGAGAACAACTGTGAAGAGATCCCAAAATGCATTTGTTTGGGTATTTTAGGTTCGGTCAAGGTCTTATTGTAGGTTTTAATAGGCGTAAATTCACGAAAAATGTTGTAAGTAGGTAAGGGGCTTTTAACTTCAGTCAAAATTTCTGTCAATTAGAAGATAATGTAATTGGCACTCGAATTTCGAGGGCTGGACGTACTAGTATTTATTAATACGAATTTTAAGTTGATAGATGTGTTAGTCTTATCTTTCCGTTGTTTTTCGTTTACTGATACGGGGGAAAGGGATCATGTAATAAAGCCGATTGTTGGTATTTGTTGTTTTCGAATGTTAAAAAAAATATTTGTGTATAAAAGAATTATAAACATAATTATATAAAAAGAATTATGAAAAGAAGAATGAACATTTATTAAAATATCTGAATAACTCCAAATGATATCAATTGATTTAAATTTTTCAGGTGCATGATTTGAGTTATCTGAATTTTAAATTTATAGGATTCTATTCTACAATCTTTTTTTTCGATTTGTTATAATTATTGTTTTAAAATAGTCGAGTTCAATGGATTCTAAACCCATAAAAGTTTCTCGGCACTCAGTTGCATTGTTTTTAAATTGATAAGAAAATTTCTCAGATATTTATGTATACTCGCTCCTAATCAGAGAAAAAGAATGTGCAAAAATCAGGAGATACTTTTGGAGGATTTGTCACTTCCTCGCAAGAGGTAGTAGCCCTGAAAAAAACTTAAAGTGAAAGCGGCTGGTATTGAAACCAGACCTCTGGCATGACAGTCCAACGCATTTTTTTTTTTTTTTTCAACTAATAACTAAAAGCTAGACAAAAATTCATAAAAACTAGCCTACTTATCAATAACTTACAACTAACTTACTGGCCTCCTGCGGGCTCTCTAAGTTAAACTATAAAAACTTAATTCTAATGCCTTTCGGCCTAAAAACTAAATTAAGACTAAAATTCATATTAATTTTATTTTTTATCAAGAAGAATTGGAAAAAATACTTGGTTTCTGATCGCCGGCACAAAACGCCAATTTCTATGGACTTAATGACGTTAAAAGCTATTTTTGTTGTTGTTTTAGTGGACTGCATTGAATAAAATTCAAATAGAAAATTCTTTGCAACCTTTAGTCAAATGCGTTTCGCCCAGGCACGTCAGTTGGGTTCATTAGTTAGATGCTGTCGTCTGTCGTAACTTTCTAAGATGCATAATTTAAGTCGATGGCTACCTACTTAACAAAAATGTTTTAGTTTTTAAGGTCAATAAAGTTTTTTAGCACCGGATTTGTGGGATATTTGCAAAAAATAGGCATACCATTTGAAAGGCCACGCGTTTCATCATAAATGTTCAACTATTGGTCAGTCAAAGATTTTGAAAAATAATTTGTAAAGTTTTTTTTTTAAGGTTGTGCCAATTGGTTACATGGGAATTGAGGGATATGCTAAAAAATATATAATCTGAAAGTTTTCAGCTAGATTTTTTAAAGGATTTTTAGTTGAACTACAAAACTATATTTCAAAAATCATTCAAGTAATCCATAAATCTATGGGTTGCAACTACTGAAACAAGTTAACGTGACACTTTGAGAAGATTTGGTATTTTTTCTGATAGTATACATTTTTTTGAAAATTCCACAAAGGAAGTTCTAAAAATCTATACGATTTTGAAAAATTTACCTTTAAATTCAGAAAAAAACTATGGCTGAATAATTATTTGTTTTAGCTGACCTCTTTTTTTTGAAAAATTAATGACCTTTTTAGAAAATATTCTACATATAAGGTGCTATATAAGGACCCAGATCAAAATTTTGATCCACACTAAAAACAGAAAGATTACCAATTTTAATAAAAGAACTTTCTCAGTTTTACATGGTTCATCAAATAATTCAATTCCCATTAAAGTTTAACTTCTATAAATATACATGAAGGAAACTTAACCTAAATATCCTTTTATCCAGTTTAAAATTTTTCTGCATATATTTAAATATATTGGAATTTTAACAATTGACAGCTTGAAATTTCCTATCTCAATTGCATCATATCTTCATCTTCTTTATGTGTCCCAACTGCAGTAATTTTCCTAATAGAAATCCTTTGGGTAATTTGCTTCATTGTCCTTTCTCTGCCCATTCTCACACACGCCCACAACCTGGTAATAGTTTTTTTTTTCAACTTTATTATTTCTAAAATTTAGACTTATTGCTGTAATTCTGTGGGGAAATAAATAGCTGTAGGTAAGGCTATTTGATTAAATTGCTACATTCCTTGAAATAGAAAACAGGATAACCCGAAAAACCCTCAGATATTTTAATGATGAAAAATCTGAGAATCATTCCCATATCAGAATTCCTCACCCTACCCCAATACAAAAATACGCGTGGTTGGTAGTTACAACAACAATACAAATCTGGGTGTATCCAAGATTCTTGGATATAGATACATCTAAAATTTTCTACGCACTTTTCAACCAAAATAATAAAATAGAAAAAAACAGCAAATCGAAAAAAATCTCAAATGTAAACAAGAATTTTCATCGATAGCTTCCTAAGAGGATATTCGTCGAAATCGCGAATCCTTATCAAACCTTTATGATTGGCCAAGACGATGATTTTTAATACACACACACACACAACAGGAGGGGTTGATAAAATCATGTTCCTTAAAGGATATAACTAAATATATAGTAGAAGCCAAATGGTCTCTCTAACTGATTTTAGCGCACATGCTCCTTAACGTCGTATTTCGTCTTCGTCCTCATCCTCATCGTGGAGCATGGAGGTAAGGCAGAAACAGTTAACACAAGGAGTATTGCATTGTGTTTGGTGTACTAACTGGGGAGACTTAACTCTGCCTGTGGAGCTGATTTGTGTTTAAGGATAATTTTGTAGCGAGTAAATTTAGTACAATTTGAACATTGCAGGAGAAAGGACACGTCACTATTAACTCTTGTTACTGATGCCAGCGACTCTCATTACGAAAGGAAATTTTGTTTTCTATCTACGTAGGTATATGAAAAGACAGACAATCTTTGGTCCTGGGATATCTGAGGGATACCTAACACTTTCACTCAATTTAACTGTACGAAACTGAAAATTGACACAAAAAGGGTTAGAGGTTGTTCGGTCAGAGAGGGAATAGGATTACAATAAATTTTACGAGCACTTTTTGAACTATGTCCGAATTCGAAACAGAGAAACTTTCAACTGTGTACTTATCTAGCCTGCGGACTTTTTCCACTACAATAAAATGTTTAATTTTTTGGTGCTTAATCTTTGTTGCAAGTTTTTTTTTTTTAACGCTTTTATTATTTTTTTTTTTATCGTCAGCTCAAATGTTTTAGATAACCTGAGGCTTTTAGTTGTTAACAATTTGTACTTTTGCTGTAGGTTTAACAGAATGCAGGATAATAGTTATAAATGGAATTGAAGAAATTTTTGGGAAACTCTTTTTTGTTGTTTTGCATATAAAATGATTTGAGGGAAAAGGAATGTGAGTAGGTCCCTGCTATAGGTACTTTGTTTCAAAACTTAAAAGTTCCACCATTTAGTACCTACACATTTATAATTTACACTTGGGTTTCATTATTTAGTTCTTGGGGGATTTAAAATTTTGAATAAAATTGAAATGAGTTATTTAGTAAATACTTACAGAGTAGGTTTGTTACATATCTAAATTCAGGGTCTTAGAAATGTCCCATTAGATAAATAATTACTTCTAATGATAACTAGTTTTAAAACTGATTTGTTATGGAAAAAGGTAAAACCATGGTACAGTGGAACTTCCATAACTTGAACTTTCATAAGTCGAATTTCTCTATAACTCAAAGTTTTATTGAGAACTTTGCGTTTTCAACTTTATTTTCATGAATTTTGCCCTCCATAATTCGAACTTCTGTAACTCAAAATTCTCTCTATTTCGAAGTTTTTAGACCGCATTTGGTGGCAAAAAGACTCTTTAACTCGAACTTTTCTTCTTTATTTTCAATTTTTTTTTTTAATTATGAATGAAGTCTTTTGCAAGTTTGTTTAGTACGTTCTTAAATTAAGTCGAAGTTTTCTCTGACTCGAGGAACCCCTTTTGTTTCAAGTTTTGTTTTTTAATTTTCTTTTTTACTGTGATTTCATAATTTTTAAGGTTGTTTGAGAAGGTATGTAATGTGTGCATGATTATTATGTCAAACTTCGGTTTTTACGGGTGAAGTTTTTATACGTAGATGTTGTGTTTAAAATTTTTTATTGAAAAAAAAAATGTCAGGAAGAAAATTAAAGCATCTAACTTTTGATCAAAAACTGGAGGTCATAAGTGAACTTGAGTGATCTTGTAATCAAATTCACGCAGCCTTTGGCGTGCCCATACATGCGTTCAGTGAAATGCAAGAATTTTCCACTAATACACAAGACATGAGGTGAAGCCTTCAAGAATACATTAACTAGGACAATGAAATTATTCTTTGTCATATGACGTCTGATGAAGAGATTTTGCTTTCGGTAGCTTCTGAAGTGGAAACCATGAGTGACGGTAAAAAATGATCCAGATGATCCAGATGAAGGCTTACTCATCAGGCAGCCTAGGCAAGCTTAAGTGTATGAAGCCTTTGAAATAGTTTCTTCTATCCAGTTCATAAATCTAAAACATTTTACAAGTCAAAATGCATTAAAAAAATGTTAACGAATGTTTTTTTTTTTTTTAAACTTGTGTTGATTAAAATTTGTTGACCCTCTTTGAATATCCTTATAATTAAATAAAACAATAAATCTAAAAGTTTTGTTGTTATTTCTATAAATCGAAGTTTCTATAACTCGAAGTTTTTTCCTTTTATTTTGAGAGTTCACATATTACTAAAACGTCACACGACACGTTTTTTTTCCTTTTATTTTTAGGACCAAAAATAACGGTACCTGCCATATAATTTTTTTTAGTATTTTTGGAAAATATTAGTTTTCTCAAAAATGGCTCGACAGATTTTTCTAAAAAAAAAAAAATCAATAAATTTTATTAGATATATGCTACCTTTTTGTAAAAATTAAATTTAATAGTATTGCAAACTAAAATTTTCAAATTTTTTTCATATCAAAATTTTCAAAAAAAAAAAAACAAATTTTGGATTTTTAAAACAAATTTCAAGTTTTTTTTTTTGAAAATTTGATATTTCAAAAACAGGTAGATAATTTTTTTCGAAATTTAATTTTTAATTCTACATGAATAAATACTAAAAAATTGTGTACCAATTTGTTTTCTTAAAAAATTTTACAAAATTTTATATATAAAAAATTAATTTAAAAAGAAACCGCTTCTACGATTTAAAATTGTTTTTTTCTCCAAAACTAAGATTAGTTAAAGGAATCAGATGGTGTACTTTTTTTAGCTCTCAAAACAATTTAAGAAGAGTTTTTTTAATAAATATATTTCGAATTATGTTGATTATTAATAAATTTTCACTAATTTAAACTTAAGGCTCCCAAAAAAAATTATTTACTTTTAATACGCTCAATTTTCTTATAGTCAAAATTAACGGTAGCTTCCATTACACTAGTACTACTAGTCCCATAAAAAAAATTATTTATATATTTATAATACACAAGCAAGATTGTGCGATCCAGTCGTGCGTTTTATTTAAATGAGATTTACAATTAAAAAAAAAAATTTTAAATTAATTTCTAAAAATATTTATTAATTTTAATAAATTTATGATATTTAAATAGTTCTTGCGTTTATTGGAATTAATTTCCTTTTAAGAACACTTTTTCATGTTTCGGTTTTGCATATCAAATCGAGTTTTATACCGCAAACTCCTATAAAAATACTTGTTTTACAACCCGGCCTAAGAAACATACCTAATATGTTATAAATAACTTCTTTAATTGACCTCTTTGGGTGTAATTCGACAATCCTCTTAATGTTATACCTCTCCATATACCTAACATTTCTCGCACTCAAATTCTAATTGCAAACCATAACGCATATATGCATGCAAAAGTCCATATACATATAAATTTTGATATTAAATTTCAAATTATCACCCAACACCCATCAATCGAAATATTATATCCTTCCTTTTCTAATAGCTTTCCAAGGGACATTCGAAAACCTCCCAATAACTCGACGAACCCTTGACTTTGCGGCGTTAAATTATGATGCGTTGCGGTATAAATTACAACCCTGTTATTTGCGTTTAAAATATTTTCCTTTTTTTTTCGTCATCCAGATCCAGTAAATGATGACTGCTTTGGGGCCAACATCACATCGATGAAATGAAACCTTCGACCTCCTCGTTTCGATGTCAGCGTCCTATTAAGTGTAGACAGAACATTAAAAATACAGATAAAACCGGTATTTTGTCGTATATGTTTGTAGCCATCATCAGCAAAAGATGTCTCTTCGTCGTCATCCCCCTTATTTCCGGTGTGACAACGTCGAAATGGGCGGTAGTGGTGGGGGTGTATGATGGTGTTGAGTGGTAACATAAAAGAACCTCTTACAGAACTTTAGCTTGTTGCCTGTTGCGGGTCATTTTATTGGCCTCATTATGTGATAAGGAATTGGACTTAAATGGCCCAGGTAATGATAATAAAGAAAGCTTTATGGTATTCATCGTACAGGGAGAGAAAATGATGTTTGTAACGTCCTTAAATATGCATTAGAATTATTATATCTACTACTTTGCGTTGTAAGGGTGGAGAGGTGAGGACAAGTGTCTATGGTACGAACCCACCCTAAGACAAACTTGAATGATATACACTACAAGTGTGATTTTAATTTATACTTACTTTGAACTGATACAAATTATTTTGACACAATTATCGATTTTTGAAAAGTTTTTTTTTTTTTTTCATCCCTTTCGAAGAATTTCATTTGCAAAAGATGAATAATAATTGTAAACCGTTCTAAATTCACTCAGCGGGTGACCATTACCTAACCAAAAAAAAAAAAACAAAAAATTATGAATTTATTCCTCTCCAAGGCAGGATTATTACGGAAATGTCTTAGCCTCTAGCTGTTTAGGGGATAAAATACCTTATTTTTGTATATAAATCTGCTGGCTGCTCGTGCAATTACGATTTGAAGAATCAATGGGGTGCTTTCGTTTATGACAGCGAAGACATTTCTAATTCTTCCGAAAAGCTGTTGGGACTTAACGATTATAATTAAAACTTTTAATGGCAGTAAGCAAATAGTAGAATTCTATATCGACATACAAAGGCACATACATACATATATGTACAATTTATACACGTAGGACGTATAGTTACTGTAAGGCATTGGTATTTAAATAATGGAACATTCATTTTTTTTTTGGGGTGAGGGGTTGCAATTTTGTAATTTTTAAAATAAGGAAGAAGGTACGGAAAATAAAAACAATTCTGGTCGATCGATAAGTCTTCGTAGATTTGTCTCTTGAACTTGGAACTCTTTAAATAAATGTTTTGTCGCCATCAATTTCGGTGTCATTTGGCAATTTGGCATAGTTTTTCATAAATTGCATCTACATAATCTAAAAAACGAAAAGCACTTCAATCCATGTGGACCAAGATTTTTAATTTTCGTGGTGCGAAGTGCCCGAATTGTGCTGGCATGTGCCCTTAATATTATCTTTAAATTTGAAATTTTTACCGATGATTTTTTTAAATTTTAAATGAAGGTTTTCTAAAAATTTAAAGTTATGCTGTTTTTTGTTCAAAAAATGATACTAAGACCCGAAGCTAGAAGCAAATTCGAAGATGTATTTGGAACTTTTACAATATGGCGGAATGCAAATATTGCGAAGCGCTTTTGCGTGAAGATGGCACCACAACTTTCGATTTTCAAATTGTGCTATTTTGCCCAAATGTGTCACCATAGTGTTGGAAATATGTTTTCAAAATCACAAATTTGCGAATTGTAACTAGATATAAATTTTTTCAAAAAATTAAATTAATTCAGTTTATGCTGCAAAGAAGTGCCGAAGAGATAAAAAAAAATTCGCATATTTGCTGAAACCTGCAAAAAATTAATTTTATGCGAATCGTTAAGTTAGCACCGCCATTTTCAACTTCCAGATGAAAAGTGAAAAAAAGAACTCTCTAGTAATCGCATCTTCAAGGCTAAAGTCATTTAATGAAGCCAGAATATCAGTCTATATTTTTGTGTATAAATTTTCGGGAAGGGGCAACAAATTTTGTATTAGAGGGGTGATTACTGAAAAATTTTTAAAAATGGGTGTTGCGGGTTTCCATTGGTAAAATAAATCAATTTGTTTTTCATTTTCGATTTTATTTAAAAGTACTATTTTGAACGTTTTTGCTTTCCATTGGGCAAAATAAATTGATTTATTTTTAATTTTAAATGAAATTTGCAAATCATTTGCAGATTTACCCCTCCTTGTATACTAACACCAACATAATTCCAGCTGTATGTTTGCATATATTTTTTGTTGATATTTCGGTTGTGAAAATTTGGTTAAAAATATGTGCGAAATAATTTCCAATAAAGAACTGAAGCAATTCAAAATGAACTAAAAGTAAATCAATGTATGAATATTTTGTTGAAATATTGACATAAAGAAAAAATTGCACAAATACAGTGACAAAAATAAATCAATTGAAATTATCTTCCATCCGCCACAAAATAAATAATTTTTTTTTAATTGAAATCTTAATTTCCTTATGGAAAATCCCATAACTGAAACAGTTTATATTTTATTAATTTAATGTTTTTTAGTTTTTTGGTGCTTGGCAGAAAAAAATGAGTACAAAAAAAAAGCAGAACTTTGTTAACTTGGAACTTATTATAATTGATCGAATTTGTCGAATCGAAAATTTTGACATTTCTCCACGTTTCGAGATCATTGCAATCCGAACCCATAGTTTTTTAAGAGAAGTCTGTGTAGTGTGTGTACGTACGCACGTTCCTTAGCTTTTTTTCGTCGACGATATCTCGAGAACAAATAATGCTAGCGACTTCAGCTTAGTTTCATTCTAGTTCTAGGTATACATACTGACGTTGTGAAGAATTGGTAAGACTTAAAAAAATCAACTTAAATCTTTTTCTTTTTTAATTTAGAAAACCGTTAAAAGTATGTATTTAAAAATGATTTTCGACTCGAATATCTTGAGAAAAATCAATGATATCATTCAACACACAATGCCATAATTAGTAATTTATAAGGTTTTGTAAAAAAAAATTCAATTGACGGTTTTTTTTCTGAGCCAAGAAAGCTGCAAAACAAGCAAGCACCAGTAAGGAACAGCAAGCCCAACTTTGGCCTTCCCTTGATTGCACAACTGTTAAGGTTTTCGAAGATTTTGAATTTTTAATTTTCTGATATAAAAATAACATCGGTTATCGAGCTTCGTAGGGCTTATGGGAAGTTATCAGTGTTGGTCACACCCAGCCTTTTTTTTTGAAAATCGTAATTTTGGAAAAAATTCATTCATATACAACGCAGCACAAATTGAGTGAAAAAAAGTAATTTTTTTGAAAATCGAAAATGGCGGAGCTAACTTCATGCTAAAAAATCGATAGCCTCTAAAAAACATAATGCTTAGTGCGATTATTTTTTAAATACGGGCCCATTGTAGATTAGTAGTTTTTTTTATTGTGATTGGAATTAAATGCACGACTGGATTCACGCAGTTGCGCTTATGGTTTGTATCCCTTGAACACAATTGTATGTCACTGCGCTTCAAAAAATAGCTGCAGCAAAATTTGTTATTAAAATTCACATCACTCATTAAATAATGTGACAAAGTGGCAGCAACATCGTGAAGGTGGCAAAGTACTAACAACAATGTTGTGGAAGCGACAAAGAGGTAGTGAAAAAACAACAGGGAAAAAAGCAGCGACAATGTGTGGAAAAGCGGAAATAACAATGTTATAGCAACAAAATAAGAGCGAACAAGTAGCTGCGACAAAGCGTCAGCGACACAAAGCGGCACCGACAAGTTAACAGCGGCAAAGTGGCAGCGGCAACGCAACACAATGGCGGCAGCAAAACGCCAAAGCGGCAAAGGGACAGGATGGAAAAGTGAAAGACAAAAAAAAACTCACCAACTTGTTGTTTAAATTGATGTTCAAGGTTTATTCAACATTCAATAATCATTTTTCTGAATACTCTTTGTGTAAAAACTTTTTCTTCTCTGCAGCATTCCTTTATTTTGGCAAAATTATCATGTCGAATTTGTTTAATGTTCGAAATGCGCCTAATGATATGAAAACAATATTATAGCAAGTTACAACTGTTTAGATTGTACCCGGTATGGGTACACAGTAAAACTTCTAACTTATAATTTTTTATTTTACCAAAAACCGCTTTAAGGGTTAACTTATGCGTACCTTAAACTTACCTATATAAAAATTATGCAAAATCGAGCTCAATTTAATTGAACCCGACATCATCAGGGTCGTTTTCCCAAAGGCAATTTATCAAGGACAATTCATTAACAATTCACGCACTTTGTACATTTCTCATAACTGAATGCCAACTCTCCCCCGAAGCTTCACCTCCTGTAGAACACAATATTAACAACAGCATTATAATAGTCTCTTTACCGCAAATATGCGAATCGTATACCTATTCCTAGAACCTCACTCCGCAAAATTCGAAATGCATGCAGACGCACTGGTTCCTGTAGCAACACTACATTGCCCTCGAAACAAATTGTGCAACGTTTGCATGATGTCCTTTGCAGACCAATTTGAACAACAAGAGTGCATGGAAAAGTCCCGCCATTCCTAAATTCGCCCCAATGTGTGAGTATGTGTAGGTATGTATATTCAAGACTTAGATACCACTTTATAGGAAAACCGAACCAATAAACTGTAAAATAATTCTTAACAAAAATGCCAGAACGTAATTAAATTATGAAAGGGACACATAAGACATAATAAGTCATAAATCAAATCGCATTCCCCGAGGGTCATTTGACATAAGGCATGTTTCAAATTGCAACACAAGTTCCCCTTTCCATAACTCTGATGTTCGAATGTTAGTGGGTGGGAAGGAGGTAGCCGTAGCGATGCGAGAGGAGAGCAAAAGCCAAAACACCAAGCTATATTGCCACACGACGACGACGAAAACGACAATGACTACGAAGGCGACGTTGAAGGGAAACATGTGCGCCAGCTCGAGTTGTTGTCCCATAAACACTTTCCAAAGTTTTATGGTCAGGACATTCGAGGACTCCTGCTACTCGGCCTTTTAACATGAAAACGGGAGACCCCCGAAAATTAGACAGGGTTTCTCTATGGCTTATATCGAACCATTGGCCATAAGTGTTTGGTTTGCATGTTATAGAAGCATGCAGCATCATCCCCAATGCCAGAGGAGTTCTGTTGTGAGTCGTGCTCTCTGCTCGAAACAATTTGGCCAGAACAATATTTCAGATGGGGTCTGTTTCGAAAAGGAACGGACCAGCTTGGCCAGGCCAGTGTGACTGGCAGACATGTCTATGCCAGTTCCTATGTAATTAACAACACATCCTGTCTGTGAAATTGTAACTGTAATTAAAATATGAGATTCATCACACTCCATATGCAACAGAAAGGCTCCGGAGTATCCTTTTGCATATAAATGGATTGAGAATGAGCCCATGCATTTGTTTCGAATTTTTCAAACGACATTTTAGCTCATCTGTATCACCAAATGCAATGAGAAACTTTTTCCAAGTTGTATCCTTGAAAATCTAGGTGACCTCTTTTGAACAGTAATTCATTTGAGGGCTCGTGCCGGATTCCGCCTTTACCAAGCGGGGACTCGGTGGTGGTGATGGTGATCCCTTGTTGAACCTTTTCTATTCAATTTCAATGAAGCACATGAGATGAGGAATCAGGAGAGGGCCGGCCGCCTGCACACAGTCGAGCACCATAAGGAGAGAAAAATTACTACGTTAAAGGCAATCAGTACGGCTGCTTTATTATCCTTTGTGTTGGCTTAAATTGAAAATTAATATTTAATTCGTGAGCGAGATAGAGTATGTTTGTTTTTACTGTTTTTTTGTTGTTGTTTTTTGTGTTCTTCTGTTGATGGTGTATCGTGTATGTCCTTCGAATCAAGGCTATTTTCGTTGCTTTGCAAAAGAGGATTAGGTAACGTGCGTGATGCAATGGTAGAAATTCTTTTGTATTAAGAAAAAGTCTTTAATCTCGGAAAGTACTTTACCTACTATTTTTTTAACTTTCAGTGAGGAGGTCTTAAGTAAACACAGCAAAAAATGTCTATGTCTAAAGAATGTCTATTTCGGTGTTTACCAGTGAATTTCAATCAAATGATAAATAAATTTTAATTAAAAAAAATGTGAAGCATAATGAAAAATTAAATACCTACCTACCTAACATACATAATCAAAAACATACGGAGGAGCGGCTATGCTATGATTAATTGATGTTAAAAACTCAGTTGGGGGTAGTTTACCTAATGTTGCGTTGTACTAGGCACTTAAAGCACATGGGTTTAATAAACTTATTTATTTTCGTTTGAATCGAGCGAATATTATAAAGCAAAATGTTCTTGAATTATAACTTGCAATTATTTCATGTTTTAATGAAAGTATGCTTTGTGCAGTATGTCGTGTAAAGGTAACCAGCACAACGTAGCATTTTAAATTAGCAAACATAAATCTACACTCTACCTCACATGATTGAGTCAGTTTTTTTTTTTTTTGAAAATCGGATTCTAACAGAAATTTTTGGGCGGACTAGTTTTTCACTTTCAATGCGGTTTTCGAAAGAGCAAAGATACGCTTAAAAATGTTTACATTAAAAAAAAAATCAGCCCAGAAGCCAGAAGTTGTGAAGAGGTCTACACGTTTTTATTCATAGGACATAACGTGCGTGTTTATTTTAAGTCGAATGAATCTTTTAGATAGGCTTGCGTAGTTCGTGAACGAACTAGTTCACTAGTGAACTACTGAACTAAGTTCACGTTTCTAGTTGAATAGTTCACTAGTTCAATTAGTTGTTAGCACATTTGATTTTTTCTCTAGTTTATATCTGCTTATATTTTCTTTGGATGAAAGGAGTTAGAGGCTGATTACACGAATCGTTTTTTCTTTCGTTATTTTGACAGATAGGGTGAGGGGTGTAGAAACGCAGATGAATCCCCTTTACATTTCTACACCTCTCACCCGGTCTGTCAAAACAACCGAAACAACCGAAAAAAAATCGTGTAATCAAGCTCTTACTAGTGTCTGTCTAAATTTAAATTTCTGCATTTCACTGAAATGTAAAAGAGATACACGATACACAGTGACATTTGGTCGATGATCTTTCCAGCTCGCGAAACTACCTTACAACTAATTAGGTCAGTTTATATTTCAGAGCGCTCATTAGTTTTCCTCCGTCACTTTGAAAGCGTAGGAGCATTAAATGTAAACAAGATTCCTCAAAAACACTTGCTTTTCTTTTATTTCTATTTGATTTACTGCAACAGAAAATAATTAAGCAACGAATTCAAAAAAAAAAAACCTTTCTCAGTTTTTTTGACAGTAAAACTACTGAGGAATTTTTGTGATTGTGTTTATATTTCTAAAAATACGGTTTCCCTGAGGTCTCTGAAGTAACGAAGCTACTTTAAAAGCTTAGATTTGCTTGCAATTTTGAAATTGTCTGTAAAGTGAACTAAATTGAACTAAAATGAACGAACTAGTTCAATTAAACGATTCGAACTAAAGTGATCGATCACTCAAGTGAACTAAATCGCGCAACTCTACATATTATGCGTGCAATAAATCCATAATTTTTATGGAGTTTTTAAATATAAATAAGTCCCAAAATTCAAGTATGAAATAGATTCCCAAATTTTGAAACCTATTTTTAGGAAAAAGGAAAATGAATCGCAAAGCAACTGAACCTAGGGGTGCGTTCGCGGTGCAGCACGTGCGTTTTCGTCGGTGTCGAAAGGCCGCACCGTGCCACCAAAATGCGTGCGTGGCACCGCACCCACCGAATGAAACGCACGAGCCACTTGTTTTTAATGATTTTTTTTCTATTTAAAGCCGATTTTTTAGAAAATTGCGCCTCTAGAGTTCCGTCAAGCTGGGGTCCACCACAACGGAAATTCAAAAATCTAATTATGCCGGAATTAGTGGCTAATTTGGAATTGGAGCACTAAATTAGGCCCAAATTAGCCCTTAATTCCTGCATCATTTAATTTTTGAAAGTATGTATGTATTGTTTTTGAATTGCCGTTGTGGTGGAACCAGCTTGACGGATCTCGGGAGGCGCAATTTTATAAAAAATCGGTTTTAAATAGAAAAAAAAAATCATTAAAAACAACAGCAACACTTTAAGTGTCATGCAATGTAAAGCCATAAATCCGGTATTTTATTATGTTTTCAATTCAAATTATTTGAGAAAATACATTTTGAAAAACAAATTTCGAACTCAAATGTTGAAAAAAATATTGAAAAAAATTGTGTTCAAACTAATTTTGTTCAAAATATTACGTCATTTAAAAATATTTTTGTTTATAATATTTAATGCTCCTATTAATTTCTAGTCAAACAATTTAAACCGGATGCCTAAAAGTCTTTTAATTTTTGAAAAATTGAAAATAACCGAGTCTTTGGAGCAACAAAATATTGGAAGGAAGTTGAATTTAAGAAAAATTTACTCTTGTTATTTTCAATTTTCTTGAAAACTAGAAAACATTTTAACATCAGGTTTTTAAAGTTTCACTAAAGATTAATGAGATAGGGTGGGTCACAGCCCCACAAATCAATCGTGGACCTTTAACCTAAATGGGCCAAGAGTCTTGCGGACTTCCAGCCCATCGGTTGTGGATATTTGACCTCCTGGTTGAAGCTTTTTCTTATCGGGGCAACCTTGGGAAACAGCATACCATGGGTACCCCGCTTTGCGGGTTCAAAGAATCTTAACTACCCTTTTGGGTCATTTCATGTGTTCGTACCGTTAATGCAATTTTGTGCCACCCAGGTACTGTTTGTAAAAAAAAAAAAAACTCTTATGACATAAGTGCCTGCTTGGCGACTAGACATATAATTTTAAGCGGAGGAAAAGGTTGCTGAGCGGTATAGAGGACATTTATATAAATTAATATCAAAATAAACGCGAAAATAGTTTTTAACTTCTGACACACTTGTCTTCTAAAATTAGGATATGTTGACCCCTTTTACTGTAGCCTTTTGGGTCTGCAAGGTACACACCCAAATAGTCCATTGTGGACTTTTTGCATTTGGACTTAGCATTGCGCCGCCGTGCATACGAGAGAGAAAAATAGTAGTGCAAAAAGCAGTATTTATAAGACTTTTTTCTAGACTTGGAAATCTTTTGAAATGGGTTGACTGCGGAGGCTTACATATAAAATATAGGCTTTTTCCATCACGTACTTTTTCCATAATGGTCTATTAACTTTTTCAATATTGAAGTTGTTCTAAAAGCTCTAACAACTATAGATACTTAGTTATGAACAACTTAAGTGTTCGACTACTTGAGAAATGACCCTATACCAAAATTCCCATATAATTTTATAACATAGAATAAAACGGATTTTGAATTAAAAGCATTAAATTTAAAACATTTTTCAATGGATATTATGGATTTTGATGGGAAAAAAAATATGTATGGATTGGATATAATGGATTTAGAAACAAAAACTCAAGTTGATAAAAGGGTTTTTGAAACTAACTACACTTTTTGGGGTCCGATTTCGATGAGATAAAATGGGAATTCAGATTCAAACTTGGGCTCAACGTATGTGTTTGAATGATAGCAGCAAAACCTCATACCTAAGTCATTTTTTTTTTGAAAAGTGGATATAATGGCTTTTGATTTTGAACAACACGTATCATTTTTTATTATTTCTACAAAAAAGTTAGTCAAAAATTATGGCAAATTCAATGCTATTTTTTGAAGGTATTTAGAAAATTTTTGTTCGATATTGAGAATATTGAAAAAGTTTGAAGCATTTGCCAGATTTTTCGAACAACTTTTTGTATTATTATTTGAAGTTTTATTTTCTTTTTGGAAAATTTATCATGTTGTTGAAAGAAATGCTAAGTCAATCAAATAGTGCGGACTGTTTCAGATAACATCTTCTATATGTGCAAACCAATAAAAATAACAAAAAAAAAAAAAGAATTTAAAAACAGTATAGGGTAAATTTAAAGAGTTATTCAAAATGAAGTTGTAACAGGAAGTTATGAAGTTATACAAATTTCCTGTAAAAGAATGAATCAATAGCTCATTTAAATGTAATGCTCGTTCAAATACATATGAACAAAATTGGACATACATGAGTATTGTATGTGCTGTTTATGGATACAAATTTATTAAAAACTAATACATACATACTATAAATCAGAAATGTATGAATGGCTTGAGTGCGACGTGAAATGTGACGAAAATGCGAATAAGACTGTTTTTTGTGTTTTCTGTATGAGACCATGGTTTTTATCCCTCTAGCTCTGGGCGAAGGCCAACGGGATGGTTATTTTATATCTTTCGAAATACACGTTTTATAAAATTATTAATGGAACTAATTTTTTTTCACAAGAACTGACGAAATCATACAATTTATTTTTAATGTTAGGTATCATTTGATTTGTTGTTTAAACATTTTTTCGGTTCAATGTTTTTTTTTGTCAGTTTAATTGACCGCAATACTTCAACAAAGTACCTACTTCTTTTTGTTTTCCCTTTTACATTTGACTCTATAGCTTAAACTCAACAGTTCTTGACATGCAAGATGCATCCTATCCTTCCAAAATAAGTAGCATCCACGCTCGCCTTACGATATACCAACTTCGTACGTGACAAAGTGTCGCAGAAAAATAAAATCATCAAAACATCCTCATCGCATTTCGCATCAACCTTTTGGCAAAAGGATTGTTTAAGTGCTCATTAGACTTTACTTTGGTTTTCTTAAAAAAAAAGAATTACAACAAATTGTCGTTTAGGCTCTTCCAGAAACCCTCTAGGTCTTTTCACAAGATAAACCGTCTAAGGGTGTGGGTTGTTAATTTTACAACAAAATTTCCAAGAATTTTGAGGCCATTTTAAAGCCCCGTAGTAGTGAAATTGAAACATTTTTCTAGACATGACAATCTTCTTTCAAATTATTCCTTTATACCTTCTTCAAAATTAGAATAGAGGGGGGTATAACAGTTTGAAGATTAGAAGTGAACGAAAGGACACCATTTGGGTGTTTTCCAGGCGAGTAATTAAAATAAACAAAAAATTAAATGTCCTGCAGCTGAAATAGCATAAGAATTTCCTATTCCTATATCGAAAGATATTTTAATTTCCAACACAACACCATTTGGGATGGTGAACCATTTACATGAAGCATGATATGCCCGGAAGCCGATTAAAATCTATTGAAAATCCACCATTATTTTTCTGTGAGTCAGTTCGTGTTATTTTTTTTTTTCGAAGGAACACATTTTATATATTCTGCCACAATGACGCAGTATATACGACAAATTAAATATGTTTTTACTTTGACAAGATGACAACGAGACAGTTTAGGTGTAGATAAATGTCGAGACAATAGACAGTCAGCCAGGGTGTTAGAACTTAAAGAATTTTAAAGTTTTTTAAAGAATTTATTAGTGATATAATGTAATGTATGTGTTTTCTTTAGTATACGCTTATAACTTTTGATCTTTTTGCAAAAACGTAGAATGCTTTCGATTCAATTGTTAAAACAAAGACTTGTTAAAGCGTTTAGAGCCATTTTTGACCACAGTTATGGTCAGTATGTGACAGAAATTATTTTAAAATTAAATGTACAAATAGAGGTCGCATGAACTTGTTCGTATGTATACGATCACACTGTGATTTTTTAAATGCAGAATATTATAAATTTTGTCATATGATGTTAAAAGAAATAAATTAGTTTTAGAAGTCTGTTATATTATCTTTCAAAAATCAAGGGCGTACGCAGCATTTTCACTGTGGGGGGAGGGGGGGTTCAAGTAAATTTACAAACCAAATAAGCAACAAAACATGCTCGAGCTTTGATCCAATTTGCTTTTTGCAAATTAAAGAATTTATTTTTATTTCTTGTAAACTGTATTATTATCGATACCTACTTATTTTCTTATTCCTTAATAAATTTTCTTTCTTATAAAAGTTCTTCAAATATTTTGTACGCTTTTTAAAAATAATTCTTAAGCGGCTTATTATGTCCCGGCTTTCCCTATTAATACCTACAACTAATTTAAAGCTTTTGCCTAGAAAAACTTATTTTAAGTCGTTTAAACAGATAATGAGATGGTCCAAATTCAAAAAAACGCACGCAAAAACGAATTTTAATCAAAATCTTTAGAGCCGATCTTGAGAAAATTTGAGAAAAAAAAAAAAACTGAAATATTTGCTAGCAGCTACCTATTCTAGATGAGCTAATTCAAATTTATCCTCTAGAGGGAATCACATTAAAAATGATGTGTACCAAATTTGAGGCAAATCGGCGCACCCGGTTAGGCTTTAGCTCAAATGACATTGGACGGATAGGCGTACAGGCTGAGGGACGGTATGGCGAAATACAATTTTTCGGACTTCTCCATCATCGTAGTGTCAATTTTAACCCTAAAACTTTTTTTTACACAAAACCAATACTTGCGTTAGAGGCCTAGAGAAAAAGTAAAAATTGTTAATAATGGCTTATCTATTGTTAGTGTTAAATGTATTCCTTATAGTTAGCAGATCTTAAGCTCACAGAAACATTTTTAACAAAATCGTAGAAGTCATTTATCACATCAAAATTTGTTTGTTGAAAATCTGCTAGACAATGTTAAGAAACTTTTTGCTGGTACAAGTACATATAAAAGTATAAAAATTGACAAAGTCGTTTTGGAAATATTGAGTTAAAAAAACTTATTTTGAAAATCAAAAAATAATTTTTTTCAAAAGATTTTACATAAAAAAATTGATCAAAATCTGCTGAAACGTTTTAGAGAAAAAAAAATGGTTTTATGGGAGGTGCCATTGATAACAATTTTTTTCGAAATAAAAATCAATGAAAGGTTAGTCTGTACATATGTAAATTGACTGATTTTTTTATTAGAAAAATTTGAGAAGCCATTGTTTTTAAGCAGACGCTGTTCTTTTGCCTCGCACCCCATTACCTATATAAACCAATGTTTCGTATGACAGTCAGATATCTCTGGTTTTAAAAAAAAAACTGGAACTGAAAATGAACCCAACTGACATGCCTTGGTGAATCTTACTCACTTATTCCTTACTTTAGATGGTGCTTACAGTCAGGATGGACTACAGCGGCGCCGCAACGAACAAGCCCCTCCAGCTAGCTCGGTCCTTATCTATAGAATCGTATTCTGATTAAAGGCAAATAAAAAACAAAAAAAACTTTAAAATAACTTTTCTATAACAATAAATGCAGCACGAGAAGAGAGGAGTTAGGCTGCACACTGCACTGCACTGCACTGCACGCACCGCAAAGTTACTGCCATAAGCTATGTTATGCAGGCAGCGTTGTTAGTACGAGACAAGAAGACTTCAACGGATATAGATAATTATGTAAATCTACGCACTCCCTTACAAATACATATTAATAACAAGACTTATGTTGAAAATCAATGTTCCAGACATACCATACACTCATATTTCTTATAATACTGTAAATTTTCAAATTAATATATCGAACAAATTTAACGTTGATTGATAGTGCTTAAGAAAAATTAATAAATCTCAAATTTCAAACTTTAGATTGCTTTTTATCCATCTCGATTACACCATTCTAAACAGAGATATATACCAGTTCTTCATAAAACTCTTAAAAATATTATAAAAATGTTTCTTCTTTTAATTCTTACAACTATAGCATTGGTATAATTGGTATACCTAATTCAAAATTTAGCTTTACACGGTTTTGTTTATCCTTCCATTTCCAATTGAAGGTATGAGTTCGTAAGTACGTTTAAATTCAGCAAAAAGCTCATCTTTCCAAGGTTTTGTTACAAACAGGTGATGATTTCTAAGTAAGCCTTATCTAATAAACTTTCTGAGCCTCCACCAAAAATCTACTTTAATTTTAAAGCGCTTTCCAGCAATGCATGAATACGTTGTACTTTATCTTTTATACTTCTATAATACCTATATGCTCTGTTGTCAAAATAAAAAATAAATCTATTTTTCATCCTTTTCCGACATTTTATAATTGGGTTTCCCCAATTTCTCCCACTGTAGTTTTATTTAAATGGTTTTACATTAGGCATTTGAATGTCTGCAATACTAACTTATTCACGCTTGCAATTAAAACGATCCCATTGACTTTTAATTAATCCAATTAATATCTCTTCTATTAACATAAGCCATGTTATCTGGAATGCCATGATATTATATTAGCACAAACAATAGAACAAATTAGCGATAAGCTTATACATCATTTGATGTCAACAAAAGACCACAAGGATAACAACTATCACGACATGAAATAACTCCAGCTCCCACCTACCCATCAGCCATCATCGCCAAGAACAAATTACAAGTACCTATATCTATGGGTGATGCGGTGAAGGAATAATCAAACACAAGATATAAACGAGCAGAGAAATACTCTTATATACATAGCTATAGGAGGTCTTTTGGCTTGCAGGGAGCTTCTTAACTTTGGCATCATAATTGGGCAATAATCTGTCTGCAGCATCTGTTGGTGTCATAAAAAAAATTATAAGACACAGCAAACAACTCAAAGCTCTCATACCCAACAAGAGCCACAGCATAATAATCATCATCACAGGATAGAACCAACTTTAGGACGAAAACAAGGACGACTATAACGACACTTCAATTTGCAACAATTTACCCTTATAATCGATACGATATCTTAATTGAATAATAATCGTTTCGATAAATTCGATCAATATTGGGAACTGGATGATGGTTAATTGCTGGCAGAAGATTAAGATGACGAAGAATAAGTGGGGGGTCCTTGTGGTAGATAAAAGTAGAATATTCATAAAGCCATTTATGATAGCAACACGGACGGATCTCCTTAATGAGTGAAAAGGCCAAGTTACTTGAGGGCGCATATAATTGATGGGATCATCAAATAAAGAGACAGTTTTCAGTGTGTAGCCTAGAAAAATTAGGCAAAAAAAGGCCAAATTTCGACAAATTTTCAAAAACCTGTTGCTCTACTAAATAAAATATGCTCTGCTTTAGTTAAGAACTATAAAAATATATTTAATTTTATTTCTGTTAAAAAAACATTATTTTGAAAGTTTCTTAATACAATATTGTCAAGACTACCTAAGAGCACCAGATTGCAAAATTATAAAAAAAATCGTTTGAACTACAATTTGGAGGATATACTTACCCATGCGAATAACTCGAAAATAAGGCATCTTTGCTCAAAGAACATAAAATACGTTTTCGCAATACGAATTTTTCAAAGTCGTTCGAGCCGTTTTTAAGAAAGTTTGAAAAAAAAAAAAAAAAACTGAAATGTTTGTTTTATGGCTGCTACCTGTTTTAGGCAGGGCGCTCACTGAAGTGGAGACGAAGTGGAGTGTGGTAGTGGAGTAGCGAGTGGCAGTGGATTAGTGAACATTTGGATTGTTGATGGAGTGGTGGCGAAGTGATGTGAAAGTGTTATAACGCGAACTGAGGTAGCAAACTACATATGGTGCCACTCATACATAAGTAACTTCAAATTATTTTATTAGTCTTCAATCTCAATAGTATGCAACTTAAATTCACTTTCGGATACTTTTAACTTAGAACTTTACAATATATTTTAATTTTTTTTTTTTTTGAAGTTGAAAAAGTTTTTGTTTATAAAACTTTTCTTGGCCGCTCACAACCATATTCCATACAAATTTGCCCATTGTTAAGGGGTTATTTTTATTTTGATTTCTAAAGCCAAATAAAGCCAAATCAAAAATTCGGCGTTATTTCCAAATTGAAAACAAAATAGGGCAACATTTTTGATTTTTAACTTTATTTCGTTAGGCCTTATTTCACGTCACCACAAAGTAACGTCCATAGTGAAGCAGAACTTTCATTTGGCGCTAATTTCGTCAGTGGCCGCAAACACTCAAAAATGCAGATTCTCCTTTGATTTCATCGTATTTTTTAATTACGCAAGCGGATCAATAAGTTTCGTAACCGTGGATGCATGACAACACACCCAGAGAACAAGGAATAGTCAGAAATTGGATTTCTCTTTGTTTCGAGGCCGAAGAATGACAAGGTAGGTCATTTTTCGGCAAAAGATAACGGCGACCGTTTTCTGGTATGACCGCGTAGCATTCCCATCGATTACATTGAAAATGGTAAAAAAAAAAATAACCGGCGCATATAATACAGAGCTCTTTGATAGATCCTACGCTGATTTGCATAACAAACGACCTCATTTGGCCAGGAAAAGTTTCCGGAAAAGTCTCGGTGGTAAAATGTTTGGGTCGAATAAAGAGGTCATATAATAAAAGGATATTTTGAGGGGCCCGAGAAATCGTATTATTTGGAGGGAATCAAAAATTGGAAAAGCATTGGACGAATTGCATCGACCTAAAAGGAGACTGTGTTGAGAGATATAATATTTTGTTTGCCGAAAAGAGGGTGCCTTATATAGTTATCGACTTATTGACCCTGAAGTTCAATTAAATGATAATAACATGCTCAAAAAAAGGACACAACAAAAATAGAACGTGCGTGATAATTATGTAAAATATATGTAGTTTTATTTGGAAAAAAAAAAAAAACCTTTCATGAAATTTGGATAAAGGCGACGCTTAAGCTTATTCCGGCAATGGACAAATCATGGGGTTTCTTTTTAATTGATAGTAAGTTACACGCAATGGTTGAAGGTATTGTCAAGAGTGGTTCTTTATTTTTTGTTGAACACATCACATTCAATAGAAAATTGATTAATGCCCGTAAAGTGCATCCTTTCAAAAGATGTACTTTTGCTCAACCTTCTTACAATATTATCTTTCACAATAAAAAATGTATCTTAATTGAAAATGCAATAAAACTTAATGGCACAGTCTTCTTTCATTGTTGAGTTGAGATAAAATGTGCACTTATGTCACATTAACTTGCTGTCGCACATCAGACGTACCACATCCTTACTGTTCTTTTCATTTTCGACTCCTCCGCCTTATTATTATTGTTGTTGTCATCTTATGCAAGGATGATTTCCAGGAAACACCTTCTATTCTTCAAAAGTTTCCCGAAGAATGATGTGATGGTAAAGGTAGGTATAGTCAAGGTAGAAGAAATGTGTTGCTGATGCAAAGGTAAAATTCAGGTAAAAGATTAAATTGAATGAAATAATTATTTCAAGAGAAAGAGAGAAGAATAATAATATGACAGACTAAACAGAACCAATGCATCAAGGACACCCAGCAGAACCATCAGCCTAACAGCATCATCACGAAAGAAGGGAAATTTATTTGTGTTTCTGCTTGAAGTAGATCACAAAGCGAATTATCCAATAACAAAAGGAACCTTAGACACACGCCAAAGGAATTGAAAAAAAATAAATAAATTATGCGAATTAGCAAAATGAATGCGGATGGAGGAATTAAAGTTCCATTTCGAAAAATAAAACAACAAAAAGGGCGTTTGAAATATAAAAAAGAAAATAAAGAAAGGAAAAGAAAACCTACTCAAAACCTCAAAGGTAAATTTAATCAGGAAATGAGATGATGACAATGGCAATGATATTTGATGTCTGTCATTGTATTTGAATTCAGGAATAACAAATTTAAATGAGTAATACAAAAAATAAAGGATAACAAGTCTTTGGAAAGAGAAGATAAACATTTTGATTAGCTTGAAGCGCTTTTGAATGTCGGTTGTCAAACCAAAAAGGATAAAGTGCAACATGTTATGTAAATTTAAAACAATGCTATAAATTTTAACAATTTTGTTTAAGCAGCACTAAAGATACAATGCAAGATGCAGACCGAAGCTAAAAAAAAACTTTCAAGTTTCAAGCTTGCAATTTGTTTAAAATTATTAATTGAACTTAAACAGCCAAATTAATAAACGTGGAATATCGAAGGTTTATAGACTTTATTCCTTTGACTAAGTACAAAATGTCAATAAAACAAAACTTCTACTAAGTTACGTTAACAAAACTAAACCACCGAATAAGGTGGTTTTGCGAAGGAATAAAAACCAGATATGTGAATTTATTCTGAAATATAAGTTAAGATTGCAAGTTTGATTTGGAATACAAATAATAATGTCTTATATACACCTATTTATCGAGTTTGCAATTGTTGGACAATCAGCCAACAACGACAAGAAAAAGTAAAGTATGCAGAACCATATAAATCCAAAATAAAGGTTTTTCAAGGAATATTATGAGGAAACTCATAGCAATTGTTTTTCACTTTTAAAATAAAAACAAAACAAAACAAAAGCAACAGATATAACCCAAATAATTATCGGAAAATGATAATAATTCTGTCAGATAGAGAATTCTTAGGTGTGTTTGGTAACTTAAGCTTTATTTTGTTGTTTTTTTTTTGTTTACAGATTATTACAATTCGCTGTCAGAATCCATACGGAATTTGCGAAACTTTGTGAAAACAGGTATCTCACTTATTGTAGTAGATTTTCTTAAGGGATTTTCAGTAAACGTCACATTGCTATTCCACAAACATTTTTTTTTTTTTTTTACTAATGGCAAATTTTGTTCCGTAGCTTACCTCTTATTTCATGGTGTAGAAAATTCGTAGAATAAAGCTACAATTAGCCTTTTTTATTAATATGGCTGAAAGGATCTTGGGAAAAGTGACTAATACTTAGAAAACGTAAAGTGAGTTAAGACTTTGTATAGATACAAATAAAATATTGAAACTAGTCAGATGAGCGGCAGCATCTGAATAAGTTCAATATTATTATTTTTATTGTATTATTTATACTAGAATGTAGTAGCCCGTGGCGTAATGGTTAGTGCGATGGACTGTCATGCCAGCGCTCTGGGTTCAATACCAGCCGCTTCCACCTTAAGTTTTTTTCCGGGCTACTGCCTCTTGCGAGGAAGTGACAAATTCTCCAGGAGTATCTCTTGTCATAGAAAAGTGCCGCTCACCTTAGCCGTTCGGATTCGGCAATAAACTGTAGGTCCCCTCCATTCCTGTAGACACGCACACAGGAATGGTTGAGAGTTGTAAGTCACTAGGCCCTGGTTCTTCATGAGCCGTTGTGCCACCAAATTTATTTTTATTTTTTATTTATACTAGAATGTCAGTTTATTAGACTTGACCATTCTTTATTCCGTCAATTTCATTGAATTTTGAACAACAATAACAACAGGTTTAAATACCGCATGATGTGTAGAAAGTTTTTCAAAAAAAATTGGATTAAAGCTCAGCATCACTATAAAGGAGACTGATGATAGGGCTTGGCACCCCTTGAAATAGCTATATATCTAGCCAAACAAAAATAAAACGAATTAAAATACCATTAATTAATTAGAAGCAATTGGTGGTAGCACCTTTAAGTTGTTGTTGTTGTTGTTCAAAATTCAATAAGTTCAATATTGTTTGCACACTTCTTTATTTTGTAGAAAAAAAATTTGTGTTGTGAAGAACAAAAGAAAATAAAAATTCTTGTCTACCAAAAATTTAAAAACTTAACCGGAATTTGTAAGCCTAAAGTTGTTTCAAATATCAATATTTACCTAATTTTTAATTTCGAAACTAAAAATCTGAATTTAATGGCTCCGTAAAATAACTCCCCAACGAAAAAACCCCCCAATCCAAAAATGAAATAACTCCCCAAAATTATTTATTTATTTTTTTTAAGCCCCCAAATTCAAAGATTAAATAAATCCCCAAAAGCGCATGAAATAAGTCCCCAAACAAAAAATGAAATAAGTCCCAAAGAAATAACAAAATTACGGCGTATAAAGAGCAACCCCCTTGCTTGGCTTCAATCAAGCACTTGCCTTTAGCGTTTCCTTCCTTGCGTTCGACCTTCCATCCCTTGAACCATGGCATGTTGGATCCATCTTGTTAACACCGACAATCAATTGCTTGATGAAGGGCGTGTTCACGGGTCTGACCATTCTTCGAGATACCAGCTTCGAATTGGCCAGTAGCAGCGGCAACAATCAATACAGCACAATTGGCCTGAGATGTACCAGTGATCATGCGTTCTTGATGAAATTACGATGGCCAGGGGCATCAATGATGGTAACATAGTATTTTGATGTTTCGAATTTCCAAAAGTCAATATCGATGGCAATACCACGCTCACGTTCAGCCTTCAATTTGTCCAAAACCCATGCATATTTGAAGAATCCTTTACCCATTTCCTGTTCTTCCTTCTCGAACTTCTCAATGGTACGTTTATCGATACCACCGCACTTATAGATCAAGTGACCGGTGGTGGTAGATTTACCGGAATCGACGTGTCCAATGACGACGATGTTAATATGAACCTTCTCCTTACCCATTTTAGTATAGATTTATGATTGAATGAAAGAAAATCAAAAGACTATGCTATTTCGGCAACAGACCCGAACAAAGTATACACCCAACCTCTTGGCCAAGCAGGGGGGTTCAGGGGGGCAGCATGCCCCCATACATACATCACTGTTCATACGCCCCAATTTTGTCATTTCTTCAAAGAAATAAGTAACCAAATTTGTGGATTTATTTCATAGTTGAATTTGGGGGCTTATTTCATCATAAAATAACCCTCCAATTTAAAAATGAAATAAGTTTCTAAAAATCGATGAAATAAATCCCCAATTTTGGGGAGTTTTATCATATGAAAAAACTTCCAATTTCCATATAAATGTTGGGGATTTATTTGATTTATTTTTTTGAGAGTTATTTCATTGGGGAGTTATTTCACGGAGCCGAATTTAATTTATGTAGGTATGTATAGAATCCTTTATAAGCATTTTTTTTTTTGAGATTTTTTCTATCAATTAATGGAAATATAACAAATTATTAATAATTATTAATTATGCCGATAACTGTATATTGATTAAATAGCTTCTGAAATATTGAAGGTTTGAATGAAACAAAAACAACTTGAGTGAGCTACCACTTGGTTTTTAAAGGCTGGAGTTATAGCTCACTTTCACCTTTTCCAGACTTATCATGTTATGTTTAGTGGGGCTTAGTCTATGTATATTAAATTTTATTTTAAAAAACATTTTCCGTCACTGAGGCTTGAACCATAGAACAAGCGTCTCCGGGCCATGCACTATACGCACTGCGCTACCGTAGGTCACGTGATTATGTCCGTCCAGGCACCAGTATAGGTTTTATTGCTTGACAGGTGCATTTGAATCAACTAGCATTTTAACTATCCACACACAAGTTTGTAAAAATCTTCTAAAAAAAAACTAAACATTGACATTGCTAGTGTTGCCGGTTGTTTATAAAAAAAAATTTTTTAATGTTTTGTATGGACTAAAAAATTCCCCCCATTATGATTTTTGTCTTGTATCAAAACAACCTTCATCATGGAATATACATATTAGCATACATTCATATTAGCATAAATTGGCACCAGGGTCTTTATAGCCCACATGAGAAAAAATTACATACGCATTAAGATTTTCTGCCGTCCTGGGCTATTTAGAATCTGCTGTCCCCTCGGAAACATCGTACCGCGCCTATTTTGTTTTAAATTGAGAAAAACAACTCATTAAAACAGCTTTTCAAATGGCATAAATCAGATCAACGTGAAAAAATAAAAATTATAATAAAATTTGTTTAGGATTCAATAAAATATGAAAAGTACGTATACGCCCGAGTGGACCAGAATTTTAACTGGATGAACTTAATCTCTTTTTACGAAGCATCTCGTTTATGAAATAAATCTCATATTTTTTGTTATCCTTCTAAAAAGTCGAAGGCTCTTCCTTTGAAATTATACCTTTCTTTTTTTTTTTTTTCAATTTTTTGTTTAAACCTTTTATTTATTCCATTTTTTTTTTTGTTCTTGCCACAGTTAGTTTTTTTTAAGTTAAAAAAATTCGTAAGCATACCTTTTTAGACTTTTGTTTGTTTTTTTTTTTTGTACTTATTTAATGCCTTAAAATAGCTTCAAAATGTGTTATGCAGCCTTGCGCATCTTCTTATCTTATTGCAGAAGAATAAATAAATGAAGTCAACCGATAATATGAAGTCAGCCAATTTTTCGACTTCAGGTGATATCAGTAACAGAACAGAGCTACAAAACCAAATAAATCCTGATAAGCGCCACGAGAATTACTCCGATAGAAATTATCTATTAAGACTCTGGGGTGGTGGATGGCTTGGCATGGCGGCGTGCGGCTCACTTTTTCCATGACAAAAACTAAACTACCATATTTTGCCCATTCTACCCATATAGTTAAAATAGCCCTGTGAATAAGTAATAAATCAAAAAATATTTTTTTAATGTGGACTTATGACCATTTTATTCGTAAAGTTAATTAAATCGGAATTTCACTTTGACAATATGAAACAGGCCCTTAGTTTTTTAGTAAATATAAAAATTCATCTGAATTTCCATCGATACAACTCTCGCTTCAAAAGTTCTTAAGCTAAAATTTGACTTAAAGTTAAAAAAAAAATCGAGAAATTGCCAATAAAACATTAAGCAATATTTCGTTTCAGACAGACGGGTATAGTGGTGGAGATGGAGGATATAATTTGAGTGTCGCCGTCGTCATTTCGTTGGTTTGTATGTTCCTACATAAATATGCACGGATATGTTTGCTCTTAAAATTACTATATTATTCATGTGACTTTTATACGATGATGGTATATTTTTCTGGGCGATAATATAAAAATGTATCTTCAATATGATGACATTCTTATTATTATGTATGGAACGTGTCAACTTTACACTCTGGCTCCAGCTCTAGCTCCATCTCCATTTCCATCTCCAACTTCAGACCTCCTCCTTCTCTTCGTTATCGACGTCGTTCTATATTTTCAAATAAAAAGCACTTTGCCATGCATATGTGCACAACATGTATACACTTCTCAGCTTTTCTCTTATTTTTCGATGTCCTCTGGCCCGGCTCGGCTCGGCTGGCGATATGGTTTTGGTCTTGTGCCCTGAAAATTGCCATTGAACTCTTTATGATTTCGAATATCAAACATCAGCTATATATTTCCACACCCACACAGGCATCAGGCACCTTGTGTGACACATTGTGTGTCTGCTGAAAGTATATCAGCAATCAACTCCCAACCCTCAAAATGCAACATATAGATTCTTAAATTTTCTTCTGGGATAATTTTTTTGTGTTCCGCAGATGGGGTACACGGGAATGGAGGGTGAAAGCCGTTCATATATTGTTATTGAAAGAGGCACTCACGCAAAATTACCCCCAATCGAAGGGTATAGTCGTACGACTTTTAGCAGCAGAGCCATTACTCGCAAATAACAACGCAATTTTAATCCCCTCCTCATTATTATGGGATTGCGTTCGAATTTCTACAATGCGGGTGTGATGTGGTAAGGATTTTCCGGCATTCTTTACTTAGGACTTCTCTACGTGATGGGGTATTCTCTGATAACCATATATACATGTTGTGGTTAAATCGGACTCATTTATTCAGGCAGATTTTTTTGTCAGATTTTCAGCACTTTAAAGACTGTGATGAGCTTGGAGCATGTAGCTTTTCTGTATGAGTGATCAATTGACAGTGATGCTCTCTCTCTTTAAGTGATTGACAGATAAATGGAAATTTATTTTTCAATTTTCCCCCGAGGCAGCAGAAAGAGGGTTTAAATATTTTGGGTTACAAAGGATTGGACTCATCTGTTTTTTGAAGGTTTTTGTCTCAGCCTTATTTCAAATCAATGTCAATAATTTACGTAATCAATTATATACCAACAACAGCAACAGGCCTGAAATCAGTTTATCTGAAGGATATGCGATAAAGGATGAGATTTTTAACAAAGCTCAGGAGTAAAAAAAAAATGGGAAATAAAAGGTATTAAATGAGCATCAATCAACTTGGTTGAGGCATATCTCACCTGGGACTAAAACACTTTCAAATAACAACTTCCTGTCAAAACGCGATGCAATAAATTTTTCAATTAGAAAATGGATACGAGAATTTGAAAAACAATGGAGTGTGACAAAATCAGAAATATTTGGCTGCCGTATTTAGTGATAACTTACTATTCAAATACGTATACAGTTTCGGTACCCAATCATATAATTTTAATAAATATTTTCGATGTTAAATTTTTCCTGCAACTTATTTATTTTTTTTTTATTTCAAAAATAACAAACAAAATGAGTTTTTGACGTGGATTTCTATACTAACTTTTCTTTTTTCTTTCTAAAAACGATGGATTCAGACCTCAAATGTGGTAGGAATGTCAAAGTGTTCGATTCGACAAATCGGACCAGTTAGAATAACTTCCAATGGGAAGTTAAAAATGTTGTTCATAGAAAAGCAATTATCATTTTACAAAAATCACGTTTTTGTGAAAAATCGAACTCGAGATAACAATCAAACTTGACATTACGATGATAGATAAGACGATAAAAGTGGGTACCGCAATTCCGTCTGTCTGTTTGTATGTCTGTCTGTACGTCTGTCCACGGCGTACAGCCTAAACCAATGAAACGATTTTCTTCAAACTTGGAGCATAAGATTTTTAGGTGATTCCCTAGTGACACTACTTGCCATACAAACGTTTTGAAAAAGGTTATTTATCTCAAAAATTACTGTAACGATTTTTTTAAAATTTTTGTGCTTGTGTTTAGTGGACAAAAATTATCAAAACCCGTTATTATAACTGTACATGCCATAGAACCGTTTTTACTTGCGGTATAGTTTTGGAATCGTATACAAAATTGAACGCGAGATTTTGATCAAACTTGACATTACGATGATAGGGAAGAAGAAAAAAGTGGGTCTCGCAAATTCCGACTGTCTGTCTGTCTGTGGACTCGCCTACAGCATAAGCCCAGGTGCCGATTTTAATTAAACTTGGTATAAAGTGTTTTTGGGACATTCCACCCACGCATTTTTTTCATTTTCATTTTAGGACCAAAAATAACGGTACCTGCCGTTTTTTTTTAGCATTTTGGAAACTCTTATTTTTATCAAAAATGGCTCGACAGATTTTTCTAAAAACAATTAATAAATATTATTACGTATATGCTACCTTTGTTTGAAAATTAAATTTCCAAAAATTTATCGAAAAGGTTCAGGCTGATTTTGATAATTTTTTTTATGGAGAATCTTCTAAAAAATTTAAATAGTATTGTATACTAAAATTTAAAAAAAACTTTTTTTTTGGATTTTTAACCAAACCAAATAGTTGATTTTTGATTTTTTTGAAACTTGGTAAAAAGCGGTTTTTTTAAATTATCTAAAATATTTTGGATACAAATTTTTCTTATAGTCAAAATTAACGGTACCTTCCATATAAATGTTAAAAAATATGAATTTTCTGGAAAATTACTCCTACGATGTTGATTAAAATTGTTCTTAATACTAATATTAGTATGGTCTACGATTTGCTAAAAACAGTTAGCCATTATTAACAGTACCTTTCATAGAATCATTTTATTTATTTTGGACTATCTCATTATGTATGTAATTGATTTAAATTGAATTTGTCATACAAAAGCTTCTCAAAAGTTGAAATCATACTGCATAATATATATTTTCAAAAAAAAACAAGTTTTGGATTTGGATTTTTTTTTGAAAATTCGATATTTCAATAACGGGTAAATAATTTTTTTCGAAATTTAATTTTTAATTCAACATAAAGAAATACTAAAAACTTTTTAGAAAATTTTATGTATGAAAAAATAATTAAAAAAAAAACCGCTACTACGATTTTGAATTTTTTTTCTCCAAAAGTAAGATTTGTTAAAGAAATCAGATGGTTGAGTTTTTTTAGCTCTCAAGAAGATTTGGTTGGTAAATTTATTTCGAATTATGTTGGTTTTTGATAATTTTTTTAATTTAAGCTTTAAGTTACATGTATAATACTAGTTTAAACTTAAGACTCCCATAAAAAAATTATTTACTTATAATACACTTAGGCCAGGTGCGCACATGCAACTATACAGTTTGGTTTCGATTTTGAGCACAATGGGCTTATATGGGAGTGCGCGCCGGTTTATGTGCGCGGACTCTCATATAATTCTATTGTACTCAAAATCGAAACCAAACTGTCTAGTTGCATGTGCGCGCCTGACCTTAGTCTTTAAAATTCGAAGAAAATTTTACTGCAAGAGCAAGTTCGTGGGACCAAGTCGTGCATTTTATTTATTTCTCGATTGGTAGTTGGATTTGAGATTGCTACGCTTATATAGCATAATATATAGAGAAGATAGGATCACGTCTTTCAAAATATCATTCGTTTTATTATATGTACATATATTTTTGTGAATTAAAGAAAAAAATAAATTTATCCATGAACGCATCATTCAATAGTATTTGTTAACTAGGTATGAGCACTGCAAATAGTGCTTTCTTCACTTAAAGGTATATTTGAAACTCATCAAAGAGGTACCGGCTGGTGAAGTTTCTTGTCCGTTCTTAGCCACGACCATTTTTTATTTTTTTTTATCCAAATTCTCTCACATCTTTAACAAAAAGTTAATTCTTTAATGCATTCATCGATTAAATTTACACCAAAATAATAATATACAAAACTCATGTGAATTCTTATATTGTAACCCCAGACAAAACATTCCTATCTATACATTTTGGTTTCACTCTAATATATATTAATTTACACCCTCACTGCTTCAGCCACTGTTTGTTCTTCATCCTGACAGCAAGTGAATAAAACAATTTTCCAAAGGAAGAAATAAATTTTCCTCAAAAATAGTAAAACAAAAAAACAACAACGAACTAGAAAGAAAGCTGGAAAAATAATAATGAAATGGAAAACGTTTTACATTTCAAAGCAAAACAATTTGCCTTGTTTTTTTTTCTGTCTTTATATACTCAATTCGACTGACGTGGGACAGCTATAGCACTGCGGCTGGAGGACTCTATATAGTCCGCTACGCCATTGCTACTGCTACGGTTTGGTGTGAACCGTCAATAGAACTACGAACTCCTGCCATTCTTTAAAATACGAGTGTAACTTCCCACTGCTGGCAATTCTATATTAATATATGCAAGGCTACACTGAGAGGAAGAGATCAATACCTTTCTCTCATTTTTGGACAGCAGATAATTTGAAAATGACGTATTAAAAAGTTTAACAAAAGAGATTTGATTTTTTTTTTAATTTAACTTTGTGGACAAATTTCTTGTATCAATTGAATGGAAGGCCATAAATTCCAATCATCACATTATCCCGGCAGATGACCTTTGGTTGCGAGTAGGCATATATTGGGTTCATTGAAATGGAATACTTAGGCAGAGGATGTAACTGCTCGAAACCATTTATCGTGTGGGATCTTTAATAAATAAGACACCTGCACCAATAAAATCCAACGTTAATTTTATTCGATTTTTCTCCCAGTGTAGAAGAAGAACATGGCTTTAAAGAGCTGTTGCTTCATCAAACGTATACACTAAACGTCCTTCAATATCGCTGCTTTGTTGTTATTCTATTTTCTTTGTACTATGCTGCAATCTCTTGCACTTCACCCTTCCTTCAAGTTCTGTATTTTTTGTTGTATTATTTCTTCTTTAAGCGAAACACGATGTTATTCCTGTATAAGTTTTCTTTTGTAGTCGAATTTTTATGTGCGAAAATAGAAAATTAAGCAGTGAGACAGCATCAGCATCAGCAGCAGCAGCAGCAGCAGTACTATAGCTAGTTCAAGCGAACACAAGGACGAATAGCAATAGAAAAAAAAATGTGTTCCCTATACTTTTTTTTGCAGTCAAAGGAAATCTATTTGAGCAAAGAATCACATTAGCGCTATCAGTTGATAGTTCCTTGAAGTCCTTGTGAAGTTCGGGTTCTTCACTTCTCTTCAATATACGATTGAAGAATCTGGTTTAATATAAAGTTGAACAATATGTAGGTAGATAGTTGGTATCAGATTTTATTAGTAGTATCTAAATGCAAAGATAAAGTTCACAATCATCCTTGGACAATGTATTAAAGTTAAGGCAATGATTATTTATTATTTAAGAGTTTGAAAATTGAGAGCTGCTACTATTCATTTGATTCCTCTAACTGTCCTTGACACAATGCTGCTTAAATAGTATCACTTATTATCAGCAAAATCGTTGATAAAATAGATTCTAGTGAACTCTGATTTATTTAAATACAGTGAAAGCTCCCTTAGACGGACAGCGACGGTCGTAAGATTTTTGTCCGTCTAAGGGAGTTGTCTTTTCAAGGGAAAAAATAAAAAAATAGTTATCTAAGAAAATGTGGCATCAGGAAAAATTTTTCAACCTACAAGTCGTGAAATTCATTTAAACTAAAAATGAACATGAGGATACAAGAAATAAGATACAAAAACAGAGAACAGCTGCAGAAATAAAATCCGTTATGCATTTGATCACAGACAGTGATTTGGTGACATCATAAAATATATGGAATTTAGATCCATAATCCACGGTCGTGAGAATTTGTCCGTCTAAGGGGATTGCCCGCTTAAGGGAGCTGTTCGTTATAGGGGCTTGCACTGTATTATAATTTTAGTTGTATAGTATATACCTACTACAAAAGCCTTTGAAAACTTTCACTGCGTGCTCTCTGTGCAACATGGTACGGTACTGTGACAGTAGTACCACTTTACCGCAATTGAAATAAATCTACTTCATTTTTTTTCGAAAAATTCTAAAATCTACTTCCTTCTTCGCAACATCACCAAAATACTGTAATCTACTACATTTTTAACTTCCCATTGGAAGTTATTGTACCTAATCGGTCCGATTTGTGGAATTGAACATTTTGACATTTCTCCATGTTTCGAGGTCTCTTGATTACATTGTTTTTATATTAGAGAGATGTCTGTGTACCATGAGTGTTCGAGCATTCGTAAGTTCGTACGTTCGGAAGCTTATTTTCGCCGTCGATATCTCGAGAACGAATAGAGATATCGACTTGAAAAGAATTTTATTTTACAGATAATAAGTTTTCACACAATATCATAATTAGAAATTGATAAGGTTTGTAAAAATTAACGGTTTTTTTTTTAAGCCAAAAAACTGCATAAGAAACTGCTAAAAATTGTTGAAATTTTTCATGTCACATATATTTAGAGCAAACAGCCCAACTTTGGTCTTCTCTTAATTGCACAACTGATAGGTTTTTCGAAGATTTTAATTTGGTAATTTTCTTATAAAAAATTATAAAAAATATAAAAAATAACATCGGGTGTCGAGTTTCAAAGGGAACCAATGGGAATTTATAAGTGTGGGTCGGACCCAGCATTTTTAAAAATCTCTGTTTCAACCTACTTCCTACTACGATAGAAACTAAATATCCTAATATATCATATTTTTATCACGCCCCAAACATATTGGTAGATATTATAATCTATTTCCGAAATTCAAATTCAGAGATGATATTTTTTGATAAAGAGTTGACTGAATATGTCAGTTGCAGGTTTTATTTATTCTTTAATATGTAAACATTTGACAAATATTATCTAGAAATATACTGCAGTCGGAACACTGGAATCAGTTGAAAATCGCAAACAAAATAAAACGCGTATTTTCAGCACTGTTTTATTGGAAATTTTATAGCTAGCTCAGTAAAATTTCCCTTGGTGAATAATGACAAAACCAAAAGTGCTGATAAATAAGACAGTAAATTAGTGAATATAAAAGTGTACAAAGAGTATGGACTTTAAACTTGAATCTCGATAACGTAGATTGTTTTTTACTCACAAAACGGTAGTAGCCCGTGGCGTTATGGTTAGTGGGTTGGACTGTTAAGCCAGAGGTCTGAGTTCAATACCAGCCGCTTCCACCTTGAGTTTTTTTCAGGGCTACTCCCTCTTGCGAGGAAGTGACAAAACCTGCAAGAGTATCTCCTGTCATAGAAAAGTGCCCCTCACCAGCCGTTTGGATTCGGCATTAAACTTGTAGGTCCCCTCCATTCCTGCAGATACGCACACCGAAATGGTTGAGAGTTGTTAGTTACTAGGCCCTGGTTCTTCATGAGCCGTTGTTCCACCAAATTTATTTATTTATTTATGAAACGATTTGAACACAGCCACAGAAACGGAGAGTTGATTTAGCGTTTTATTGAACTTGAATTGCTGCGTTAGCTTTGTTGAATTACCAATAAAACGTAACTATTATTTAATTAAAAAAAAAAAATTACGATAATTATCTCTATCAAGTTAATATTGATTTCTTGGTCAAAAGTATGCGAGATTTGACGAGATTTCTGGTTTTGATTTTTGAGTGAGATTTCGTTGTTAGAGATTTTTTTTGCGAGATATCGTGGCACTTCCGATTTTCTCAAGTGTTGGGCTCCCTCTTTTACAATTTAATTTTGAAAACATACCATCGAACCTTTGTCATACAAATTCTATACTTATACTATACTGAATTTAATTATCCAAGTAGAAGACTTGAATTGGACATAATCAACTATTGATTCAAAATATAGCTTTTTACGGTCCACAAAAATTGGCATTTCATCTCTGCGATCTCACTTGGGACTCATCAGTTGACTAGTGAGGGCTTTGTTAATACGCTGTTTTTGTTAAGTTCAATTTAAATACATGAATTTTGTAGCAAAAATCCAATGTGAACTATTTATATCCAACAATATTGAAATTCTTAATCATTAAGCGGGAAATATTTGCCCAGGATCAAGCTTTGTTATTTATTTTATTTACATATTTTATCCATCCGCTTCTTTTTTGTAGTACATTGAACTATATGTTAAAGTTCCGAAGCCGAAAATTAAACCACGTAAATACACTACGGAGCCGAAGGTTGGAAAATTTGTCCTGAAAAGCATGAAAATCCTGAAAACCATACTTTGTAAATTATATTTTCGTTTGCACGTGCATAATTCGTCTGAATATTTAATTAATCAAAAGTAAAACAAAATTCACCTGGGCAAGAATTTAATTTAAAAAAAAAAAAATAACTTACTTGTTTCTATTGATGTAGAATTTCGGGTAGTACTTCTTATAGTTTCATATAGGTATTTGTGGTACCAAGAAAATCTTATATAAAAATTGTGTGACGAATTTGACGAGAAGACCATGCTGAATTTTAATGATGGCACTGGTTATGTTAACACCAATTCTCTCGTCACACCTCCAAAAAAAAAAAAAAACAAAAAAAAAAAATATATTTCTTCCATAGGAAGTAAAATTTTAGTGGGCTTAAATTCGCAATCGATTTTTTTTTCATCAAACTCTGCCTATTTAAAAAATATCTCACACAAATTATATTAAATCAACTGTAAAGATGTGATGTATAGATTTTTAAATCTAACTAATATAATGCTGATAAAAAGTACGTATACGCCACAGTGACTCTGCTAATGCTTATTTTGTATTATTTATTTTAAAAGGTCTGCAATGTAATATAATATACTAAAAATAGTCAAATATTAACAGAGGAGATTTTTTCACATCTCTTATATCCACATGTAATACGTACAATAATCAAAAAAATTAAGGGAACACATTTTCTTCCAGTTTTTTGTTACTGTTTTTTTTTTTTTTTTGTTTTTTTTTTTTTTTTTTTTTAAGTGCAGTATCTTTGCAAAAAGTGAACTTATTGAGATGAAACGAAAAACATTCTTAAGTTTTATGTTTCTTGTAATAATTTCTTATGGTACTGTTATTGCGCAATCATAAGAAACAAAACACGGAAAGTTTTAATTTGTTTCTTTCTTGTTTTCTTTGAATTTTTTTTGAGCTAATTAAATTTATTGGTCCGATAACTTGTTTATTTAGCTTTAAATTTGGAATTTTCGTAGTTTAACAATTTCTCATTCGAAGAATGGCCTTGAACTAAAAAACACACTTTTGAATTTGAATACCAATATCTCAACAGCTAATAATGGAAATTTAAGGACAGTTCTGGAAACCCTCATTGATTTCCGATAAGATATTTCCCAAATTTTATAGCGAATATTTTTTAAGTTTAAAAAAAGTACAAAAATGTACCTTTCATAGACTTTTACAAAATCTTTCACTACTTTAGAAGTATTGAATAGAAGACTAAATTTGGTAAAAAATGTTAACGAACTATAAACTATATAAATATTTTTCTAAAATTTCAAATTAATCCATCGACCTGTTTTTCCGTACCGAATGATTAAAGTCGCACAAACAAAAGGAACAAAATGTATGGTTCCTAAAAATTGTGAAATCGTCGCATCAAAATGGAAAAGAAAAGAACAAATTTTTGTCCATGTTTTTTTTACAGTTTACAGTTTTGCATTTGTTACAATACTGATAAGATTTTAAAGAAAAAAAATGTTTTTTTCAAAAAACACCTACATATCTACAAAATGCCATTCCTGTCTCTTTCGTCAGCGCGATTTCTTTACTACACGGCTGAACAGCAGATGATATTTTGTTTTTAATTTCTTATGGTTGAGCATTCTCTATTTTCTTCGAATCTTAAAAAGCTGAAAAAATGTAACTAATGCCGGATTTACACGAGGGAAAAAGTGTCATTGATTTTGTCATTTTATACCAATTAACTGGCATAAAACCGAATTATGACAATTTATTGGTATAAAATGAAAAAATTAATGACATTTTGTCACTTGTGTAAATCCGGCATAAGATATCTTTAGCCTAAAGAATTTATTTAAACATCCGCCCTCTAACACGCCAAGTTTTCTCGTGTTTGAGGTTCCTTCCTAATAAACGTTTCTAGAAAGTTGAAATTTTGAAGTTAAGTTATGTAAAACATAAACCATTATGAAATTTATTGGACTGAAATTTGGGTTATTGAATTCGAACGAAGCACTAATTTTTAAATTAGAATTTGATAATTTTAACATTTTATTCATCGCTTAAGCATTCACCGGTGAATTTGCATACACTCCTGAACAATTCTTTTTAATTTGTACAAATGTACATCGTCTCTATAATTTAACAAATTTTTATCGTCCCTGTAATAATTTTTTATAATAGTGGCACAAAATATACAATAAACCAAAGTCTTTAAAAAAACATAAACAATATTCGTATTTTTGGTTAAGGGTAACACTGATACGTCGCTAAATGTGCTGATAACAGAAATTTTATGGCAATTTACACGAAAAAGCATTTAACAGCAGTCGCCAACATGTGAATTATTATAAATCTAATTTTACCCCACACAAAAAAATACTTTACCAAGAAAAAAAAACTACGTGACCAGAATATTTCGGTTTAGAAAAATTTTCTTCCGGCTTAAGAAGGAATAAACAAAAAAATTACGTTAACATGAATTTTGATTCCATTGCTTTTATGCCATTAAATCTGAAATCTAAAAAAATAAAAAACATCATTTTTCACTAAGTTTCCATAAGCATCCCAAAGTCCTTTAAGCCTTAAAGAGTTTCCATGCACATAAGAAAATATTTTGACCCATTCCACTAAAATTTCTAAATGGCAGCGACAAAATAGTCACAGTAAGCACAAGGACATCACGAGACGATGATACGAAGAAAAGGAGTCAGAGTTTGACAGTAAAAGACATTAAAAAATGTAGCAACGTCATAACTTGCTTTCGTCTGGTAATTATTCTTTTGGAATTTAAGAACAGCTCAATGCACGCGGCAAAGTAATGGTTTAGTAGGGGACACCGCCATTATGTGTATAATATCATCGCAAGGACGAAATCCAGAGAAGTGGTCTTGGCATGATAGTGCAGTTCTGTCTCGTCTTGGATGTAGGTAGGTGTATTGTTGTTGTTTTTTTTTTTTGCAGAAGTTGATTGTTTTTGTTGTTATTCTGGCGTCAGAGGAATTTAACCCTCGAGAAAGTATAAAGTTTATAGGAGAGATAATAATGCAACGGATCAGCTATATCATATATCTTGAGGATGTCGGTGCGGTACGGCAGTGTGGCAGTAGACATGCATGTTGTTCCTGCTACATGACGGTGCCAACTAGTGCCAGGAGTAATTACGCTTAAAAATGACAGAAACTTTCCCTATCCGTTCGTCTACGTAGGTAATAGGTACACAACCATGACGAGGAGGAACTTTCTTTGCTTTGATTAAACACAAAACTGAACCTTGGTTAACTACAACCATCAGCAGTGCAGTGGGAGACTTACATGATGGGTTATACCTAGGTATATAGTAAGCTAATGAGTCCTCAGGAAGCTCAGCAGGAGGCAGCAGAGTACTGATGAGTTTGCACTTTTGGGGGTCGTAAAACGGTTTGGAATTTAGTCTCGATTTCTTTTTCTTATTTGGAATAATCAATTGAAGAGGTCACGATTCTCGAATTCATTATTCCTGTCCATAAGTTCTGCACTCGCTCTATAATACACCTGAATCTAATGGTGATTGGGAGGAGGGGTTGAAAATGGCATAAACACTATTCGTTCCCACAAAAAGCTGCTGGTATAATTTATTGGTGCGTGTCAAAAGGGGACAATATCGTCTGCATAAAATACTCAATGTCAAAACATGTGTCAGAGGGTTTTCTGTGGAAGCTTTATTGTGCGGCTACAAAGAATCAGGGAAACCAATTTCACATAACTGACAAGTCACGGAAGCATTTCAAAATACTGCTTTATAGGAAGGTGAATAGATAGATATTTTTACTATATTCCTACATATGACTAGAGGTACGATGCAAGAAGATGTAGGAAAAAAAAGGGATACATTCAGCACTTTTTGTCATTCAGCAACAAAGGGATGTCAGCACTTAAATTAATGACATTAATTAAAATGTGTAAGAAACACGTGCGTGTATCATTTGAAATGGCATCGTTTTTTTAATTGAATTTTTTGCGAGCGCAATAGATATTCAGAGTCAGAAAAAGTGAAATGACATGGCTGTATGAGCTTTAAAAAATCAAATTCATCTAAGATTTTTGGGTTTATCTTGGCGAAATTTTTGTTTTGCCTATATGGTACCTATATAAAGGGTTATGTGACAAAAGGGGTGCAGGGAAATAACTTCACAGGAATTAACTTCACCAAAAGTGGGAAATAACTTAATTTTTTTTTTGGTAAAGTTTTTTCCCACGAAGGTGTGAAATTACTTCTCTTTTTTGTGGGATATAACTTCACTTTTGAAGTAAGGTAACCGTGGGAAATAATTTCCTTCATGCAACGTCGAAAAACACTAGATAAGTTTATCTTTTGGATAAGTTTATGTTTTGGTAAATGAACTGTCAAATTTTGTATGGGAAATGATTTACGCAAATTGGATAAAATTATCTACGGATTTTACTGCGGAAAATTGTAAAATACAGCGGTAATACTTACAATGTCATGCTATACCTTTTTGGAAAGCCAGATATCTGTATATGTTAGTGAATAAAATTATCAAATTTAAATTTTAAACTCAAAATTAAAAAAAAAATTAAAGAAATTTTGTTCAAAATTAATTAATATTTATTAAAAATTAAGTATTAAGTAATATTTTTGTTTTTAATATATATTCAATGCTCCTACCAATTTCTGATCGAAAAACTTGCATGCAACTTGCACGAAAAACTTGCATGAAAAACTTGCATGCAACTTGCACGAAAAACCTGCATGCAACTTGCATGAAAAACTTGCATGCAACTTGTATAAAAAACCCTTCACTTCCGATTCCGAAAACAAAAGTTACGAAAATCAAGAAACCGAAATTATGTGTGCGCCATATGGTTTTTTGTATTCTCTCATTTTCGTTCGACCACTGCCGTGAGCTTGCGACTATTACCGCCATATTATTCAGTCGTTTAATCCAGATTAAAACTTAAATCGAGATGTATTCACTTACTTAAACCAAAAATTAATCCCATTAAGTTTGATCTAATGTCACATTAATCCATTTGGATTTAAAGCCCATTTTAATCCAAGACTGAATATTATAGCGCGGCGGTTATAGTTCTACCTTAAAACGCGACTCGTGTACCTATCTAACATTTTTGTATCGTTCCAAGAAATATGTCCCCAATTTCGCGTCTAATCTGTCACACATTTGACGTTTAACGAATAGCTGATTCAATTACATTATCCAAATGAATATAAAAGGACGCATTCACGCAAACTTTTGCGTAAACTTATCTTTTTACACAATTGGTAAATTTATCTTATTGCTTGAAAACCGTTATTATAACAATTTCCAGTTACAATATCTCTATAATTCTTTTTAAATATTGAATTCAAACATTTGCCTCAATGTTAAAATACACCAAACCTTGCGATAACTCTATATTATTTAGGTTTGAAAACAAAGCTTTAATCCTTTAATCGCCATAGAATTCACTTTTCACCAAAAGAACAACACACATAATTTACCACAAATTTTCGATTAATTTGTGTTTTCAAAATCAATTTATTTTGTCACAATCAGCTTTCCCTCTAACTTTGTTGGCGGTGCGGTAAGCACGATGCGGATCGGCGGCGTGCCAGAGGTGGTTTAGAGTAGCAGGGAACATTTACAAACAATTTAGTCGTCCTTAGAGGATAAAATTTCTCATACAGGAATACCAGACTAAAGCCAGAATATAGAGAATTGTTTAAACATGGTTTTGAAAACTGTTGACAAACAAATCCCATAAGCAGAGCTAATGAGTCATTAGCGAATTTGAAATATCATCACGTGACCTGGTTTATTTGTTGAACAAATTAAATTGTGTGTGAGTCTTTAATAATTAATTCTTTCGTTCGTTTGTTGGTTCGTGCTTAACACAGTGGGGTAGACATTATGTTGAATTCAGGATAAAAAAATAAACATAATTTAAACAAACTATTTAACTTAGTTTATTTACTTAAAGTTGACATAACAGTTCGGATCTGAGAATCAAAGAAAATTTTCTGCAGCCAATTTAGCTTGGTCCTTGGGCCCTAGCATAGTTTCAGCTTACTATTTTACAATATGCAGTTACATATTTTCATACTGTAGTGAAAGTGTTCCAGATTTTCGGAAAATTGATGACATTAGATTTCATAACCTTCTTAAGAACCATAATTGGAACAATATTTTTGATGAAACTGATGTAGATCACAGCTGTACCTTATTCTACAATGTTCTAAAAAACTATCTGTCGTTATGTGTTCCGTTTAAGAAAATTCCTGCTGAAACTGGAAGCCCAATATGGTTTACAAGAGAAATTAAAAAATTAAGAAACACCAAAACTAAATTATACAGAATCTATTTATCATCAAAATCAGCTATTGATTACACTAAATACTCCTCTGTTAGGAGAAAGCTTTGTGTAAAAACCAAATCAAGTTATCAACTTTATTTGAGTAACGTAAAGAATGAAATCTCAGATAATCCTAGAAAATTTTGGGAGTTTGTAAATTTTAAAAGAAAAATCAAACGCTTTCCAGCTGTGATGACCTATAAGGACTGTTCTTCTAATGATACTGCAACTATATGTGATATGTTTTCAAACTTCTTCCAAAGCGTTTATAAAAAGCCTAATGCCTGTGATATAATCTGTGATAATGCCAACGGTAATTCCTGTGATAATACTAATGATAACATCTGTGATAAAAACTGTGATAACACCGAAACTTATTTAAAAACTTTATTAAATTTTATCCAACTTGACGTGGCTAGACCGAATATTGACGAAAATGAATTAATAACACAAGCATCCAAGCTCAAAGACTCATCATCCTATGGTCCTGATGAAATACCAGCCTTTATTGTTAAACGTCATATTTCTGTTTTAGCTCGTCCTGTGTGTTATCTATTTAATTTATCGATCAAAACAGGTGTTTTCCCTAAAGTGTGGAAGTCTTCATTTATTACTCCAATTTATAAAAACGGAAACAAATGTAATATTTCCAACTATAGAGGCATTGCGAAATTATCATGTTTACCAAAACTATTTGAAAAAATTGTCTTGCAATATATTGAAGAAAGATTTAAAAACGTTATTTCACCACATCAACATGGATTTACGAAGGGAAAATCAACCACAACCAACTTAATGGAATTTTGCTCCGATGTTATTGCCAAAAACCAAAATGGATTTCAAACTGACGTCGCATATTTGGATTTTGCAAAAGCGTTTGACCGTGTGAATCATCGTTTACTTCTGAAAAAACTAATGACCATTGGGCTCCCAAATTGGTTTTTAGTTTGGCTGGAGTCATACTTACATTGCAGATCGCAGTATGTCTACTTCCAAAATAAAACATCAAAAAAGATAACTGTATATTCCGGTGTCCCCCAAGGAAGCCGTTTAGGACCCTTTTTATTTTTATTATTTATAAATGACTTACATAGTATAATCCAATATTCGGATCTTCTTTTGTTCGCCGATGACGCTAAGCTTCGCCTATCTTATAAAAATAATAATGACTTTGAATTATTACAAAAAGACTTAAACAATGTTTCTATTTGGTGTCATATCAATGATATGGAACTAAATGTGTCAAAGTGCAAGTGTATGTCTTTTTCTCGAAAACGGGTCCCTTTTTCCAATGTCTATATGTTGTGCAGTCAACCACTTGAAAGAGTTAGTAATTTTTGTGATCTTGGCGTTATAATGGACTCAAAATTAAACTTCAATAAACATATCGATCATATCATTAACAAATCTAAATGCAGGTTAGGCTTCGTTTGTCGGTTTTCTAAAGAATTCCGAGACCCCTACATTTTTAAAACTTTATACTGTTCTCTTGTGCGACCGATTATTGAGTATTGCAGCTGTGTTTGGAGTCCAAGCTACCAATCTAATATAAATAGACTGGAATCTGTACAAAAACGATTTCTTCTCTATGCCCTTAGCTATCTCCCATGGGATATCAACACGCATTTACCACCATACAACCAACGCCTGACCTTAATAAATTTACCATCTCTAAATCACCGAAGAACAGTTTATAAAATATTATTTATCAACGATATTTTGATCGGAGCAATTAATTCAGAATATCTTTTGTCACAACTCAACATTAACATAAATTCACGGTCCTTAAGATCTGTAGATTTTTTAAATCAAAGATTCAATAGAACAAATTATGGCATTCATGAACCTTTGTTTGCTGCATGTGCAGCTTATAATAAATATTTTAGTGTAATTGATTTTAATTTATCAAAATTTTGTTTAAAAAATTACTTATATAGAAATTTACAAACTCAAAGCTAATAATGTTATAAATTTGTAGCTAAATAAATAAATAAATAAAAGCGTGAGATAAAACGTTATTTCCGTTTTTGGATGTATGTTATGTATACCTGTAAGTAAAAATTATTATGTACTTATTTTCAAAAGATTTTATTGGTTGAAAAAATTGGTGAGCTTCCCAATATTAAAAATTATTTTTAATTTAATTTTAAAGTAATTTAACCCCACTGTATGCCTTCATGACGTATTGCCGCACTTTCCACTTTGGTGGTAGATTACAAAAAGTCTGGCTGACTAATTCGACAAGCAACCCCATTTATTAACACAATAATTACTGCAATCAATTTAAAATTCTATATTTAATTCGCGCATTTTAATTTCAATTGCGCCAGCCTGTGGTCTTTTGGTATGGTAATATAGTCGATTATAAGGGGGTGGTTGATAGATTATCAGTATATAAGCCAGGTTTTCCAATTTTATTATTCCTTTGAGTTTTTTTTTTTATTAGTTTTGGAAAATTCAAAATTAATTCACTATAATTCACTGTGAATGCGCAACAGGAGAGGAGAGCATACTTTATAATAACTGTGATAAAGGGTATTTCTGATAGATTTTTGATGTACATAAAATAATTGGTGTTAATAGCTTGCTTGAGGCATCGAAATAACACTAAATATTTTTAATGAGAAGTATAGTAAAATAAGATAAAGGGACTCAAAATGGCTTAAGAGCTTATTAAGTAGGAGGTTTATAAAATTATGCTTTTAAACTGTTTATAAGTGAACATTATGATTCTTGAAATATTATGTATTTTTGTAACTAGTAAAAGACTTCGTTAAAATATTGAAAAGATGCATTTCGATGCTAAAATAAGAAATAATAGAAATAGAAAACCTTTTCAAATATTCTCGTCGTTTAAATAAAATATTTTTAGATTATCAGTTTTTTGGTCTGGCTTAGAAAATTTTTAATGCAGAGATAATTTTTTTCATGGTCATCAGTGATTTTTTGCACACCTCATTCATGGGATATTCGCAAAAAAAGTGTATACCATTTAAAAGGCCACCCAGGTAATGATAAAAGCTCAGGTACTTTCAGTGGTTAGGCAAAGTTTTTCAAACGAATTTTTGAAGTTTTTTTTTTTCAGGCTTCGTGAAATAACTCCCCAATGAAATAACACCCGAACCAAAAATAAAGTAACTCCCCAAAAAGTTTTTTTTTTTGGAAATCTCCAAAAACGGATGAAATAACAAACAAAAAATGAAATAAGTCCCCAAAGCTTTCCTATGAATTTCTTTAAAAGTAGATACTTTGCATGCCACTATCGATCACGACTAACTAACGGCAAATTATAGAGCAGTAAAACATTCACAATAAGAAGTTTTTATACGTTTTTCAGATGCTGCTTCGCTAAGTTGACACAAAGGTAGCAAAGCAGCAAAAAAAAAACGTAGAAAACATTGCACGACAAAACTAAAATTCTCACAACTAATTCAGAACTGCTGAACGGCTAATTTATTAAGAAATACTATTCGCTAGAAGACGTTTTTAGCCCCTTTTGAGGTGCTGACAAAAAAAAAAAACATAGAAAACATCGAATGACAAATTCGAACTTATCGCAACTAATTCACGACTAATTACCCAATTAAAATTTTTTCGATCGGTGAATGTTGTTTCGCTAAGTTGACACTCATATGAAATGTAAAAAATTAACTCCTACTGATTTAAAAAAAAAAAAAGTGCATTGTCACTTTTAAACATAAGAAATTATCGAAAGAAGTAACTCCAAATATTTTGAGGTTTCTGATACGATTTCTTAAATCCTATTAATATTATAAATGTGAAAGTTTGTTTGTCTGTTTGTTCCTCTTAATCTCTGAAAATACTTAATTGATTGTAATGAGAATTGGTAGAGCGAGAGGGTGTACAAAGCGATGAGGATGTACAAAGGCTACTTTTGTTTTCAAAATCTTCAAGAGTTTACCAGAAAAGAGTTAAAATATATATAAAAAAAGTGATAAATTGTTTGAAATGTCAGATATTCAAATATCAAAATATCAAAAAACAAATACAAAAGTATTTTATAATCATAAAGTTATTTAAACATGCGAAGCAAGGCGAGCACGGGCCTGCTAGTATCTAATATTTTCGATATGAAACAGCACTTTGAAATAATTGAATTTAATTTCAACTCTCTCATCAACTATAAATTAAGTAACTTAACTTAATATTCGCAACCATAAAAACATACCCAATCTAGGCACATACAAACATACATAGTGAGTCAAATAATATGCAAACACTCTTCTCTTATGCTGACAAGATTTATTGCCCAAGCATTCGCGAAAACTTCTCCTTCCTAGAGCACCACATAAAGAAATACAAAAGAGCAGGACCCTTAAGCGTCGTTTCATGTACACAATTCAGCTCTCAAAACTGATTCAATGGTGATAATGTGTCGGCAAATAACTACCAAAATGCGAATTGCATACAAAAACACAAAATACGACTCCATCATCCTGTGCTCTTCTCCTCAATCCTTTCACCAATAATACATATATGTAGCTCTCTTATTCAAGGATTCAGAATATTTTCCAGCTTTCAACTGGCTATGGCGATGGCAATGACGATGGCGCCCGAGCTGAAATAAATTTCGCATTCATATCACTTTTTGCATTATGACTCCACTTGACTTTTTCGTGTTTATTTTCGTTGTTTTCCTTTGTTTTTATTTTTGTCGGCTTTTTTTTTGGACTTTTGACCAAAATGGTCCCTGGTAGAATTTTTGTATATTGATAGCTTGGTGGAGTATGGTTCTCTTTTTGCACTTTTTTGGGTTGCAATGCCAGGAAGCTAAAGTTCAACAACCGTTATTTGTTTTGTAATCCTTTCTGTGCGCTCGCTCTTGGCCTTTTGATCCTGAATCTGAGTGTGTATCAGGAGTATTTACAATTTGTATAAAGTGATCCTTTTCCGGAAAACTACCCCCAAATCAGCCCCATCATCACTTCGGGTGGTCACTATTAGTATGTCTGCCACGGCAAATTTCCCCTACAGCCTCACTCCCTACATCAACAACATAACTGCATGTTATTGGTCTTGAATTTTATTTCCATGAAATGAATATTCAGACCCGAAATTAATTCGCGAAGGAGGCGAGGAGTTTGAGCTGATGGTATTTGCTTTTATATGGTTCACTCGAATATGCAAATTTCGGCGATGTCAACAGAATTCGACGGTGTTGGGGGACAATAATTGAGCGTTAGTTCTCTTTGACTTTTTTATGATTTTCATTTTTTTAATTTCTTCATTTCGGGATAATATTACAAGAGGCTTACAAAATACGACAAACGAAATAGGAATCTCTCTTGAATGCAGACATTAAAGGTTCGAAAAATATATTGTTTTTTCATCGCACAAGCCTCAACCTCTGATTTAGCTGTCAAATTCCAGTAACATTTTCATTCATTGCATTGTCTCATAGCCTCTCATTTTATAAATGTACAATCACATTAGAGCCTCTACAATAGAATGCAAATAAGTCATATTATTAATATCGTTAAAATGAAACCTTGACTAATGCTATATCTTTACACCAGAAAAAGGTCCTGCGGTTATATATGTACATCCATGTACCTTTTCCTCATCCAGGCTGATGAGCTTGTTTGCTTAATTCGGTGTAAAATTGCATTAAACGGCTGCTTGTCACTGACGATAAGAGAATTAAAGTCAGTGGTGATGTGTGCGGTGACGTCAAGTTGACATGATGCGGTCTTAAGTCTTAAAGGAGTTTTATACAGAGAGTGGTATACTACGCGCGGTGCCAGCTTACACTGGAATAAGAATTTTTATTTTCATAGTATTTTTCTGTTTGTGTAAACACACCCATTGGATTTAGGTTTTTCATGCAAAAAATTATTTTCTTTTTTAGCTTGTGCTCCAATTGTCTTTTTCGGTGTGATTAAGGAGCGCGTTGATGGTTATATGGCAATGGAAAATAATTGCGTGTTTTCGTATTTATAGAGTTTCTAGAGTTGTAACCGGTTCCTAACCCTACATAACTGTGTAAACAAAGGATGTGATGGAATTTTCATTAAGCTGGATTGGTGCTAGGATGTGGTTTACACGTCCGTGTATACAAACTCCATGCAATTTTGGTTGTTTTTTTTTTTTTTTTTGTTTGGTATGAATAATCGGATTAGATTTTTTTTTTTGGGATTTAGTATTTACTCATACAAATCCATTTGTAATTCTATCTGCATCTGTGTATGAGATGATGAATATTTGAATGAAATAAAATGCACAGTGTTAGAAATTTCTGTTTAGATATTGTAATTAAGGGTTTTTAATAGGAAAATAAAAGCATAACATTTTGTTTGTCACTTATATATAAACATTTGTTGTTAATATAACTGTTTTTGATATAAAATCTCTGAACACCAGAATATCATGGGACCAATAGGTAGAGTTAATTTGCATGAATTTTGTTAAGTGATTTTTATTTCGTATATTTTTTTTTTTTTTCTTCCAATTTTAATCATTTTTTTTTTAATTTTTTGACAATTTCTTTTTGAAAAGTTCTTATTTTGGTATATCCCAAAATCATCATATCGCATATTTCACACAGCCAGCGATTTGTATTCCATATTACATACAGGGTGAAGCTGTTGTTCAATGTGCCAACTAAAGAGTATAAGTCCCCTCAACATCGCATATCAAATCCAGGCATCATCGGTACTGTGTGATCACTTTAAACTGTTTTTCTGCGATCTGATCTGCCCATATATGAGTGGTTTTACGCCATTTTAATATAATTTAAGAAGTGGTGGTATAGAGGCAGAGCTGGAAATAAAAAGCCAAAGTGCCTCTTAAAAACCGTTTAGACTCTAGTTCAAATTATAGTAGAACCACTGACCCACAGACACACAGACGGTTGGTACGTCGAAAAACAATTTATCTGACTTGTCCATTATTTTAGTGTCAATTTTGATTACAACCTCATTTTTACTTGCGATATACACATACATATGTCCAGTCCATAGGTACTAGGGCAAATTATATAAAAATAGAAATCCAGATAACAATCAAACTTGACAGTACGATAATAGAGAACACGAAAAAAGTGTGTCCCGCAATTCCGTCTGACTGGCTGGTATGTCTGTCTGCATGTCTGTCCACGGCCTACAGCCTAAACCAATGAAGCGATTTTCTTCAAACTTGAAGCTTGGAACATAAGATTTTTAGGTGGTGATTCCCTAGTGGAAAAATCGAGATTTTTTTTTAGCTCAAAAAAAAAAAAAAAAAATAACGGTACTTGCTATACCTACAACAATTTTGAAAAAAGTTATTTATCTCAAAAACTGCTCCAACGACTTTTTTTTAATTTTTGTGTGTAGGTTCTAATAGTGGTATATGGTCTACATTTTGATGAAAAAAAAATTAACAAAAACTATTATTAACGGTACATGCCATGAAACCGTTTTTATGTTTTCGACTTTCTCGTTAACCGCTCAACCGATTTTGATCACAATTTTTATTCTGAAAGTTCTGTGTGTGAATAAATATTTCATTTCATTTTCATTTTCATTTTTTTTTTTTTTTTTTTTTATGTTTTTTTCCAAAAAAATTCAAGAAATTTTATATAACTTCCTATTGGAAGGTATTGTAATCGGTTCGATTTTTGAAGCTGAAAATTTTGACATTTATCGACGTTTCGAGGTCTCGGGAGTCGGATTAAATTGCTTTTAGAGAGATGTCTGTGTACGTACGTTCGTACGTTCGGAAGCTTTCTTTTGCCGACGATATCTCGAGAGCGCATAGAGATATCGACTTGAAATAAATTTAATTTTATAGATAATAAGGTCATAACATGCATTAAGGACTTTCAAAAAAATTCAATTAGCGGTTTTTCTATTACAGTAATTTAAAAAAAAAAGTTGTAAAATGCCTTGTTTCTCGAATATCTCTAGAAAAAATAATGCTATCGACTTTCGGCCTGGTTTCATTTTATGCATAATGACGTAGTGAAAAATTGGTAATATGCGTACTTAAAAAAAAAATCAATCCACAGTTTTTTTTTTATTTTATTAAAAAAACCATAAAAAATTGTTAAAAACTATCGAAACTGTCAAAAATTGTTAAAAAAAATGTTTTTCGGCTAGAAATATCCCAAAAACAACAAATGATATCAACACCTAAATAATTTTAACCAATAACTAATTGATAAGGTTTGTAAAAAAATGAATTGACAGTTTTTTTTCTAGACCAACAAAAACTACAAAAGAAACTGCTAATAATTGTTGTCGCATATAATTAGAGCAGCCTTCCCTTGATTGATTGATTGATTGAACTGCATATAAGTTTTTCGAAGATTTTTAATTGGTAGTTTTCTTATAAAAAATAACATCGGGTGTCGAGTTTCACAGGAAACCAATGGGAAGTTATAAGTATGGGTCAACCCCAGCCTCTTTTTTTTTTTTAAGAAAACTGCTACAACGATCAAGTAAAAATAAGAGCCACAAACCCCGGACATGATGAAAAGATGATTCTATTCTATTCTGTTATACACAACTGACTCAATTGCAGTATCGTCACAGGAAGTAAAGTGAGAATCATAAATTAAATTAAAGTTTGTTATTCCATCACATGCAAACCTATTTTATCTACACTTGCATCAATTCGTCAAGCTATCCGAACTAAAATCTAAATTAAAGAAGTAAATGACCTTCAATAACAATAATCACAATAATCGAAGCAAAAAAAAAAAAAATTAATCCTCTTTTCCAAATCACATGTGAGTGCGAATTCATGTTTTAGGTTAAAATCCGGCGCGTCATGAAATAAAAACAAAAATGAGAACCGGATAGCTATCCGAAAACTAAAAACTAAAGCCCAAGTAATGGTTGTAGGTACTTGTGCTTATGGTTTATTCTAGGAAATGCTTAAATATGAGAAAATCTTTTCCTTGTTTTCTTTTTTTTTTGTTAAGAGAGTTTTAAGTAGAAATAAAAATTGTATTGGATTTATTAAATAATTTAAAAAGAAACTTAGGAAATAGATTTTGCAAACTTCTAACGCTTTTTTTTTTGCAAACACAAATCCTACAGCTACACCCATCGCCAGCCGAAAAACTTATGGGGTAATTTTGTTGTTTTCGCTTTGTTTTGGAGTTACAACGGATTTATTGTTTGAGATAATGAACTGCGGGAAAACCCTTATCCACAAAAATAATAATTGATGTGGCTGGTCTTATCCGTTAGGAATAATTCTTGTTTGCGTGAAAAAACTTTGTAGAATCCATCTAAAATTTGCACAAATAGAGCAAGTTCAAAGTAACGTGAACCAAAAACCATAAAAACTGTCATAACTCTAGAACAATTCGAAAACGGGAAAATTATCTTTTATTGTTTTTTGAATTAAAATTAATCAAAAACCTCTTTTTCTGCGGCAGTGACACTAGAAAATCCTGTATAATAATTGTAAACTCTCTCTCTCTTCTCTTCCCACAAATTAAAATGAATATCAAATTTGTAAGGAGTCTACATATTATGCATTAGGTATTTATGTACATACATATATAAAATTTATTAATTTTTTCTCAGGCCTGAAGAAGGATGTAATCACACTCGAAACGTCATATATATTAAATATTTAAAAACCATAAGCCCACAAGAGGTATAAAAGTTAATATTATGCAATACTTACATTTTTTTATATTTTGTGAATTAAAAGAGTACATAAATAAATAAATTTGGTGGCACAAAAGGTTCATGAATAACTAGGGCCTAGTGACTTACAACTTACAACTCTCAACCATTCCTGTGTCCGTGTATGCAGGAATGAAGGGGACCTACAGTTTATTGCCGAATCCGAACGGCTAACGAGCGGCACTTTTCTGTGACAGGAGATACTCTTAAAGGATTTGTCAATTCCTCGCAAGAGGCAGTAGCCGTTTTTTTCTTTTAAATAAATAGGTGGAAAGGCTGGGGATCGAACCTTAGACCTCCGGCATGACAGTCCATCGCACTAACCATCACGCCACGGCTACTACACTAGCCTTTGGAAGGAAGGACAAATATTTCAAACCCAAGATGGATTGTCTTAATAAAATCTCATCTTACCCGTTGGGAATTGGCAGAAAATAAAAAAGAATCATATTAACAATATAATTTTAATATTGTGTGGTTGAGTTATTAAGAAATTCTACTACTAAATGTATGTACACCAAAAAATTGATTTTCTGCAATTTCTCTTTTATATTTTTTAAATGGTAAATGGCAATTTTATTATGTGTGTGAAGTTAGCACCGCCATTTTCGATTTTCAAAAAAAATAATAGATGTGCTGTATTGTACTCAACTTGTGCTGCAAATATTTTTTTTCAATTTCGCACGTTTGCAAAAAATTTCATCCGTAAAATTTGCAAGAAAGTTGGGCCCAATACAGCACAGAATTTATTTTTTTTTTAAATCGTAAATGGCGGTGCTAACTTCACGCTAAAGTGCTTCGCAACATTTGCCTTTGCTTGTAAAAGTTGCAAATATTCGATTTTTTTTATATGTTTGGTTCTTAGTATAATTTTTTGAGCACAAAACAGCGCAACTTTAAGTTTTTAGAAAAATTTACTTTTCAAAAAATTTAATTCGTAAAATTTGGGAATTTGCGAATTTGAAAAAAAAAAAAAATATTTACGGCACATCGCAGCACAAGTTGAGCATAATACAGCACAATATTTATTTTTTTTTTTTGAAAATCGAAAATGGCGGTGCTAGCTTCACGCTAAAAAAATGGATAGCCTCTAAAAACGATAAAAAAATATGGCAAATGGCAGCACAAGTTGGGCACATCGCAGCACAAACATTTTTTTTTAAATAAATAAAAAATGGCGGTGCTTACTTCACGCACATAATTCTATTTTTGTTCTAACGTCAAGTTTATTAAATTTTTCTTATTACCAGCCTAACATTATTTCGTAAATTAGTGGTACAATGGGGCGTATACGCAGTTTTTTCTTAGTTTATTGATAATTTAAAAAAAAATGTACTTCTTTTTTGTTTGTAAACATAACGTTAGTTTGTGTTAATTGAAATATTATTATTCAAAGTAATATCATGGTTGCTCAACTTACACAATTATTTTTTTTTGGAAAGAAGTAATGGTTTGAGTTAAAAATGTTTTATGACCAGCCTAAAATTTTGGCGCAAACTACTTGTAAAAATGCTATGAAAACCAACAAAATTTCCAAGGGCTGTTGCTATGTTATTAATAAATTTCGTGATTAAGCTCACTCTTTCTATTTCATATTTACACCCACTGCCACGCCCAGGACGACGAAAACTTTACTTTTATTTGAATTTTATACTAATTTTACATCTCTTTGTATAACTAAGCTCTTTTGAACCAAAAGCATGAAAGGTATAGTATTTTATTTAAATCCTCTTCTAACATCGCACCAACTTTTCTTATATCTGGATGTTCTCTACATTAAGGTCTCTAGATCTGGATCCTATTGGCGAGCGTTGAATCGTGGCTGTGGAATCTTTAGCACCGCATCTGCAATATTTCCAAAGTAAAGTTTCCCATCTGAGAAGACAGAAAAGGTCGACTATTTTCATAAATTGGTCATACAAAATTTTTAATCAAAAGTTAAATATTTTCAAGGTCATAAATTACTTTCGATATATTTGCAAAAACAGCAGACAACTTTTGAAAATTGAAAGCTTAGTAGTTGCTCTTAGCCTAATGGTGAGTGCGTTGGACTGTTTCGCCAAATTCGTAGGATTGAATTCCGGCCGCTGCTGGCTGGCTGCCGAAAACACGGAAACTGCCTCTTGCGAGGAATTGCTAAATCCTCCTAGAAAATCTCTTCTCGTTGTAAAAGTGCAGCTCACTGTAGTCATTCGTATATTCGGCAATAAACTGTAGGACCCCTCCATTCCTGCAGACACGCACACAAGAACGGTTGAGAGTCATCGGTCACTCATTATAGGCTCTGATTCTTCAAGTGCTGTTATTTTAATCGAAAGGCCAAGAGATAGTCTTAAAAGATCAACTATAGTCTCAGTAAATGGTCATTAACCATGATATTTTTTAAAGAATTTTTCAAAGATTTTTTGCTGTAAATATCCCACATATGAGGTTCTAAAATTCCACAGCCTAAGTGCACCTGCTTATATGATCCAAAGTTAATAACCTCAATAGAAAATTTTGGCTCTGGCGGGCTGTACGATATTAACTTCTTTTACGAATCCGCTACATGCCATTTGTCACAAATAAAAATGAGAAGCGAATAACTGCTATCCGAATTGGCAAAAAAAAAAAAAAACAAACAAACAGAAAAAGGGATTTTCTTAGGGAACATTTCACAGATCCAAATAGGATTTGCAACACATCCTCGTATATTCTTTCCACATCCTATGTGAGGTCTTCTTTTTTGTTCTTCCCCAACAACGGGTATAAGATTTGCACAAATTGGATAAACTAGCAAAGAAAAGCGTAAAGCCTGAGCTTGAGCAGTTAAATTTGTAGATGAAAGTTGAAAGTTCAGTCATGTTTGCATAAAAATCATCAGTCATATGTGTGTGGTGTGTGTGTGTGGGATTCATGAGGCTTGACGCAGCGCTGTGAGTGGAGGCCTTAAAGAATATAGCATTTGAATTTAAAATTCAAATTCCTTCGACTGAGTTAATTTAAGGATGGAACAAAAAAGGAGCAAACGGGATTATTCCGCACCAGAACTCCCCACCATACCCTTTAAAATACATTCGGTTTATTGTCGGACTTGGAGTTCATTTTCAGTACAACTCCTGGTTAAATATTTTTTTTTTGGTTTGCTTTACTTATATTTTAAAGGATAAAGAGGATACACTGGGAGTTTAATATATGCAGGTGTGTATATATTTAGTCGCAATGAGCACATCATATAAGGAACTGAATGAGGTGTATTGAGTGTATGGCTGTTATAAGGTTCACTCATCCTTTCTGCAAGGCGGTAAAGTGAGGCGAAATCGTTTTACAGGTGTAAAATGAAATGCTACTGCAAATTGGCTTCCTTTAGCTTTAGGGCTACACGAGAACGTGCCAAAGGACCAGCTTAGCGTTAAAAATCATTAAGAGAAAAATCTCTTGGCGGAAAATATCCTTCTATATAGCCAACATTTCACCAAGCAAACAACAACTCCACCGCACATAACTTGAATCAGTATAGGTAGCATAGGTATTCCACCATCAGGTAAGTCCTCGTCCTGGGTGCGGATTTTCCTTTGTCAAGTGCGGCATACAACAAGTATAAGGAGTGTTAATGTCCTTGTTACCGAATCGGTGTATAGAAGCCCAGAGAGTCCATACACCCCTTCTCCTGGTTGTTTCTGTTTGGTTTTGTGTGGATGTTTAATTTAAGCTTTTTATTTTTTTTTAAGCGCAAATAAGAACCTCATTTTCTTTGCATAATTTATGTTGTTTGCCTAAAGCGGTGTGAAGTTACTTGTACCGTTGCGATGGTGTTAGAGATATACCTACAGTAGATATCTACTTTTTGCTGCAAGGATGAAAAATGTGATATAAAATAATTATGTAAATTTTATTAACTCTAAGGAAGAAGCATTTTGCAATTGTTTTTCTGTTGATTACTTTTGTGATGCGATACTGCAGGTAGAGTGGGAGATATTAGCAAGTTATTTTCCTGCGGTTTGTGTATTTGTTATTAGGCGAAAGTGGATTGGGAACACGTTGTTTTTGATGTTTTTTTTTTTTTTTTTTGTGTTGTTGAAAAAGTGTTTGCCGAATTTAGAATTCAATGAATGAATAAAAAGTCCCATTGCATAACTAAGCTAAGGCAAAGGTACATTAACAGATATTTTTTTGTATATTAACGTAAAAATTTTCATTTAATTTAGGATGGTTTTAATTTAAGTTATAGGTAGAATTTACTCTTATGTATGTCCTTATCGAAACGTATCTAATAGCATAAATTATCCGAGGGCTTATTTTTATGGAGCTTACTCATACTAAGTGTTACATATTTCTCTCGTTATTTTATCAAAAATAATAATATATTAAAATTTAAATATTGTTCTACTTTAATTTTTATATTCCCATTTTTTTCCATAAAAAAAAGTTCATACAAAATTTTGTAAAAATAATTAAATTTAAAATTTTGTAATTATTTCATGCAATTTATTTTGACAGATAAATAATGTACGGTAAGAACTAAAAAATTGATTTTTTTTTGTAACTGAATCCTGCAAAACTTTAGAGAGCATTTTGTATGTGAGCTAGAGAAAGCGTGAATAGTTTTATAAGAACGTCAAAAGTAACATTAAATATTTAAAAAGGTGTTCATTGTTATTATTAAAGACCAAATGGGTTCGCCGAGATGAAACGTCAATTTTTGTGGACTAAAGATCGTTAAATGCTATTTTAAATCATTATACTTAAGAGTTCACAGTTTTCCGAAAATTTAGAGGTACTTTGTAAATTGCTTAGAAAATTTTTAGTGTTCGGCTGCACGTGTTAACGTTAACCTATTTAAGCAAAATTTAACAGTGAAATTTTTAAGTATGAGTTTTTTAAATTTTGATTGACACTATTCAATATGGGAGTACCTTCGGTTGAGTATTGTAAATTTGGTTATGTTTTTCATCAAAATCGTATTTGCTTGGATGTCCGGAAAAATGTTAATACATAATAACAATAATACTATAGTGGTTTGATTTATTTTTTTAAAAATTTTTATAAAACAATTTTGTTCAAAAAAAAATCATATTAAAAAAAAAAAAAGTATTTAATCCTGAGCCCCTTCCCACACACGCGGCTTGGATACGATATATCGATTTTATAAATATCGGCTTCAGAATGACGATTTTCATAATCTCGATAAAAAAAAGGACTGGTTTAAAGACCGATCGATTCAAAAATCAAAAAGAGCCAGCCTCTTAACGGGTAACTTCCCATTGTAGTCAAAGTTGGTAAAGATTTTAAAATAAGAAAAGTGCGTATACGCCCAAGTGTACCACAATTCGAATTAAAGGAATTTCTTCTCTTTTTATGGAAAATTTTGTATACTTTTTAAATATAATTTTTGTATAACTCTGTCTAATAGTTAAGATTATTTATTTTAATCCTTGATTGCTGCGGCTCTCTAGAAGTCGAAGAATTTTTTCTTGAAATTGCTTCGTAATTTCTTTTGTTGAAGAAATCATCTCAGGTTCATCTTTAGAATGCTGTGAAATTTCAGTTTTTCATTTGATATTGCTTTTTTGTAGCGAGGTTTGGGTTCTGTTAAATGAAAAAAAAAAAAAAATACATAATAAGAATTTTAATTATTTTCATCTTCTTCATCAAAAATTGTGATACATGTGTGTGTATAATTTTTTTTTTGCATTTGACTACTTTTAATGTTCCTTTTTCATTTAATAGGAAAGAATTCAATCGCTTTTTTTAGATCTTTTCTATTTATATTAGGGCTGCCATGCTGAAGGTCATGGGATTGAAACCCAGCCGCTCACATTACCCGTTCGGACTCGGCAAAAAATTGTAGGTCCTCTTCATTTCTGCAGATGCGCACACAGAAATGATTGAAAGTTGTTGTCATTAGACCTTGGTTCTTCACGAAATGTTGCACCGCCAAATTTATTTTATATTCATTTTTATTTTAAGTTCGAGAAGTTCAAAAATACACTAGTCAAAAAAAAAAAACTAAAGGAACAAATAAAATTCATTTTTTTTTAGTGTTTTTTGAAGTGCTGTATTTCTATGGAAATTGGTCGTATTGAGATGAAACAAAAAGCATTCTAAAGCCTCCCTATATATTTTTTGTGTTGAACAATTTTAGTAAATGATTTTTGTAAGGTACCGTTATTGCACAATCAGAAGAAACATCACGAGCAAAAAAATTAATTTTTTTAAATTGTTTTGAAGAGTGTCCTTTTCTTTGAAAATTTTTTTTTTTGGGCCAACAAAATGTATTAATTCGATAACTTGTTTAACTAGCTTTAATGTCATCATTTTTCGTTGCTTTACAATTTTTTTCAGAAGAATATCTGGCTTTGAATGAAAAAAAAAAAGACTTTTGACTTTGATTACAAACATCTCAGCGAGGAATGCCGTTACGGAAAATTTATGGGCAGTTTTGAAAACTGTAATTAATTAAGTAGTAGCCCGTGGTGTAATGGTAAGTGCATTGGACTGTCATGCCAGATGTCTGGGGTTCAATACCAGCCACTTCCACCTTAAGTTTTTTTCGGAGCTACTAACCTCTTGCGAGGAAATGACAAATCCTCCAAGAATATCTCTTGTCATAGAAAAGTGCCGTTCGGATTCGGCAATAAACAGTAAGTCCCCTCCATTCCTGCAGACACGCACACAGGAATGGTTGAGAGGTGTAAGCCACTAGGCCCTTGTTCTTCATGAGCCGTTTGTGCCACCAAATTTATAATTAATTTTCTACAAGAAACTTTATAACGATTATTTTTTTGTCCCTCACCGTAAGATTAACAAAGGGTCAAAAAACGACTTTTCGAAGACTTTTAGTAAACCTTCATTGCTTTACAAAAATATTGATTGCAAGACTCAATTTCGTAAGACATTTTAAAGAACTAAAAACCAGCAGTATACCTGCAAAATTTTAAATTGACCATTTTCGTGTACCGAATGATCAAATAACAAAACAATTAAAAGAACAAATTGTATGGTTCGTAAACATTGTAAAATCGTCAATCGAAATGGAAAAGAAAAGAATAATTTCTGTCCACATTTTCTTTTCTTTAGGAGCAAGTTAAGAGCTTTTTTCCCAAAAAGTTCCAAAATATCCATTTCTATTTGATGATTCTATATCATCGTTTATAAATATTGAAGAAATTAAAGGGATGTACTTCGTTTTCAATAGCAAACATTTTTTATTTGCTATATAAAAACTCACTCTGGTGACTTAATGTTGTTAAATTATCTGCAAAATGTCAGCTACTCAACTTAGTCAAGTCATGTATGAAACGAAGCACTTACCCCCAAACTCAAACCCTCAAATATCAACTTAGTCCTCTTCCTCCAACCCCCGCGGGCATTATAAATCCCCATCACTATGTGTAAAACATTATATGATTCATATTTTACGCATTAAGTCGACCGAGGTGGCACTAATGCGCTCCATATGAAAGGGATTTTTCTCGCTTCGTGCTGCAGTTAGCTGTAAGTCCACTTGAGCGGCTTCACATTGAAATAAGAGAATTCTACCATTAGTTCCTTGTAAATTGAAAGAACGTTGACATTTTTGGACAGCAAAGAAGTTTGTCTGTCTATATCCAAACGTAAGACCTCGTGAGCTGAAGTCTTGACCCTTTTCACTCAATTATTTCATTTGATGATTATGTCAAGTATAATTGAAGGTAATTATGCACTTCTATGGATTCTTAGTGAATAACCAGACTCATGTTTCACATCAAATTAATTAGAAAAAAATGTTTATTTCCTTCTGAAGCTAAATGAATGAGCATTGCAGGTAAATTAAATTACAAAATAAAAACAGGAAAATGATGTTATCCTATTTTTTTGAGTGCCAAAGGAATGAATAGAAAAGTGTTTTCATCAAAGATGCGATTTCTTTTAATGAGCTAATTTGTAACCTTTATACAAAACTTTAGTTAATCTTCACTTCTTCTCTGGAAGGATTATAATTTTTTTTTTTCATGTGCTGAAAACCTTTAATTAAGAGGAAGGATTTGAAAGGATATGCTGCATTCGCCTTAAAATTTAAAAATAAACACAAAAAAAGTGTTCAAATCAAAGGACTGCAGAGTGTGAAGTCGAAGAAGGATGATGCACTCTTAAAAATAAAAACAAAAACAGAATAACGGCTGTGAATAGAAATCTGAATTTTTTTGAGGAGTGGTCAAATCCATTATGGTAATTAGCTAAATGCAGATGTTTTACAAATACAAAAAAAATTATAATTAGCTAAATGGAAACAGTATTTTGTTTTTGGATATACGTAATACACGAGGAAAGTTGTTATGTACTAACATATTTCAACTTTGGGTAACCACACTTGGGTGGTTTTTCCATAAAAATACTAAATGTTTATTTTTTTCACTTCAACCTATGGTTACCTCAGCTGCCTAACTAAATAATATAGGACGTTCGATTAAATTGAGGCTTCAGTAAATACCCCAATGGAAATGTACCTACTCAGATATGTTAATATCGTTATAGAACAAAAATATAATACCTACCCTACATGTTTAAAATTGAGTTTGGAGAATGTCCTTTAAACAATTTTTTAATTGACCAATTTTCAGAATTTTACTTATTAAAAATTCAAAATTATGTCAAATTAATTTAAATTTCGCACACTTTTCTACGATATCTATGATTTCTCCATATACTAGTCGGGTAGCGCATCAAACCACCCCACTTACCCCCGCCCTCCGTTTTAATTTTGTTTGTTTGATGACAGGCTTGTAAAAGAATCCAATATTTTTTGAATGCATTTTTTAAAAATCATTCACTGACTTCAGTTAAATGATTGCATTCCTTGACTTCACTTTGAGACTTCAGACTAGAGCTTCAAAGTATTCGGATAGTGTCGGATATCCGGATCCAGATTCAGATCCGGATATAGTTTGATATGCTAAGTTAATAGTAGCAAGAAAAAAGAGGGCAAAACAAAAATCTTACGTCAACAAAAATATCGGTGGGTTTGTTTTGGGCGGACGAAGGGGGGAGATGGGGTTGAGGTAAGAGATTATAAAACTGAAAAACTTTTGTTTGTAATATACGGACTGATTCACCTAAAATGTGACAAAAGCTAGAGCGTGTAGGTTGGGTCAAGATAAGAAAATAATTTTAGCCGGGAGGGGAAATTTTTTAAAAAATTGGCTTAAAACAAAAAAAAAAAAATAATTATTAAAAAACAACGGTTACACTTACAATGCCATGCTATACCTTTTTGTAAAGCCAGAAATCTTTTCCTTTATTTTATTTTAAAATAAATTGGTTTTAGAGAATAGTTTGTGAAATATTAATTTTCAAACTCAAAATTTAAAAAAAAAAAAAAAAAAAAAAAAAAAAAAAAAATTTCAAACTGACTTTTTACGTAATTAAGCATTAATTTTGTTTTCAAAGTTCAATACTTTTATTAGTTTCTAGTCAAAAATATTAAATCGGATGCTAAAATGTTTTTTATTTTTTGAGAAAACTGAAAATAACTAATTTTATTGAAGTATTTTTCAATTATTCTTAGCCAATCAGAAAAAATAGACTGAGCGACGGCGAAAATTTCAAGAAAACACATTTTAAGCTGGATTTTTTTTTAATTCTGCAAATTTTTAATCAAAAAAAGTTTTTTTTTCCAAAACTTTCAAAAAAATATTTTTAGATTTGCGGCTAAACTAAGTATCTCATAGCGACTCCAAAAATTCATATTCTTAATCTAGGAAGTGCCACCTTTCAATTGATGCATCACATTATGTGAAAAATCGACATGCAAATAATGCATGCATCCCCAGATGATTGCATTCATTTGATTGCTGTAAAATGAATGAATGTAATTTTTTCGAGTCGAATGATTGGTGACTGCATAATTTGAAGTCTGAAGTCTCAAAGTGAATCTATTTATTGATGTCATTTAAGATTGAATTTACAAAAGATTGCATTCTTTTATAAGCCTGTTTGATGGTCTGTCAACTAAACTAAAACTTGTCAGCGTATTTTTTGGAATTAAGCCGGAAATCCTTATTCTTGTGTTATTTCCGTTAAATTTTCTGGCCTATTTGTAAGTCGGTATGTGGTAATTTTTGCAATATTTCGGATAAATTTCTTTTTGAATTCCGAAATTTCTTTAAAACAGATTCGGGCAAAATTTCCTAGCCGAAGAGTAAAACATATTGCTTCGGCAGGATAGCCAAGGCTTAAGACGATGCAAATTCAATTTTTTATATGGCTTCACGTAAAGCAAAATACCCAAGGATCAGTAAATATCTATACCCTAAGAAGTATATAAAAGAGGACAAACTCAAAACAAAAGACAAATTATAAAAGTTTACATAAACTATACTTCTCAGTAATTTCCAATTAAATTAGTAAACCTTATTCCCCCTCCACAATAAACCAAAACTAATCGCATGTTTTTGTTGATAAAAATCTTCAGATAACTTTTTTAAATCAACTCATCGTCCTCTGTTTTTATTGTTTGATGTCAACTTTGTATTTTCTTGTTAACAACTCTAAATCAATTTTCAATTGCTAACAAAATGACTTTACTCCATCGTTACACATCCATTTGTTTGTTCCTCATCATCGTCCTCATTCTGAAATGGCAGAATAAAAATTAGTTAAGGACTTTCATTTCTTTACAACTCGTCGTACCTTTTCTTTGTGTATGAAGAAGAGTCGTCCTCTTAACTATACTTATCGACAAATCAAAATCAAATAGCAGCATTTAGGGCAAATACAATTTGACGAAGTAAAGTTTTACGAAAAGGTCTTAACTTATGTATACGGATGAGGGATGGGTGGAAATATGCTGCACACCCAAAAACAAACCGTCCAAAGGAGCAATGATAGCAAACAAAAAAAAAGTATTTATAAAATCTATAAATCATAGACTTATAAAGAGGGCAAGAGAAAAAAAAATCAAGACGAAAAGAAGGATGAAAAATAAAATTTTCAAGTTTCACAAACAAACTTATCCAATAAAAGTTTCATCGACATTGATTCATCCTATACGATGCACGGACGAAGGAGTATTCGGGAGAGTAAAGTCCTTCGACTGTCTCTGTTGTGTAAATGTAAGCCCCGATCCACTTGCTTCCTTTCTTGTCCACATTGTCAAATGCAAAAGAAATGATTTAATTTCTGTTGCTTCTTGATGTGCGATGATCCTAGAGAGTCCTGTCAGAAGTTTCCTTCTTCCTGTCAAAATTGATCGAAAAATAAAAAAGTTAAAAACCGATTAAGGAATTGTAGATATTCCTCATCGATACAAACAAGAAAAAGTACAAAGGACATTGGAAGAAGTCGATGGGGAAATATTGTCAAACAATTTGATTTTTCTTTACACAACAAAATAATGTTATGTCCTTAAGAATGACCCAATTCTTCTTTCTATATCTATGTACATATAAGTGAATGATTTTTCAAAGTTTGATTTCATAAAAATTCAAGGATAATGCTACGAAAACAATATAATACCAGAGTAACCTGAATTAAACTGCATCTTCTTGAATTACCAATTTAATTCGCTTCCCGAAAAGCTCCTTTTCACATACTCACAGGACTTATGTAGTTATATTTTTCTTTCGAAAAAGAAGTCCAGAATAAAAGTGCAATAAATCTTCCACTTCTTAGTGGGTCCTTAAAACATTGAAACTCTTTGGCTAACTACTTAAAAACACAAAGTTTAATATGTTTTGGTTAAGAAAAAGTTTTTGCTGAACTGTTGTTCTTATGGTTCTTCTACTCGTGTAAGTATAATGGTGTTTGGTTGAGTTTTATGAAAACATTTATGTGGGACACAAACACAACATGAAGTCCTTTTCACGATGGCCCCACCATCAGGTTGTACAACCAACTTACTTGTCTTTCACTTTATATTGAACCAGTTGGCAGTTAAAGAAGTGTTTTTCAGTATTTCTTTTGCTTTTTTATATTTAGTACCTACAGTTTTAAAGAAGTTTTGGTCCTTGTTTTTGTGTGGATGGAAAAAGAAGGACAAGTTTGAGAAAATTTCAAATTATAAGTAGAGTTAGTGTTCCGACTTCGTTTTATTACAAGCGGGTTAGTCCAACCAAAGTGTGTTTTAGACATTTCATCAAGTTGACTGGCGAAAATATTAATTTTCAATGAATTTTATGAAATTCTACAGGAAAAATTCTTACGCGATAATTGTTTTTCGTATTTAGAAACTGCAGAGAACATTCAGTAGTGGCGTCTTGGTGACGATGACGACTACCATATTATATTAGTCAACATTCAATAATCGTTATTACCAACGGCAACGCTTACAATCTTATGCTATAATTTTTTTTACAGACAGAAATCCGTTTAAATATTCAATGCTCCTATAAATTTAAAGTCAAACACTTAAACCCATATGCAAAGTACAGTAGACGCTCGATATAGTGAATCTCGGTAGAGTGCACTTTCCAATATAGTGAACACAAAATTTTATACACTCTACTCTAAATATTAAACAAAAAAATCACTATATCGAGATTTTTTTTTATTTACACTTTTTTTTCAGTACTCAACAAGAATTTTCCAGCTGCAATATGTTCATAATGCTTATATGAATGTTTGACCTAGTTGAAACTTGACACCGAACAAAATGTTAATTTTGCATAAAATTTTACTTTGCAAAACCTTTATAGCTTCTCTTTCGAAATAGTGAACAATCCCGATATAGTGAACAGGCCTGGTTTTAATTACTTCACTATTTCGAGCGTCTACTAACTGTATGTCGCTTGGTTTTTGATCAAAATTAACAAAATCTACTTTACTTTGATGCTTTTCCGCTAAGTGCTACACTAAAATAATAGAACAGATTTGAAAGCTGATTGAGTTTTTGTTTGATTTAATTTTTGCACTTTGACGCTCTGCCGCTTGCTGCTCAGTGAGGCCGTGGCTTAAGGGCAAAGGCACACACAGAATTTTTTTCAAGGGGAGCAAACTCAAAGTTAGACTACAAATTTTATATCGATACATGTTTCTTTTTTTTTTGTTGTAATCAAAAATGGTTTTATTTTTTGTTTGGCTATAGCTCAGTTGTTTGTATAAGTAGTAGATACAAATTTCTTTTTTTCTAATAATTTATCATAATGGCCAGCTGGAGGCTGAGTGCTCTTAGCACCCCATATACGGGATATTCGCAAAAAAATATGCAGTCTAAAAGGTCAGTAATTGGTCATAAAAGGTCAGGTCATTACAAGGTCACATAAACTTTTATTAGCACCTCATTTATGGAATATTCGAAAAAAGTATACATACCATCTGAAATGTTACTTATTCCTTATAAAAGGCCAGGCAGTTTAAGAAATTGGTTCGCTGTAGGTTTTTAGTTGAGTTTAACAAAAAAAAAAAAAATGAAAGGTCATTGACCCTAACCTTTAATTTAAAAAAAAAAATTTTTTTTATAAAAATTATAAAAAATAATCTATGTCTGACCAATTTCTAGAACTATCTAACCTTTTATGGGGATTAAGTAACCTTTCAGATGGTATATATTTTTTTTTCAAATATCCCATAAATGGTGCCAAAAATCACGGGTGACCTTGAAAAACTTCAACCCTGGATTGAAAATTTTCTAAGCCTGACCAATTTCTTAAACTACCTGACGAATATCCCATACATGGGGTGCTAAGATCCCACAGCCCCAGCTGGAACGAAAAAAAGTTATATTCTGCTAATTCACTATACTTGTGAAAGTTGTTTTAATTCAAAAGTCGCATTGATCTCGAACCAAAAAAAATAAATTCAAAAAGTCCTTCTTGAGTTTGCTTTTATAAAGAAAAGGAACCTTAACTTCACTTGTTACCCCAACCTTTAAGTAAAATAATTAAAAAATAAATAAATATCAAATTAAAATTATATTTGTTGTTGGGAAAAACTGATCCCAAATTAAAAACAGCTAAGGGTTTGGCAAATGAGTTATAAAAAAAAAATTATGATGTTTTTCTTCTAACACTAAACTACCTTTTAGTTTCAAAATCCGATCCCTGGTAGTAAAAATAAATTCGAGGAAGCCAAAGTTGTTGTAGGGTTGCTAAAACAAATATTCAAATTTTTCTCAGGAATTTTTATTTTGCCATTCTAAGTATGGAAATATAGTACGCTTGTATATATGATCTTCTACAACTTGAAGATTATATTTTCATAATAATATTAAAAGTCGATTAAGAACCTTTCAGGTTACAGATTTATTAATGAAATCATGTCTATTTCATTTTATTATTCGATTTTTCTAGTTAAAAATTCTTATACAACTGAACCCTTGAAAAATTAAATAAATAAATAAATTTGGTGCCGCAACAGCTCGTCGAGGAAGCAGGACCTATAGTGACTTACAACTCTTAGAGCTGGCAACGAGACGAGACCATCAGGCGAGACTTTTGTTAGTCTCGTCAAAATCGAAAAATTTCAGTCCCGTCTCGGTCTCGGTCTCGGTCCCGCCTAACCAAGTCTCGTCTCGATCTGGGTCTCGCCTTTTTCTCGTGAAAATTTTAACGAGCAGTCTCATCTCGGTCTCAGTTTCGGTTTCGGGCTTGGCCTTGGTCTCATCCTTACTCAGAAAATTCGAAATTTTTCCGATTTCATTTTTTGCTCCGGAAAAAGTTTATTTTAAGCCTTTTGGGTTACATTTGGAAAAAATATTATCCAAACGTCAAAATATAGTATGATGCCATGAATTGTCAAAATCTATTGAAGGATGGCTCCGATTTAATTGGATTAAAAACCTCTACAAAATTCAAATTTTTTACCTCAGAAAATTTGTAATTTTTCCTATTTTAATTTTTGGTTCGGAAAAAGGGTTCACATTTAGCCGAGTCATTTGGCTAGTGTTCACATGCAACTGCTGTCACCCAAAAGGTCTAAAATCATTCCGGAGTAAAAAATAAAATCGGAAAAATTTCGAATTTTCTGAAGTAAAAAACTTGAATTTTGTAGAGGTTTTGTAATCCTTTTAAATCGGAGCCATCCTTCAATAGATTTTGACAGATCATGGCTTAATAGGTAGGCAACAAACTATATTTTGACGTTTCTAAAATATTTTTTTCCAAGTGTCACCTTAAAGTCATCTTTTTTCGGAGTCTGAAAAATGAGCGATTTCCAACGAACGCCATGCATAAATAAATCGTACGTATTCTTCTCTGGATTTTCGCAGTGCGCCTATCTGAGTATAACTATGTACAGTACATTTACGCGCAAAGAATATTTCGCAAAAAAAAAAACGTATGAATATTGGGCCCTATTGGGCCTATCGGGAATCTCCCGTGGAATTTTGTTTCCCACGGAATACCTATTTTATTCCCAAGAACATTTTTCTGCTGTCGTGAATCTCCCATGGAATAAATTTCCCTCGGACAAAAATCCAATGCAAATTCAGCCAAATTCCCGTCGAAAATTTATTTCCGATACCAATAAATTCCGAGGGAAACTTTTTGGCATCATTCACGTTCCCAATATTTGAATGAGGGAAACATTCCCTGGGAAACTTTTGTACTTAAAATTAATTAAATAAAAAAAATATTTCTTCTAGCGAAAACCGAAACCAAACTACCGAGGCCAGCGAGACGCTCGGCGAATTTCGGTACCAAAAATACGGTCTTGTGTCGGTCTCGTCTCGGGTGCTCCTAACTATAGTGTGGGTATTGTTAGGCAGGAAAGAAGTTAAAGGTTTGGTTTTATTTTTATTTAAATAAAACCCTCCTTCTACTTATTTAATTTTCGACCTCCCAAGGTCAACTTCCCTTAGGATTAACCATCGATCTAATTCGAAAAGCCTATATACTTATCACATCGCCAAATCAGCCTCTCAAATCAATTTCCTCTGAAAATCCTTAAGCACTCTTCTTGTTTCATTTCTAATCAATATTCACTCTGAGGAATTGCCTTTCATTGAAAAAGAAAAAAATCCTTAAGTCCTTAAAATTAGACGAAGAAAAAAAAAAAACACATTTAAAGAAAAATTCTTCTCTAAGTCTCTGACTATGACTTTCAGTGAGTGAAAATATATAAATCGGATAATTTTTCAAGTAACAAGAGAATTCACTTGCTTTGTACCTTTCACTGGCGGCCGATTTAATATTCCGAACACAGATTTACTTTTATTCAATAAACGCTTCGCTAAATTTGTCGTTTAAAAGACGTGCCCCATCTCGACAGAGAGTATAGCTGTACAAAAATGCATAAAGCAGAAGTAGAAGAAGAAGGCGAAAAAAAATGTAGAAGAAAAACTCTTCTGTCAGGAGGATTATTGTAGTAGGTCTCCATTTTCAAAAAAAAAAATCAACTGAACTGAACTCCGGAAAGAACGATACGAAATCCTACACCGGACTTCCTTTTGCTAAAAATGTTGATTTCATTTGAGAAGGTGTCTCCCGCAGGAGTGATTGATAATAATAATCGTCTCAATGTCATCAGAGTCTCGATGAACAAGTGTGGGTGGCAATTTCAAAAACCCCAATCTCTAATCCAGTAATTGAATGTGGAAGAAGAAACGCTTTACTGCAACATTAAGGGCTTGAAAGGCGAACCATCATAACTATGAGCTGAGCTACAATCTACATGATCTCTGAGTGCAGCCCCATTTGTTTTAAATTTCGCACATAAAAATTGATCCTGCGGAATTTATTCGCTCATTAAAATTTGTCCCACTTACATTTGTGTATCCTTTTCCTTAGTCTGGGGATAGATAGCATTGCCATGCAATATCGCCATCGGGATATGTCGTTTTTATGGCAATGAAATAAATATGAAATACTTCATGGAGGATATATGTATATTTACGAGCTTGTCTTCACGCCACAAAAAACACTTAGCATCACCGCCACTATATACAAATACCACCACCATGCTGGCCATAAGACCATATAAGCCCATAAGGGATGCATTCATTCAATATGGCGGGTGAGCGGTGGTGGGATGTTAAAAATAAAAATACACGATACCATATATTTCTAGTCCTTGTGTGCAAATAATTTTTGCTGTTTCCGTTTTTGATATAAAAAATTATTTTGAAATATTTGAGAATTTGAGTATTATGCCATGCGGATTGTAAATAATAAAAGAAACAAAACTTAACCCTCAAAGCCTATAAAAATGTGAGTTATGACAAACGGCGGCGGTGTTGTTTTGGAAAACGTTTTTTATGTAAGGTCGAGGAAGGCTCAATTGTTGGTACCTATATAAGTAGGTACATATTGCTATTTGTTTGATCATAAATATCATTTGAAAACATACACCACCACTTGAGTGGATTGAATGAGAGATGGGAAGTGGGATAGGTATTTTCTTGGAATTATTCACGGTTTTCAAGAAGTACTGCTATGTGGATTGAAGTGGGTTGTTATGAAGTGGGCTATTATTTATGTTAAGCCTTATACTGATATCAATTAAGTTGAAAGATGAGAACAGGAAGGTATCTTTTTTTGTATACTCAAAAGAAACACTTGACATACCAAAGTGTTAATTATTATATAATTATGCTCAGCGTGATGTTACTTGTTTAAAAAATGTAAAGATTACAGTTCGGAAAAAATAAAAGGTAAGAATCTGCTATAGCAGTAGCCGTGGCATGATAGTTAGTGCGTAGGTCTATCATGCCAGAGGCCTAGCTTCGATTCTCAACCTTGTCCACCTAATAATAACAAAATTAAAACGGGTACTGCCTCTTGCGAGAAACTGACGAAACCTCCAAGAGTATCTCTTGTCATAGAAAAATTCCGCTCACATTAGCCGTTCGGATTCGGTCCCCTCCATTCCTGCAGACCCGCACACAGGAATGGTTGAGAGTTGTAACGCAATAGGCCCTAGTTCTTCATGAGCTGTTGTGCGGCACCTAAATTGTCCATTGTTGAAGTAAATTTTTTACAGAGTTAAGTCGAAATGAGGAAAGTCTGCCAATATAGCATGCCAGACGTCTTACATAATAGTAAAAGGATTAACTGACTCCCAAAAGAGTTAATTCTCAATGAAATAACTTTATTTGAAATTGGGGATTAGTTCATATGAACCTACTCAGCCAAACCTTAAATTATAAACTTAAGTTTTAAAATGAAAATGAACTCAGTCTCAATATTGGAATAGTGCGAACAACCGTTCTTTGCTCTACTTTACTACCAACTTTTTCGATGCCAACTGCAGTTTTTTAACAAGCAATATTTCTGGCTTTTCTTTAAAGAGTATTTAAAAAAAAAACAACACAAACATATATTTGCCAGTAAGACCTAGGGTCTTATAAATTAGGCAATGTTAGAAGGAATAGAAGGATAGGATAGATTTTTGTTGGCACAGTGGACTGAGAAATAAGGTTTTGATTATCTCATTAGATCCCAGGGGTGGCGTTCAGTTGAGGGAATATAGAAAAGAATGTTGCCTAGACTGGGGCTCGAACCTACACATCCAGGTTAGCAGTCAAGCACTACTTCCACTGCGCCGGGGCCACCCCCATTATGAGCTCTAATTGCGGAATAGATTTGATTGATTAAATAGTGATAGTGCTTTTTTTGTTAACTGGAATGGCGAACATTTTTTGAACAGGTTCGGACGGATCTAGGATCATAAAGCATCTCATGTGTGGAATAATTGCAAAAAAGAGCATGGCATCTAAAAGGTTCAAATCATTACTATTATATAAAGACGAAATAAATATTTTGTTTGTCCGCATTTTTCTCAGAAAGTATTCAACCGATTTGCTTGAAACAAATTTTATAATTTTTCTTTTTCTTTGAAGCATGTAAATAGATATTTTGTATTTGTTAAATATATTTGTTGAATTAGATTATTAACTTTTAAGAAAATTTCGTACACTTTTTTGTCAAAATTGACCAACATATTCAATTTGGCCCTTAAACCTGCTTGATATTTTACAAAAATGGGATTTTTTGTATAAAGTCAATAGCTTTTTGCAAATTTTAAGCTCTAAATCATTTCTTAACTGTACTTACAAGCTGAGAAATAAATGTATTTACAAATTATAAATTTATCAACTTTTTGTATTTTTGCATCTATGAATTCGATTCAATCGCAATGACTGGGTTGCTGCTTTGTTCCATTTTATTATCGTTCCGCGTTTTGTGCATTTTCTTTTGTAAATTTGCTTCTGAATCATTCGGTAGAAAGCAGCATGAAAAAAAAGGTTTACTGAAAGCTGCTAAAGACTATGAAAATGAAACATTACTGATTTAAACTGAATGGAATAAGGAATAAAATACAGCGCAAGCTCCCTTAGCCGGACAGTGACGGTCGCAACACTGTTGTCCGTCTAAGGGGAGTTTCCGTCCAAGGGAAAAAATAGTTATAAAAGGAAATGTATAGTTGGCATCATGAAACTGTTTCTGTGAGAGAAAATAAAATTCTTTATTTGGTTACGGAAAGCATATGGAAGTATGTATATAAGACTTTTGTTAATAATATAGTAGAAACTGCAGTTAGCCTCATGAAGCATTTGATATACTTTTACCTACTCGTATTAATAAGTATATTTAAAGCTTGCGAAGCAACGCGAGCACGGGTCGGCTAGTCAAAAATAAAGCGGGGTTCACATTATCGATCACGTATGACAGTTTTGCTCACGACTGATAGTGTGTACACTCTGTTCTGTTTGATGGTTTGCCAAGCAAGCTCAAGCTTCCAAATTTTTTGATATAGACTGACAGTCGACTGTCATACGTGATCGATTATGTGTACCCCACAAAACAAATAGATCCCAGTTTTTTTCTGTTTCATTGGATTGATACAAAATCAAAGGGCACGGTAGTGCACAGCCAAGAAGGTTCCTTCCTGTTCCACTTGTTTTCTTTAACAAATGTCGCCAGCTCTAAAGGCACATAATAATAATAGAGGCTATATAAATATCAGAGTTTACTGATTAGAAATGAAAAAATTACTCTCTATTTGATTTATTAAAAAAAAAATAATTGACATAGAAATACTATAACTCTCTTAAAATTAAGCAACAGTAGTTAAGCAACACTTCAATTTAGGACTACAAAATGGAAGCTTCACTATAGCATTATTTAATAGCCGTATGAAGTCCCGAATCCTTTGAAGCTAACATGAGAAGAAGCACCATCTGTAGACCAGATGTTGTGTTCGTTTGAGTGACTCCTAGCAGACTCCTGATGGTTGTACTCTTGTTCAGCTGGCACTTGGTAGCTATGTGAAACCAAATGAGTTGTTGCTGGAGGAAGATATGCCCTTGAAGCCTCGTATGAAGCTGTGGTACTTTCTGGAGACTTTACTTCAACACTGTCTTTATTCTCCTCTTGCGACGATGGTGATTGACTTTCAGTTGATGACTCAGATTGGGTGTGGTAGGCTGGACCGTCATATTTGAACAATTTTGTAGAAGAAACTTCAGCTGAATGTTGTGGAGCAACATATGTAGTGTGGGTGATAGTTGCTGGAGAACCATACTTAATGAAGGCGGTTGGTGCTGGGGCAACATGGTTGGCGTCATGGGAAGAAGATTCTGTGACGCCATATTTAGTATAGACGGCTGGAGCTGGAGCAACATAGGTTACTTGCCCGGGAACTGGAGCTGCATACTTGATGAAACTAGGTTGTGTAGCAGCGTAAGTATGGTGAACAGTTGAAGCAGGACCGGTGTGATGGCTATAGACAGCTGGAGGATGTTCTCCGAAAGATGTGTAGACTGCGGGTTCAGGACTGGCATATTTGATGTGGACAGGCTGTGGAGCTACAGTCTTATGGTAGACGGTCTGGACTGGGGCAGCATAGTGGACGAGTGTTTGTTGAGGAGCAGTTGCAGCGTAATGAGTCGGTGCAGCATATTTTACAACAGTTTGTGCTGGAACTTCGTATTTCACGACAGAGGGCACTGCAACGTGATGATGATGATGATCTCCTGCGTGTTGAAGGGAAGTCTGGTACTTGAAGAAAGTTTGAACTCCAGAAGTGTGTGTGTCGGAAGAAGATGAAGAAGTTGGCGCATCATATCTATAGCCGGGGGAAGTTGCAGGCTCGTGTTGGTAAGAAACTTGAGTTGGTTCAGGTTCCGCCGATCTTGATGCATGAGATGTCTGGTCTGTGCTTTCAGCTTCAGCTGTTGTTGATTCAGTCGTTGTTGGTTCGGCAGTTGTTGTTGTTTCCTCGGAAGAATGCGACGATGGTGTCGATGAGGGCCCCTCATTGAATCCCAGACTTCTTCCATACGATTGACTGCCGTAAGTCACATGGGTAAAAGTTGGAGCTGCATAAACTGGACCCGAATGCACTGGAGCAGCAATGTGAACTGTCTTAGCATAAGCTGGAACATAATGGATATGCGATCCTTCTGCCCCTTGAGAATACTGCGATTGGTGATGGATCTGATGGGCATCATCCGCTGATGGATGTGCGACTGCTACATTATGAAACTGAGTATAGGCGACTGGATGAACGAGTCCTCCAGCATTCACAATTGCAATTAATGCACATATTGTCACAAATTTAAATGCCATATTGAAAATGATCAAATATCTTCGACCGATTCAATTTCACCGAAATACTACAAACGACTGATGCTGTATCATAGCCAGATCACTGGTTTTTATAGGTATGTTCGATGAATTCATCTCATATGGATAACATTTTTTGTTCGGTTTAGGTACTTGCCGTGGATAATTTCTTTTGACTTTTACTTGAAATTCATTTGCTTCACCTCTTCCCCCGTCTTGGTTTTTATTTTCAACAAATTAGAGCAAGCTACAAATGAAACATATCTTTTCTGGTAATAACATCGATACATTCCTCATAATCACACAAAACACGTTTCAATTGTTTAACTAGCCTTAAGGTATTCTTTTGGCGGGAATTGAAGATATACATAAATCATAAGATCTCGGCATAAGTACTTAGGTAATGTGCGACTCTCCACTCCATACTCATTCATTTGTATCAAGAGCAGCGAGGTACCTTGTTCCAAATTTGAAGATCTATTATTTCAATTTCTTTCGAACGCCCATTTTAGTGATGCTGTAAGGGTAACTAACGCGCGTAATTATCAAAGCACATGAGGTCAGGTGGAACTTACAAATTGGTCAACAATAGGTGATCTTTATTTTACATTTTTTTTGTCTTCATATACCTATGTACTTTTTTTACCAATGTCAACAGATCAATCAAAATATCAAAGTTATAAAAAATGTTGGTATATTTATTATCCAGCACTGTATGTATTTTTTAATTGAATAAGTTTGAAATAGTGTCCATTATTTTTGGGATACTTCTTGCAATCAGATCTTATACAAACATTTATTTTGTGGTTTGCTATTTTTATATCCATGAAATTAAAACGATACAATAAAATTATCAAACTTCAAATAATTCCGACAAATCTCCGCAATCTGGTTATGAGATTTATTTAAAGTCTTAAGCATGTTCCATTTATAAGGGGAATCCATATGGAGGGCGGAAAACTGAATACGTACAAAATTGTGTATATATTAATGACTTTGAGCACTTTGAGAAAAAATAAAATTTAAAGTACAGCCCGTTACTAATTTTTGTGGTGTACCTTCATTCCCTATTTTTACTTGCAATATAAGGTCGTACACCAAAATTTGAAAAAAAAAATATTTTTTGGATTGCAAAAAAAATATAAGCTCAATATTTTGAAAAAAAACTTGGTAGATTTTTATTAAACTCGACACCAAATATAGTTTTTGACAATCTCTAAATTAATTAAAAAAAATTATTATTTTATAAAAATAGTCAAAATTAATGAAACCTTCCATAAAGCTGTTTAAAAACCGTTAAATAAATTAAATTATATGCATTATATAGGTATACGAATATTAGTACGATCTACAATTTAACAAAAACAAAATATTAGAAATAACTCTGACAGAACCATAATTTTTATTTTAAAAGTTACGTAGCAAAACAAGGGCTAGAGTGACTTACAACTCTCAACCATTCCTGTGTGGCTGTCTGCTGCAGGAATGGAGGGGACCTTCAGGCTAAGACGAGCGGCCTTTTTCTTTTAAAAAACTGGTTGATAATTTGTGGAGAAATTAAACTTTTAATTCCAAATTAATTAATACAAAAAATGGCGTACCCGGAAAAGTAGGCCCCGCAATTTTGTTTATCCTGATCGGACGTCTGGCTATCTTTCTGTCTATACCTCCGTCTAGAGCCTTAACCACTGAAGCGATATTCTTTAAACTTGCAACATGAGATTTTTACGTGATTTCCTTAATCGAAGTTTTTGTAAGTTCCAAAAATAAGGATATCTGCGTTTTAAAAAACGCCATTTATCTTAGAAGCGGCTCTAACTAATTTTATGAACAGTTTTGTATGTACTGTTGTAGGTATGGTCTGCATTTTGGTAACCAATTTTTTTTATACATAACAAAAAAATAGTTTTTAGATTTAAAAAACAAATTTGAATAGTTTTCGTTTGGAAAAACAGTAATTCCCCTTTCACACGAAGATACTAGTTGCTGGAGATTTATTTTGACGTGACGAAACGTCAAAAAAATTTCCTGAATTTGTTGACCGGGGAGATTTCGTTTACCTCTTTTTCTTTCTGCCCTTTTCGCCTATGAACTGATTGTTGCTGGTAACTCAGTTGCCTTGTGTGAAAGGGGAATAAGTAGTTAAATTAATTTTTGCAAGATGTGTGTATCTTTGTTTGGTGTTTATATTGAAAATAGTATACCAATTTTTGTTGATAGAAAGTAATTTTTTTAATAATAAAAAAACGGCTATTGCTTCTTGCGAGAAACCGACCAAAGCTCCAAGAGTATCTCTCTTCAAAGAAAAGTGTGAGTTAATATAAATATTATTATTTTTTAATGTATAATATACATATAATAAAGTAGTTTGAACCAAATCCAATTGTGCATTTTATTTAAAAACTGTTCAGGTTGTTTTTTTTTTTTAAATAAATGTTTTTTTTTTATAATAAATTCATTTTTAATTAGGTATGTCGATTTTTAACAATTTTTCAATGTGCAGCACAAAAATAGTTGATTAAACTTAATTATATTTTTGGTACGTGGTATAAAGTAAATGTTTATTTTCAATTTATTTCTTTAAAAATCATATGAAAATTGTAAACTTGTTTTTATTCTCATGGCAATGAAACCATGAATGAAATTAATTCTCAATAAAATCCATTATGTATTTAAATTGTGTACATTGGTCTGTTTCTTTATCACTCTAACCAACTTTGTTTACATAAAAAACACTTTCTTATTTAAAATGAAAAATTTTCATAGCCAGTCTTGTGGATAAATTTAAAAAAAAAAGTCATTTCATATTTGTTATCTACCTTTCAATCCACATAATTTTTTATTTTTCGTCCATTATTTTTGGGTATTCTCGCATTTGCTTCGATTTCTCGTTTTTGTGATTGTTCCCAAATTTTCAATACTCAGGCCTTTTTAAGTTTATAAAAATCGGGCAATCTAGTCGTTCTATGGAAACTATAAATGACAAAAGAAATGAAGTTCTCACGTCAGCTCTTTTGTTTTTTTCAGTATGTGCACAGTTGTACATCCTATAAACATACATAAGGATAGGCGCATATTGAAACGCGACCGGTGCATGTGATGTGACCTGACACGTGCGATATGACCTGATTAATAGAAACGTGTCATGTCGTTATCTGCATATTGAACCACGAGTCTCGTGTCAATATTTTATTGAAAACATTATTTATATTGAAATTGAACTACTTACAAGAACATATACATAAATAGAAAATTTTAATTTTTCTTCTGTCATCTTTAATTCAAAAACAAAAAAACTTACACAAAACTATATGTCTGTTCCTTTACTTTGAAACTCTGTGATTTTCTGTGCATTTTATTTTTTTTATATGAACTTTGACAGAACGTTGGACTGAAATTCACACAAATGCACAGAAAATCACAGAGTTTTAAAGTAAAGGAACAGGGCTTATAATTGTTCTCGTAATTAGCAAACTATTTTTCAATTTTATCCGACAGTTAATATTTTTTTTTGATAGGAAATATGTAAGTAAAAAAACGTGCACGTGCAAACTGTGTTTCAATCACTGTGTCACGCGAGTTTTGTAAAACGAGTGTCAGGTCATGTCGCTTCGCTCCATCAATATGCGCCTAGCCTAATAGTTGTATTTTGTTGAGCTAGCTAGTTACTGTGCCGATTCTGCAATGTTCAACATTAACACACTTGTTGTTGGTAGAATTTGCATGTGAAAATTTTGCTTAATGTGCTCAATTAGGAGTTGAACAAAACAAACCTAATTTATATTATGATGAGCCTTTTTTCAGCAGATTGTGAACTAAACCACTAAGCCTTTTCAAAATCTCAATTTAACTGTCAGATAAGCCTCAAATCAATCAATACCTCATTAACTTCGAGCATCATAGATTTGATTGGATTAGATAAATTAGGTAAAATTATATAGGCTTTATATCGAAAAATATATAAAATTGCTATTAATTAAAAGCTTAAAAATGAAATGTGTGTGGTATGGCAATAAAATAAATCTTTACAGTTAATACGTAGACTGATATACGTAATAAAAAAGGTTTTTTTTTTGTTAGTACCTAATCAAATAAGCCACACCTTTATAAATTCCCTAGCTAGATAGCAATTTTTCTTCAGATAGAGTTTTATATCTGGAATAAAAATCTTTAGTTTGTGTATTTTTATTTTCGACTTCTCATATGCTTTTGATGTCTGTATTCAAAGTTAAGACACAATTAATTTGAACAAGCAATTTGGTCCAAATCAATTTCTTTTACTGTTATATGTATTACCCCTGGGGCTGACATTTTTTCAATTTGCAAAATATATGGTTACAAAGCAATTGTCGGTGTCTAAACATGCGCAAGTCACTTTTTTTCGCACAACCTAGAGCATACGCAAAAAAATTAATCAACCATATACGTAATACTTCAAAAATAAGCTCATACAATGGTGTGTATTAAGCCTCAGGGCTTGGGGGCGGTATAGAGTAGCTGCCAATGTCAATGGATAAGCAAAGTTAACCAACAATGAAAACGAAATTATTTTGTCTATTGCGCGGTTAATGGAGAATGTTGATTGATTGGCATAGATATATTAAACAAGAATACCGGTATATACACTCAGTCGCCATTGAAATTTTCAAGTGGTTATAAGATTGGCAATAATGGTACTGTTATGTGGAAGGAGGTTTAATATCTGATAAAAATTGAATGTTTCTTATTCTTATTAAATTTTATTGTATAATTATTGTAAAAAATTTGCAGGGTGGGCCAACATTTTTCAGTTTTATATAAATAATAATTTTTTAGGTCTTTTAAGTTTTAAGCGCCTAATTGGAAAACATTTTGTTGATATTAAAAGACTAAACCATGGATCTCCACCCACACTAATACAATTATTATAAGTTTTATAAGATCGTTGATCTTTTTAAGACTTTTTACAATTGTCTTTTTAAAATTCCTGCAATGTGTTTTACTAATTTTTTTATATTAGCGCGCACTCAAGGGGTTATGTGTACCCTTTAAATGTTCAAATACAGTGAGAGCCAGGGTTGCCAGTTTGGGGGTTTCCCCCCCCAGATTTAGGGTTTTTTTCATCGTTGGGGGGAAATCTGGGGGGATGTGATGTTTGGGGGGAAATGTGGGGGGATTAATTTTAAAGTTAAATTATTCCAATACCTGGATTTTCCTCTCAAATTGAATCTACTATCAATATCCAATAATTACACCACTATTTGTTAACTGTAACTGTACAGTACGGGTATTTTTTTGTACAAATCAACGCTTGGTGTTTCTCGTGTAGTATTCCAAAACTATGTGCATCACAAAACATTAATAAAGCAAAGGAAAGCATTATTTTGCTTATATGTTTTCTTACTCCTTTAATAATATTCGTAATTCGTTACATTTTCTATTTAAAATTTCATCTTAAAACTATGTTTTTTTTTGTAATTTTTTTTTGATGTCGTTGGTCATAATCTACATACAATTTTATAAAATTTCAAAACCGAAAAAAAAAACAATTATTTAAAAAACAAACTCTAAATAAAAAACAATTTGTTTTACCTTAAAGACCTTTTGAAGGTACATCCATGGTATGCGCTGTGAATACAAAATAAAAACAAAAAAGTTGAAATAAAACTTGGGGGTTTTTTCTCTTAAAATGTGGTAATCTGGGGGGTTTTTAAATTTTTCTGGGGGGAAATATTTTTTTCATTTGGCAACAGTCTGAGAGCGTTCAGGAAAATTGGAGAGGATTTAAAAGGAGATACCGATGTACATTGGTTGTGAATGTCTGGATATCGTAATGGGGGGGGGGGGAATATTGAGCCGGGTAGAGCATTCCACATTCTTGTAGTGTGGCTGAAGAAAGAATCTCTGAACTTAACAGTACGTCTGAAGTTGGGCTCAAGGGTTGGGCTCAACGGTTAAATTGTTTTAGGGGAGGAACGCAACTGGCTATTGAACACTATTTGTAAAAATAGCAATAAGTTAACGAAAGACATGAGACATTGCGGCAGTGATCGAGAGAATCAAATGTTTCTATTATATTTTCATCACCTATCATTGTCAAGGCTCTTTTTTGAATTCTGTCCAGCAAACTCAAGTGGGTTATTGGGGCACCTGCCCAAATATGGGAGTTGTACCCGAGTTTTGGACGAATAAAGGCCTTATAGATAATAGCCAAATCAGAAGGGGAACAAAATTTCTTGCATCGACAAAGAAAAACCGAACACTTAACAGCGTTTTTGCCGACATCGAATATGTGGTCATTCCACACAAGGTGGTCTGTGATGCACACACCCAGAAATTAAAGCTGCTATGCTATCAAGGTCAGAATTTAATGAGCTTATCATAAGCTGCCGTTGAGGTTCTACATCCAAAGGACAAGGACGTGAATCTTGAAACGAATATGAAAAGCTGAGGGTATTGTCGGCAGCGAAGCAGTTTAATGGATTGGAAGTTTCAGACAAAAGGTGGTTTATAAATAAAGGGTGTCAAGCGGGAATTTTTCAACTTTAAATTGTGATTATCGAAATACTATACCGGGTTGAGGTAAGTAGGAGGGGTATCGTTCAAGGCGCAGGATTTGCGGAATTGTTAGTCGCCATGAGTCACTGGTTGGGAGCGCACCGCGCGTTTGCAGTGGAGCTAAACTGTTAAATCCTTACTACCGTATTATACTGTTTTGTGTAATCTTTCTTACTATAAAAAGCTGTCAATGTTAATTGTTAAGTGTTATCTGTGTTGAACCAATTTCGGAATACACTTATTCATATGAATAAATGTCACTCAAATTACCAATTTTGGACTCTTAAGTGACACTTTACACAGTGATAAACTTCATTTGAGAACTGGTCAAGGATTCATAGACGCTATTTCGCAGAAACAAAAAGACAATGTTAAAAAAACTTGCTCACACAAAAAGGCAGACGAGTGATGAGTAAACCTAAAATTACTTGTGAACTTAACTTGTGATAGAACGGTCGAGAATTCAGAACAATTATTATGGAATATTTCAAGTAAATTTTTACATACATCTCTCGAAACCGTAATGCAAATAGGAATCGTAGAGGTTCTTAGTACTATAGGCATAGCCTAGCCCTAGTCAATCTCAAACCCACGTTTCAATTTTTTTTCAGGCATCGCAACTTAGATCAAAAATGATTTTCTTTAGAAAATTTATTTTTAATTTAAGGTACGGTGGGAAATTTAAATCGTCGCCTCAGATAAAACAGAAGAAGCAATTCAATTATTTGTTTTCTTTTTGAATCCAACAAAAAAATCAAAAAGGTAAAAAACCATTCAAAGCACTATAAAAACACAAGTACCTACATATTCTAAAAACAAATTGTGAAAAATAAAATGCTTTGACAAATTTAATTGCCCATTAAGCCGACCAACTTGAAAATTCATTCATTCGCATCGCACTTCTCTTCTCGCCACACAGAAAAACATCTGTTGAAGTCTCAAACAATTTACGGTCGGATGAGTTTCTCCAGATTATATTTGTTGCTTCTTGAGAAAGCACATGGCCCGAAAACCAACTGAAAAACCCTTAAAGCTATCCGGGGACAAAGGATTCTTTTGCCATTAAAAAACAAGCAACACCCCATTACTGTATATAAGTTCTTCCTTCTCCAGGAGCCAGCGTCAGCCAGCGTTGGGACGATCCGCTGCTATGGGATAAAGATGCCATAGAGCGGGGGTGTTGAAGATTGTGCGTTTTCTGAAAAAAAAAAAGGAATAATACAACCACAACATAGAGACATGCCAATATTTAACCCTTTTTGCACCAGGGACGAATGAATTGTGGCCAAACCAACCGCCCTCTTCGGCACCCTCTCACAACTTTAAGAAGGATCAGATTCAGGGATAAAATGAATGAGCACAACCCTTGCCATCATTCTTGTGTGTTTTCATTTGTGGTGTTGATAAAACTTTAATGACACGAAACGAGGATTCAGCTCAACAAAAGCAAAAAAAAACCTTTCCTAACAATTTGAGATGTTTTCTGTGTACATTTTGTGTGTATATGTTCTCAAACACCCCCGCCCCCTTATCTATAGACTCACCACACTACCAATGATGGTTTTGTTTTGTTTTTTGGTCTTCTGATGATGAAAAGGACTTGAATGTCCTTCCAAATAACATTTCAAAGGTTTAGCATTTCAATGGAATGTGAATGACTATAGGGATCTTTTGGTACACCCTAGGAAACGAACTTCCCACGCCCCAGCTCTGTGTATAACAGTAAATGAAGCCATTTACATGTTTTTTTTTTATTTTGTGTCATTCTTCAGTTCGTATACACATCAAGAGGTAGAGAGGCAGCAGGTTGGGGTTGTAGGGAGGAAGGATGAATTGATGGGGTCGTTGTAGACGAATTAAATAAGCATCAGGTAAATTTTGCGAGATTAAATAAACAAAGTGATTCTGTCAGATTTGACCTTTTTCCATTTTGAGGGTTGGAAATAGCTTCAGAAATAGGCTTGTGAATGCGATATGACTATAAGTTGATTGTAAGTGGTTTTGACGAAATCAGTTTGGTAATCAGATAATGACAACAAACTCAAGTAACCAAATTAACCACGATGTTTACACTAATGGATTATGTAATGGAAACATAATATTCTTATTAAATCATCCTTATATCAAATTTTAAGAGAAAGTAATATTTATGTAAGTATATTCATTTCATTTTATCTTTTTTGAGCTATTGGACTTCGAAAGGACCTAGACTAAAGGTTAGGCAAGTTAACCAATGCATCAAAAACCGTTAACGAGAAAGTCAAAAATAAAAAAGGAGACGGCGGTTCTATGGCACTGTTGATAACGTTATTATTTTTTTTCCCACCAAAATGCAGGCCATACCTGTTTAGCCGTTAGAGCCGTTTTCGAGATAAATATAACTTTTTCAAAACGGTTGTATGGCAGGTAGCGATACCGTTATTTTAAGTGCTATAAAAAAATCAATTTTTCCTCTAAGGAATCAGCTTAATTAAACTAATCCATAAAGTGCTACTTTGAAATAATAACAAGAAGATTTCGACTAATCAGATCTATACCAAATGTTTGTATTACAAAAATTATTATTTAAAAAAAAATCATAAAATACACGGTAACTCACCTTACAGAACTCACAATCACAATACACACGTCTTTTTTAGGGTTTCAAATAAAAAATTTAGGTCTAAGGGCCAGTTTCACAGTCGAAGGAAGTAGCACTTATAACTTAAGTGGCCAATATTGTAAGCAAAGCCTCAATATCCCACAATATCTCAGTGCACGATAACCTAAATTAGTGGCACATGTAAGTCTCCCATCATGTTGGAGACTTAATTGCAACTTAATGACGCTAAGAATCTGAGCCTAAAGTTCCAATATGTGAAAATTAAGTGCCACTTATTCTGGTATATCTTTCTGTTCTTACAGTTATGTACTAATTTATTTATAATATAGGTGCCATCCATCTATATGTAAGTTCTGATGGAACTTTGAGATGGGCCAGTATTTTGGTCAGTATTTATTTTTGTATGGATATAAAAACTATTGATTAAGAAGTGTCTGCTAAAAAAAAATACCTTGGGAAATAATATACACCCTAATATTTTCTACAAATAACATGACAATCCATTGAATTAACTTTAATGTGGTGCTTCATTGTGTTTGCCTTTTGTGTATGGTGCCCCCCTCTGTCGTGATGGTCCAAGGCTGATTATGCAGCTTTATTAACTTCCCATTGGAATTTATTGTAATCGTTCCTATTTGTGAAATTGAAAATTTTGACTTTCTCGACGTTTCGATGTCTCTGGAGTCGGATTACATTGTTTTTGGAAAGATATCTGTGTACGTTCGTACATTCGTTCGTTCGGAAGCTTTTTTTCGCAGAAAGGATTTTCAGAAAAATTCAATGGCTTGTTTTTTTATTACAGTAATTAAAAAAAAAAACTTGTAAAATGGCTTGTTTCTCGAATAGCTATCTCTAGAACAAATAATGCTATCGATTTCGGCTTGGTTTCATTCTATGCATAATGATGTAGTGAAAAATTGGTAATACTTAAAAAAAAAAAAAAATAAGCCCACAGTTCTTTTTTTTTTAATTAAAAAAACCATCAAAAATTGTTAAAAAATATCGAATATCTTGAGAACACGAAAAGATATTAACTTCGGGTTTCAATAACAAAGTTATACATAGTTGATAACTGGTAGAGTTTGTAAAAAACTTCAATTAACGGTTTTTTTTTTCTATGCCAAAAAAACTGCTAAAGATTGTTAAAAAATGTTTTTCGGCTCGAATGTCTCGAGAACAACCAATGATATCAACTCCTGGATAATTTTAGTCTACACACAATACCATAATTAGAAATATCTAAGGTTTTTGAGAATAATCAATAGACGGTTTTTTTTTCTAGGCCAAAAAAACTGCAAAAGAAACGGGTTGGGGTCGAAATACTGTAGGGTGAAAACACTGTTCTTAAAATACTGTATTTTAAAACATGTTCTGTAATTCAAAATTCTGGTTACACAAAATTCTGTATTTTAAAATTCTGTATGGTAAAAATTCTGTATGAGTAAAATTCTGTATTCTGTATTGTGCTTTTCAAAATTCTATGTATTTAAAAAATTGGTTTGATAATGTAAAAAAGTGCGCACTTTTCTCCCCAAAATTGGAGAAATTACCCCATCTTCAAAATGAAAAAATAACCAATAAGCGGTTAAATTTCAGTATGAAAATGAAATTTAACCGCAAAATTAAAAAAAATTAAAAGAAGCCCTAAAACAATGAAAAATGACCCCAATTCATTTTTAGTTTGAGGCTGTTTTTCAATGGGGCCAAATTTCATGTACATAGCTATTTTGTACCTTTAATTTAAAATTGATCATGTTAAGATGTCAATGTAAAACCTCCTCAAAAAAATTAAAATTCTATAATAATTTTTGCAAATAAAACATTTCAGACTTGTACCAATATTGCTGAAGAACTCTAAGTTTCATCGTTAAATTTCACATAACGAGGTTTAACAGAAATATATTCACGAAAATAGAGTTAATAAAACGTTGGTTACAAAAAAAATAAGTCTTTAACTCGTTTTTTTTTTTAAAGAGATCGTACTTGAATGAATTTTTGTACAAGTAAATGCAAAAAATTCTATTTGTACTTGTACGTGCTTAACAATTTTTTCTTCGAAATATAGAACTTGGACAATACCAGCATTTTGCAGGTAAACAGAATTTTACACTTACAGCATTTTGAATTTACAGATATTTGGATATACAGAATTTTGAAATACAGAATACTGAAAAACAGAATTTTGGTCGTATAGTATTTTCAAAAAAAGAAAAAAACAGAATTTTGGTCATACAGGATTTTGATAGCCAGAATTCTGACCCGTTCCCGAAAGAAACTGCTAATAATTGTTGAAATTTTTCGTGTCGCATATGTACTATATTTAGAGCAAACAGCCTTCCCTTGATAACACAACTGATATGTTTCTTGAAGATTTTTGGTAATTTTCTTATAAAAAATAACATCGGGTGTCGAGTTTCAAAGGGAACCAATGGGAAGTTATCAGTGTGAGTCCCACCCAGCCTCTTTTTTTTTTTTTTGAATTATAATCATGTACATCGATATCTATTAATGTTCTTCAAAAATCCATCCAGGGCACTAAAAAAATTCTTGAGTACAACACTTTTATACATAAAAGAGTCTTGAAGAAAACATAGAGCTATTCAGATAATATAGCTTTGGATAATAATTTTAACCCTCGATTTCTGTGACATCGAACGTCGAACGATATCTGCTATAGGAGGTAGTACAAAATTGTCATTCAGCTTACCAAATAAAGACGGCTACATTATGTCATTCCAATCATATCCATACGTATATCGATCGTATAGGTAAGTTATCATCACCCACAAGAAAATCTTTCACCCAAACTTCAATGTGACAGCAAAAATGAAATCCTATTATCCTTAACAGCCTAATTGAGTTTCGATAGCAATTCCCTATATTATTGTCCAAGACACTGAGGCTAGCAAACAGCGTATAAAGCAATTTACTCTTGGTCTTGGGCAAATCAAATCACTTTTTCGCTATCCAATCTAAAGAAAAACAAAACACACACACACATACACAGCCTTTATAAATGCGATGATGATGATGTGTATGAATGTGCCTGTCATGTCTATCGTTTCTTTATTTTTTTTTTGTTTCCTTGTTTAACAAAATCAAATAAATGTTTCATCTTTCAATTGATTTTATGACGACTCAAACGCAATTGAAACGAAAATTGCTTCATTTATTTATTTCGCCCTCAATTTTCCTGGATAACACAGAAACAGAATACTTTATAAAGTGCCTGTGAGTGAATAGGAGGAACTTCGGACACACCCTTGAGATCAAGAAATATGGAAAAAAAAACAAAGTTCAAAATACCATCGGCTTGCGGTCAATTGAAAATTTATAGAATTTTTAAAGATGATTTCTGATTTCAAGCCTTACGCACTAATTAAGTGAAAAATTGAAACTTCTATAGAAAACCACGGAAGTGAAAAATATATCTACTTACCTTTAAATTCCACAACTTTTATTTCAAAACAAAATTGATTCTTTAACAAGAATGTCAAACTCTTCCACGATGCTCTTCATATTTTCTCCTTAAGCTTAGTACCTACACAGTTCGAGTGAAAATTAAATATTTACACAAAACTGTCAGCGTGGAAATTCTTACTTTGCATTCCACAGCATGAGCTTTTTCCCATGCCTAGACATTTAAAATTTGGCTATTAGAATATTGTGGAATGCATTTATTTTTCATTTCACGAGAGTTGAGTTCTAGGTTTGAGTATAAACTCTGAGTTAAAATCAAGTGGATATTCAATATTCATAGTAAACCGTCGAAATGAATTCTCAGATGCACAATCCACGCTTCATGCAGTCACATGCTTCTTGGAGGTTGTGGAACGTATTTATTTTGCATTTCACTAAAGGGGTAAGTAACTAACTTTCTAGAATTGTAAAAAAATGTTTAATTTCATTTCACTTGACTAGATTTTTAACCTATAGGTACTTTACATAACCCCTCGTGAAATGAAAAATTATTATTTTCCACTACATGCAGCAAGGACAAATTTGGCACGTGAAAATGAAATTTTTTTTTTGTTTTAAAGAAATTTTTGGGGAGAACTGGAAAATGAATGCAATCCAAAGTAAATTGCAGGGGTTTGAAAAAAATAAATTGTGGAATGTGAATTTGAAAAATTCGCGAAAATTATTGTTTACGGAATTCCTACTCTATTTTCACTCGAACTAAGTACTACCCCATGCATTTAATCTGCGAATTGTAAAGCTTATTATAATTTGAGTGAAAATTAAAAGCACTTGCAAAATGTTCACCCTAAAATTTTTAGCTTTACATTTTAGATGTTCTTTATTATCAAAAATTAACTTTTTCCACAATACGTCAGTTTTTCCATTGGCTAATTACCGAAAATTTATGACTCTTAGAAGATTGTGGAATGCATTCTTTTTCCATTTTACCAAAAGTATTACGTAGAAGTACCTAAACCTGTGCTGGGCACACTTTTGGAGAGTTCGATGATACATCGAAAACAAGGTGTGAAAAATATTGTAGATTTGTATTAAATTTGCATTTTACAGGAATATATAAACATGAACTCACGTGAAATAAAAATTTAATGTGTCCCACTGTCAGTTGAGTCCACTTTCATTATTTGAGCTACATTTTTATGTTCATGCACGCAGGATGTTTATGTTTGCAATGTGAAAATGAAAATAATATATTTTAAATATAATTTGGTAGAAAAGTGAAAAATTAATGCATTCCACGACTAGTTGCGGAGGATATTTTCAATTTATGTGAATTGATGGGAACAAAAATTGCTATATTCTGGAAAGTTAGACATTTGCAAGTCAGTTCATTTAGTTTAAAAAAAAATGAAATTGTGGAATGTAAATTTATAAAATTCGTGCCAAAAATTTTGTGTTACTCTATTTTCACTCGAACTAAGTCCTAGACATAACATTGAATCTGTAAAGCTTAGTTGTAGTCGAGTGAAAATGAAGATCTCTTGTAAAATTGTCAGCGTGAAATTTTTAACTTTACATTCCACATCCTCTAATTTATACGAAAGCTAATAGATTGTCAAATGAAAAATGTTTCCAAAATCCATCAGTTTTTTTCCTTGGTATCCTTGGATTGTGGAATGCACTCATTTTGCATTTCACGAAAACTGAATACTCGTGTTTAATCGAAATAAATTCACACTGACATTTTTGTTTTAATATTTTATTTTAACTTAAACAATTTTTTTTTTAAATAAAAAAAAGATTTAAAGTTAATATTTTATGTTATTTTATTCTAAAAAATACAAACAAACAAAAATCAAAACTTAACATTCAATTGTGAAAAAAGCTCTTAGTATCCGTAGTGAGCACCGAATCCATCGAAGGTGACATGGGTAACGGCAGCAGCTGGCGAATAGCTGATGGTCTTGCTGGAGTATGCTGCAACTGTTGGGTCAACATGGCTGACGTAGGCGTTGGAAGCTGGATGAGCAACAACGGCAGCTGGAGCAGCATGAGAGTAGACAGTAGCTGGAGCGACAGCTTGGTGAGCGTAGATAGTTGGGGCACTATGGGATAGGACCTGTTGGCTGTAGACAGCTGGAGCAGCTTGATGAGCGTAAACAGCTTGAGGAGCAGCTTGATGGTGAGCATAAATAGTTTGAGGAGCAGCGTAATTAACAACAGGAGCAGGGGCGGCATAAGTCAAGGTCTTAGCGTAGGTTGGGGTGTAGACGTTGTTGTTGATGCGAGTGTCAGATTTGCGAACGCTCGAGTATGGGGTATCAACAGCCTTGGAGTACTGGGACACAGTTCCAGCATAAGAACGAACCACATTGTGTTGGGTCTCTCCGACGGCATCTACCGAAGGATTGGCAACAGCGTAATGTGCTACGGGAGCTGATGAGTACACAACTGGACTAAGACCAGCATTGGCAACAGCCAAGACAGTGCAAAGGACTACAAATTTGAATGCCATTTTTGGTTTTAAGTTTATAAAAGAGTTCGAATGGATTGAAGCAATGGACACTGTGGAACTGATACACAAACCCAATTTCATGCAGTTATTTATACGATTGACTTCCCAAAAGTTTGACCTTTCTTAAGCTAATTTACAATTTATTTTTCTTTCACGTTGAAAGGCGAATACAAAAAATAATAAAAATTGCCAAAAGACCACACCTGGCATTTCACCTTTCCTTTCATATACAGTCAGTGTCATGGTGGTGCTGATGGCTGTGGTGAATGTGGTTTTGTTTGAGCCTTCATTCATATGGTAACAGGTATAATCATATCAGGGCTTAAATGGTTGCGGTAACTGAAACACTTAAGACAGGTAATTGATCGTTTGATAAGCGCGATAATGGTTTTTATATTTTATGAATGGGTTCTGATTTTCTGAATCTGACATAATTATTATCTTTGAACCTCTGTGACTAAAGTGATTACAGTAATTTAATATATATGTAGGTTGTACAGTTATTAGTTTGTTGTGTTTTTTTTTTTAAGTATAGGTACGTGCATATTACATGCTTTAAGTATTAAGTACACACGTTAATGTTTTTAACCACCAGTTACAGATTAGCCTCAAGGGTGTAATTGTAATGAGTGAAAAATAGGCTACGAGTAAATTAGTCAAATCTACTTTTTAAAATTTAGTACATCGATCGTTTGCAATAGATACGTTTGAAATTATTAGCAGAATTTTGTTAAAAACAATTTCGAAAAGCAGAATATTGAAAACCAGAATTTTGAAAGAAAAATGTTGAGAAGCAAAATTTGGAAAAAACAATTTTGACCCAGACAACCCTCGTAACGTAAATATTCAATGTTTAAAAAAAAATCTCCGTTTCATTATTCTGATTGAGAAGGTAAATTTAAACAGCATTTGCATGAAGATTAGGGTGTCCGTTTTTTTCCCAAACTCAATTTTTGTTTGGATCAGACACCCCCTATATAAAATGTTTATGCCGTACAGTAAATTTAGAGACCAAAAAAAAACTTGGCCGATCTCATTAACCTATGCCTCTAAAACCATAGTCTTCCAATAAAATTTTTTACGGAATTTATGATCTTTTTACGTATTATTTTTTCCCGAACAACTACAGATATCCTTAATTTTCTTGTTGATTTGTATTAGGTATATGATCATCCCTTTTAAAAACATCATTCAAAGTTTATGGAAAAAAAAATCTATAGAAATATTTTCAAAATTAGTTCTTTTTTTTTATGTAAGAGGCACAAGCGAATGACAGAATTTATTTGTAAATACATTTTTTGTAGGGCATAGACTTTTGATTTAGGGGGTGTCTGATCAAAAAAATTAGTCTGCGAAATAACAGACACCCTATTGTATATAACAGTAGCTTGTTAGTACAGACATCTACCAAAATTTGTATTCTTCGTTAATTTTGAAGAAAGTATTGAAACGTTTTGTTTGTAATGACGAACGACATGTCTAAAAACAAATTTTAACATCGACGATAGTGTTTTTAAAATTTATATTGTGCATTACTCAACGAAAAAATTTACGAAAGTAAAATTTATTAGGGGGGGGGCAACCGCCCTGCCTCCCCCTCCGTACGCCCTTGCTGTCATGCCATAAATCTGGGTTCAATACCAGCCGCTTTTACCTTAAGTTATTCTCAGGGCTACTGCCTCTTGCGAGGAAGTGACAAATCCTCCAAGAGTATCTCTTGTCATAGAGAAGTGCCGCTCACCTTAGCCGTTCGAATTCGGCAATAAACTCTAGGTACCCTACATACCTGCAAACACACGCACATCAGGAATGGTTGAGAGTTATAAGTCACTAGACCCTGGTTCTTCATGAGCCGTTGTGCCACCAAATGTATTTCATTTACAATATTCTAAGAAATTGGTTTGAAATAGAAAAAAATCATTGGAAAAAACAACGGCAACGCCTACATAGTCATGCTTTACCTTATTTTAAAGTCAAACATCCATTCTTGTATTTTGTTTTTATTTCAAATTATTTTAGTGAACAGTTATTGAAAAATTGATTTTCAAACTCTAAACATTTTGAAAAAAAAATAAAAAATTGTGTTTAGACTAATTTTTTTCAAAATTTTACTAAATTAGGTGGTATTTTTGTTTTCAATATTCAATGCTCCTATCAATATTAAGTCAAAAAATAAAACCCAGATGCTTTTATGTGCATTACTGTATTCTTGTTTTTGAGAAAATAGAAATGAAGGCTATGGACTTGTGCCATTCTTCCATACAATATTATGGACTTGAGTCGTTCTTCCGCAGGACTTTTTTTTTTTTCAAAAAGTAAATAGAACACCATATTATAGTACTCACAAAAAGCTACAAAATGTCATCATTATTAATTAAAACAAAATTGGACTTGCGCCGTTTTTCCCCTGGACCCTTCAAATGTGTATAGAAAACATTTAAGCCAGATTCACACTTAAGTGCTGATATCGATACTAGTCTCGATACGATGAAATATTTTCATATTAAAAAAAAATAGCGCAAAAACAACCATTGTGTGACAGCTACCAGTTGCTTTTCACCGACAGCCCATTCTATCTTATATAATGACCTTACTTTCCCGATCAAAATGAGCTTAATCCAAAAATTAAAATTCGTAGTCTTAGTCTTTGGGAATTAAATTAAAAGTGTAAAAAATTTAAAACAAATCAGTCCACCTGTGAATAAAATTCGACGTACGCAAGGGCCACGGCCACAGAAACTGACAGACGACGGTATGATTAAAATGACTTTGGATTTCTTAATCATCGTTCAGTCTCATTATAGTACGGGAGCTAGCAACGTCGAAAAAAAGTTGATTTCAACAGTCCTGGTTTTTTAATATTTTGTTCCGCTCAGTACCACACGGTTCGAATGAGGGGAGTCTGGCTGGTGAGGGGTGTTGCGTTTTCCTGGAAGCGCACCTTTTCTAAAGCTATAAAAACGGTTTTCAAAGTCATTTTAACAGTCTTTATTTTTTTTATTGAATTCTAAAAACAGTTCATAATATGAATATACATGTCTGGCAGGTGTCTGACGTTGCAAAATCCTCGCCAGACGCTATTTCCACGCAAAGCTAGCCCAAAATATTTCCTTTTAACAGTCTTAATTTTTATCTCATCCGGTTCTACAAACTATTTGCAATATTTATTAACCCGTCAGGAATGGAGGGGACCTACAGTTTATTGTCGAAGCCGAACGGCTAAAGTGAGCGGCACTTTTCTAGACAAGAGATACTCTTGGAGGATTTGTTACTTCCTCGCAATAGGTAGTAGCTTCGAAAAAAACTTAAGGCGGAAGCGGCTGGTATTGAACCCCGGACCTCTGGCATGACAGTCCAACGCACTAATCATTACGTCACGGACTACTTCAAAAGTCTATCATTATTATTTCATATAAATCACCTGCAAGTAAGATCACTTTTTGCCAACTGAAACTTAACAATGTTAAAAGTTTTTGAAGAAAAAACAAAAAGTAGATAAATCAAAACTTAAAAGAGTTTTGCTTTTCTTCTAAGCACAAAACCCACTTCAACGTTAATTCACTTTCACTTCCTTTTTTAACTAGAAACTCTTCGATGTCTTAGTATGTACGTATCATAAATTCAAAAATCACTTCTCCTTCATATCCACACATTTAAGCTGAACTAAAACTGAATAAAACAAAGTTACATTTTCTTATTTGTTTTTTTTTTTTTTTTTTTTTTTTTTTTTTTTTTTTTTGATTTTGGCAGAAAAGTGGATTCTTCCATTAAATTGCGCGCGTATTGAGGCGCAAAACATGCCAAATGGAATAATTTTTCGGGGTGAACTACCCCGCGGCTCAATAAAGTTTCAAAAATGGAAAAACTTTTCTGCTTGGGATTTTATTTATGGAAGGAGAAGGCGTGAGGGGGTGGAGGTTGAATTTTCTTTTTTTTATTCAGTCCTCTGGTTGATGAATATTTATTTCGGTTTTTCTTCGGATTCGGTGTTTTTTTTTTGTTTTAATTTTTTGAAAAGGAAAAATGTACTTGTCGTCCTTCTTCATTGCAAAGAAGTTTTTTAGCAAATTGATATTAATTTGCACACTGGGTGAACAGTGTAACGGTACATCATGGACAATGGGGGATATAATTGAAAAATCCGTTTCCTGCTGTATAAAAAGTGGTAGTATGTATGTATAAAGAGGGTGGATGACTTAGCTGTCAGAATTTGTCGCAGTTTAAGTGAAAAATTATTTTCAAAGTTTTGTATTGAAAGTTAGTAAATTAAAAGGACAAATAGGATTCGCTAATAGACTTTTACTTTATACAAAGGAATACCTAAAGTAAAAAATTTACTTTTGAATCTATAACGAGTCCAAACTGTTTTCTTTTATTAAGTTTGTTTTGGAATTATTTGTTTTATTTTTTTTTCTTATATATTTTTTCGGGTAAATATCATTGGCAAGACATTACCAAGGACAATTGGTTAAATATGTAATATTAGAGAAAGCCTTTATTATACAGTCAAAGCTAAATAGATGCTTGGCCAGTTGCCACCAATGACGGGCCCTATGGAGAGGAAGAGAGGAGATTACCTACAATATAGGTTGAAAAAAAAAAGGTTGAGTTCTAAATTGTAGTTTTTTTTGCCAACGGAACAAACAAGCAATACAGAAACAGTAATCAAACATACTAAAAAAAAAAAAAACTAAAAAAATACAACAAAATTAAAATGAATAACATATTTTTTTTTTTGTTTTGAAGGGGGAGGGGGTAAAGCCCATATTTCCTTTTTTTTTTTTTTAATTTCTCAAAAGCTAAAAAATATTATTACATTTGAATGTCAGTAGGTATTTGACTATCAAAAAAGAGCATTGCATATTGACTAAAAAAAAACCTATTGAAATCTATTTTCATACACTTAAACAACTTGATTTAAAAAATAGATAAAAGAATGGAATATAAGCTTTCAAAAAAGCTATAGCACATCATTGGGTGGTATGCATAAAATTGCAGTATAGGTAGTTACTTACTTAATGTTAAAAGTTTAAGTAAATACTAAAATTTAAGTAGAAGCTCCGTATTTCAGTATTTGATTCGTTTCATATTCATAATAAAAAGTTTTTATTTGATTGCAAATTGATCGAAGAACATAGTAAATACTTTTATTTTTTTTTTAATTTTGTTACAGTTTTTTTATTTTTATTGTAAACATATATCACTTTGAGCCTTTAACTTTAAGTCATTCTAAATTCTTTTCTTTAAGTGAAAAGCAAAGTATTGAAGGGCATACAAAAAATCCCATATAAAAATGATACCACGAAATCATAACTAATCGAAAAATTTCGTTCGTTTTGCAGTACGCTGTTTGACGAGCGAAGTAGGTAACAAATAAGATTATTTGGATTATTTTCGCACAGATTTAATTGCACCGACCATTATCTAATTGTGTACGAAAAAGTGACATTTTGCTTTATTCGTGTTTTTATATGTTGTTTCTTTCATTGCAATATGGTTTTCTGTGTTTTTTTTGTACGTTTTTTTGCTTTTGGATTTGGTCACACTTTCAACGGGTATTCGCTGTGGGTTACGTAAGAATTTCGATTTAGTGCTGGAGAGCAACGACAAATTTCGCTTCCCATCATCAGCGTACTAGGCTCTAACTGTTCCTTATAGTTTGATGAAAATTTAATCCAATTTGATCAGTGTTTCCAGATTAAAAAAAAATCTCCCACCAGAAAAACTTAAAAAAAAACCCGGATTCCAAATTAAAAAAAAAAACTGTTATGTTTTTATTTTTTTATTCACAGCTCAAATTTATGTAATATACCTACAAGTACTTTAAGGAATTCAAATAGTATTTAAAAAAAAGTGTTTTTTTTTTTAGTATGGACTTTACAATACTACCTACCATTAGGCAAGCAAAAGTAGATGCTATTGAGTTTTCAAGTTGGTCGATAGACACCTGGAAAAATTGAAATGCCTACGTATTTATTGCAGAAAAAAAAGTATAAAGTTTTATCCCTTCCAAAAAAAGTATTTAGGTACCAAAAAAATTCACCCGAAAAAAGTATATGCTTTTACTCAAAGTAAATACTTAATTTTTAGTATTTACTCCATTTTTATACATACCAAAATTAGTATTTACTTACAAAATCCTCATAAGTAAAAGCATTTACTGTTTTATGTATACCACCCATTGCATACCCTGTCGTTGATTTTATTTAATTTTTTTCCATTGTAAGTCAATTCTTTTTAGAAATTGCCCCCATAAATTTTTTTTCCTAGAATGTTCCGAACAATCATACGCCAAAATATCCTGCACGAATTAGGAGACACAATGTATAAAAAAATATGTTTTAAGAAAAACCCCTCCAACGATTTAAAAAATTTTTTTTTGCATAAAATCAAAGTTTTTTTTAAGAATTTAGATTATGTTTTTAATTTTGAGATTTGAACATTTTAAGCACGAGTTTTAGCAATTTTAAGACGCGTTTCATGTACCTACTCAATTTATTATATGAAAATTAATACATGTGTATTGTGTAGGTAGGTATACAGGGTTATACACCTAAGTTGCTAGAGCGAGTGGTTTGAGTGGAAACAAGAAACAAAATAGTGTGGGATGGGGGTCTATTTCCCTCCGTTTAGGCGGGAGAATAAATTTTTTAAAAAATCAACTGAAAATACAAAAAAAAATCATTAAAAAACAACGGCAACACTTACAATGCCATGCTATACTTTTTTTTAAAGCCATCAGAAGTCCGTTATTTTTATTATGATTTTAATTAAAATTTTAATTATTATTATTTCCAACTCAAAATTTTGAGAAAAATAATGAAAAAAAAAACTTGTGTTCAAACTAATTTTGTTCAAAATTATTATTACGGCCATATTATTGACTTTCTTCAAAGCTAGTATTACTGAAAAACTAATTCTATTGGGGTTTCGAGTTTTAAGTTTTTCAAAAACTGTCAAAATATGTATGAATATTTTAATTTACGTGTCAAAGTAATAAAAATTTGTGAAAAAATTAAAACTCAAAACGCCTATAGAAATTTTGTTTTTTAGTTTTTAGGAAAAATAATTGAATTACTTTGAATTCTTTCATATTATATGTGTAAATGGTAATTCAGAACTAATGCAGAAAAGATTAGATGATTTTTCTTTTAAAATTAAATTAACCTCAAAATGATCTTTTATGTTTATCGACATCTTTAAAATATTCTATTTTTAAAAGTCACTATCATTATAATTCTTTTTTCAACAATTGCCGAATGTAACCTAAGTTTTACGAAGAAACTTATTCCTTATAGCTGCTCATTCTCTTTTGCCCTAAAATAATTAAGAGAATACCTTAAAGCCTCCAAAATTAAACATAAGAAACATCACGATGTCTTTCAATGAACCCAAAATACAGAAAGACGACCTCCAAATTAATTACCCAATTTTCAGACTCCATAAAAGTCAAGGGGCGATAACCAATCTCCTTCAAGTGATTCTTCATTTTCCAGAAGACTTACCAATTCCATAAAACAAGAAAATATTAAAAAAAAAAGGTAAAATAACCTGTTGACCCAGAACCATCGAAGTGAACAAGAGACCGGTCGACGCACGACGACGACAGACCGACAAAAGGGAACTGACCTTGGATTGGACGAAGCAAGCTTCAACCGCAACCAGTTCTTCTGACCGAAATTATATTATTCTCCTCCGATGTACCATCAGAGTGATTTTGATCCCATTCTTGTTTTTATATTTTTTAAAGAGCACCCCCACACCCGCCCCATCTGTGCGGTAATACACCACAAAAGATTCAGATTCTTTTTGTGTTGCTATGTCATTTGGCAAAAACTGCCGATACGGCTGGGCTTCGGGATGATCAATCATGATGTGTGTGTGGTAAGAAAGACCTGCGCATTGAAGTACACGCATGTTTGGTGCGGTGGCCAAGAGCCTCGGCTCAAAATTTGGATCAAAACGGAATGAAAAATTGAAGCTGGAAATAAAAAAAAATCACAAAAAAGTAAAAAAAAACTTTGTATGCCAGAAATTGAAAGTAACTTGACAAGCGACACAATTAATGGTCAAGTGCGTCGAAAGTGGATTAGCTGCTGTTGCTGTGGCTGTATATGTTATTGTTATTGCATTGATGCTGGAGGCCAGGAGACTGATCCAATTTTTGTTTTCTTTGTTCCAAAGGAACAGAGCCTCGATTGCGAACATGAATAGTATAAAAACGGTTTCAATTTAGCCAAACAGCATCAGTTTCACTTGCACCGAGTTCACAGGAGCATCACCAAGTACACTTTATTAAGCTTAAAACTATATACTTACCAACAATTCATTAAAATGGCATTCAAATTTGTTGTACTTTGCGCTCTTCTCTCCGCTGCCAATGCTGGCTATGCTCCTGTAGCCTACTCAGCTCCTTTGGCTCATTATACCCTAGCTAATCCATCCCAGGATGCTGTAGGCTCAACCCAGCACAATGTGGTCCGTTCATATGCCGGAACTGTATCCCAGTACTCCAAGGCTGTTGATACGCCATACTCGAGCGTTCGCAAGTCTGACACCCGCATCAACAACAACGTCTACACTCCAGCTTACGCCAAGACTCTGACCTATGCTGCTCCTCAAGCTGTCTACTCACATGCCGCTCCAGCTGCAGCTGTCTATAGCCAACAAGTTTCCCCAGCTGCTGTCTACTCTCATCATGCTGCTCCAACTGTCTACTCACATGCTGCACCAGCTCTCTACTCACACGCTGCTCCAGCTGCTGTCTATGCCCAGCCCGCTGCTCACGCCATCACATACTCACCAGCTGCAACTGTTGCCCATGTTACTTTTGATGGTTTCGGAGCTCACTATGGTTACTAGGAACTGATCACAAATTATTGTTGAAACATTGTAATCGTTGATTTTTGTTTTGTTTAAGTTAAATAAAGTTTGAAAAAAAAAATATATCTAGCCCAAAGTTTTTTACTTGGAATATTGGAGCTACTATGAAAAGGTAAGTGTAGGTAGTCTTCCATCAAGTTTTGATTTTATTTTATTAACTAGGATTGAACCTTCGACCAAGATCTTGATAATCCGATGTTAAGAGTATAAAGCGCATAAATTCAAGATATAGCTTTATTGAATCCTCTATATATTGGGTCTTGCAAGAAAAAAATCATTGCAACATTTTACGCATTATTATTTGTTTCACCAAGAAATACGTTTGTGTGAAACTGGAACAAAATTGATCTAGTAATTTAGGATATAACCGGGAATAATTAAAAAATAAGACTCAGCATATTTGGATTTTGTGAATTTATCAATAAAAATTAAAAAATAGATTATAAGGTACAACGTGCAACCATGAACATTTTATGACAGATACGAATTTCAATCAAAATCGCTTGTGCTATTTTCGAAAATAAAACAACATTTACCCATGGGAGCTACCACTTCTAGATGAGCTCAGGCATAAATCAGCATTTATTCGGCAAAGGAATTACCGATAAAATATCAGTATACTAAATTTTAAGCAGATTAGTCTAGACGTTTAAGCTCTATATCGAATTGAAGTATCATTCACCTAAGACGAAAACAAAATTGGTCCAACACTGGATACTGGAGGAACACCACGCAATAGAAATTAAGTTGATAATCTAAAAATAGAATTTCTAAAAATTGACTTAAAATGTATATAAAATATTAAACATCAACAAAACCCAAGGGCCGATTTTAATTAAACTTGGAACAAAGTGATTTTGGGACTCCCTCGACGTGTGTTTTTCATTTTATTTTTATTACCAAAAATAACGGTACCTGCCATATCGTAGCCCGAGAATAGTTTTGTCGTATACGCCTTTGAGCAGCAACTTGCATGAATAATTTGCATGCAACTTGCATGAAAAACTTGCATGCAACTTGCATGAAAAACTTGCATGCAACTTGCATGAAAAACTTGCATGCAACTTGCATGCAAAACTTGCATGCAACTTGCACAAAAAACTTGCATGCAACTTGCATGAAAAACTTGCATGCAACTTGCATGAAAAACTTGCATGAAAAACTTGCATGCAACTTGCATGAAAAACTTGCATGCAACTTGCATGAAAAACTTGCATGCAACTTGCAACTTGCATGCAACTTGCATGAAAAACTTGCATGAAAAACTTGCATGCAACTTGCAGGAAAAACTTGCATGCAAGTTGCATGAAAAACTTGCATGCAACTTGCACGAAAAACTTGCATGCAACTTGCATGAAAAACTTGCATAAAAAACTTGCATGCAACTTGCATGAAAAACTTGCATGCAACTTGCATAAAAAACTTGCATGAAAAACTTGCATGCAACTTGCATGAAAAACTTGCATGAAAAACTTGCATGCAACTTGCATGAAAAACTTGCATGAAAAACTTGCATGCAACTTGCATGAAAAACTTGCATGCAACTTGCATGAAAAACTTGCATGAAAAACTTGCATGCAACTTGCATGCAACTTGCATGAAAAACTTGCATGAAAAACTTGCATGCAACTTGCATGAAAAACTTGCATGCAACTTGCATGAAAAACTTGCATGCAACTTGCACGAAAAACTTGCATGCAACTTGCATGAAAAACTTGCATGCAATTTGCACGAAAAACTTGCATGCAACTTGCATGAAAAACTTGCATGCAACTTGCAGGAAAAACTTGCATGCAACTTGCATGAAAAACTTGCATGCAACTTGCATGAAAAACTTGCATGCAACTTGCATGAAAAACTTGCATGCAACTTGCACGAAAAACTTGCATGCAACTTGCATGAAAAACTTGCATGCAATTTGCACGAAAAACTTGCATGCAACTTGCATGAAAAACTTGCATGCAACTTGCAGGAAAAACTTGCATGCAACTTGCATGAAAAACTTGCATGAAAAACTTGCAGTTTTTCGTGCAAGTGGCATGCAAGTTTTTAATGCAAGTTGCATGCAAGTTTTTCATGCAAGTTGCATGCAAGTTTTTCATGCAAGTTGCATGCAAGTTTTTCATGCAAGTTGCATGCAAGTTTTTAATGCAAGTTGCATGCAAGTTTTTCATGCAAGTTGCATGCAAGTTTTCAATGCAAGTTACAGTAAATATAAATTTTCTCGAAAACGACTCCTATGATTTTGATCAAAATTGTTCTAAATACTAATATTAGTATGGTCTACGATCTGCCAAAAACAAAATTCACAGTTAGCCATTATTAACAGTACCTCTTATAGAACTATTTTCTTTATTTTGGACTATCTCATTATGTGTGCAACCGATTTAAATCATATTTTGTATACAAAAGCTTCTCAAAATTCGAAATCATACTGCATATCAAAATTTTCAAAAAACATTCAAATTTTTTTTTTTGAATACTCGATATTTCAAAAACTGGTAAATAATTTTTCTCGAAATTTAATTTTTAATTCAGCATAAATAAATACTAAAAAATTATGTACCAATTTTTTTCCTTAAAAATTTTTACAAAATTTTATATATATTGAATTCTTAGTTTAAACAAAATTTCTTATCTTTCTTGAGAATTTGTGTCGTGTCCATATTTCACCTAAAGTTATCAGTCAATCTCTCCTACACCATAAATTCCGTGGGCCTTAGGCCCACCAGACCCACCATAGTCAAGACCAAACTTTTTTAATGACTTTTAAAATACTTTCCTCTAGGTTCAAGGTAGCTAAGGTTAATATGTTGAGTAAATGAATATCCCATCAGGAGTTTTCTTCTCCCAGAAGACGCAGTCAGTAACTTAACTTCCTTAATTTCCAGTCACTCCACTGCCTCCATGTTGACTTTGAAATTATTCGCGCGCAATATAAAGTATAGGTAGGTGAAGTATACCTACCTGTACTTTCTAAATATAAACCTTTAAACATACTTATGTATAGGAATGTTTTGAAAAGCATTCTAATGCGCCGCATATACAAAGTCCTGTGGTTTTCCTTCAAACTTAACCCACTTCCGCGGAAATCTTTTTCAAAGGGTCTCCCTACGTATGATGAGATTGGAATCAGCGATTTATACGATATAAATAACAGCAAAGAGAACACTCTTCAGTTCAGCTTAACAACTTTAAAAGAGGTGTGCTTTTGTCTTATAGAAGCCAGCAAACATCACATGATATACCATTACAACAGTTGATATGAAGTAAAGGGGTTAAAGTTTCGATGCAGCATAATACATAAAGCACTTGCAAAAAAGGATAAAAAAAAAATCCATGCTCTTCGCGTGTTGGCTTGAGAGAGATAGACTCCGCAGTCAAAACTTCAAATTAAGTTTTCCGCATCCAATTCGAAAAGTTTAATTGCATTCTTGATGGTTCGATTCAGGAAATTAGTCGTCTTAAAGGAATCGTTTAACTAACTTTGTTTGTGTCGGTAAGTTTGTTTTTGTTTTTATGTGATTGGCTAGTTCGTTGTGTGTAAATCAAAATTAAACTTACACCAAGAAGTGTGTTAAAAGATATAAACCGGATCTTCAATATTTCATTTAAGAAAGAACCAGTTCAGTTGGAAAAATATTAAAGCTGATGTTGTGAAAAAGTGTGAATTTTGTCAATCAATTTTGTTTTGTTCAATTGAAGAATTTGTTCAAGATTCTAATTTTGATGAGTATCGAAAAAAATATATATACCTATAGTGAAAGTTTTACTTGCGGAGAGCTTAAGAAGTATTTCAGTTAAAACTGAAATCGTTAAGAAAATATTTTCCGCACCGCTCCCGCCTTTGTATAAAAAATAAGAAAATTCACCAAAATCCTCGTATAAACATATGTAGGTTTTTTTTTTTTTTTTTAAACAGTGACATTTCCTAACATAACGTTTCAAACGGCATAAACCAACTTTACGTGAACAGAAAAAATGTATTAAAATTTGTTTAAGATTCAATAAAATAAGAAAAGTACATATACGCCCAAGTGTACCTCTGTTTTAATTGAATTAATTTCTTCTCATTTTATGAAGCATTTTGTTCATTTAATACTAATGTTGCTTTCATTTTTGGAAAAATACATTCAAAAAAAATTTGTTCACTACTTTTCAACTTAAGCCGAGTACACTAATTAAGCGTGGTGACTTACGAACTGAATTTTTTTTTTTATTATTCTATTTTCAAGAGCATTGTTTTCTCTTTCCCGCACACTATAAAAATGTCTGCGCCATAGCGTGGTATGGCGCAATCGTAACAAAATAAATTTTGACACAACAAACCACTCCACAACCACGATGCGTTCGGCGCTCGAGTTCGAAAACTTTGGTTTTTCATGAAGCCAATATCATGAACGACGCAGCAAAAAATCAGAACTAACGGAGCTAACGCAAGCTCTGATTTATAAAATTATTGGGCTATTTATTATATTTTAGAACTTTTTTTTTTTTATTTAATTTAGTTTAATTTTTTATCGATTTCAAGACCGCTAGACATTAACAGAACTGCATTCACTGACTGACTAAACAGAAATGTAGAAAAGTGCCACGTTTTCTCGCTAAACTCTACTATTTCACGGAGTCGAGAAAGTTGACCAATTTTAGATTTCCTTAACTTTGGAATATCAGAAGTTGAGCCAGTCAACTTCGAGTGAATAAATACAATTTCTGAAGTTGACAATAAAAATCCCTAAATTGTGTTCATCTTTGACTGAATTAAATCGGCCGTAATTTCTTCCAATTGCAACTACATATATTACGATTTTTAACTCCGCCCACTTTTTTAAAAGCATTAGTTAGGTTAAACCTTAATAAATAATGGTTTAAATTTTTAAGTCATTATGGTGGTTTAAAAATAATTGAGGTATAAACAGATTTTCATACATATTCATATATAATATTCATAGATAGAAGAGATAAATTCAATTTGAATTGTAAATATTTTTTAAAAAATTGTGTTTCATATAGGAGATCTTTTGGTTTTATATAATTTTCTGTGTAACGATGTTTTATGTATACCCATTTTGCAGTGCAATCTTTATTTGGTAACTTCATATTGATACAGCACTCTTCAGCCAACCGCTGTTAATTTCTTGATTACATCCCAGGTTTCAATATTCGACAGCAAAAATTGTTCCAAATAGGAGGCTGCTTCAACGTTGGAAATATTTTCATTCAACTTTATTAACAGTGTTTTTTGGTTAACGAGTTTTTCATCAAACAGAGTTATACCATCAACCCACTTTCTATAAAATATGTGTCTGATGTCCAACTATATGTTTGTATGAAAAGGACTTTACCATACGACAATATTTGTCTCCATAATGTTCACTTTTCTGGACCATGCTGTAAATATTATATCGCCTGGAAAAAGTCTGACAATTCCACCAGCCACATAGGATGTATACACTCTTTTCGTTTAATTATTATGATAATGTCTATATATGCAGCTAGAGTTAAACTTTTCACATGTTCTTCTTTGTTGGAGTGCACAGCAAACACTTTTACAATAATTATTTCATTTTATAAATTTCTGGAAAATTAACTTCAGTAAAAATTGTTTTTTTGTGCTTTCATTTTTTGTGTAAGTAGGTAAACATTTTTATAAAATTTTAATTGTGTTTTAATTTAATTTATTTAAAAAAACATTAATAATTGACTATTGAAGATATTAATAAATATTTTTCTTATACTTATCGAATAGAAATAACTCCTAAGACCGAGACCGTGATGACATAAGCATATAGGGACTCACGCAAGAGACTCGATTTAAATTCGAAAGGCCAAAATTCCTAATAAGAATTTTAACACATTTGGACGGCTTCTTATATGTATGTAGTTATGACCACTGGTAAAATAGAGTTCTCAACTCAGTGACGGACTAAGATTGTTGGAGGCCCAGGCCGGCAATGCTAAAAGAGAACTTTTGTGTGATCAGATAATGGTTAAATTGATATGCGTTTGGGTTAAATCTATTTGCGTTTGCTATTTTATTTGCTATTTGATTAATTCAATGTGCGACTGCGAATTCTATTAAAAAAAAAAGGAAATTAAATGATAAAATGAAAAAGTTTTGAACGAATTTTAGTTTATTATATAAGTGGCTTCCTTTTAAACAATGTTTAAAGTTCTGTTGTTTTCGGGCTGCAACAGATATCGTTTATCAGGAGATCCCGTTCGAGATAATTGTCCCTGTAAAAAGCACTCTTTCTTAATTCGATACCGACCAGCGAGAATTTTTGTCCATGTGACTTATCAAAAATTCTTGCGGATAGTGCATAGTATAGTTTGTTATTTGCGCTGATTGAACTTTTTTGTAACTTTTTTTTTAATTTCACATAACCGTGGAATACAAAATGATGTAAGTATGTCTGAATTTCATTTGACAGAAACTCGATTTAATCGTAAGAATTTTTTTTGTTTTATAAACATCAAAATACTCTTAAATGTTTCTAATGTCGAATTCCTTTTACCAAAAAAAATCCATTTTTTTTTCTAAACAGAATCCATTTTTTTCTTTCAATACAAGGAATTTGTTCAGAAAAATCAATTTTTTCTTCTAAGCAAATCGATTTTTTTGTTAAAAGAAGTAGTTTTTGTTATTTTTAATTTTTAGGAAAACAAGAAGACTTTTGAGCAAATGTTGCGAAAATATGGTGCTCTGAGGGGCCCCCCACTAATGCTGGAAAAAATTAAAGTCTATAAAAATATATGGTTTAATCGAGATGAAATAACGAAAACGACAGTAAAGATATAGGATTTTAATTTTGAAATTCATGAAATGACACAAGAACGAAATTTTCAGTTTTTTCATGGAAAGCGAAATAGAAATTTGACTGAGCCAAGTCGCTAGTGAGTACTTGCTCGAGAATTTGATCTTACACACGCCTCATTTTTGTCTAGCACCACCTTTGCTTTTAAGCTTCTTTAATTAGCTACTTATTGTATGGAGTTTGAAGGATTTGGAGGCCCGGGGCGGACCACCCCCCATAAAAAGAAACTCTATGGCCGACCAATTGCTGACTATCTGGGAACTAAGTAACCTTCAAGATAGTGTACACTTGTTTCGAATATCCCATAGATAAGGTGCTTAAAATCGCTATGACCTGGAAAAAACTTAAAAAAAATTATTTAAAAAAACTTGTCCCTGACCAATTACTGAAATCACATGACCTTTTGGACTGCATACATTTTTTACGAATATCTCATATACATATGGTGCTAAGATCCTACAGCCTTGAATCTATACTTCTAATTATTTTTTAAAAGAACTATATTAAAAAATCGTTGGAGCCATTAACCTTCATGAAAACTCAAAGATTGAGAAAACTTCAAACTTTACTTTTCTGTTACGCGATTTTTTTTTTCTTAAAAAAAAGCGTTTTCTTACAAACATTTTGGTCATTACAAGTACGAAGTTTTATCAAAATCGTTATCCGTTTTTAAGAAAATTAAAAAAGCTAAAATTACAGTCTACGCACGAATGCACAGAAATTTCGTATAGACCGACCCATACCACGACGGTAAGTCAAAGCCGCTTTTTTTTTATTGGACTTTTACATCAACAAATTATTTTTACACCAAACCAATACTTTTCTTGTTGAGTAATTTAAAAAAATAGCAATTGAAATCTTTTAGCTCTTTGATTTTTTCTTCTTCCGTAACATTACCTATTTATCTAAACAAAATGCTCCTTAACTAACCATCTACTTCCGCATGACCACTGTCAAATTATACCAATCACAGAAGCTTATATATGTAGAACCAAAGGATCTTTTAATTTCATCATCACCATCAGCGTAAAGGAGCAACATATAACATCCTAAAAAAAGATTACAAATTAAATATTTATTCCTCTCACATCCTTGTAATGGAATCACTCATTTCTTATCGTCCTGCAGGCATACGCTTCAGCTTCATTCCGCAAAGACCAAAGAGTGTGGAAATACTAAACCATTTGGAAGAAGCGGCTCTTACATTGAAGACAAATACTTGGTTGGCTGCGGTCGAGCATCCAGAATCAGCAAACTTCATACATCTCTACACTCTGATGCTGATCTGTGTGGATGGCAAAACAGGAACGCTTGCCATTCCTCCTCCGGAGGTAATTTTAATCTTCGATGTGCAAAGCTAACACATTTTGGCAAAATATTTGTGGTATTTTACCATCCTAGGCTCCCGGACCGGGGCATCCATATGAATTTGTGTTTTCCTGCGCTACCACCATGCCATCATCGCATAGCATCATATCGCTTTCCGGAAACACTTTTCGTTTCCTTCTCCAAATTCAACTGACATGCATGATGTTGTATGTTTTCAGCTGATGCTTGTTGAACAACGTCTGCTACTCTACCAGCAGCAATGGCAAAAGCAACGATGCCGACGAACGACGGTCCGCGTTCATCGTGGATTTTTCCTTTTCGACTTTTCGGAAGAAAAGTAGCTGCCTTTTTTTATTGGTATTGGAGGTCGACTTTGAAGGGTTAGGAAGAGCTCTTTTCTTCTTCCTTCTTCACTTCTTTTGTATGTATTATGTTCATATTTGGAGATTCGTCTCCAGGTAAATATTTGATTTTTGCATTAAAGTCAATTTGCTTTCATGATTCTGTAATTCATTGTTTACCCTCTTGTGTTCCGCTTGAGGGTTTGATCCTTATATGATGGAGCTGGATTCGGGATTTGTTTAATTTAGCTTTCATTCCCTAAGAGTTTTTGTATTCTTCCAGTTTTGATTCAATTGAGTTTTTTTTTCCATCATGTTTATTTGTCTGTGTTTTTGGTTGGATACTATTTTATGAACCAAAACTGTGGTTGCACACTTTGATTTGTTTATTTTTTTCAATGAAACGCGGATAGCTTTTAGTTTTTTTTTTTTCAAATTATCCGATAATATTCTTGATGATGCATAATTTAAATTTATTAGTTTTGAAATGTAAACTAGATTAAACGTTATTTGGTGCATTCAGCCAAGCTCAAAAATGTGAAACCCCAAAATTGATTGAAAGGCTAGGCACGCAATTGCAATTTGAAGTCGTTGCAACTAAAACGTCACTCTAAAAATAGAACCTGGTTCTTTTTTTTTTCAAGCGCTGCTATTTTGTAGTCGCATGTGCGTGCACTCACATTTAAAAAGCAGGTGTTCTCGCGACTAAAAAATCGCGCGACCGACAATTGCAAGTGCGAGCATGTTTATTTCTTTAAGGCTAAGGCTAGGCACGCACTTGCGATTTAAAATCGTTGTGATTAAAAAATCGCGATCGCAACAATTTTTAGCTGTGCACGCACTTGCGATTTGTATAGTCGCGTGATTTTTAATCGCTATCGAATGCAACATACATCTTTTAAAGGCTGTGCACGTACTTGCGATTTAAAGTCGTTGCGACTGAAAAGTCGTTGCGACTGAAAAGTCGTTGCGACTGAAAAGTCGCTCTAAAAATGGAACCTGTTTCATTTTGTTTAAGCACCGTGCTTTTTCAGTCGCATGTGCGTGCACTCCCATTAAAAACCATGTGTTTCATTTCTTGCGACTGAAAAATCGCGCGACTGACAATCGCAAGTGCGTGCATCGCAAGTGCGTGCATGAAATAGAACCAATGAGTTTCAATGTGAGTGACCGCACGTGCAACCAAGAAATTCGCGATATTTTATTGGTCAGAAATGAGACACATTGTTTTAAATATGAGTGTAACCACATGCGACTGAAAAATCGCAACGCTTAAAAAAATGAACCGTCAGGTTCCATATTTGGGGCGACTTTTTAGTCGCAAAGACTTTAAATCGCAAGTGCTTGCTTATTCTTACTGTTATTATCTACTAGCTGAGTAATGAATATTACAAGCCGTATAAAGGTAGCATGACAATTTTCGAAAAAGTAACTACTTATTGAATGTCTCAGAAATTGCCGTATAAATACCGTAAATATGCCGTGAAGAGAAAAAAATTGCCGCGACAGTGGTTCTCCCAAAAATGGCCAAAAATCTTTTTCATACTAACTGGCTGAACAGAATAGAATGACGGAACTGAAGCCGCAGACGGAACTGGAAGAGCTGTCAAAAATTGTGTCGTACGTTATTTTTTTTTACATGTCCACAATGGAGCTGTAAAGCTTTGAAAGTATTTTGAAGAAAAACAAAAGAATATTCTTGTGTACAAGCTCAGAATTCACATTTTTTGTTTCCAATAATTTTCTTTTTAATAAATAATTTTTTTCGCGACACAAATAACCACAATATTTTTTTCCGACCCAAAAAGTTGTTTTTTTTTTCTTCATACAATTTGAAACGTCAAAAGTGCCGTACGTGAAAAGTTAACTCTTCCGTCTGCGTCTGCAGTTCCGTTCTGTTCGCAACATTGAATTCGCGTGTATTCAATATTTTGACAGATATTCCAGCTCCGTCTCCGTCTGCGTCACCATTCTGTTCAGACAGTAAATCTTCATATAAAGTTAGCATAACGGTCTTTCTACATTGGCGATTGATACAAATTGGTAGTGTGTCGATACAGAAGCTTATTGAGAGTCTATAAAAAAAAAAAAGGGTTTTATTTATACTGTTGTTATTTTGACAATCTTTACAATTTTTTAACTTGATTATTTCAAATTTGTACTGATTGTTTTATTCCGAATAAACTCTCAAAATAAGGCCATAATATTGCGCAAATTATTGTTGTTTTTTTTCAATTTTAACGTGACAAACTGCAAGAAAGAAAATGTTACACCTTTGCACTTTTTACCGATCCAGTTGCACCGGATCGTGAATAGGTAAGATCCCCCTAATATTTAGGTAACTTTAGGCTTTACTATACATGAAACACTTTTTGCAAAAAACATAACCATATGTTCAACTGTTCATAATGTGTAAAAGAAATTGTGCTTGATCTGTGAAATCAATTTGATATGAAAGATTTAATACAATTTTCATAGGCGTTTTCTCACAAAGGCATTTTTTTTGTTTTTCACTTTTCAACTTTTTACAAAAAGTCTTAAATGTAGTTATGCTTTAACCCTAGTGGTTTGTTCACGCAGGAATTCTTCTCTATATTTTTAATCTATTGCTATAGAAATAAAAGTTCGCTAAATCAATAGATGACTACTTTAAGCTATGTATTTAATATCCCAGGTTGACAGGATTCTACATATAAACAAATTTATTGATGACTAACTTTGTTTTCATAAAAACAACCGATCAACTATATCCATCTATCTATTTACTTAGGGATTGGAATTGAAATTGGGATTCCGTGTGTGCACGTCAATATTCAATTACAATATGTGTCAACATATTTATTTCACATTCGATACCCGAGAACATTATTTTTATATAAATCCGCTCTATTGCGGACCTGATGGTGGCTTCGTGCACGACCCCCAAAAGTCAACACCAATAAAATTCCAATAAATTTGTTTAACTTCGTGATGTGATACTGCAATGACTCACGGAAATAATATTACAAAAAAAAAATACAATTCTCACACAATTTGGCACCAAATATGTAAGGGTCGGGGGTTGAAAACATACATATACTTACATATGTATATAAAAATGACAACAACAATAAGAGAGAGAAAAATAAAAACACCGTTAACTCCACATGAAAATTTTATTAGGTATGCAAATGTGTCAACTTTATTTCCGATCCAACAATCTGTTGCATGTACTTGTTCCGTATGAAGCAAGGACTCTGTAGAGGACGTGGATATGGAAAACGTCCTTATTCCCAGTCTCCAGCTCCATCAGTTACATACATACTATCTGCATACGTGAATTGATGAATGATGGGTGGATATCGATGGCACACTGGCTGCTGGCGTCAATCCTCGCTGTCGATTTATTCACTCGAAATCAATGACGAACACATTACGGTTTTAAAAGCAGAGTATCAATTATGACACATGTTGCTGTATGGCAATCATTTTTTACACCCCGATTACATGTCGACTTTAGGTGGATTGACTCTGGGATAATGTGCGGGCGAGGAAGAATAAATTTTCGAAATTTTTGACGAATGAACGCGCAACGATAAAGTGCTGTTTAACATGAAAGCGAAATTTAAACATAAGTATATGGAAATTGAAGGATTTAAGTGGAAATGTTGTTAATTTTGTATGGCAAATTCATGTTTTCTTTTATTTATATAATTTTAGAATTTTTATCCTTAATTTGTATATTGTTGTCTCATACTTTTTTAGTCTAGTCGATCTCGCTTTACAGACACGCCGGCCGGCCGCTGGCCACATAGAGTTATTTTGTTGAAATTATCGTCGGGGCCTAAGTTCATTGTAATTTAATCAGGCTTAGTGTGAGTTTCACCCGAACAAACTTTCACCTTAAAATTTTCTGTTCGCCCGGAATTTTAAGAGCTATTGTGAGTTTCGCCCGTACAAAATGTACTTTTTCCTCCTAATTGCTCCCTCGTTCGCCTACTTAAAATAGGTGAAATTTAAGCTGTCGATGCCATTACATTCTGCCTGAAATTCATGTACACAATAAGGGAAATTTTCGGAACATGAAATATTTTACGGGTGAAACTCACAATAGGCGAACAAATTTTCCGGGTGAAATGTTGTTCGGGCGAAACTCACAATAAGGCTGAATATGTAATTATTTTACTCTACAAAAAAGTGGTTTTATAGGCTTCTGTCCCAACTGTGTTATCTTAGCACCTCATGATGGTGATAAGAGGTCAACTAAACGGGGGGAAATAAACCCCCCTGGCAATCGATTTTTTCCTTGCCTTGACTCAGCCTACAAACTTTAGCTTTAGGTGAATCACCCTGATGTAAAGCATACTGGGATAAAAATAATAAAGAGGATGGATATAAAGGGTTATATTTTTGGCATAAAGAAGCAGCTGCGAGGAACACTCATTTGTCATTTTATATCAGCGCTCGAAACTGAACCCATTGTCTGTGTTAAAAGCGTTACCTTGGTGACGTCAATAGAATCTATTGACATTCATTTGTGCAAATTACCGGCAGGAATAGAGGGACCTATAATTTTCTGCCGCTATGGCGGCAGACATTTTGTTAAATTCTCCCAAAGTCCTAGGACCTAGAATTCCAGTTTAAGCCACCTAAGAACAAAATTTATATTTATTTCAATTTCAATGTATCTTAGGAGGAGTTGACAAATCCTCTAAAAAAAGACAGTACTTGAGTATTTTCTTTTCCGTATTTGACTAGAAATTTACAGGAGCTTCGAATATTAAAAACAAAACTATTACAATTACGTAAAATTTTGGAAAAAAAATTAGTTTGATTATTTTTTCAAAATTTTGAGTTTGAAAATTAATTTTTTAAAAACTATTCTCTCTAGTAACTAGAATTAAAAACAAAATAAAAAGGAATGGATTTCTGGCTTTAAAAAAAGTATAACATGATATTGTAAGTGTTGCTGGTGTTTTTTAATAATTTTTTTTTCTATGTCAAGTAGATTTTTTTAGAAAATCGCCCTTCCCGCCTAAACGGAGGGAAATGGACCCACCCTCCCATACGATTTTTTTTCTTGTCTTAACCTACTCGCTCTAGCTTTTTGGTGAACCTTATACCGAACACCCTGTATAACTTAACATCCTGGTTCCTGAATTTCAAAAACTATGTCTAAGAAGCTTCGTTGTTTAAAATTAATTTATTATGAGGTGAAATCAGAATTCGGAAAATACAGTTTTTTTACTGAAATTTTAACGGCATTCTCGGCGGTCTAGCTCTAGATGATCTTTGCAGAAAAGATTAAAAACAAAAGAGGAGCTATTTTAAAATATAAAATTGAATTTTTCACCATAAACATTTACCAGTTTTTAGATTCAAACTCTATATTGTAATATAGATTGTTATATTTTTTGGGCCTTACCAATAATCAAATTTAGTTAAGACTTAAATTTTGCAGTGAAATTAACCACAACGTTATGGATTCTAAACAATTAACCATATATTAAATTCTCAATTTTTTGGAGTCAATTCGATGTATAGTTCATTATTCATTGTCCACGTTAATATTTAGGTAATACGATGAACGGTTTATTATTTAGAGACCATTTCATTATGGTCCATTTTACTGAAATATTTAAGTCGTAGCTAAACTTGATTATTGGTAGGGCCCTTTAAGTTTGATATTTCTTCTTGACTAGAATTCAATTTACGTTTTGGGGAACTCAAAAATTTTGCTCCTTTTAAAATGTGAGAAAGTTAATCCATAATTTCTTTAAATGGAAAATTGATAAATTAAATTGAGGAATTCTGTTCGAATTTCTGAGCTTACAGTGGCCACTGAGATTTAAAAGCCTAAACTGGCAAAATATTGCTCTTATTTTTACTTGCTCTATAGGGCAAATATTGGTCTGGGGTGAAAAAATTGTTTCGGGGTTGTAATAAAAATTGACACTACGATTATAGAAAAGTTCGAAAAAGTGGGTTTCGTCATACTGTGAGTGCGTCGGTCGGTGCGTCCACTGTAATTTGAGCTAAAGCCTAAGCGGTTGCCGATTTCCTTAAAATTTGATACAGATAAAGACAATTTTGATGTGCTTCGCGAGAGGAAAAATTCGAATTTTTTATTGAGCTCATCTAGAACAACTTCCTTTATTGGCCATACAAATGTTTTCGTTTTTTTTTTTTTTTTAATTTTCTAAAAAAACGGCTTAAACGATTTTGATTTAACTTCGTACATACTTGTAATGACAAATATTATTTGTAAGCAAGCTACTTTTTTATTGTTAAGATATTTTTAAAAAAGAAATGATAAAAAACCTTTTAGCATACCTACCTGTTTGTGATCCAGTCAAGGCCGTAGCCCGGGGGGGGGGGGGTTCACAGGGGTTTTAACCCCCCCCTTCCCCCGGAATTTTTTTTAGAAATTATTTTTTTTTTTTATTAATAGCTTTTTGTTAAAATTTTTTCCCAAATTGCTGCACTAACAGCCCGATTCTCCCCGCCATCACTGATACCTCACAAGTCATAAGAGGTGGTGAAATTAATTTTGTGTATATTTTGGAAAAATATTCTATGCAAACGTATTTATTCACTCACTTTATTGCTAAAAATAAATAGAACCTTGCATTTTATAAGTTTTAAATAAATTTGCATGGCCCAATAAACATTTTTTAATATTTTTGATCATAAGCTGTTTCAAAAATGACACTACAAAATTCAACTTCGATGTGGTGAGTTTCGTTGTGACTTTTCTTGTGAGGATTGGGGGAGAATTCCAAAAATATTATCGAGTCACAACAATCCTCACAAGAAATAGTCACAAAGAGCTTGTGACTAATGAGTCCTCACAAGGGGAGAATCGGGCTGTAAATCAAATTTGAACTAGAAAAAATCGTGACGAGATCCTTTCGTAGTTAGCCAAACAAAGTACCTACATGCTGTTGTTCAAGAAAACTATGGTTAAATCTTAAAGCGAAAAATAATTTTTCAAAAAGTCATAACACCCCTCCCCCCCCACCGCGAAATATTTGTCTGGCTACGGCTTTGGATCCAGTCCAGAATTATTTATTTCTGTTTTGTTTTCCGACGTGTTTCTAAATGTTAATATAACGTTAATATTCCCCGCTAGTCCAAAATGTTCAATGTTCTATATACATATGTGTAGTAATTTTTGTTGAATGAAAGAAGCTATTTGAAAACACAACTGCGGTCAAGGGCTTACAAAAGGGTTAAATGTTTTTCCTTTGAAAACAAAATTTAGAAATATACTTTAGTTCATTTTTTCCAACTAAAAACTTATTTACCTATTAGACGAGGAAAAGTACTTACAAAATCACATGCTGGTTTTTTTTATTTTGTGAAGCCTGTATACCATCACATTTCAACTTTAATAATAAATAATTGAAGGTCCAACGCGCTATACGAAAAAAAAAAATATGTCGGCGCTCAACAACTTTTGCTATAACACCATCAGCCTAACAGTTATTTTTTTTTTTTTAATTTTTATTTCAATTTCATGCAAATTACTTTTCTAACATCGTCCTGACAGACAGAAATGAATACCATTCCACCATTTATATCAACCAGCAAATACTGCAACTTCCGCTCGAGTGTATTCTTGCAATCGTATAGAAGAGATCAAAAGGCAAAAACCAAAACGTTCTCCCAAAGAAAAAAAAAACAAATGGCGCAAAACCTTCAACAAAACATCAACTAACATGGAAACAAAACAAAAATTACAAAACCCCCGCTACTGCTCTTCGACGACGAGCAAAAGCGGTACAGACCTATGGAATGGACAACAGAACCAGGAAATGCCATACCAAATGCCCCCAAACGAATATAGCCATAAAATATCCCGGCGCTCCGAATGCAGTTATTCAGGTATTCATTATTCATTCATGCTATTCCGCCAAAAATTGGCTTGCAGAGTTTTCTGCCGCGAAACTTTTTACCTTTTATCTTTAAAGCCTTTGTATATGCATATGAGCGCGTGATGCTTATAGAAATAACACCACCATAAAGGACTCTTACATTGTGTCTATCAATGTTTGTGTATTAGTATGAGTACTAACTAAAAATAAGGTTAGAATTCAAATCCTTTTAAAGGGGTAAACGATTCAAATCAAATACGAATACACTCAGAAAAAAGTATCTAGTCGAAATAAAGAAAATAGTGTAACACCAGGAGAAGGGAAGAGGACAAGATCCATAGATAGAAGAGAGCGTCTCCCAGCTAGGAAAAATCGACGTAATCTTGCAATAGAAACGCGATAGAACATAGAACAGTCTAGCAACAAGCTGCTGGTTTTGAGACTATGGAACACTAGACTCTTCGAGACAGAAAAAGTAATCTATTACTTTAGCGATTATGAAATTGTATAAATGCATTTTTATATTGAAGTAGCATATGATTTATGGTAATTATCATGCATAACAACTATCATGCGAGAAAAGTATTATGAGATAAAAACATCATCAAAGAAAAGTAGCATGCGAGAAGAGTAAAATGACAGAAAAGTAGCATGTGAGAAAAGTATTATGAGATAAAAACATCATCAAAGAAAAGTAGCATGCGAGAAAATTATCATTCCAGAAAAGTATCATGAGATTAAAGTAAAATTGCATAAAAGTATTATGAGATAATAGTAGCATGATGCGAGAAAAGTACATATCATGATATAAACGTAATGCAAAGAACGAGTCTCATGCTTCCATTCCATATTCTCCAATTTATCATGATGGTAATTAATTATTATAGCCATTATCCCATGCCTCTGCTGACACAAACTAACGGATAAAGGCTTAACTACATTCAAGATTTTTTGAGTACAAACGTGAAAAACTAGAACATGCCCCAGAAATGCCTGTGTGCAAAAAAGCCTGCAAAAATAGTGTTTGATTTATGTGATTTCAGATTGATACTGCAGACGAAACACAATTTTTTCGCACCCGGGCATTTATTAGCATATTTTTGCTCATCACATTTTCACTTTTTGCCTTCTTTTTTGCAAGACTTCCGAAATTAAGTTGTGTAACTTTCAAGTCAATCGGACAATTATTTTTGAGATTTTAGCTATTGATAATAATTTTGTGTTAAGCATCGCATCTATCAGAAAAAATTAAAATGTTTGAGAAATATTGTAAGTAAGTTCATAAATTGAAAATCTTCAATATACTGGTTTCAATAAGCAAAAGCGACCGAAACAAAGTTGGATCCATTCAGTATATCAATTACTTCATCCATTGACCATTGATAGAAGGATTGATTCAAGTCCAGTGATGTCTTCTCGCTTCCTGCAGAATTGAGCATATACTAAAATAGGTGGTAAACATCTTCCTTTTCGCATAGATTTCACAGGGTATAGAGTGTTGGCAAGTCAGCTCTATATGGTATGAAGTTCAACGGTAGCAATTCTCCACTAATAGTCCTCAATAATACGTTTATTAATGCGTACTGTAATATTCGTGGAAGTAGTTTCTTTCTAGTAGCCTGTGGTTAAGATCTTTGTAATTTAAGCGACTAGAAGATTTAGCAGCTTTCTCTAAAAATCCTGTATATAATTTCTCCTCCATTAAGGAGGATATTATCTAGTGCTAAGCTCCATGTTGATCGATCCTCGCATCTTATAAAGATATATCAACTCCTGGTTCTTCACTTATAGTTCTTTCCATTTAGCAAAGAAATTTTCTTTTGTTCTCAATAGATACAAAAGTATCACTTTTGGTAGGCGATGCTGGAGAAATGAAGTCTCGATGTGCACAACCGAATTAAAGGTAGACCCGTTTCAACATATTAGAGAATATAGTATGGAAGTCTAAAAAGGTACTTTATTAAATGCCTTTAACACTAGAGTACACGCATGGCCTACTATAGTAGACCACAGTAACAGTTTTGCTCATAACTTAACGGGTTTTCATGTAAGAGCGGTGTCATTCTAAATAAGCCTTCTCAACTAAATTTGTCAACAGGTAAGTATCTCTCTTGATTTCTTCGTGAACGCATAGTCATATAGTTAAGTGCCAAAGTCAACTTTCTACCATAGTAGTCCGCGCGAGTAATTGTGTACCAATTTAAGGTGATCTATTTTCATTCTTTTTCAAGTTTTTTATTGCCGAAATGCATGAATCTGGATGGAATAAGACGATTTCTCGGAATCGGATACCAAGAACTAACAAAAATGAGTTATACCTAGGTAGCGATAATGTTTAACAACCTCTTACTTATCTGGACACAGGAAACAGTTTGCTTCCCTTTTGTAGCGTTCTGCATTATTACGGAACACCATTATCTTAGCAGTATTGATCTGAAGACTCCATTGGCTACATTACTCTTAATCTCCGAGTCTATTAATCATCAGTTGGAGTTGGAGCATGTTTGGTGTTTCCGTCTGCGATAAATCAAGCCTTTCATATCAATATTATTGAATATGACGCCTCCAGGTAAATATTGGAAAATATCATCGAGGAACAGACTGAAGAAAAGCGGACTGAGCTGGCACCCTGCTTTACTCCTGAAGAAGTGATGTAGTGAACTATTCCGACAATAACCTGCCGTCCCATACTGCTGTTTGGTCGTTATCGTACATAGATTTTATAATACGAAGCATTTTTAAGATATTCCAATATTACTAAGCTTAAGGAACTTAAGGAAAAGAGCTCTTCTGTCTGCAGTGTCAAAGGCGGCACGGAAGTCCACAAAAAAGGCGTATAGTTTTTTACCTTTTCGAAGATAAGTTCTACCAATATTTGTAAGGACAACAATATTATTTACTATTAATTCTGAGTTTTAGATAATTTTTATATTTTCATGTTCAGCGCCCACTTCATACTTCTGAGCACTTCACTGCCCACAAACAATCGGAATATTTCATAAAAAAACATCTTTGTAACTTTCAATTGGATATTATTTTTTGAATTTTCAGCTATTTTAAATAATTTAGAGTTAAGCGCCATCTATCAGAAAAATTTAAAAATTTTGTTTTATATGAACTTTTAACATCCTGCGAAATTCATTCATGCACGGTTAGATTTTGAGTTTAAGGTAATTTTGATATTTTTGTATTCAGCTCCATCTATAGAAAAACTTGTAAACTTTCTATTGAAGTGCACTATACTGTTACTTCAAAGCGGATACATAGAGTCATTTTCAGCACAATCGAATGGTTGTTTTTTTTTATTATTATTTTTTAGAGTCATCTATGCTAAAACTTTCTTATCAGAATAGATTTTGTTCAGTGTAGGATGGAGTAGAAGTAAAGAACTGTACACAGGATTTCATGATTCAGGAAGGATACTATCGACCATCCTTTTCCTCCCCTCAAGACATTCTACTTTCCATTATAGCAGTAAACTTAGTGTATAGAGGACGTAGCGCATTCGAAAGTCAAACTAATCTGTAAGTTTGATTCTATTCCGGGTAAACACACACAATGCAACGGATCATAGTGTCAACAGCATCAGCGGCATTACAGATACAGAGTAAGAGTATCCTATCTCATCTTTGGCACACGTAAACGCACTTAAAGATACATCTAGGCAAGAGTACTTTGTATATCACTATACTCGTATCTATAGATGCATTTAAGTAAATACTTTATGAATAGAATCAATTGTTACAGTATTTTCCTATACTTCAGAAGTTTTCCCAAGCACAACGCGTTCATCAAAATCATAGACATTACGATAGAAGGATTCATTTCTAATGCAATCCTTGATAAAGCCGGAGAAGATGATAATATGATGGTACGAGGAGATGAGTTGATATGAGATGAGAGTGCCTGGGTTCAGATTTTCTTAGACAAACAAAACTGGGGTAATATTAAATGGAAATCAAAGTGAATTAAGTTAATTAGAAGAACAAATGTTTACTGTTTCTGTTATGTTTTAGTAGAAATGGTGTTTCAATGAATTCATTTGTATTTATTTTGTTATACGTTGTTGTTGCTTGGAGTAAAGTTATTTATACCTTAATAACTTTACTCCAAGCAACAACAACGTACATATATTAATATATTTGTTTGTTTTATTTGACAAAATTATTGTGAAATCAATCAAAATTCATAACTAAATTTCATAAATTCAATTTATTCCAATTTACAAATAAGATTATCCTTACAGTTATTTAAAATTAAATAATTATAATCTTTCAACCAAACTTTCAATATACATAGTTGATTGAAATTTTTTAGGCGAAGACAGACTGACGACAAAAAAGCAGTCGTCTTTTCCAATGTGTTTCAAAATTATTCAATTTATTGTGTCAGAAAGCAAATCCACCAATTTCCATAAATTACTTTATTACTTTATTACTTTACTATACTATATTATAAAGTAAAAAGTTATACACTCACTCACTCACTGACTCATTCATAATTTTTACTAATCATTCTACAGCTTACTGTGTTATAGATATATATATAAAAAAAATTTTTTTTAATAGCCTTATATATGTAGAGCTCCACTAAGAAGGGATTTTTTGAAATTCTAATTTTTAATAGGGTAAACAGGGGTAAATGTGTGGTAAAGTCGGTTTTCTATTTTCTAAACGGGATGAGATAAAGACTTCATTTTTTTGTGTTTGATAGATTTTTTAAAAATTAGATTGACATATTTTGGGAAAAAATTCTAAAAAATTTATTTTCTGAAATAAAGTTGTTTGAAACTCAAAAATGCAAAAATTGATGTTTGACAAAATAATTCTAATAAATCAGAAGATTGTTTGATTGATTTGGGGATTACGGCGATTGAAAGAAGATAAAAAAAAAGGTTATCCATGTGTCGGGGATTTTTTGTGGGCGTGGTATTGTGGGCGTGGGGAATTTTTGAAAAGACGCAATTTTTTCAGCTCATTTTTTGACGGTTTTTATTTTTTATCTTTTTAATGGATGTATTTAAAAATTTGAAATCTTTGGATCTTATAGAACTTATAGGTTTTGATGTTTTTGGAAAATTTCAAAATTCTAAAGTGCCGTTAAGCTGAGATATTTGAGTTTGAAAAAATGAGCAAATTAATTTTTTACGGTTTTTATCGATTATCTTTTCATAGAGTAAGAGTAGGGAGTTGAAATTTTTACATATGATAGAATTTATTAATCTTAATTGATTTGCATTTAAATTTGATTTTTTTAATATCGTTAGACAGAAATAGCGGTAAATATTGACTTCTTGAATAAATTCGTTAATTACTTATCGCTCAGTGCACCGATTATTTTGGTTTTTCTTTAAATCGCATGTCCGTTTAACGACAAAAATTTTGATACCTCATTTGAATCTGTACGACCTCTAGAAGCTTCACAATCTTAATTAAAAGCCAATCAAGAAATCGATAAAATTGCATTAAAATTGCCTGTTTCGTTCATTGTCAACCACCATCGACCAGTGGGAGATGACAGTTATTTTATGAAAATCACAAAAATCAATTGATATTGTTCGATTAAAAAATTAATAACTTCTATACTATACGTCCGATCGATTAGGTTAAGGTCTTAAAAGAATCACGAAAGCTTTAATTGTGTGTAAAAATTATTTCGGGGAGGGGAAGCATTCTATACGAAAAGGGGTCGGAAAGCCGTCATCAAATCGATTTTCATTTTTCAAAATGCAAAACATGATGAAAAATTTTAAAATATCGAAAAACAATATACTACAAAGTTATAGCCCCATTTCTCATCTACAAAAATGTCAGTGGTTATATAGGGGTAAGTTCGACAGGAGAGGCTGTAGGGGCCCTTTAATTGGTTTAATGACCAAAAAAGAATATTTAATTATAAAAATGATGATAAAAAATTATCGATTAGGCCATCTTATTAGGCTAATAACTTCGCTAATAATTATCGGATCTTTTTGAGGTAAACAAATATGGAAAGATGAAATGTCAAGCTAAATTTCTGTATAAAAATTATTTCAAAATCGTAAAAAAAGTCATACCAAAAAGCTGATTTAGTCTGAAATCAATATGGATCTTATCATTTTAAATTCAAAAGTTGATGAAAAATTTCAGAATTTTGAAAAACTTTTACTATATATTAATTGCAAAAATCTTGGTCTACAATAATGCTGAATAATGTTTTAAGATTAGTTCAACAGCGGAGGCACTAAAATTAATTTAACGCGATTTTAAGGATTTTCATTAAAAAATGCAAGAGACACGGCTTTATATATTATTTTTTTACATCCAAAATACTAGACGGATTTTAAAAGTTAAAGTCTTAAAATACTGTCATTAAAATGGACATTAAATGTGTGGAAAAAAAATTCATAAAATTGCATGATAACTTTGAAAAAAATGTAAAAACTAATTGAGTTTACTTTTTTTTCTCACCCACTTTACTGATTAAAAAATTAAAAACGGTATATAAACTTGATCGCAGAGAAAAAATGTTATCAAAATATTATTGCCTAATATTTTTTTTAAATTTATGTAGAACATACTGAGGCCATTTTTTTAACAGAAGAGCTGATATTAAATATTTTTTGAATTAAATTTTTTTAAAACTTGCTTTTTTCGGCACAGCGCTTTCCCGATTAAATCATTCATAACTTTTTAGTAAGTTGACGGATTTTATTTAAATAACTTTTTTTAAATTAAGCATAAATAAGCGCTTATTTTTATGTATAAAACATACCCATACATGACTTAATATTTACAATAAATTTTCTTTTACAAAAAATTGCGATAAAATATTTTAAATAATTTTCTTGAAATATGTCTGAAAGAATTATCGAAAATGATCTATAACTTCAGTTATTGTTTTTAAATCTTCCAAAATAACATTTTAAATGAAATAAAATATATTTAAAAAATCAAAAATTTCAAATTTTATGCAATTGAAATTTCGTGATATTTCAAAGGCAAATGCATGGAAAATTGCAAAATTAACGATTCAGCTGTAGAAAATCGGCTATAAGTCGAGAAATAATACTTCGATTTTTAAAGTTAAGATGTCAATAGATAGGTAAATTTGTCACAAATATATAAATAATAAAAAAATATACATGATTATACATTTTAAATAAATTAAAGGTTCCAAACGAAAAAAAGTAACGTTTTCAACTTAATTGACAATTAAACACTGATTTTTCGTATGACTTTCAACATTATAATTTATTTATTTTCTTGGCTAATCAGCATTTATTTTGGTATACAAATTATTTTTCTACATAAACCACAAGCTGAGATACGAATTTTTGAATATTTTTAAACGCCAAATCCAGCAAAAATCCAATGGATTTGGTCGTTAAAATTCGGTATTAAGAAAAGATGGCCGGAATTGCTTATAACTTCGGTAAATCTTTTTTTTTATTTTCAAAATTTATATTCCTTATTAATTTTTTTTTTCTATTTTTTTTTTTGGATACCTAATTACACATTCAAGGGCTACGCAAAATTAAAGGGGGGTGCTTATTACATGCAAATTGAATTAATTTCTAACTTGAATTCTAACGGCCGGATTTTAAAGGTTATAGTTTTTAAATGAAGTTTAAATCAAATGCAATGCAAGGGCGTGCGCAAGAAGGGGTAAATGGGCATTTGCACCCCAAATTAAAATTATTTTTCTAATTTTTTTTGTTAAGTATTAAAGAGTCAAGGGCGTATGTAAAGGTGATAGGGGGTGTTTTTTGTATGTAAATCGTCTTAATTTATAACTTATATAGAGAAAAAGAGATACATATAGAGATATAGAGATGAAGAGATGTAGACATATAGAGATATTGAGAAACAAAATTATAGAGATATAGAGAGATAGAGAAATATAGAGACTTAGAGATATAGAGATAAAGAGATATAGAGATATATAGATATAGAGATATAGAGATATAGAGATATAGAGATAGAGACATAGAGACATAGAGATAAAGATATAAAGAGATATAGAGATATAGAGATATAGAGATAAAGAGATGTAGACATATAGAGATATAAAGATAAAGACATATAGAGATATAGAGATATAGAGATATAGAGATAGAGACATAGAGACATAGCGATAAAGAGATAAAGATATAAAGAGATATAGAGATATAGAGATATAGAGATATAGAGATATAGAGATATAGAGATATAGAGATATAGAGATATAGAGATATAGAGATATAGAGATATAGAGATATAGAGATATAGGGATATAGAGATATAGAGATATAGAGATATAGAGATATAGAGATATAGAGATATAGAGATATAGAGACATAGAGATATAGAGATATAGAGATATAGAGATATAGAGATATAGAGATATAGAGATATAGAGATATAGAGATGTAGAGATATAGAGATATAGAGATATAGAGATAAAGATATAGAGATATAGAGATATAGAGATAAAGATATAGAGATATACAGATATTGAGATATATAGATATATATGTAGATATAGAGATATAGAGATAAAGAGATGTAGACATATAGAGATATAAAGATAAAGACATATAGAGATATAGAGATATAGAGATATACAGATATAGAGATAGAGACATAGAGACATAGAGACATAGCGATAAAGAGATAAAGATATAAAGAGGTATAGAGATATAGAGATATAGAGATATAGAGATATAGAGATATAGAGATATAGAGATATAGAGATATAGAGATATAGAGATATAGAGATATAGAGATATAGAGATATAGGGATATAGAGATATAGAGATATAGAGATATAGAGATATAGAGATATAGAGATATAGAGATATAGAGATATAGAGATATAGAGACATAGAGATATAGAGATATAGAGATATAGAGATATAGAGATATAGAGATATAGAGATATAGAGATATAGAGATGTAGAGATATAGAGATATAGAGATATAGAGATAAAGATATAGAGATATACAGATATTGAGATATATAGATATATATGTAGATATAGAGATATATATGTAGATATAGAGATATAGAGATATAGATATATAGAGATAAAGAGATATAGAGACAGAGACATAGAGATATAGAAGTATACAATATAGAGATATACAAAATGGTTGGATTTTTAAGTTTCAAAATTTTTAAATGAAAATTAAATGTAATTCAAAACAAGAACGTGCACACAAGGAGGGGTAGGGTGAGGGGGACTTGCACCAATAATCTAAATTTTTAATTCTCTTTCTCTAATTTTTTTATATGTATACATTTTTCGTATATATATTATAATAATAATTATAATAAAAATGTATATATTTATTATTATTACAATATATATTTATGTTATGTATATATAAATATAGAATTATATTTTAATATATATCAGTGGCCACAAGCCATAACCGCCTAAGTCGATTTTTCATACTTTTCAGGAGAGCAGATTGAAGTTTCAAATCATCTCTAAGAACAAGATAATGCTAATTTTTAAAGTTTGTAAATGCAAAACTAAAGTAAATGCACTTCTTTTTTGTTAACTAAAAGTAAATTAGTTTCCATCGGGTAATTAAAGAGTTATTAAAGAAAAACATACTTAAGCTGTTATGGTTTGTTGACCGTTAAAAAATTAAAAATCTTAACTCGAGTTAGGCTGTTTTGCCTTATTTTGATTTGATGAATAATATTTCCTATGTCTACTTAGGTCGTTATTCCTTGTTTAATATTGTGAGATTAAATTTGTTATGTTGAGTTAGGTTCTTTTTCCTCAACAATAACTGATGAACTTTATCGACTTAGGTCATTTGTTTTCCCACGGTAACGATATTAGTTCTTCATTTTATTCATTTTAATATGATACTTAACAAGAAATGAAGGTATTTTTTGTAATAAACCTACATATTTTATTTTAGACCTGCCTTTTTTTTAATTTTATAGGTACAAATAAAAAAAAATGTTAAAAAATTTTCTTAAGAACTTTTTTTCTTTGCCTAACATTATCGATTAAGTTACTTTTCTTTAAACAGTTCAGGGTGAACCACGTTCTTTACCAACAAGCCCTCCGCCTACTGCCATCTCGGTCTCTAACAAGCTTAAGCTGCCCCCACTTGCGTGCACAAACTTGGTTAAGGTCATTCTCGATTTGTGCGCGCCACTTAAGGCGACCGTTATGTGTTGCTGTGCAGCCCGTAGAGCTAGTCGATGAATCTTCTTTTGCCAAGTCCAGCGATACACTTTGACTGAATACCACCCAAAGAAATTGTCTGGTCTTACAATTAGTCGTATACTTAGTGACTTTGCAAGCCAATAGTGGAGCCCGAGTATACTTGACTCTTCATCGAAGTTATACTTACGATTCATGACATTTCGTCTGAATTGACAGTGTAGACATTTGCCTCAACTTTAATACTTGCAAATGGGCACGTTTCAGCTTACGACCTGCCGATAATGTCAAGAACATCTGCATAAGCAAAGTTAATTGAACGAACTTTTGAAAAATTGTACCTTTGGTGTTTGGATGTGAATTGCGAACAATTTGCTTTGAGACCGATGGTAAGTAGGTTGCATGATAACGCGTCATGCGTTATACTTTTTTGGGCATCAAAGTTTTGGTGGTGTTCTTGCCGACTTTGATGGAGAAGCACGATTTGTCAATCGGGACTCTGCATAGACAAGACAAGCCTGGCAAGGATGTCGAGACAAGGAAATTTCTACAATCATGATTCAAGTTGAATGGGAATTCTGCCTCTGCGATATGTTAGCTGTACCTGTTTTGTTTCTGTATTCCCATTCCTATCTCAATAGACTAGCATTTTACACTTGGCTAGAACGTTTTCATCTTTCGATAGAATGTTCGTAAGAACAACCTTCTCATGTTTGTCCTGAGAGTTCAGTTCTCCTTCCTTCTCTTCTACCCGAAGATCCCCTGGCTGCTCTTTTGGCAACTATTGGTTGTCCTCAGCATTCATTAAGCTTCGTTCTTGGCCGTACTTTTTGTTGAATCAAATGTATTGTTGTGATCAATTGATGAGATCCACCCAGTCGCGGCACTAGCGACGGTATTTTGGCAGATTTTCCGCTGGTCCTTTTCTTTTGGTTCTGGTGGCGGACCTGCTGAGAGCTTAAGAGGTACGAAGTCAGAAAAAGTTCTTCGTATATTTTAAAAATTAGACGATTCAATTTTATTGGTTCGTATACATATATCCTGAAACTATCAACTACGATCGTTTGAACGTTTGATATTTTACAACCGTCTCATACTTATCCCATTGAATTTCCTTAAGATAATCTTAAGAAATAAACATTCCAACCAAAATTTTTCTTCAAAAACGCAATAAATAAATGGAAAGTAAGTATATTTTTGGTTCAACATTATATATTTTAATCACCGTTTACTTTGTATTATTCAATAATAGGTGTCTTTTGTTCAACTCCTTAATGTGCACATTCAAAAATTATTCACATTAAGCTAAGTTTTCACATGCAAATTCTACTAACAACAATATTAACAACAGCACATTAGCTCTTCGGCTAAGTTGTTATTATTTTGAGGTATGTACCTATCTACATACATACGTTTTAAGTCAATCCATCAACAAAAATAAAAACTTGAAAATTTCATACTGAAATAAATATCAATTTCTTGACATTTTAAATTAAAACGACAAGGATTTTTAGTTTTAACATTCAAAATTTGAATTTCCGTCTATTTTTGTATGTTTAACCGTACACAAAACGACACGAATGTGATATTACACGAAGTAAAATATTGACGATTCGTTCACTAAAATCGTTTATTAAACAACGATCGGCTTCAAATTTACGCGACGAGAGCCCAGGATTCAGGTGAAGCAATCGAATCGTTGCTAGAGGATAATTTGACCCGCCACGCCGGCCGCCGCCCCGGCCGCCTCAAAAATCTGATCAGGCAAAGTGTAATCGTGTAAGTTGTATCTTATGGAATAAAACTGCCCTCCTTTCCAATGTGGAATTGAACAAGAATAATCTTCACTCCATACTTACTTAGGGTACTTATTATACTACTTATCTTAACGAGAAGATTAGAAAATGCTTGCTTGTTGAATGTTGAGTCTTCAAATCGACCATTTTAACTGCTCTGACACATTTTTTGGGAACTTTTAAACTCAAAAATATCACTTCTAAAATGTACTTACACTAACTCTTCACAACAAATACGACGGTCCACAACAGCCTAAGTCAAGTTGTGACTCTGCTTTTCCCAATTTTTGCAAAATGTATATTTTGGAAAAACAACCTAAGTCGACTTAAATCTAAGATTTTGTGAATCCAAATACGCCATAACAGCCTAACTTGATATATGATTTTGAAAGTACTTTAGCTTGTTTTGCAAAAAGAACCTAAGTTGAGTTAAGTTAATCCACAAAGAAAAGAGTAATTTGCCATAACAGCCTAACTCAAGATAAGAAAATTAAATATCTCTTCTACTTTTTGGAATAACAGCTTAAGTTGACTTAAGACAAAAAGAAAAATTACGAATGTAAATAATTAGAATATAATACATTTCTTAACTTGAGTTAGGTTGTTATTCCAAATTAATTTTTATTTATTTGAAGAAAAATCTAAGCAGCTAAAAGGCTTAAGTTGAGTTATGAAACGGACGTTGAAAACAAAAATATTTTTTACGAGTTAGGTTGTTTTGCCTTCTCTTTATTTAAAAAAAAGGACTTAGGTCATTAGGTTTTTCGGTAATAACTTCCGTTTTAAAAAAGATACGGACATAAAAAATTGAGTGGAGGTAGATTTTAATATAAAGAACAAGATTATTACAAAAACTCAATTTCGACATAAGTCGACTTAAGCGGTTATGGTTTGTGGCCACAGATATATATAAAATTTTTATTACATATGTAGAATTTTATATATAAGTAGAATTCTATTACATCTGTAGAATCAGTTTGCGAAGCAACTGACACGGGCAAATCGGCTAGTTTATATATAAACCAGAATCTTCCAACCAGACCTATAATCCTGTCAAACCAACGCAACGAGCCAAACGACAATCTTTTACAATTTAATATGGGATATCTACATTTGCGTACTACAATGCGAAATAAATTGAGTTGAATGTGATGGGTTTTAATATTGAGTTTTGTTTGTAAATTAGTGATGCCACTTCTCGTGAAAAAGTTGTAATTTTTGTCAAAGGATCTAAGCTGTCATAAAGTTGGATAGTGAAAAATATTACAACTGTTACATAGGTATACTGATGTGTTTCATTTTTCGTTTTTCATAAACTTTTTACGATTTATCGGTATAATTAGGAAAAATGAATTACCTACAATTTTTAAAGTTAATATACCTGGGTATGTGGATAAAGCTGAAGCTCCGTGAAGAAATTTTGAATCCTTTTAAAAAATTGTTAATGCTATGGTTCTGTGAGAAACGTTTTTTTTTTAGTCTACAACCCGAAGGAAAAATAAATGTAGTCTGGGTTATTTTTTTAAGAGGTAGGCAGGCGTAGCATTCAGGTCCAAAATAGTAAAAGTCGCCAGCATAGCGCCGCGTTCTTAATTTTTTTTTTTTTAAAACAGTAGTGTTTATAATTTTCAATAGAACCGCCTGGTTTTTAAACCTTAAAATAATAACAGTATTAAATACTTAACGAAAATTTAGTACTTCGTTTAAACAAATTTTGAAAAAAAAAAAAAAAATTTAATTTGGATTTTAAGAAAGCTACATAATTTTGTAAATTTATTTTTCTTTCGTTGACTGGACTATTAGTGTCATTCGTTTAAATACACTATAAAAAAAAGTTAGTGTAACTCTTAAACATTAAAAAAATTATATTAAAAAAGTTAAATAAACTTTTTTTTTCATCGATTTGACAATAATATTATGCCAAACGCGTGTTACCTAATCGTAGAGTAAAGAAAAAGACAAAAATTAGGTTTTGTAAATATAGTGGTCATAGTAGCCGCTACCTAGGCCACAAAATTGGACCTTTGTAGACTTTGAGAATAAGTAAAAGTAAAACTATGGGAACATTTATAAACCATAGATGAATATGAAATGATTGTAACCCTCAAGATCGATGGGCTATATTCCCAGAAGCCTCCAATTTAATCTTATCATCAGTAAGAAAAATCAAAAAAATCAAAGGTAAGACCGGAGTATACTGGGCCCAGATCGCGTAAGACGATTCGATTGAACGATCATCGTTTTGGCTATAGCTTTCTCTATCACATGTGAGGGGAAATATAGAGAGAGCAATCGTCAAAACGATGATCGTTCAATCGAATCGTCTTACGCGATCTGAGCCCTGTTGATCGGATTATTCGGCATGCAAGCACTTAAAAAGATGAAGCTTCTCGATTTTAGTGCGCATTTCTTAATTTGATGGGAAAAGAGAATGGCATCAGGTTGTCTTTTCTGTCGAAAAGAAGTTCATAACTTTTATTTCCATCATGTTATAAAAAAGGATAGAAAATACAAAATGTGTGGTAATGGGGAACAGTATACCTAAGAACCCAACTAACATTTTATAGTTTCTATAAGCTTAGAAGAATTGATATGCTGCAACTGCAAGTCTCGATATGTATAAGGCTTTGTTTTCCTGTTATTTAGGTATTTAATTTTTTGTTTTAAGTAAAGATTGTTTTTGTTTATTTAAATAAAATGGGTGTTTAATTTTTTATATTTAACGTTATTTAAAATAAATCAACTGAGGCTTTTTTTCATTAAAAAAGGCATGATTTTTTTAATTGAGGCATAATTTTGCACAAAAAGGTTGCTAACGCTGGGTCTGGGTTCGATTCCAAGTTTCTGTCATTTAAAAAATTTTTCACAGCTACTGCCTTTTGCAAGGAATTGACAAATCCTCCAAGAGTATCTCCTGTCATTAAAGTGCCGTTCACCTTAGCGGGTCGGATTCGGAAATAAACTGTAGGTCCCCTCCATTCCTGCAGACACGCTCGTAAATGGTCACGCGTATAAAAAAAGTGTGATAATATTTTCTATTGAAAAAATGTTCTATTGAAAATATTACTTATTGTCAAAAACTTCGTCTTTCACGAGTTTGGAGCAAAAAAACCGATATTTTTGACTAATTCTTTTAATAAGGATTTGTTGATTTTTTTCTAGAGGGTAACATAATCTACAAATTTTGTAAAACAAAGAATAGATATACGAGTAGGTATATTTTACCGTTTAGGAGTTGTGTTTGACACTTTGCCTCTTTGAGGGAGCAATATCTTGTAACTGATAACAGGTATGGAAAAAGTGTTATAACATATTGTGTTACATATTTTATATTCTATAAAAATAAACATACATACATTATTTTTCAAATACATCGACATTTTCATAGATAGAAGTAAAAAACCAGTAGGTATTTTTCAATTCTGACAAATTTTTTTTAAATGGTCAATATTAGGAGAAAAATTAACATTTCTTTTTATTTTTAACAACTGTAATAAGAAAACCGCTAATTGAATTTATCTGAAAACCTTTTTCGAACGTTATGGCCTTATTATCTATAAAATAAAATTTATTCGAAGTCGATATCTCTATTCGCTCTTGAAATATCGTCGGCAAACAAAAAACACACGAACGTAAGAAAGTATGGGCAAACACTACACAGACATCCCTCTAAAAACGATTGATTCAGATGCCAGAGTTCTCGAAAGGTAAAGAAATGTCAAAACTTTCAATTCGACAGATCGGACCAATTAGAATAACTTCAATAAACAAAAATTACTTTTTTGCTATAAAATTAACCATTGGCAATGTAAATCTATTCGATTTGACTTAAAATGAGTTTTTGGAAATTCTACATCTATGAATCTTAATTTTGTATTTTATTTTCAAAGTGGCACCTCTTAAAAAAAAAACCTTAAACAACATTTCAGCCAAACAAAATTGTTATGGCTGCTAAATTAAAGCATGAATACAAATACGCAAAATCTTCATTATTTTCTTTGATAACCACAAACAGTGTCGGAAAAAAAACTAAATAATAAAAATATTACAAAAAAAGTGTATAGTTTATTCCTGTGGCATTTAGCTTGCAATGAACATCGCCATGAATTAATTTCTATGGTGAAAGAAATAAATTCACGTCCGCAGCTTCACTCTTTTTCGTCTCCCATCAACTACCTTCCAGACCACCATCTCCATGTCGATCCTGTGGAATTTTTAATCACACATTTTTCCATTAATTACACTTTAAGAAGCAAAAACCCATCACTCGAGCATCATGGTATAGCTAGATGTGGTCAGCAGCGCCAGAGTAAAGGTACATATAAGTTGGTATTCAAAGAATCAACGGAAGGAGGTAGGTAAGAAAAATTCCTGACTTTATAGGAAAATCTGAATCCGGAATATTTTAGTGAGGATTATGTGGTAAGCTCTGGTGATGAGGTTTATAAAAATTGTTGGAAATATTTTTAGCTTATCCCTCATTATCAATTCATTCGTGCATTAAAGGATCATCTTTAAAAAAAAAAACGCATATCTTTAATCAAATTCAGAAGATTATTCCATCCCTTATATGGAATCACAATATAACTTTCGATGCTGATGCCTATGCATAGAGTTGTTGCATGTCCTGTGGAAAAAGAATTCAAATTGAATTCATAGACCCTCCCGCCCTCACCCTGTTGATTTATGGAGACATTTGTTTCCATCCAAACCAACACAAGGAACACATAGAAGTTGAAACAAACGAGCTTCCTAACAAGGTTAATTTCATTGATCATCCCCGACACCGGCCATTTGTCTTTGAAGAGGATTGGTTAAGGGGTGGCTGTTGTATGTGCACTTGTGCACCCCGTTAAAGAGGGTTCAAACAAAGTGTATGTAGATATTGTCGAATAGTCAATAGGGTAGTTTATTTTTTTTTCTTTTTTGATGATCCACGATGCGGTGCTGGGGGACAAATAAAAATAGAAAAAGGATGAATATGTTACCAGGACGAAGGACCTACATTATATGGGATGTTGAGGAGTTTGTGAAACGGTATCATTTCGTGTTTGTGAATGGATGTGTTACACAAGCCAGAATCCTTGTCTGGAAATCGGAGAGCATCAATCAAGGAAGGTTATGTTTTTTTTTGTTGGTCTTATTTTTTTTGTGTTGGTCATGTCTCTCTTGAAGCAACAGTCATGTCTGTGGGGCAGTGGTGAAGATGCGCGGAGTTGGTGACGTTCAAGGTTCATTGATTTGCAGTTTTTTCGATGAGGTTTTTTTTTGTCGAGTACCTAGGTATCGTGACCAAAAATGTGAAAAAAAAACTAAAAAGTGTCAATCGTTAGTGTTAGCGGGTTTTGTGATTTGTATTTTTCTACTTTTTGTTGATGTTATTGACTTTTTGTCTAGAAATGGGGATAGGATGGGATGGTTGAAGGATTAAAGACCCGATTAAGACCCGCGCACATGCAACTTAACAGTTTGGTCTCGATTTTGAGCACAATGGGCTTATATGGTAGTGCGCTGACTCTCCTATAATCCTATAGTAGGGGAAACCGGGGCATGATGTGCACCCGGAGCATAATGGGCCTCCCTTGTATTTCTACGTCCAATAAATGTTCAGCTTCGATACGCAATCTACCAGTTTCAAATACATCGCTCGCTATTAGGAGAAACCCCTTTTTTGAATAAAAATGGCAGTTGCTTTTCGTTTTGAACAAAACAAAATTTTCGATAGTGTTTTTATTATTTTGAGTTTTTTTCAAGTGTATTTTTCGAGAAACTGGTCACTGGAATATTGGATTCTCTTTATTTGATAAGAAGATAAGTAAATAACTTTATATACATAAATTCATTTTTCCATTAAGGTTTGGGGCAGAAAAGGCAGGAAATAGTGGGCATATGGGTGCCCATTTTGCCCCGTTCATGTTTTTAGTATCAATTTCTATATGATTTTATCAGCATGTTATACATTTACTCAAATGGTTGGCAATTATGACAGGAAAACCAAGAGACAAAAATGAAGCAAGAAAAATGTGTTTTGGCCACAGGGTTTAAGGTTTCATCACGTCGCATAACAAAAGTTGAGAAAAACAAGAAGGAATTAAATTCAGAAGACGAGGGGTGCTTGTATTATGTGTATTTAAACTCCCAGTATCTACAGAAAGAGGGGTTTCCCGCAGAGCTTGTTGCAAGTGGTATCATTGTTCTTGTGCTGGGAGAGGCTAATGTTTTGACGAATGGAACTAAACATGTTCGCATGGCAATCCAATCTAGCTCTGTTCCCATTATACCCCGCATATGCCCATTATGCTTCAGCACCGGGGCATAATGGGCAAATTGAATGACTTTTTCAAAGCAATAAAAATACCTATATTAAATATTTATTTTTTAAAACTTGCCTTTCTTTTGCTTATTTCTTAATAAATTTTCTTTCTACTAAAAGTTCTTTCAATTTTTTTTTCTTACATTTTTGCAGTTTTTATTAACAATAATCCTTTTAATGGTTGTTGTATTTAAATTTAAATAAATTGGGCTTCAGTTAAGTACGTTGTTAAATTGTTTTTAAAAACAATTAAAAAAAGAATTTTATTTATTAAACATAAAAAACATTATTTTATATCAAACATAGGAGTTGGAAAAAAAAACATTGTTTCGAAAAAAAAATCAAAGAAAAATTAAATTTTTTTTTTAAATTTAGTTGATTTTTTTTTTTCGAAAACATTTTTTTTTTCCTTAAAAATCTTATCAGTAATAGTAAAAACTGTGGAAAAAGTGGACAAAAATGTTCTTTTCTTTTCCATTTTGATGACGTTTACACAATTTTTAGGAACCATACAAATTATTCTTTTATTTTTTTTGTACGACTTGGATAAATTTAAAAATTTTATTTAAAAATTGGTGGTCTACATAGGTTTTAAAATGTTTTAGTAAATCAAGTCCTCACATCAATGTTTTTAAAGCATTGAAGATTTAGTGAAATTCTATAAAAAGCCATTTTGTGTACTTTTGATTTTTTAACTATAACATTAAGGTGCCAGAAAAAATATTGGCTATAAAGTAAACTCAGGTTTTTAAATCTGCCCTTAATTTTTCTGTATCATCATTGTTTGCTGAGATATTGATAACTAAATTCAAAAGTATCTTTTTCATTAAAAAGCAATCAAAGCCAGATAGTCTTTGGAAGAAAAATTGTAGAACTATGAAAAATTACGACATTAAAGCTTTTCAAAATAAATTATTGAACCAAAAGATTTAATTGGCTCAAAAAACATTTTTCAAATAAAATGACGCTCTTCAAAAAAAAAAAATAACTGAAAAAAAAAAAATAAAATTTGTGACTCGTTCTGTTTCTATTGATTGCGCAATAATGGTATACCTACTTTAAAATAATTATTTGCAAAAATTTCTCAACACAAAAAACATAAAACGTCGCTTTTTGACAGAGATATCTACAGCTATTCAAAAAACACAAAAAAAAAACTGAACAAAATTCTGTTCTTTAATTTTTTTTTGACTAGTGTATTCTAAATTGGATAAACTATAAGCATTTATGTACCAAAGCTTTAAATGGGCAGCATAACTTTGCATAAAAAAAATATGCTAGCACAAAAATCGAGACTTCCACACAAAAATAGCACAAAATTCTAGTTATGGTTTTAATTGATTATGCTAATGTGTATATGCTAGCTTTATAGACGTTTATAAATGTCTGTCTCCTTTTAAACTGGTCGCAGTGTTGATGTTTTACTTCATGTGAATTACACTGACTCCGACAAAAATTAAAAATTGCTAACCTTACCTTTCCAAACTCCAGTCACAAAGTATTTCCAATTGAATTTTATATCGATTTCGATTTTTCGATGACTTTATCAACGATAGGTACTCGCGCTTTGCTCTTCACTCTTTACCTACTGTTAGATAACATTCGCAGTCTATGGTAACTACTATTCAGCTTTATCCACAGAGATTACAAATCAATAGGTAGTATTCCAAAAACGAGCAGCTATATCTGCCTATAACCTATAAAATCTATTTCCAATCCATCTACCTGCCATTTTAATGCTGTCTAATCATTTTATTGCACTTGGTCATCATCGAATTTTGAACTAAGATGCATACTCCTGGTGAACGCAGTGGAAATGTATCTAATTCACCCATTCGTTGGTACCATTGAATTTCAGTTGAAATAGTTTAAGGACACGTCATAAAGTTTACAAATTAACAAACGAATAACATGCAGATTCCTCTGACATCGTGAATTTGTCTCGAAAACAGTCTACAAAATTCAACGCAAAAACAATTTGTATTTAAGGCTGTGATTCCTTATTTATTATTAATTTTTTAGACTGTTATTTTGGATGTCGGATTTTTGAACAAAAGGCAAAAAAAATTGTTTCTAATTTCTATTATTCGTACATAAAGATGGAAGAGATTCAGACTCTTGGAATTCCAGCACTAATACAAACGCCTACGTAATGTTTTAAAAGAAGAAATTCAAAACTCAAAAGTCAGATTCTACTCATCTTAGTTAAATTCTAATTTAAATATGAGACAAACATGTTGGAAGTTGGAAAGCAAATTGAATCTTGGTCTTCAGAGATAAACGTGAATGTTTTAAACAGAAATTTTGTTGCTGCTTCCATTTCTTCACACTCTGAACTTGAGCCGGTTGAATCATCAATTCTACTGACAAACAGAACAGTCACAGATTTATTTCAGTTACGGAACCAGGCTTTAGTTTTCGTGCTTTTAATCAATCCGACCCCAAAAAGTTCAAATAAAAATGAAAAAGGGTATCGGCCTATCTCAATACTTCCATTCATTTCCAAAGATTTTGAGAAGCTAATCAGTCAACAAATCTTCTTTCACATGTCCAATCTGGTTTTAGGCCCAAGCACAGCTGCACCACGGCACTTAATTTTAGTAGAAGACATTCGATCTGAAATGGACAATGATCATGCGACCACACTAGTCTTGCTTAATTTCTCCAAAGCGTTTGACACAGTGTCTCATGAGATCATCATTTTAAAATTAAAAGAATATTTTCGGTTTGATTCTACCGCTCTCAAACTGGTTGAAAGTTACGTTTCTAACCGCACACAAGCAGTGTTTGCTGACGGACGATATGGTCAGAATTTCTTGAAACAGGCGATGGAGTTCCGCAAGGGTCTCTTGTGGGGTCACTTTTTTATATAACATCTAATCACGATATTCCTTTAGTTAAAAAACACTGTAAGCCGAAGTTATAAACTGGGCCTGATAGAAGATGCTACTGCCCGCATTAATGATGGCCTAGTATCGGTTGCAATAAGCTACGCTAAGATTAATAGGTTGAAACTAAATACGAAAAAACCTCAAGTTTTGATAATAAGTCGGGCCAAAATTGATACATCATGCCTTCCACGAGTGGAGATGGAGATTATTGGAAAAAAAAAAAACTTGAGTACTTACAGACGAATGATCATATCACGCAGGTAGTTTGTAAGGTCTATGGATCTCTTAGGGCTCTGTTCCACACTGCCAGACTGCCACTACTGCCAGTTGTCTCCCTTTGAGAATAAATAAAATAAATTGAATTGAAATGTTATGTACCTACATAGTACGTATAATAATAATAAAATAATAAGCCAGTGCCAAATACTTAGACAGGTTCTCTTAAAATGTGTATAATTAAAGACAAAGGCGCAAAATTTTAGACGATTTAGTATGATGTTAAAGCATTTTTAGTATGATGCTAGGTTAAAAACAGGCGTTTCCAAATTTTAAACGAGTTAACATCGTATTATCTTTTTAAATTTTATACTAAAGTTAAAATCGCCAAATGCCTATTTTATCATTTTAGTATCATACTAAATCCAATTGTCACTTTGACAGCTACAATTGCAAAACTGGGTTAAACTGTCACTGTTTTAGCCGTGTTCCGCTAGAAAAATAGGTTTAGTATGATACTAGTTAAAAAATAAATAAATAAATTTGATGGCACAACAGCTCATGAAGAACTAGGGCCTAGTGACTTACAACTCTCAACCATTCCTGTGTGCGTGTCTGCAGGAATGGAGGGGACCTACAGTTTATTGCCGAATCCGAACTTCTAACGAGCGGCACTTTTCTGTGACAGGAGATACTCTTGGAGGATTTGTCAATTCCTCGCAAGAGGCAGTAGCCGTTTTTTCTTTTAAATAAATAGGTGGCGAGGCTGGGGATCGAACCTTAGACTTCCGGCATGACAGTCCATCGCACTAACCATCACGCCACGGCTACTTCTAGTTAGAAAACGTTTAAAACTAAGAATATTTTAGTAAAAAGTTTTAAAGTTAGAAAATTGTTAAGTAGTATCATGCTAATACCTTAACATCAAGCTATTTAAAATTTTGCGCCAAAATCTCTACTGTGATATTTAGGCCATGTTATTCCGAATTGGATTTAAATTGCTTTAAATTTTATCAGTAGAATAATACTAATATAGGAACATACTAATGATGTGAATCTGTACGTAAAAACGTCAAAATTTTAATATTGGGAAACATTTTAATATGTACAAATTTTAATCCAATTCGCATAAAAACAGATTGATTTTCTGTAACAGCATTGTATAAGGTCAGTTTTTCTTTTAAATTCAAAGCAAAACTGCTTGATGTTATTTGAAAAATATGACAAAGAACTAGAGGAAAAATGAGGACAACTTTCAAAAAGTATAGACTAGCAGCGTTTGGCAACGCTAGTATAATGTACCTTGCACTTGCACGCAGATTTTATGAGATCGACGGTATTCTCTGATTTGATTTTTACAGCTTTTCCATGTGGAAGAAATTTGTTCCGAGTTATAAGTGAAATCCATATAAAATTTGTTCACAATCTAAGGTCAAGGTTTTAGTACACTTTTGTCATTTTGAACGATATTTAAGTTTTGATTGAAGTCCTTTTTTATTAATTTTTACTTAAATAAATAATTTGGTTTTGTAAACCTACTTGAAATGTTTACAGAATTTGTATTAAATTCAATAGGTAATTCAATGCATCTGACTGAAGGTTAATTTTGGGGCTGCGAAGTGGAGTACGGTGCAACATGTTGTAGTTGTATTTACTCACATCATGCATGCAAAATGCAGTGCCAACAAAATATTCTTAACCACATCATCGGTTTGTAGCCTACCACCATACCATACATAACATAGTAGCAGCAGCAGTCGTCGTATAATTGAATCGAATGTGTGTGCAAAATGACCACTTAATGTACAGTTATTAAGTTTACCGCTACGCGACAGAATAGCTGTAGATTTAATTCTGTGAATGGTTGTTATATCGAACGCCTGCACGAATCGGATATACTACGTGTCCTGTGCAGATGCCATTTGACGATAATTTATGAATGCGAAAACAATTAAAACAAAAAGTTTTTCACAACAAAAGTGAAATTATTAGGGTAGGTACCTATTTAATTTTTGTGTAGACCCAAAATATGAAATAAGAACCGAAACGCGACAATATAGTAATTAACTGTAGGTAAGGTACTAATAATGTCTCATTTAAATGCATTTAAGGTTGGTTGGATCTTCAGATGGTATTAGGTACTCAAAATAAGTCCAATAAAGCTGCAAACAAAAGCAGTTGGACCCTGTTTAGATTGGGAAGATTGAGACCGGTATCACGGCAGTTTGTTGTAAAATGAAGTCTGCCATGCTAAACTTCTATGTGAAACGACCAAGCCATAATTTTTGACCACGATTTAGGGTTTGTAAAGTTAGCGCTTGGAAAGTTAGGCCTAATAGAGTTAAGGGCTTGGCTCTTCATGAGATCTCATAACTTTTTCATAGCGAAAGCGTTATGAGCTTGTGAGTCTTGGCGACCTAATTTACATGAAATGTTTTTGGTGGGATTTTATTTTCCAAAAATATTTTTATATGTTTTTTCAAATTTTGAGCATAGGTACATACAAACATTTATGACATTTTTTCCCCGAAAGTTTTTATTCAGAAGTTATACCTGCATAGAGCATATTAAGAATTTAATGTTAAAAACACCAGTTTTTGACTTTTTAATCTTCTTAACCTTATAGACCGAGAGCCCACAGCAATTTTTGGGTGTGAAGTATAGCAAAAATTTAATGATGCAATAAGATAGGTCTTCACTTTTTATTTGCAAATATGCAAGTCTTGCAAGCCGTACTTGGGGCGTTTGCAAATAATGCTGCATTGAAAATGCATTCTTTTCTGAAAGCCCCAGATAAAAGATATAGCACTTAAAAAATTATATTTAATAAAAGAGCTAAATACCATAGACATGAATATGAGGGCCCAAGACTTTTTAGGTGGGGCCTTCTGTATGTAAGACGCACTTGAAAATTCATTTTTCTAGTGCGTCTTGCATACAGAAGGCCAACCAAAGACGTCTTGGACCCCCATATTCATGTTCAATATAGTTTTTTTTAATGGTATACCTTTTATCTGGGCTTTCAAAGAGAAATGCATTTTTGTTGCAGCAACGCCCCAACCACAGCCTGCAAGACTTGCATATTTGCGAATAGAAAGTAAAGATCTTTCTTATTGCATCATTGACTTTTTGCTATAGGTACTTCACACCCAAAAATTGCTGCGGGCTCTCGGTCTATATTAAATACATATATTTTTTCAATAGAAAATCAATATTTTAATATAATAACTATACTTACTTCAGTTTTGCGTCAAAAATTGCGGTAAGTGAAATACTTAACAAAAAAAATAACTATAGTTTCAATTAAGCTGGTTTTTCACCAGAACTGAAAAAAATTTTCATCAATAAGGTGGACCACCAAATAGCTGGAAAAATGTTCACCACACCTTGACGTGAAGCAAATGTTTATTTTGTCTTTGATAAACAAACTGACCAGTTTATAATTATTCAAAATTGTATAAATTAAAACTCGGTCAATATTCAATCCAATTCTAAATAAAAATATCCGGGAAAAAACTCCCCAAGAGACGTATTCTCCCGGGAGTAAAATACTCCGATTCCGAATTCCCCGGTTGAATTTTTTTTACCCTCGATAGTAGTTATGAGTTCTGAATGATCGAAACAGCTTGTTTTAGTATTTGATATTATAAAAGCAAATTGTTGTAGAAAACTAATTTACTCTCGAAGAATTATTTCCCCGGGAATTTTAATTTAGAATTTGGCTGATTAATTTATTTATCAATTAAAAGTTCACTATGTACTTTAATTTGTAGTTCATGCTTCATTGACTTTCGATTTATTTAATTCCTGCTGTTTTCTTCTCCTTGTTTGCAAATTCATCCATAACCTTACCGTAAAAAAGTATACAAATTCCACCAAACTTAAGATCGAAACACCCATGAAAAGTCCCAGCAATCCTCCAGTGCTGGCTATAAAATCAGACATACTGTACAATTCCGAACGCCTTAGCCCAATGAAGGTATTTTCTTTAAATTTTATTATTATCTGATTGTGCCCCCTGAAATAGAAAGATAAAAATCTCGTCAATTAAATGTAAAATTTTCTAAAAATAGGTTTTCTAATTTACATCGATTCCGTCACTGTCTTATTTTCAAGTAGCAATCTTTTAGCAAATTGAAGGGGAACTGAATGTTTGAGCTCTGCTTCGTATTCAATGCTTGAGCATGTTGGTAGACATTCAATGCAAAAATATCTTTCATAGCCAGTTACATTTCGAAAATTATATACATCATATTTATACATGTTACGAGAGTCCACAACATAAAACATGCAACTATTTTTTTGTGCTCCACAAACTGGGTGAGAAAAGTTTCCTATTTCAATAATAAATATAAATTAAAGTCATGTAGATAAAAAGTTAAGATAAAGTCAAATGTAAGTCGTATTCGCATATAAGTAGATCTTAAAATCCCACATTTCATCATCAGATATTTCGTCACTATTTAAAAGTTACAAAAATGTATATTTAATGCTTACTTGGCATCGAAAATTGAACACATCCACATGAAGCAAGAGTTTGGTTCGCCAGACATTCCGCTTCACAGTTCGCCTGGGTGTAGACCTTGAAATACCTCAAATATATCTCATTCTGATAGTAGCACTGGCGCCTTATTCATCAAAAATATTTTATTTAAAACAAAAAATGCTTATTTGAAACTTTAAACCTTTTTGGGTCATAACTCCGTAATCCTTCCGAAGTTGTCATGATTTTGGGAGTTATTGATATCGTAACTCTTTGATCAAATGGAATGTTTATAAAGTTTTTCGACACCTGCGGTTCATCTCCTGGAGTTTGAAGGGTAAGTTTAAATCCCTGCACAGAATCTCTGCAAAGTTGATCGTCGTCGTTTTTATTATAATGCATATATATTTTAAGGGTATCGTAGTCATCAGATCCAAATACACGATCTGGGAATGTTTTAAATCGTGCTTCTTTGTTGAAACCATTTTCTAGATTCCAGTCTAATAATTTTTCGTCAATGTCATACGTACGAATACGACCGATAAGATGTTTTTTGCGCAAGTTGTATCTTTTGTTTTTGTTAGATTCAGAATTTTTAGAAATTTAAGTGTTTTTTAAAATATAAACTTTGTATGTACCTACAATTCTTCCCGATAATGTACCGCCCCAAGCCAATTATGAGAAAAACAGATTCCTTCTGCTGTCAGAACATATTCAAAAATTCGATTACATGCAACACGATATTTTCCAAAGAGGCAGACACGAAAAGTTTCATCAAATGATGGAGCTGCTTGCAACATAGCTTTGATTAAATCGGAAGTATTGGCAACTAGTTTTCCGTAATCTGTGGTAAGATGACATGTTTGTGATATCGGCTCCCAGAAGTATTGCCTTAAAATTATATTTATGGAATAATAAATTATTAAGAATGAAATGCTAAACAAAATATAAAAGAAAAGATGATTTTGCATTTTTGGTGTTAAAGTTTTTTTGAATTTTAAAGATTGTGTGCTTACATTTATATATTTTTAAATAATAATTATTATTTATTTATAATTCATGTAATAAATTTTTGAAAATTGAAAAAAAAAAGCTTACAAAACACGTTCCTAAAATTGATAAAGCAAGTACTTAAATGTTTTTATCTCAAAGTTAAGAACGTGCTTTGAGTTTTATGCAAAAAAATTTTAAAATTTTAAGAGACAAGGTAAAAGTTTTTAGATACTATAATTCCTCTATAGCCAATAAATAATACAGTTTAGGAGTTGAAATATATAAAAAAATTAAATCATAATCATGGCAATAACATGCAATAACAATTATTCTGCAATACTATACCAATTAAACTATTATTATGTTTATGTTCTTACTCTTCATCCGTAATGTTCATTTCGTTAACAATTTTTAAAAGTGTTGTAGAATAATTAAAAATATTAGAGTGAGCTTTGGTTTCAGGACAAATCGTAATCAAGGGAAACGGTATTTCCCAAACAGGCGTTGGTTTTTCACTGAAAGTTACAATTACTGGATTCTCATTTTTTATTTTCCAAATATCGGCTATTAGATGACAGCATGTTACTATAGAAAAAATAAGCGCTCCCATCCAAATGATTCTGCAAAAAAAAAAAAAAATTGTTAATTAATTTTATTTGAAAGTAAAAAAATTAAAATATTTTAATTTTTAAAATATGTAAATAAAAAATTAATTTTCCTCTTGCATTTAAATTTTTATTTTAAATGCAAACAAATTTCTAGATTGTATTGAAATTTTATTTTTTATAAGTTTATTATAAGCAATAAAAAAAATAAATTTTTATAACTCTGCGTCTTTATAACTTACCTTTCAAAAGCTGACCGTTTTGGATCGCTAATGTATTTGAATCCATGAATTGAACTTTCGCTAAAATATTCGAAGATTATTCCTTTGATTGCTTGAAATGTTGTTCCGTACTTTATGCTTCTTTTAATTGGATCAACATCAGATAAAGAATCGCTTTCTTTTAATTCAGACATTTTTTTCAAATTAAAAAAATAAAAACAAAATTCTTTAAATTTTCAGTATGAATGCTTTATAGCACTTTTTAGTCAAATTAATTCAGTTTTCTTATGTTCACAAAAATTTATAACCATCGGAAGCACTGAGATGTTTCTAGCTGAACTACTTTGCGTAAAATGAACAAAATATCTTGGTTTATCAAAAAATGTGTGTGCTGCAGGTGTGTTCATGAAAATGATAATTCATTTGTGTTTCCTTATTTTGTGTTTGAGATTGTCAAGAGTCCAATAAAATAAATTGTTTTGAAATGAGTCAGTATTATGACGAAATCTTTTGCTGGTGTTGTGGCATATGGGATAAAATAAGAGTACTTACGTTTTAACTCTGGGATATTAATTTCGCCACTTAATTGAGACCCTAAATAAAAAAAAATTGCTTTGCAAATTCTTAACATCGTGGTGGCCAGTGCACATCACTTCTACGTGAAATGACCATGCCATCCAATCGATCGTGCAGACTTTCCAATGTGGCATGAGCTGTGTGGCACGTAGTGCCGCGCGCCTCCGCGCCGTCCGTCCTGTTGAAACCACATACCGTCGGTGTCCACTCTCCATATCATCCAATTAAGGTCCATAGAAGTTGGTAATAGTCGACCTTCAGCATTCGCTGTTGACGGTAATGGCCTGGCCAACGTCACGTTCGTTCTAAATACAAATATGGACCGACGACACGCCTCCAGTCCAAAATCTACACAAAACAGTGACTTTTTCGGGATGCATTAAACGCTCTTGGATTTCATGTAGATTGGTACTGTCCCAAGTATGACAATTTTATTTGTTTACGTAAATGAACAGAACATTTATTTTGAATTGTGATAAAATAATCTTATCATTTGCATGTGTTGTTGAACGCTATATTCGTCCATTGGTGATTTCGCAAAACAGACTGAATAAATGACAGCCAATTTGACAGATGTAGCTTCGACAATATGGCTGCTACATATTAGCTGTCAAGGTTCGGAAGTCCCTATTGGAAGACCCGTTATTGTGACTGTTCTAAATTGGCCTTTCTCTTTGATCGCTCTTTTTACTTGGTCTATAGGACAGGTATTATGGTTTCGTGTACATTTTTTTTTTTTGAAACATCTCAAAGTTGTAGCTGTTCACAGCTTCTATCGATGACTTCAGTATTGGGTGATGTCCCATCTTGATGACAGCATGTCCTTGGCCTGAAAATATTTAAATGGTTATTCCATCCTCACCACTTCTTCCATCTGAACTCATCGGCTGTGTTCTTCCGATTATATATCAATCGCTGGAAAATGTGAGTATTTGTACTCGTGCCTTTGACTTTTCAGAGATTGTGGCTCTATTGTTAGCTTTTCCTCCAAGAACGATGTTAGGAAAGTTGCATGACAGAGTGCATCCACCTTGTCTTAATTTTATTTTTGACATCAAAGGTATCATAGAATCGGATGCAGAAGCGTGCGTTCTCCATCGTCATCCTGCATAAACAGAGGAGTTTGACATAAATTGCAAAACTAGACATTGTCCTATATAGCTTATCACTACATATGCTTTCATAATACGCGGCCTTAAGATCGATGAAAAGGTGTTTGGTGTCGATTTAAAGTTCCTAATGGATTTTTTCCAAGATCTACCATAATATAAATTTTTGGTCGATGGTGGACTTTTCTATCTTTAAGCCATATTAATATCAACTTATTAGGTTGTTTACGACGACCTTTTTAAGACGTTCATATTATACAGTACGAATGATCTCGCGCAGGTGATATGTGAAGACTATGATACCTTTGTAGTTGGCGCAGTTCAGAAAGGATTCAACAAACAATATGAATGTTCAATTCATATAGGGCATACTTTCCTCAAATCATACTTATAACCTAGTCATCACCTGCTGCGGCTTTGATCAGCTCGGCAGTTAAGTTAAGATAAAGCTGTCTTCCTTTCGCATTTCGGCCAGTTTGGATATTTACAGAATTTTTAGTCTGTATTAAACGTCACCGTTGTGTATAGGTTCAATTGGTGCAACCAGCTTGTTCGCGGAAACCAATTCATTTATTTCAACTATTCTCAACATTGACTGCGATTCTAATACGGTGTTCACTTGATCAGCAGTCTATAGTATACTGGCTCTGTAAGCTTGAGAGGTTCTATTTATTTTGGTAATATCTCTGAACCTCAAGTCTGCTATGACATCTTCCTATTTCTTCGACCATAGGCTTCTAATGTTCCTTCTATTTTCTTTCTGAGAAGACCGGTGGAGTTAATCCAAGCACATGAGAGGCGACCATTTTGATGGCTTTTTGGCAGTAATGCTGCCGCTAATTTCTATTTGATGCTGATGTGGTGTATGAAATCTCAGCAATTCACTTGCGATTACTCTTAAATTTTTAAAAAATTTCCTCATTTTTGGTTGTGCTCAGGATAGCCACTACCGTATACAGTGGCCAAAACAAAAAATAGTGCTCCAAAACGTTCGGAAATCTACCTCAATGATTTTCTGCACATTGCACATCAACAACAATTTATTAATATGCTTTTTTTGTATCAGCAATCTATGTGCACAAGGATCTGTTTTAAATTAGTTAAGAGCCTGAACTTCACGCCAAATTTTTTAGGTAAACTAATAATTATAATAGGTGACATCTGGACATATGCATCTAGAATGACTATAAATATCAATAGGTACATATTTATTGTCATTCTAGATGCATATGTCCAGATTTCACCTATTATAACCTCTGAATTTAATAAAAGTTCAAGCTTGTTTGTGCTTTCGCAGTTACCTACTCTAAATATACAGTAGTCCCTCGATAATGTGAACTAATTAAAACAGACAAATCCGAAAAACGATTTTAGATGCATTCACATTACTGGAACTTTTTTTTTCACTGCAAAAACTGAGTGAAACAATAAAATTTACAGGCAGAACTGGTAGGAGATACTCTCTTAACCGCACCTGCATTCAAAACCTTGAAATATGTCTAGACAAATAACAGTTAGATAATAAATCTCCAATTTCGCAGGCAAAACTAACAAAATAAAAACAGAAAAATATAAAAAATTTACAAAAGAGATTCACATTTTAGAGTCCGAAAATTTCAAAAGTTCACATTATAGAGATGACAATGTAAAGTTTTGGCGGTTCACATTTTAGAGGAATTCACATCATCGGTAATTCACGTTATCGAGGGACTATACTGTATGATATACTTATATTATTTCGGCTCGTCTTGTCCCCACTTCAAAATTCATTTCTCTGAGGAGATAAAGTTTACTTAGGATTGTCCTAATATACATAAGTAGGTATATAACACCTCAATATATTCGTTCTACATTAATGGTGCAGTGCCGTAGCTGTACTCTGTTTTGTGTGGGGGGCAAAGAAATTTTACTAAATTAAACATCTTATTTAGATATATATAATATTAGCATTCGCCAGCACAGTCGGTAACACAGATAGGTAAATGAACTTCTAACCCACCCTGATGGGCCAAAAGTCCCCAAAGTGGGCCAGTATCTGTATTGTAAGTCCAAAATTGATTTCGCGAATTCTTCAAAGTAAGTTTGTATAAATTTTCAAAAAGTAATTGTGAAAAATTTAAATTTCGGTTCTATTTGTATTTAAGAAAATACCTAATTTAAAAAAAATTGAATGATTTTTTTAAAAAACCAGAATTTAAATATGTATTTCAAAAAGTTTTTTCCAAAGTTTTTCTTAATAACATGACAAAGCAGGAATAATTAACTTTATGAAAAGTTTTCTTTATTAGTACTGTTTTCGATTGTATTTTAATATGTGTCCTTTTTTTTCTATTATCGATTCCTTAAACAAAAAATTCCTGGTTAAAAATTCACCAGAAGAAAAAATTTCGTTTTCACTTGAAGTGTAAATTTTTTAATTTTTTTAGACTTATATTATACTGACATTTAACTTTTTGTTAAATAATTTTAACATAATTTTTGCGTTCAAAAATGAAATGAAAATGAGTGTTACAACCGGCCGTTACTTTTGTACTCACTATCCCCTTCGTTAAAGGTTCCCCGAACTAGCCTGAATTCTATATTGAATTACTATGGGAGTTCATATTTACTTTATGGAATTAATTTGTATCTATTACGACGGGCTTTGGCGTTTCATTTCTGCCCAAAACGCCCATAATATTCGTCGCTTACAAAGATCCGAACAATTTTGAAATATTTTTTCACAAAGTGACAAAAAACAAGCTTTGAAAAATATTTTCCTACAAGTTAAAAATTATTTAAAACCATAATTGTACATAATTGTCCCAAATCAAATAAACTATAGGAGTTTTTCTTTTTTAGCTCAGAGTTGGTTCAGAGCAGAGCACTGAGCAGAGCCTGAGAGAGCGGAGTAAACTCTGTGCAGAGTGTGCTCAGAGCACACCGATTTAATTATGAAACACACCTGAGCACTGAATTCTCATATCTGTCAATTTGTATGAAAACTGTGTGAAGTTGGCTGCGCTCAGCATTTTACTCCGTTTGCTCAGTTATTTTATCCTGAGGTCATGAATCATGCTTTGAGCTAGCCTAGCTCTGAAAGAAAAAAGAAACACAAATTCCGAGCTCTGGAGCGCTCTGAATTCAAAATGAAACACACAGTTTTTGTTTGACAGTTCGAGTTGGGGGGTTCGGGCTCAGCTCTGAACTGCTCTGAACTAAAAAAGAAAAACGCCTTATGACTACAGTGAAAGCTCCCTTAGGCGGACAGCGTTGGTCGTAATACTATTGTCCGTCTAAAGGAAGAAATAAAAAATAGTTATATGAGGAAATGTATAGTATAATCTTAAAACATTTTCGCACCTACAAGCCTTCATTCAAACTAAAAATGAACATGAAGATACAAAAGAAACAAGAAACAAAAACAGTCCGAATAAGGAAATTAAATTTAACAAGTCATGGCTAATATTCTTGTTCGCGTCCGGGTAAGGGAGTGTCCGCTTAAGGAATCATAAAATGTATGAAATTTAGATCCAAGATCCATAGTCGTGAGAATTTGTCCACCTAAGTGGATTGTCCGCCTAAGGGAGCTGTCCGTAAAACGAGCTTTCACTGTAGTCGCCGCTTTATGAATAGTCACCTCCAGGGTTCGGACTTGAGATTCAAAATTTCGAAGCAGATAAGGAAAAAAAGCTAAATAAATCCAAAATTTCCGAAGTTGTTTCAGAAAAAAATCAAATCAAACTTTCAAAAAGAAAAATTATGTTTTTCAACAAAAGAAAATAGTTGCTTACTTAAATATGTAATAATTTGAGCTTTAATTGAATTTTTTTTTTTTTTATTTTTTAATAAATCTGCAATCAAGAATTTTGTACTTTATTAACCCAAAAATTAGCTGATACCATATTTTTCTTTTCGGTTATTGCTTATAGAGTTACAAAATTTAAGCAAATTTATTTGATTATTTCAAAATCAAATAAACTAAACCTAGTCTTCTTATACTTTTATAGGTTTTGAATTTACATATGTATTATGTACATTAGAAAGTGGTGGTTTTTGTTAAAATTGATTTGATAGAAAATACTTCGGAAGGCGCTTCAGACCCTTAAATTCTAGTTGTTTTCTCCTCCTTGCTTGAAAGTTCATCCGCATAATCTTACCGTAAAAAAGTATACTCATTTCACCAAACTTGAAATCGAAACACCCATGAAAAGTCCCAGCAATCCTCCAGTGCTGATGGCTATGAAATCAGACGTACTGTACAATTCCGAACGCCTTAGCCCAATGAAGGAATCTTATTTAATTTTATAATTATTTGAGTGAACCCTTGGCTGAAATGGAAAAAAATCTTGTCAAATTCATTTAAATCAATGTACCTACCTAAAATTTTCTAAAAATAATGTCGATTATAGAATTCATATTTATATTGGAAATGTTAAGAAATTTTATGCCTACATAAAAAATTATTTTTTTAAGAAACCCGCTCCAATAATCTATGAAATTGTTTCTCTACATAAATTTATTTCTTAGCATTTTATATGTGGGATATTCATCCTTTGGCCAAAAAAGGCCAATTAGATATTTTTAAATAATTTAAAATAATGAAAGATAACCAAATTTGTTTATTTATTTATTTATAAAAGCTCAACTAGTTTCAGAAATAATTGGTCAGCTATAGATATTCGTAATGAATTTTAAAAGTTTGATTTTTGAAATTGAAGAAATCATAAAAAATATTCTATGACAAGTTACTAGAACTAGCTGAACTTTTATAAGGATTAAGTAACATTTCATCAGAAGTTGGAAAATCCCACAAAAAATTACTATGGCCTTGAAAAAATATTTAAAAAAAAAAAAATCTATGGCTGACTGCAATTACTGAAAATAGTTAAGGTTTTTTGGCCACTTACCTTTTAGATGACATACATACTTTTTTTGCGAATATCCCACTATAAGGTGCTTAGATCCTACAGCCGATATTACATTTTCCTGTCTGCCGCTTTGAGCAGCTGTGCACCAGGAACAGTGGCGTAGCTAGCCAATTGGGGGCCCTGTATCAAAAATATTTTGGGGCCCCCTCTTGCCTGACTGGGGCACATCCTTATAAGGTTGTTTTTCATAACCCAAAACACTTGCGTATTTTTTATCTACAGGCTAGTATTGTCGCTTCTTACTGGCTTCCAAGTTTTATCAGAATTCCTCAGTTTATTAAAAAAAAAAAAACTTATTGTTTTGGATGAGTGGAAAACCTTTAAAAAAATCTTAGTTTGCCGTTGATGCCACCCGTTTAATTTTCTTATTTTATTATTTTAATTCCTTAGTAACTAGCCAGACTTTTTCATTTCCCACTCAATCTTAAATCGCACTTTTACAAATAATGAACGCGTTAAGATAAGATATCGAAAATGGGCGGCATTAACACACAAACCAAAAGTAGGTTTACACTTCGATTTACACGCACGTTGTTAACAGTTAGGACAATTTTTATGAAAATTTAAAAGAAACAAAGTGGTTACAGATGGAATTTGCGGCAGTGTTGGTTGATAGAACAAAGATATTTACACAGAAAGAATAACTATGCGAAGAAATTTTGTTAAAAGTACACTTTAAAATATAATCGACATTGTTACTCATTCAACTCAATGAACATTTCTTACTTTTCGGTTGCTCTTTAACTTCAGGGGCTTCTATACCTCAGGGGCCCTGATACAGTTGTAGCTACGCCACTGATCAGGAAGGACGTTACCTTTAGCAGCGTAATTGCACTTAAACTATGTAGTTATATTTATTTTGCTTCTTCAAGGTCTTGTGGACAATATTGTGAGTCTTATTTAAACGTCACCATTGTCTACCTCTATTCAATTTCCTCCCGTTTAATCGGAAAGGGCAATTTGTTAAAAAATCGACTTTAATTAGAAAAAAATATTTGAAAAGAACGGCAACTCCTTCAAAGTCATGCATTTTTTCTAAAGCCAGATGTTTTCTTTAATTCTGTTTTTTTGATTAAAATTTTTTAATTTTTAATTTTAGTTTGTAAATTTTTCAAACTCAAAATTACAGAAAAAAAATAAATAATAATAATAATAAAAACTGTTTTCAAACTAGTTTTGTTCAAAATTTTACTTTATTTAGAAGTAGTATTTTTTTTTTTTAATCTAAGAAACTTCTTCTTCAATTTCTTTGAAATTTTGACTGAACATTGCATTCAAATGCCTACGAGAGTGTTTTAATATATTTTTTCAACATAATTTCAAATGGTTTCTGGAACTTATAATTTTTTTCTTGATTTTTTTTTTTTTAATTTCGGTTAAGCATAATTAAATGGTTATTCTTTAAAAATGTGAGCAGTGATTTTTTTAAAGGATAAATATTTCAAAAGTTGTAGGCCAAAAAATAAAAAAAGGCCGAAATTTTCAAAGTATTTCGAGGTTTTAAGAGCACCACGCAGTAAGCTCAGAAGTTTCGAAGCTGAAAAATTGATTTTAGGCTACTGGTATCTGTCCCAATAACTTTCCAAGATAACAGAGTCGTGCATTTTTTTTTTTTTGGGACCTAATGCATTTTTTTTTGTTTTTATTGACTGGCCTAGTTAGCAAACTCAAATTGTACTGACTTTGGCAAAATGGCGATAGCTAATATTTGTAAAGTTATTTTGCTACCTTTTTTGAAACTGTTATGTGCTTCATCAATGAATAGATAATATATTTCAAAAGAAGCAGATTTTTAATATAACAAATATTAGTTTATGTCCTTTTTAAAATACATAAGTTGAACAAAATAATTAGGCCACTCTGCTTCTCATGGCCTAATATAATATGTATTCTAGTTTTTAGTGCTTGACTACGAATTGATTTAAGGATAGATTATTGAATATTAACAACAAAAATAATACTTAATAACGTAAAAATTTGAACAAAATTAGTTTCAAGTTTAAACACAATTTCTATATGATCAACAAATTGTTGGCTTATGAAACCAGTATGGAGAAAAAGAAAGAACCCGAATGAACAACAACAAACTTGTGTGTGGCTAGTAAATATGCTAGTTGATTCAAATGCAGTTGTAAAACAATAAAAACCTAAACTAGATCGATATGATCACGTGACCTTCGGGATCACAGTGTGTAATGCACTTTTCCCGGTCACGCTTGGTGTATGGTTCGAGGTTCGAGCCTAAGTGAATGCAAAAAGTTTTTCAAATAAAATTGAACATGCATAGACTAAGCAATACTCACTAAAGGAGTCTGATAATAATCGGCCTGCTGACCATGAAATAGCTAACTTCATCCTATAAAAATTGGTGGTAGCTCAAGTTTCGTTCAAATCTTCATTATTAATATGATGGTGGGAAAGCTTTGCAGCCTACACTGCGCGTGTGTTATCACACAAAATCCTTTCACGATTATTTTCATTTTTTTTCTTCAAAATTTTGAGTTTGAAAAAAAAAATTAAAAAAAAAAAAAACTATTTACTAAAAAAAAATTAAGTTTAAAACAGGATAAAAGGAAACGTGATTGTAGGTGATCCCGTTCTTTTATAATAATTTTCTTTATATTTAAAGTCGATTTTTCAGAAGATTTTCCCTCTAACCTGAATTAATGCAAATTTACCCACCTTCTAATATAACTTTTTTCTTTTCCTGCCTTGATACAACCTATACACGTCTTAGGATTTTGTCGCTACATTTTATGCAAAACACCCTGTATGGTCAAAGTAGATATATGTATGTATGTGTGCAGAATTTTACTTTTTATTAAATAAAAGTTAAAGCTAGTTTGTGCTTTCGCAGTAACTTTTACTTTAAAAATACATCATTACATTAGGTATATCTCGTCCTGTATCCATTTCGAAAAGCATTTCCCTGAGGAGATGAACTTTACTCAAGCTTGTGTAGGTAATAATTGTATATAACACCTCATTATCTTCGTTCTACATAAATGCTTGGTGAATAAACTTTCCCTTTTAATTTTTTTGTGTTATATTATCAGCCAAAGGTCAGGGTATCTTATCCAATTATGTATAAAATAATACCATAGTCTAGTCAAGTTCTCCAATTGGTATTTGTATCTTGTATATAACTTATATCAGGACTTATATATATGTACATATGTTGCATGCTATCATCGCTCAAAATGTCAGCCTATAGAGCTACGCAAACAGTTACGACAGCACTGTACATTTAATTAATCAACTTCTGTATAATTTCAAATAGAAATGGTTTTAATTCGCATAACATATAACACTGTTGTGCAAAAAAAATTATTAAATATTTGTTGTTTCGCTTTCCAAAACGCTCAATTTATTAGGATGCTGACTTTGCTTTTAAGGAGGTAAGGAAAAAATGTCTGCCAAAATTAAAAATCGGTAAAAAAAATCAACTTTTTTCAAAAAAGCCATCGAAAACTTTTAATCGATAATTAAAGATTGTTAAGGTCGATAGCAATTTTTACCATTTCTATTGTGGGATTATCGAAAAAATTACATACCGTCTGAAAGTTTAGTTAATTCTGATTAAAGGGCAACTATGTATTTTCAGTAATATTGAATAGAGTGATTTTCACTATGACCTTAAAAAATGAGATATCAGAGTCACAGACCAAAGCAATCTGATTTACATGGAAAGGGTTTTGAGAACAAATTCGCTTGCTCCTTATTTGTCGAAGCCAAGTCTCAGAGATTTCATTTTCCCGAACATGCCCATTAGCGCGCTTTTCAACATACAGATAGAATTAATGTTATCTTGTTTCCATTTTAACTTATCGGCTCCATATAACTGGCCCCTATGTCAACCAACAGGTGCAACGTTTTATTGGTAATCCATAGCAGGCGAAACAATAAAAACTTAAGACTTTACTACATTCACTAAAGTGAAGTTTTAACTGCATTTAAAACTTTCTTCAAAAAAGTTTAAAAAGTGCAGAAGTAAAAAACAAAAACGTGCTATAAATTCAATCTGAAATGACATATAAAACACAATTTTTTGTACGCTTTTTCGAACACCATGAATCTCTAGCGCATAGTATCGTTTTTCACTTTTCCATACTTTTTGCGAAAAGTGTTGAATGTAGTTAAGCCTTAAAAGTGCAAAAGTGAAAAAAATACAAACATCTAAAGCACAATAATACACTACATATATTGAAGGTAATATCTTCCGAGTTTTCATTTTTGTTCAGTTCTGTCTCTTTTAAAACATGCTCGGAACATTCAAAGAGACAATTTAATTGTACTTTGTTTTTGTAAATTGTGACCGACGGTCACCGAGGATCGTTAACACATGTGTTTAGTTTTTGGAAATTCTGACAGGCAGTCATTGAGATTCTCAAAGATGCGCAATATATTATTACCTTCAATATGTTAACTTGAGAGCATGTTTTCGTTTCTCACTTTCCCGCTTTTTGCAAAAAGTCATTAATGCACCTATATAGGATGGTTTGGTTATGCCTTAACTACTTTTATGTGTAAATATGTAAATGTATGTGTATGTTACTTGAAAACGATGAAAGAAAAGAAAATTAATATAACTTAAGGTATTTATTATTTATTTAATAACTAGCTGACCCGACAGACGTTGTCCTGTCTTAGCTATGAATTCGAACTGGATCGTATGAAGAAGGAAATAGCCAAATATTGTGACCCTTAAACAAAAATATAGCCAAACGTGTTACACACTGCGATTTTTTTTTCTAGGATCTTGTTATCTATTACATGTGGATATAAGAAAAGAAAGAGGTAAACAAATCCTCTTTATTATTCTTTGCCTGTTTTTAGTTCCTATGTACAGTAGATGACGGATATAAGAAAGTCTCATATAAGAAAAATACGCTTAAAGACAGGCATTCCAAAACACCATGCACATTTCCATAAAGATACGTGTTAAATAAACCTCATAAAAAAAACGTTTATAAGAAAAACACTGATATAAGAAACTTATTCTGATACAAAGTTTCATTCACTACATAGAAAATTAAACTTTTATAAGAAATTTTCCCGTTTAAACTCTTAAATGATGCGCCGTGTAACTTTCACAAAATTTCTGAACACACCCTTGAACTGCCAAAGAAGTGACAGATTGAAGATCGGCGAGAAAGAAAAAAGCCCATTGACAATTTCTTATAGGCATTTTTATTTATATAAGAAATTTTCTTTCTTATATACAACTTTTTATATAAGAAAACACGGATATAAGAAAGAAATTCCTTGGATTTTTTGAGTTTCTTATATCCTTCATCTACTGTATAACACTACAGACACTTTAAAATAAATAATAAAAAATAAGCATTAGTGGAGTCACTGTGGCGTATACGTACTTTTTTATCAGCATTATATTAGTTAGACTTACAAATCTGTATATCAAAGGCTTACAGTTCATTTTATATAATTAGAATTATGTAAGTCAGAGTTTCTTGTTTAAAAAAATAGAAATCGATTGCGAAATTTATCCCTTTATACTTTCTTCCTTTTATCCCTAACTATCCCTTATTTTTTTTTGTCTTTTAATCACTGACGAACAGGTGAAATTCGTCACAAAATTTGTGTATACTTATTAAGATTTTCTTATTACCAGAAATATCTATATGAAGAACTAACCTAAATTCTACATCAATAGAAAAAAAGTTATACATTTTTAAAAAGACTAATTAAATTATAAGTGTCCCTTCCTATAAGCAAATCGGTTATTGTTCAGCCGAATTATGCACGTATAAACAAAACCCCAATTCAGAAAGTATATTTTTTACGATTTACCGGCTTTTCTGGGCAAATTTTCCCACTTTCGGCTTTGTAGTCGAATCCAACAAAAAGATCCCTATACACATTTAATACAAAACACATATTCAATTCAAAATCCTTTCGTTGTGGAAAAATTGAAAAAAAAAACGCAATAATTTGCACACTATTGGCTTTATTGTGAGAGCCTATTCAGAGTAAAATAATCAATACACATTTGAAAAAATCAAACAACATGTAGAAAAATATTAATATTAAGTCTATTTGAATAATGTATTTTTAATAGACTCTCGCAATAAGCATCTGTATCGATGCACTACCAATTCGTATCAATTGCCAATGTAGAAAGAAATGAATGAAATAAAAAGTATATATTTTATTGTTATCACGACTTTCCTTGCCTAATTTTTCAATTTTTATCTCCGTAGTGTGTTTATCTGGTTTAATACAAATCCAAGAAAAAAATTTCCATCCGATTTGGATGAGGTTTAGCTGAGTTATGCGTGTACAAACACAATTTTATTTCAAGGTGTTTTCACGATTTTTCAAATTGTTGGGTCTAATTTTCCAAATTTTCGGTCAAATTTCCAAATTTTCGGCTCCTTTGTGTGTTAATATGGTTCAATACAAATTCAACACAAAAAATCCCCAACCAAACGGGATGATGTTTTGCCAAGTTATGCGCGTACGATCACTATTTCATTTCAGAAATTTTGAAGTTTCAAGGTGTTTTCAGGATTTTCTTACTTTTTCGGTGGAATTTTCTAGTTATCGGTAAAATTTTCCAATTTTCGGCTCCGTTGTGTTTTAATCTGGTTCAATACAATTACAACAAAAAAATCTCCGACCAAATCGGATGATGTTTAGCCGAGTTATGCGCGTACGAACACAAAAAGGGATTCATTTTTATACATATAGATTTATTTTAACAATGTAGGTACATAAGTATATAATTTACAGAACTAACACTACATTTTTAAGCTTGTTTCTTTTAACCTGAGCAAGCTGCAAACTTAATGTAAATCGAATGGGTCAGTAAAGTAAAATGGCATGTGTGATAGAATTTACTACACAGCATTGTAAATATTTATATGGTAAGATGTAGACCTAAATTGCACTTATTATAACCCATCACTTTGACCACTAACATGTTTCAATTCTTTACCCTTAAAATTTCAAATAAAATAGCAGTACATAAGTACATTTACCTACATTAGAATTAAAGGGTGGTAATTCCGTTTGAGTGTGTTATTTCCGACATTATCACATATTAGTACTTTGGTGTGGTCATTGGGGGTTTTATACAGTACAAAGCTTACGCCAGTTGTGGCAATGCGATTCCCAATTGAATAATTTGGGAATATACTTGGTATATAATAAAAAATCATTGGCAAACACTCCCTGCTTAGCTTATTTCATTATAGAACTTATATCTCTTCGCATCTATTAACGACCGCGACTATAAAACACCTCTCAGCAACTAAAAAATCCTTCAGAAATGTTTCAAACACCGGCCTAACCAAACGTTCATCTATCACCATGGATAAAGAAGATAAAAAGGAAAAACCAAACCCGTTTAAAAATGATCAATGGTGAGTGCCGTATAATATAAACATAAATGTTTCTAAATCTTATTTTAATTTTTAAATATTTAATTTTAAATAATACTTTCATACATATTTTTTACAGGAAAAGAGCAGCCATTTACACGAGAGCTGTGAATGCTTTTCGAGATACAATATCTATTAATAGCGATGTTGGATCCGAATTTGATACGAGAAAGCAGATTAAATATGGAACCAAATATCAAGCAGCATGGGGAATATTTACGGAATATTGTGACAATAGTACAATTCATGGCATCAGATATATGGGCGAAATGAAAAGACCGATTCTTGAAAGGTAAGTGTGGGCGGGGCAAAAATAACAGAGAACTTGATTTTCGCGCAGTCACGTAACTTTGCTCGAAACGGGTTATCTAAAATAACTTAAGCTTACAATTTCTGTGTGCACAAGGTATCAATGTGGTGTCAAAGTGCTAATATTAATTAAAACAACAAATCAACCAAAAAAGTGTAAAAAAATTATCACTCGCGTTAACGTCAAACTTTTTTTAGTTTTAGTCCTTGTTTTGTATGCGCATTGCGCAAAGTACGCATAAGATAATTATTAAAATTGCACGAAAAAACGGAACCGCCCGATTAAGAAAATATTTAGGTAGTACGTAGTAGTACATAGCAGCTATTACCTACAGAAAATTCGAGATACAATTAATTAAAATTGAAGTTTTAAGCTTCTAACAGGAACCTTATCGTCTTTTTGTCCTAAAACCTGCACCATATTTTTTTCTTAATTAGATTACTTTTTTTTCTAAAACATCATAAAAAGATATCCCATCTTCCCTCCTATGTTAAATTAATTACTACATCAACTGTTAACAATTTTCTACAAGAGAGTTGTGACGAAATTTATAGAAAAAAAAAGTTTGTTATCACGAATACAACTCAACGGGCCCTATTTGTACAACTTAAATTGTTAGTGTAAACAAAGTTGTAAGTAACTTTTTTTCGTCATTCAGTGTGAACTTCAGTGTTGGATTTATCACACATATTAGGCTGATAATATCGTTGGAAAGTTCATTTTAAAATCTCAAAAACTCGTTTTATAATAAAAAAAATGTGTATTCAAACAGAATGGAAACGGAGCTGCAACTGGAGCCGGAAAAAAATATTGTGGTTATTTGTGTCGCGAAAAATATGTTAATTAAGGACTTTTGCACACGAATCGTCGTGTCATAGACGCGTACAAGATTCGTAATATATACGATTCAGCTACGGCTAATCTTCTGCACACGAAAAGTCACGTCATAGATAAATCACTACATATTTTAAATCAATTTTACAATTTTGGTATATATCCGCCGTTATACTTCAAGATGTATACGCCTGGCGACTGATATTGTTGTACGACCGGCGATTTGCAGTTTCTGTGCTGCGACGAAAACATGCACCTTACGCCTCGTATGCAGTTGTCTATTGAAACAAACGTGAGATAAACACAAGCTCCACATAAGCGGCGAGCATTCATTGTACGCGTCTATGATGAGACGCTTCGTATGCAGAAGGCCTCAAAGGAAGGAATTCTGAGCTTGTGCACAAGAATGTTGTTTTGTTTTTCTTTAAAAAACTTTAAATGCTGTGCAGCTGCATTAATGACACGTACAAAAAATAACGTATACGATACTTTTTGTAAAGCTTTTCCAGTAGCAGCTGCGGCTCCAGTTGCAGCTTTCTATTGCTTGTTTGGACACTACCTACAAAACTTTATACTTCTAATCTGGTACCTCGACTAGGGTAGGTCGTTCTATGGCGGGATCTTCTACAAGTTAAAGTTTAAAAATAAAAAAAAAATAAAAGTCTTACAGTCTGACTTATGACTGTTAGAATTTTGTCACTAAATATATACAGGAATACACTGACAAGTCGTCAGAAGTTTCCGAATCAGGTAAATTTTCAAAAAATTTCGACAGCCTTAGCAGCATCTGACACCAGTTTTTCGTCCACTTACCCCTCTGATATTTTGAAATATGTTCTTTCATGCACTCTTCATCCACAAGTCAGCGTTGCCGGAGACAGTTAAAAAAAATTGCATGTTTGACCCCCAATCCCCACTTATGTCTTCCAGTCTGCCTTCTAACTGTCGAGATTTTTCTTATCCAACCCTCAACCAACAATTTCCCGAAAAAAATCCATCTCAGCCCATTTGGGCTCCTGTTGGTGTTCTTAAGAAACTGTAAAAAGTCCCCATCGATACGAGCGCCGCTAATTATTTTATGAAAGGCCCCAAAACTGGGTTTTCAGGAACAACTCCCTAACGGTCCCTTTGTGCAGAAAAAATGTTAAGTATTTGTTTGTGGCACAAAATTTCCTACAGAAAAGATTGATTGGACTAAAGGTCACAAAAAATTTTAATTGAATTTCATTCAATACAGTCCACTTATACAAAAACAAAAATAATTCTTTTATTTTTGTTTTCCTTCTTCTTAATTGACACTTTCCTTCATAAAAATAACGGTTTTTGAAATAATTTAATAAGAGTTAAGGTTTTTAGTTTTCTAAAATATACAAGTTGATTCGCATATGGTATGAACAAAAGCTAAAGCCTATATAGTCGAGACAAGAAAAAATCAAATGGAAGGGGGGGTGGGTCTATTTTTTTTTGCTGGAAATATAAAAAAAATTCTACAATGGCATGCTATACTTCTTTCAAATCTGGAAGTCTTTCTTTCATTTTGTTTATAATTAAAATTATTTAAGAAAATAGTTTTTGAAAAATTAATTTTCAAACTTCAAGTTTTGAAAAAATTTACAAATTTCACGCATAGAGTAACTATCTTAATCTTAAGAAGACATTTAATGTAATTTTTCTGTGCAAATGATCCAAGAAAGATAAAAAAATTAATTATTTAAACTTTAAATTTAAATAAAAACAAATACTTAAATAAAACGAACCATAAAAGCTACTCAACTAATTTTTTCGCAATTTAGAAGTGTTACGATTTTGAACCCCAAAGAGTCCAAGAGAATTATTTTTTTCTAACTTCAAACTTATTTTAACGGAATATTTAATAACTAAGAAATTGTGTGAGCTACAAATTTTTGATTTGCGTAACAAGTTAGCATAATTATTAATTAGCTTCAAAATGAGATATCAAAATTTTTCTACCAAAGTAAGGAACGTAGATTTCCCTCAAAAACTAAATTTTTTATTTGTTTCTTCTGAAAAAAGCGACACGTATTAATTAATTGGAAATTTAATGATAAAATCTTTTTAACTTGATAGATGACTTAAAATAAAAGAGTCACGCAATACCTTTGAATAATATATTATTAAATAGGCAATCCACAAATTAAATGCTCGTCAGTACATTTTGTTATGCAATTAAATAGATATCAACAAAATTAGAAAGGTGTATAATTCAGCAAATATGTTAAGTACTATATACAGAGTGATTCACCTAAGGTGTGAAAAAAAGCTAGAGCGTGTAGGTTGATTCGATACAAGAAAAAAATCGTTTGGGGGGTGTGGGTCTATTTCCCCTTATTGGCGGCAGGGGCAATTTTCTAAAAAATCGAATTAAAATTTTAAAAAAATATTAAAAAACATCGGCAACACTTAAAATGTCATGCTATCCTTTTTTTTAAATCAGAGGTCTGTTATTTTATTTGGTTTTCAATTAAAATTATTTGAAAGAATATAGTTTTTGAATTTAATTAATTTTTGAACTCAAAATTTTGAAAAAATAATGTAAAAGATTGTGTTCAAACTAATTTTGTTTAAAATTGTACGTTATTAGGTAATTTTTTGTTTTTGATATTCAATATTTCTATATCAATTTCTAGTCAAACACTGAAAACCGGATGCCTAAATGTCTTTTAATTTTTGAGAAAATTCAAAATAACGAAATCTTTGAGCAACAAAATAACGGACGGAAGTCGAATTTAAGGAAAATTTACTTTTGTTATTTTCAATTTTCTCAAAAATCAGAAAACATTGTGACATCTGCTTTTTAGTGTTTGACTTAAAATTGATACAGTTTTTGAATATAAAATACAAACATATTACTTAGGCCCATTTGCTGAAACGAAACTTAAATATTTATGTTCAACTTAAGCGCTCTGTGTTGTACTTTTTCCTCAGCGTAAACTGTCACATAAGCGTTTAAGTTGAACATAAATATTTAAGTTTCCTTTCAACAAATGGCCCTTAAAAATGTAAAATTTTACACAAAATTAGTTTGAACATAATTTGTTTCATTATTTTTTTTTTCCAAATTTTGAGTAAAAAAATTAATTTTTCAAAAACTATTCTCTTATTTGAGAGAATTAAAAACCAAATAAAATAAAAGACTTCTGGCTTCAAAAAAAAAGTATAGCATGACATTGTAAGTGTTGCCGATGTTTTTTAATAATTTGTTTCTATTTTAAATCGATTTTTTTTAGAAAATTGCCGCTGCGTAGTTTTTTTTTTGCTATAAGAAATACCGCTTAAATAAGACTTTATACCCACTGTAACGGTCAAAATTTGAAAAAAAAAAACTGAATTTCCGATGCGTACCGGAAGAGCTTTTTAAATTTAAATAAAAAATGATCCGTAAAAGTTACAACATTAATTCTTGCACAACAAATTAGGATAAAAAGCTACAATTTCTGGCAAAATGAAAGACTTTAAAATTCCACTTTTTTATATTTTGTCCGAGAACTTCATTTTTGTGTTCATGCAATTATGTCATTAGTTCGTAATATAAAAAAAGAAAATAAAATAATATTTAAAGGTTATCCCAATTGTTTAGTCTTATTTCATTTTGTTTTCGGGATTTATTTTTTTATTAAAAAAAAAAAACACCCTGTATTTACCTTTATTATTATAGTCAAAACTTTTTTAATTCACAGATTATTTTGGACCATTGTTTTCTGTTCGTCAATTTTCATCTGTGCCACTTTGACAATGAATGTGTGGGATAAATGGAACAACAATCCGGTTATTGTAAGTTTCGCTGAGAAATCAACACCTGTCTGGCAGATACCATTTCCTTCGGTAACTGTCTGCCCCGAAACAAAAACAAGACGTGAAATCTTCAATTTCACTGACATGTTCTGGAAGTTGGCTGAAGGAAAAGCTGAAAATATGACCGAAAAAGAGTAATGACGATTATCATAAATGAACAAGTCTTTTTTTTTTTTTTAAACAAACGGATTTTCATTTCTAGAGATTATTATCTGGAGGCTATTTCACAAGTTTGCTTATTCCATTTATTGGAGGGTTTTGATTATGGAAATAAGTTGGCTAACGGATCCGATTTGATAGGTGCCTTGGAAGAAACAAATTTGGTTTTTAATGAAACGTATTTCTATTGCAAATGGCGAAATTTCCCCAGTTATTGTGATAAGTTTCGCAAAATAATCACCGAAGAAGGACTGTGTTATAGTTTTAATGCATTCGATCCGAGAGACATCTATCGGGAAGAGGCGTAAGTAAGACAAAGAGATAAAGATCTTAGCTAAAGAATAATTTCTCTCAGTCTTGTTCAGGATTTAATCTTTGGTGGGGACTTTAACGAAACATTGGACTGGAATCTCGAAGATGGCTACAATGAGGATGCCGGGCCGGAAACATTTCCATATAGGGTACTGGGAGCTGGAGCCAGGGCTGGACTGTTTTTGGTACTGAAAGGCATCAAAGATGACCTCGATCAACTATGCCGAGGTCCTGTTCATGGTTTCAAAATTCTATTGCATACCCCAGGCGAGGTACCACAGGTGTCACAGCAGTATTTTAGAATTCCATTCGATCAAGAAGTTCTCATATCAATCAAGCCGAAAATCATCACTACCTCAGATGGACTGAAGCACTATGAACCCATGAGGTTATATCACAAAATGTTTTGTACTTTTCGATTTTCTTAAGTCTTCTCATTTGACGCAGACGACAGTGCTATTTCCAAAAGGAGAGATATTTGAGGTTTTTTAAGGTCTACACCCAGAGCAACTGCGAACTGGAATGTCTATCGAATTTTACTTTGAAAGAATGTGATTGCGTTAAGTTCTCCATGCCAAGTATATAAATAAGTAAATGCTAAAATCCATATTCCTATAATGGCTTTTTCTCCGATATTTCTAGGAACGGCTGAAATGCCAGTTTGTGGAGCTGCCAGTTTATTTTGTGTCAACGAAGCCGAAGATTCCCTTCTCCTCAAGGAATTCAAACAGGGTTTGAAAACATCTGCGGAAAATTTTCGAGGTGCCACCGAATGTAATTGTCTACCAGCTTGTACTTCCATTGCCTATGAGGCTGAAATCTCACAAGCTGATTACGATTATGCCTCACAGTTTCAGGCATACAAAGAGGAATCCTATTTGAAGGATAATGCCGGGTATATTAAGATTAATATCATTTTAAGTATTTTTTATAAATAATATTCTTATGTTTTCACAGAACTCAAATGTCAAGGTTGTCGATTTTCTTCAAAGAAGCCCAATTCCTAACCTCAAAACGTTCGGAATTATACGGTACAACGGATTTTCTTGCCAATTGTGGTGGTTTATTGGGACTTTTTATGGGTGTTTCGACTCTGAGTATTGTAGAATTGGTGTATTTTTGTACAGTTAGATTGTGTATTAACTTGAGAATGCGCAGAAAGAAACGTCTTGAAATGAAACGTCTTGAGAAAGCCAATGAGGACGGCCTTAATGGGGAATTGGATTTGGCTGAAAAAGAAGCTTAAAAATAAAGATTTTATGTTTTAATATGAATATTTTGCCAAATTTGTTATGCCTTCTAATGTTTTATTGAAGACAAAAATTTTGTAGATTAAGATTTTAAACTGTTATAGGGAGGTCTATTAAAACAACAAAATTATTGTCCACTAAAATTTGAAAAAAAAAAAAAATATTTTGTACACATTTTATTTTCAACTATAGTTACTTGTTAGTTTATGATTGTAATAAATTTTATTAAAAAGTTTTTGTTTTATAAAAATGGATTTAACCTTAATTTGTGGTGATATCTAACTGTTTTTTTTTTTTTTTTTTTTAATTTTTAATTTAGTGGTGGCCCTGATGGCTTACCATCATTTATGCTAAAAAAAATGTTCAACGCATTTATTATATCCGTTACATGTTTTGTTTAATCAATCGTTAAAATGTTCATAGTTTCCTGATCTATAGAAATGTGCGTTCCTTACACCAACACATAAAAAAGGCCCTAAGCACTTAGTTACCAATTACCGCCCTATCGCTAAATTGTCTGTTATCCCAAAACTATTTGAGTCTCTAGTCTGTGATGTTCTCTCTTTTAATTGTTTAATGTGAAAATCAGCATGGTTTTGTTAAGAAAAAGTCGACTGTCACTAATTTATTAGAATTTACAACATTTTGCATAGATGCCTTTGAAAAAAAAAAGCAAGTAGATTGTATATTTACAGACTTTAGTAAGAAATTAAAGAAAATTGGCCTTAATAATTGTTTTATAACGTGGATTTTTTCTTACCTAAGCGATAGATATTACAGTGTAGTATTCAAAGATAACCGTTCTAGTCTGTTTAAAGTTAATTCTGGTGTACCTCAGGGCAGTCACCTCGGTCCATTGTTGTTCGTTTTATTTATAAATGATCTCCCTTCAATTTTATAAAATTCCAGGGCATTGGTTTACGCCGATGACGTAAAAATATTTTGAACAAAGCTCCTTAGAGGATTGCAAAATGCTGCAAAAAGATCTGCAAACATTTTGGGAATGGTGCAATATTAATTGTTTGTTATTGAATATTGACAAGTGTAAAACATCATTTTAGATCCAAAATTATCCTTCAATGATCATTATAATTATATTCTAAAAAAAAGCCAATATAACCCTTGGTTTCATAAAGCGATTCGGCCGTGATTTCCGAGATCCTTATGTTATTAAAACTATGTTAGTTATTTTGTATCTCATTTTATAACAAATTTGTTTTCCGAAAAAAAAAACAATTTGCCGCCTTTTGGGACAAATAATATGTCGCACTCAAAAAACCGCGTGGGATACATGTATCCCAGCCCACCCAGCGCCCCCTTTTGGATATTTTTGAACTTTTTTGTTGGAAATATACTAAAATTAAATCATTTGATTGGCTTAAAAACAATAATATTTTATGTTGGATTAATAACAGCATTTCGGGTTGAAAGGTTTAAGCCATATTCTCTCCAGTTTCACACACGAAGTTGTTTGTTCTTTTCCACTTGCGTGTGCGTGCGTAACAACGGAGGTGGATTCAAAGATTTTCCTAGACAGAGCATAGACACCTATGCTCAGTTTTGGCATATAAGGTATCGGTGAAGTGTTTTCCGGCCTTGATGTCACTCTATTTAGATCATTTCAAAGAACTCCTTTCTTAAGGATTGGTCAAACTATTCTGAAGTTCCCTTCTTCCGGCACACTTATGCTTTCAGCAAATTTTTAAAATTCACTCATTACCACCTAACTATGCTATCTCGGGGAAGATGTTGGATTTCTTCTCCCCGTTTAAAAATGAATCTTTAATAAAAATTGCTCGGATTTAAAACTTTACAGTAGTTTACCGACATTTAAGTACTTTTAATTTCCAACAACCATTCTCAGTTCACGACCATACCGGATGCCCGGAAGAAAAGAGAAAACTGATACTCGTTGTTACGCTACCTACCTAAATATAAATACCAAAAAATATCATGGTCGAATGTCCCTTCAAGTACCCAATAGCTATTCCACAGAGATTCTTCGCCGAATGATTCACAATTTCATTTTCAATATTGTAAAACATCTCTTCTTCTGTGTCTGCCAACAATTCTTTTTCAATAGCACTCGTCTTCGATTGTCATCGTTGTCAAAGCACTAAGGTGCATCATTCCTTTGGTGGCGCACGGGCGGGCAGGCAGGCTACAACGAACAGCAACACAAATCCTTAGAAATCTGAAGTGTTTATTGAAATTGATATTCTTCTCCGGTGAGAAGTTTATGGTCAGTTGAGCAGACAAGATGTCGTCCTGTGTGCATAAAGCAACTATATAGTTTTGTATACCTTTCTGCAGCATGGTGCTTAGAAAAATAATACACAACCAACTTGAATATAATCCGAATTCACTTTTTCATAACGCAATATTGTCCGGCCAATGGCATTTGTATTAGTAATTTGTTTACTATTCTATGAACATAAAGGGATACCAATTTTCAAAGATTAATAATTTTTCTAATGAACTCATCCTTTCCTCTCGAGGACATACGGCCGGCACGTCCGAAAAAAAAACTTAACCGCAATTATAAATAATTTGGGTGTAAACATTAATTTCCTATGACGGTAACTAAAAGCTAAAAACTCTCAGCTTGTCCTTTTTCACACTTGCACTTTTAATACCCCAAAGGACACTATTGCATACTCCGACGACTGACACGACGACGACGATGACGATGGGCTAAATGTAAACATTATAACTTTGTTTAATGAGGGTTACCGAGACCCTTTTTTCTGTTTTCGTATATATGCTCGGCTTTTTGGGTGGTATAGGAAGAAGTATGGCCGAGACCCAGCTATGGCACACTCTCTATACCCCTAAGTGACCATTAAGTTGAAAAATTAAAACCATTTTTTGGTTTTGGAAACTTTTGTCATCATTTAAAGGACAAGGTAGGTAGGTATATGGATGTAGTGTTGTATGGGAGTCGAAATGGATGATGGTGTCTAAGGGGATATGATTCAATTATGTGGCTTGCTCATGGATGTTATGAAACAAATGTACCTATAAGGTATCCCAGCGAGGGGTGAGTGTGGTTAACGACAGTTCTTTTTTATAAATAGGGTGACGATAAGCCTTTGAGCATATAAATTCGAAGATTTAAGGATGATCAAAAGTTTTTTTTTTCGATTATACTGTCTTAATTTTTTTAAATTGAAGAAGTGGACGAAATACACTTTCAAAAACCATATTCAATATTTTAAATGAAATATTATACATATTTGCATTATCGACGAGACGAAACGCCAATTTTTATGGACTAAAAGCTGTTAAAACTATTTTGAATCAATATAGTAGTATATAGAATTTGTATTATTAAAAAAATCTTCGTATATATATTTGCATTACCTAGATGGGTCCTTTAAGGTTATTAAAGTATAATAAGGTCTTCGAAATGATCATTCGGCACTAGTTCGTCGGCGTTGGTGTTTCCATAGCAAAAAAAATTATACATATACCTAAATCTTAAAATTCGGTAATTATCCATCTTTTTATTTACATCTATTAAGAAATTTTACCATAAGGACAATAATAGGTACACTAAAAAAATTAAAGTTTTCTAAAAGAAGCTTACTACTTTTTTATCCTGGAGTTCTCTATATTAGGCACGGTAGTAGGTACCTACCCAGCCATGTTCTCGGTTCTCGGCCCTAACCCATTTTAAAGGAAAAAACCCAAGCGATTTTTTACCTCCCTCAAATTTCAAAACCAATAAAGTCAGACACTTTACATCCTCCATATTCACTAATTTCAAGAGGCACAGGACCCTCACCAAATTTTAACTCCTAAGCATAAGTGGTACCCGAGATAAAGGAGGTCGAAAATCATGAAAACCGTAACGTTCTAACTAACTTACTGACAGATCATCAAATTATGACGCTGCAGAATCTAGAAATTTTCAATAACAGTATAGGTCTTGTTGGAAATAGGTATACTTACAAAACAAATAAATACTAAAACTAATCTTATGACATCCTTAACTAAAAAATTTTTAAAAAAATCAAAAATAGAAAGAATATTATTAATTGTTACTTAATTTTTTTTTTGCTTAAAAAAAAAATATTTTTGAAACTGTTAGTGCCAGTTGTACAAAATTGGAACCTCAGTTAATCTGCAGAAATCGGCGAATTAAAATTGCTGAACCACGGGTTAAATATTATTGAACCAAGTTTGTCCCTTAAATGCAAAAGTGTTTGAACTATTCAGAAAACAGATTCTAAAATTATATTATTATATATAATTACATATAAAAACATTCTATACTAAATTTGAAAAACAATTCGTTCAAACCCGTTTAGGCTCTAGCTTAAATTACAGTTAATAGTAAACGCACGGACCGACGCGACGGACGGTATGGAAAAAACCACTTTTTCGGGGCTGTGGAATCTTAGCACCTCATATATCGGATATTCGCAAAAAAAAAATATGCAATCTAAAAGGTCAGAAATTGGTCATAAAAGGTCATTTAGTTTCTGTGTTTTCCCCTATATATAGAGGGTGATTTACATAAGGTATGAAAAAAAGCTGTATATCTTGTAGGCTGAGTCGAGCGAGACCAGTATAAAATCATATGGGAGGGGGAATGTATTTCCCCCCATTTGGGCGGGAGGGGCAATTTTCTAAAAAATTGACTTAAAATAAAAAATCATAAAAAAAAAAAAAAACAAAGGCAGCACTGACAATGTCTGTTGTTTTTTATACCTAAATCCATTTAACCCATTTCCGGCTAGCGTTGCGAATGACGTTGGTTTTCGCAACGCAAGCCGGAAATGGGAACTTCTGGAACCTTATTGATGATAAATTTAGATAAACTTAGTAATAAACTTGAGAGTTATTTGAATTATCTAATCGACCTGTTTTTGGATTTTTTCCATATATGTATTTTCTTTTTGTGTTGATTTTGCACCTTCAAAATATGAAATTTTCGAAATTTTAAAGTAAAATTTTTGGAAATATTTGCAAATTTCTTCAGAATTAAAATTTTTCAAAATAATGTTAACTACAGCTAAATAAAGGTTCCAATTATATTCTGAAATAATGCTGACGCAATTAATATGAGTTGCCTGTTTGACAGAGGTGAGATGAAAGCACTATGTTGCGTTTTCGCAACGCTCGCCTAATCCAGTAGCATTTGAACCTAAAAAAATATTTCCTTTCGTTGCGTTTTCAAATCAGATTTAACGGTTTTTTCTCAAGATATTGTGTGTTTATGTTTATAATATACCAGTTTTTTAAGAAACATAATTTTTGATTATCCAACATAACGATGAGTATTTTTTTTTTAGGTCAGTTATTGTTTTTTTCATTTTTTATAAAGTCGTTGATTGTTATCTTTTTAAGGGTTGGTTTGAGAAACTTCGAATTTATAAAGCAGTTATTTTGGTCTTGATTAAAAAAAATTAAATTAATGGTTTTTTGATTTTTTTTTAATTTTTGAAAAGAAAAATAATTTTTTCAAGTCAATTCTTGTTTGCAATTTTTGTTTTGTACCTTTTTAGGGTTTTTTTTTAGAAACTTCAAACTTATACAACAAGTAGATAATTTTGGCCGTCATTTTTAGAAAAAAATAAAATTCGGGAAAAATGTGCTCTTTGATTTTTTATTATTTTTGAAAAAAAAAATTTGGAAAAATATTTTTTTTACAATTTTTGATTTTTATCTTCTTGAGGGTTAAATTAAGAAACTTAAAATTTATACAGAGTGTACACAGGTAGTTTTAGTGTTCATTTTTGAAAAAAAAAACAATTTTGAGTTTTTTTTTGATTTTTAATTAGTTTAAAAAAAAAAATATTTTTTTTTAAGGTCAACCAAAAGCATTTCCAATTTTTTTTTTTAATACTTCCTCTAATTACACAAAAAATATCCAGTAAGTTAAATTTCAAGTTTCTAAGTAAACTGGAACTAGCAGGCGCCGGAAATGGGTTAGTAAAATCGAAGAAAAGAAACCAAGTTATGGACAACCCTATAGCATTATGTACTTATATGTTTTTAGTCATCAGTGATGATTTTTCATTCAAATTTGATCATATTTGCTGATATTTTGTCATTCAATGCCATTAGTAAGAGTATCAGTCATCTTATAATTGATAATCATGATGAATACAATGCTTTAGTCATTAAATTGATGAATATTCAATGAAAAGAATTACGAGTACCATATGTAGATATGCCCATGGATTAATTTTTTTTTAAATTTTTTGTGCTGTTTTGGAACTTTTTGGCCAGATGAAGAAAGTCAAAGTTAGCATATCGATGCTAGTAGACGTGTGTTTTATTTTTACTCTTAATTTTTTAAATAACTTAACATAACTAAATAGCGTACTTAATTTTGATTTTTGATTTAACTGGATATTTTAATTTTTGTGTTTAAAAAAGAAAACCTCATTTCATTGGATTATTTTGTTCTGCTTTTACTACAATGTCCAATATCAACTTAATTAGCACCAGCATCTTCGAAGATTCACTCGATAAAATAAGATCTGCTAATAAGGACAATGGCATCATCAAACCATCAAGTGCTACTAATGAATCAATACTCGATTCTACTAGCACGAATATAACCGTTCACAAAAAGGACAACTCTAACATAAAAAGGAGAAGTTCATCTTGTTTACCTATAAAAATTCCTATCCCCATAAAAAGTTCATCCATCTCGGCCAAAGTATGTTCGAACTTTCATTTTAAGTTCGAAAATCCTCCAACGAATTCATCGAACAAAGAAATTCCGAATATAAGACAGTTTTCACTTTCATCAATTCCAAATAAAATATCGAATATTACAAAAACAAAGACCGCTAATTTGCATGGATTCGAAAATGATGTTCTTCTTGCTAAGTTAAACAAATTGCTCTTGAATTTTGAAGATCGGATGAAGGATGAGTATCACAATATTTTATCTGGATTGAGTGATCGAGTGCAGCAGTGTGAATCTGAGATACGGAAATTACGCGATGAAAATCAAAAAATTAAGGACCAAATGGAAGAGTTCCATCGCCAACAACGTCTAAGCGAAGTTATTGTGGCTGGAGTGCCGGAAATTTCCAACGAAAGCCCAATGGGTCTTGCTAAAAAAATTGCCGAAAAATCACACCATCAAATATCTCCTCATGTTGATGCATTTCGCTTACGCTCTCAGAATTCCAATATACAAAGTCCGCTACTCATACGATTGTCTTCGGCTGGAGAAAGAAAAGCCCTGTTCACGGCTTTTAATGCGAACAAGGGTATGACTGTGGCACAGTTGTATGATGACCAAACCCCTACGGCTGATAACTCACGCATTTTCATGAACGAAAGTCTCACAACAAAAAACAAAGCTTTGCTGCGATATGCATGCCAATTAAGAAAGGAGGGAATTTTATTTTCAGTGCGAACAAAAAATGGTTTCGTTTATGTAAAAAAAAGTAGTGATGACACCGAGATAAAAATCAATTCAAATATGCTCTGAACAGATTTTATGACTGCCATTGTTTGCCCAAAATTTTGTTTGATTTCCGAGGTTTACATATTTTAAGAGAATATAAATTACAAGAGTTACACCTTCTTTTCATTTAATTTATTTGTTTTAATTTTTATTTACAAAGGCATCTTGCTTGGCTTTTAACTTGCAACATTATATGTATGTACCTATATTTGCAACTTGCAATTAGTACGTAAGCTGCTTGCTGTCAAAAATTGCATGCAAATTGTATGCTAGTTGCACGAAAATTGCATGCAATTAGTATGCTAGTTGCACGAAAATTGCATGTAACCTGCACACCACCTTGCATGAAACATTCACGAATCTTGCATGCAACTCGCACAAAACTTGCATGCAATTTGCACTCAACTTACATTAAAATTGCATGCAACTTGCAAGAAACACTTTGCATGCAACTTGCAAGAAACTAACATGCAACTTGCATGAAACTAGCAAGGAACTTGCATGCAACTTGTATGAATTTCGGAATTAGTGAATATCCAAGTTTAAACCTACCGTTACTAATTAAAAAAAAGATAACAAGCACCTACAAAGATTCCCGAGTGGAGAGAACGCCATCTCTCTCCAAGTACGAGTACGCAGAGGAAATCATTTGACAACTGGAATAGAACTTTCTAGAAAGCTTTTGTATCAGAGCATATTCAAGTGGTGTCTCGAACCATTCATCTTGCTATAAAAGGCGAAGATTTTGAGCAAATAAACACAGTTAAATTTTGAAAGCGATTGTGTACAGTTTGAAGTTTAAGGTATCCGGAAGTGAATTTAAGTTGCATCTATTGAAACTAATGACCAATAAAACAATTTGAAGTGAAGTAAAGTATGTTTAATTTAATGTGACAGTTGATAGTTAAAAGAAACGTTACAATATTTTGTTTAAGCCTTTTATAGCATGAAATATATGAAATTAAAAAAAAAAAACATTATTGTATGAAATAAATAAACATGCCTTAACCTTCTGTACTAATAAGCATTTTTGACATTTTTTTAAATTACTTTTCTACCCTCAAAGAGAAAGAGAGAAATTAAAATTAAATCAATGCAATAAAATTGCTGCATTATTATCCGATTTATCGATTGTCGCAAATAATCAAAACGATGATGTTGTTGATCTCGATATGACAATGATGATATGATGACACCAATTTATATGCAGGTCGCGAAGAAAATTACTTTTTCTCAGGGAATCTATACTTACATAATAACCTCACAGCCCCAAACCCAACCAAACCACCCATCCAACACAACACACCATCTAAGCTATATAAAAACAGGGTGGTTAATGCTGAGAAACCGCGAAGAGTCCTCTTTTGTCGTATATACTATAATAATAAACTAGGTTTATGCCATAATCTTATCATGGCCAATCACGTGTCGTGATTTCCATTTCCCAACTCAGAAACAGCAGCACATGGTTGGCAGCATTCCGCAATAGAAATTCTATCGAACTGACACGTCTGGCACTTTGATTGAGTGTTAATGCGTTTTCCTTCCACTACGATGACGATGTTGGTGATGATGATGAAGAACGAAATGAAATCATTGAACATTCACAGCATACTAACCTCATTTAATGTGAGAATTTTTAATTCCCGATTGCGTGAATTTTTTGAAGAAAATCGTGACATGTAAGTCAACGATGAGCAAGAATAAAAATGTGCGCGGGTGTACAATCGCTATTTTGATATATTGTATACTTTTTATTTATTAATACACAAATTGTATAAGTTATTTTTTATTAAAAAATTTCAATATTTTGACCTAAAAAAAATAAGTTATTTTCCTCCTTAAACACAGATTTTTTTTTACATTTTTGATCTTTGAGCTGCATTCGGAGTTAAAGATAAGAGATGATGAATAAACCTCTTGCTGGAGTCAGCAAGATGCGTAAGTTCATTTTTGGATTTAGCTTAGACTGCGAGAATGTTGAGTAGTTCAGTCGGAATGTCATTTGAAATGCAAAAAATTAGATAGGGTTTTTTTTAAATTTTAATCGTTAAGGGGGCTTATTAGGAGTCTACATTTAAGTGGGGTACATATTATCGATCACGTATGACAGTCGGCTGACTTGTCAGTCAGTCAATATCAAAAAATTTTGTGAGCATGAGCTTGCCTGGAGTTTGCTTGACAAACCATCAAACAGAGTGTACACACTATCAGTCGTGAGCAAAACTGTCATACGTGATCGATTATGTGTACCCTGGTTTAAGTTTTCGACCGTCTAGCTCCATTGCGTTGGCCGCAATCATGAACTTAAGGAAAATTGGTTTTCGTTGAATAACTCGTTTATTTTCAACTTTTGATTAAAAATGCATTTAACAAAAGTTGTTCAGAATATAATTATCTACATCTTTGGTTATAGCAGTTTTTTTCCTAGGATTAATATTTTTCCAATTAATCCGGAAAATACAATTATGATCGTTTTTTCATGTCTATTTTGAACTTAAGTAAGATAGTTAACATTTTTTTTTAAATAAAAGCAAAAAGACAGGGTATTTTTTTGATCGTTCCCTTTTAACTTTGGCCGCCATCTTGAATTCAACCCAAATTCATACCTTTTAACTTGTGTTCAAGATGGCGACCAAATTTAAAGAGGAAAGCGGTTGGAAATTTTTATATATGTACACTTTATGCCCCTCCCTAACAATTAAAAAAAAATACACTGTCTTTTTGTTTTTATTTAAAAAAAAATTGTTAACTAACGCGCTTAGTTTCAAAATAGACATGAAAAAACGATGGTTTGAATTCAAAATGGCGGCCAACGCAATGGAGCTAGGCGGTCAAAAACTTAAATGTAGACTCCTAAAAGCTCCCCTAACGATTAAAATTTAAAAAACTCATATCTAATTTTATGCATTTCACGACTGGATCTTTATTTATGTCTATATTCCGACTGGATCCTTATTTAAAAAATCTCATTCAAATAAAGCAATATTAATCATTTTTCATTTCACTGGCAATATTAAACTAATATAAATTAAGTATTCCTACAATATGGGAGAGTAAGTAGTTACTCATTCTCGTAAAATAAATTAGCTCAAGATTTCGGTTAAATTTGACATTACTTTGATAAAGAGAAGACATAATAAGGTGCACGACCGGATCGCAAGAACTTGGTCTTAATCTTGAGAAAAAAAATAAAACGTTGCTTTGGAATCCAATATTATTTGAACTATGTGGGAGTGCCAGATTGCCAAATTACAAAAAATTTGTGTGTCCTTTTTGTGTATCCTAATGACCTAAGTAGGTTTTTTGATTCATTTTTAATTCTTTGGAAATAAAACAACAAACTTATACAAAACATGTTTGTTCTGGTACAAGAATTATGCAATCTGCTGTTTTAGTTGAGTTCGAAGACTATAATGGGGCAAAACTCAATCCACTATGTATTTTCACCATTTTTGAGTTTGGAATACATCCTTGCTGATGTCGTACAAATAGAAACCAAACATCAATCTCTGTCTACCAACCGACATCAATAAGTTATTGCAAGGCAAAATTCATATAACATAACAATTATGTACTTATTAGAGTCTGAAGAAACTAACTGAATAAGACCAACGAGAGCTTCGTAAAGTGTATACGTACCTACATACATATTTACCTATCAGGTATTGGATCAGGTGCATTGCAAGAATCTTAGAAAATGTATGACCAATCAATCTTTTCAGAATTTCTGCCATTTTTTCAAAAAAATTTTGTTAAATACGCCTGCTGACAAAAATTTCCATATTTTGGTCTGAATTTTTTCATATTCTTGGACATTTTCCATATTCATTCCATTTTTAAGAATTTAATAATATAAAATTAAAACCGTAATTTTAAAACACTTTATAAACCCGCTTTCAAAAAGAAAATAATTTTTCAAAAAGAAAATCCAAAAAATATTTTTTTTTTTTTGAAAATAATTTAATGGAACGGACCTAGTCCATGGAAAAATTTTTTATCAACATCGGTTGAGCTGTTAACGAGAAAGTCGAAAATCAAAATGACGGTTCTACGGCAGGTACCGTTAATAACAGTTTTTAATTTTTTTTTCCGACCAAATTTCACATTAATATTTGAACTATTCAGCAGCAGCAGATTACAAAATTATAATAATAGCTATTGGTAAGCCCATTCAAAAAAAATATATGCGAATAAAATAACAAAAAAATAAAGCAATTTTCTCAAAAACAACAAAACCCCATATCCGAAATGCGAATTTTATGACAAAAACCTGAAAAGCAGTTTTTTTGTTTTTATTGTCATTACTACTACGAAGTTTAATCAAAATTGTTGCAGCCGTTCTTAGAAAATTAAAAAAAAAAAAGCAAAATATTTGTATGGTAGCTATACCCGTTCTAGATAAGCTTAAGCTAAAATTCGATTTTCCCCTCTACGGAATCACAAAAATACTGTGTACAAAATTTTTGAACCAAATAGGTCCACCCTTTTACCCCCCTATCAATAAACGAAAAATAACGGGATGATAAGACTAACACGGGTATGGTATGTTTCGCCAGAATTGTTTGGAAAATTAACGTTTCGCGGTGGTACATTTCGCCGTTTCTCGTTTCGCATTTTTTTATTTAGCATTTTGTTATTTCGCAATTTTCGTTTTGCAAATTACGTTTGGTTTTTTATATGATATGACAAACACGGTTGCCACTTTGGTCTTTTGTGACCAAATCTGGTCATTATTTTTTCACTTGGTCGCATGGTCATTTTTTATTCCATTTGGTCATTTTTTTTTTAATATTGATTTTATGAAAATATATTTGTTTTTATTAAGTTCTACTTTGATCTCATTTTAAAATGCTCTGAGAAATTATTTATTTATTATTTATTTATTTATGTTAGTCTAACGCCCAATTTCTTCACAAAGGTACTAAGCTAGCTTAGAACCCGGTCTAGCTGGACCAGGTACTAGCTCTGGTACTGGGTCCTAACGAAAAGTTAGTACCTGAGCATTTCTTCAAATCCCTAGTACCCGATCTAAGTTCACACAGCGGTACTAGGAACCTAATACGTCTAAAACTGGTCTACTACTGATTTTGACAACATTTTGGCATTTTAAAAATTATTTTGATATTTATTTAACATTTACGTCAGTTTTTGTGAAGTTTTTAATTAATTTTTGACAGAATTTACCAGTCTCTGATTTATTTATTACGTTTTTTGTTTGTTTAGAAGATGAATATAATAATTATAATATTGTCGTGTGTTGCATTAAATTTCTTCTTATTCAAAATATGTGAATATCTATTTTGTGTTTGTGGTAATGATTTCGCCGAATTTGTGACTTTTCGTAGTATTTTGAATTAAGTTTTGCGTGTTCGCGTTTGACCACGGACCTACTAATGGGATAACCAAATTCGCATAATTCAAATATTGGTGAAATATTTAACCGAGCATCCATTTGTTAACAACGTTTAGTCAAGGGTCAAGGAATCGGTTAAATGCATAAGCAGCCACTTCAAACTTTGAAAATATTGCTGGCTTTTATCTAAAGTTGAAAATCTAAAAACCAATATAATTAAAAAAAAAAACGCTCTTATGTTACATTTATTAAAAAAAAAAAGAAATAGTCAAGATCAAGAAGTTATCAAAACTGAGCAATATCTCTCGGACGAACAAATTGTGACCACCAGAAACTGAATCCATTTTCTACACAAGACCGATTACACAAAATTGAAAAAAAAAAATAGAATTAACAATATTAACAAAAAAACCCACTTATTACCTATTTCTTCAGAAAAAACAGGCAAGAAATGGTCAAACTAAATGAAATTAATTGCCCGATTTGAATATTAACCTGCTAGACTGTCGATTTCGAGGTCCTAGCTTAAACCAAGTCCTAACTAGTACTAGGTACCAATTTGACAGGACTAGGGCTTAGTACTTATGTGAAGAAATCATTTGGTACCGATTTGAGTACTAACAACTGGTATAATAACCAGGTCCTAGCTGATTTTGAGGAGCCAGCTAGTACCGAGTCCTAACTAGTACTCGGTACCAAATTGACAGGACTAAGCCTTAGTACTTTGTGAAGAAATGAGTTGATACCGATTTGAGTACTAACTTTAGGACTAGTACCGGTACTAGCGTTAGGACTCTGTGAAGATATTGGCTGTAATTTAATTAAGTTAATTAGGTACCTACTTTGTGAATGAATTTTATTAAAGCCTCGTTTATAGATCGAAGCCAAGCGAAGTTTTCATACAAAAAAAATTGCTTTTTTCTCAGGCGTGAAAAATACAATAAAATTAAATGCAATTATTTAAGCGAAAAGGGGAAGAAATTTCTTTCGAAATAAATATAATTCAACGGACTTATCTAAACCAAATATAAAACTAAATTAATTTTTCTTTGTACACCTTTCGACGCGAGATTTATTGATACATATTTCATTTCGGTTTGAATTTCACTTCCCATTGATGTATAAACTAGACTTAATACATACAAAAATAATATGTCGTCTATGTAATATGAAGAATATGTTAAAATAAATATGATGAATTCATTGTTTTCTGTGTTTAGAGGTTCAAATATTTCGGACCCAAATTATTTTGGTCATTTTTAGCTACAGTTGGTAATTTTTTTTTAATTTTGGACACAAACTTTATTTTCAAGTGGCAACCGCGATGACAAACCATCATTTCGCAATTTTCACTTAATATTTTGTTTGATTGGCATATTTAGGTTTGGCAATTTTTTATTTGGCATTTTTTTATTTGGCATTTTTTTTTTGGCTTTTTCTTAATTGACATTTTATTATTTTGGAATGAAAAATAATTCCGCATTTTGTTATTTTGCTTTTTTTTTGTTTGGCAATTTGATGTTCAGGTTTTTTTTATTTGGCATTCGATTGTTTGGCAATGTTTTGTCTTCCATTAAATTACATGCCTTAAAATTTCGCCAAATAAAAAAAAGCCAAATAAAAAAAAGCGAAAAAACACTGAATAGAGAATATAAAAAATATAATGTACCTACGAAAATAACTGCCCAATTGCTTAAAACCCTTTTTTCCTTGGAGTAAAATGTGAAAATCGTCTTTCTGTTATGCACTTACCTAAACTAAGCATACAAACTGAAATCTTAAATCGCGAAAGTGATTACGGCAAAAATTGCAAAACAACTAAAAAAATATTACCAACGCAAGCATGACTAAGCAACGGCTCAGAAAAAAACTGTTAATCTTGAAAGGAGACGATGGTAATGATTGGTCAAACGATCAAAACAACTAAACAGCGAAATGATTTTATTAGCGAAATAATAAAACGGCTTGACGATATTTATCGAAATGATTAAACGGCGAAACGTTATTTTGGAAAATTATGAAACGGCGAAACAATATTTTGCGAAAAAATACTTGGCCAAATAATAAACAATTTAACAAAGAAAAACTAAAGAATAATTTGCCAAATGAATTTTGCGAAATGATTGAAAATATTTTTAACAAAAAGCGAAATATAAAACCGCCGAATGTTAATTGCAGAATGATTGAAAAACGTAATGAATGAAAAAGAAAATGTAAATTGCCAATTAAGAATTGCGAATTAAACAAAATATTTAACGACTAAGGCAAAACAAGAAATGCCAAATGAATTTTGCCAAACAATGGTGACCCGACTAACACATCTGTCAACTTGCAATTCGAATTATAAAATAGGTAATGGTCTGTGACATGGTGTCAGCGAGCGGATAACTTTAACTCGCAAAATTTGGCGTTTAAGAGATGGATAACTTCATAACACACATGCTTACCCCTCGTAATAACCGGTTCAACTACAAACATATTTTCCATCAATCAGTGCATGAGTGTGACACATGTATAAGAATACTTCCACGATTTGATGAAGGCTTGCCGTCACGGTTGCCACTTTGGTCATTTGTGACCAAATTTGGTCATTATTTTTTCATTTGGTCGCATGGTCTTTTTTTATTCCATTTGGTCTTTTTTTTTTAAATATTGATTTTATGAAAATATATTTGTTTTTATTAAGTTCTACTTTGATCTCATTTTAAAATGCTCTGAGAAGTTATTATTTTTATGTTTTTTTATTTATGATTCGTTACTTTTATTTATTTATGTTAGTCTAATTAAATTAAGTTAAATAGGTACCTATTTTGTGAATTTCTTTGTATCTGTTTTTTATTCTTTTAGTTTATTTATTAAAGCCTCGTTTATAGATCGAAGCGAAGCGAAGTTTGCATACAAAAAAATAGCTTTTTTCCAGGTGTGAAAAATACAATAAAATTAAATGCAATTATTTAAGCGAAAAGGGGGGAGAAATTTCTTTCGAAATAAATATAATTCAACGGACCTATCTAAACTAAATATAAAACTAAATTAATTTTTCTTTGTACACCTTTCGACGCGAGATTTATTGATATTTCATTTTGGTTTGAATTTCACTTCGCTTTGATGTATAAACTTCATACATACAAAAATAAAATGTCATCTGTGTAATATGAAGAATATGTTAAAATAAATGTGATTTGTGATGAATTCATTGTTTTCTGTGTTTAGAGGTTAAAATATTTCGGGCTCAAATTATTTTGGTCATTTTTAGCTACAGTTGGTCATTTTTATTATTAATTTTGGACACAAACTTTATTTTCAAGTGGCAACCGTGCTTGCCGTACTTTCAGTTGAACGGACTGGAACTATTATGATAAGTTTATTAATAATAAAAGTTATCCAATGGACAAGTTCTCTATCCGTGTTCTAGTTAACACGTGTGTTAAAGAGCGAACAGTTTCTGTTAGGCTGTAGCTCAAAATTACAGTGGACACACAGATGCGCAGACACACAGACGAATGTATATTAGATTTGTGGCTCCCATAACTTGATAATTTATTTCTATTAAAATCAGTGCCGAGATTTAGCTATTTCAGCGAGTGAGGTGAGATGACTCGCCTTACTCGCCGACTCATCTCACTTCATTCGCAAAAGTGATTTAGCTATTAAAGTGAAATGAGTAATTTCGAATCAAGTTTCGAACACATGAAATGTCATAAACAAAGGCTATCTTTTAATTCTCTGTCTTTGGTTTTGTTTGTTTGAGGTTTAATTTTTCAATTTTGTATTTTAATTTTAATTAAACTTTATCGAAAAACTTAGGAAAATAAAATTTAATTAATGTGTGACTTTATTGTGAAGTTAGTGTGCCCTACCCACTCCTAAACATTCTTCCAAAATTTTGTAGTTAGTCCTCACGAAGTTGATGGGGTCGTCCTTGCGATGCTGAATTATATTTTTCACTTGTGTTAAAAAAATTTATACCTACAAATAAAATGTAAATAACAAATTAATAATGTTCATCAAATATCATTTTTACATAAATGTATGTTTGTATAAAAAAAAAAAAACAAATCTTTTATGTGCTGCATACTCATTTTTACCTACATACATTGTTGTTTTGCTAGTTCGTTTCACATACGTGAATAGGTATGTTGAAATTCCTTTGAAAAAGAACACATACTTATGCAAAAGTGGAAATTTACCAACACATACACCAAGTCACCGCTGAAACATCCGGCGAGTAAACTGACGTTTCATTTCACTCGCCTACTCACTCACTTTTACTAGCTAAATCGATTTTCAGTGAAAAGTGAGTCATCTCACTCACTCGCCATTAGCTAAATCTCGGCACAGATCTCAGATGAAGTTATTGGTTTATTCCTAAGCACCTAATATTCAGCCTTAAAATTCCCAATTCAATGATCGTATACATAGAGGCAAGTTTGTGCGTCCCAGTTTTGTATTTTATTTTTGACTCAGTAGTCAGTAGTCTCAAAACCAATTCTAATTCTTTTTAAATACCTATTTACAAAGAGTAGGTAAGTAAAAAGCGTTTCAACCTTGCAACCGAAGTCTGAATATGATCTTGACATCACCGTGAATATCATTGTCGGCTTTTTCACTTCCACCGGCATTGTATTGGATAATTAACTTGGATTTCAATTAATTATGCAAAACCATCACCACAGACATTTTTCAGGCTGCCGAATAGAACAACTTGTATGAGAATCCTTAAAAACAAAACACTTTAAACAACTCGTAAATGTTCCGGTGCAAACTCTTCTAATTCTCATTAAAATAAATGATCAGCATGTAATCCTTTGGCCAAGTTATCGCTTAGCTAAAAACAGGATTAAAAGTGAACACGACAAAACACTCTCACAAACATACACACTCACATCACACATACAACCACTTTTGTGTTGCATTTGTACGGGAATGTTTTTGTTATTTTATGCCATATCCTAGATGAGTTTGGCGCCATTTCAATAGAATTGGTCGTCCTTTTCTGGTCCTTTTCAGATGCAACAAAGGACTCCTAGCTTCCTGATGCCCAGCCGACAACATTTTCAACAGTTAACTAGCTCTACAACAACTGTATTAAATCGAGTGTCCTTGGACGAAGGTGTACCTATATATGAATATAGGCATAACTGGGCTACCATGTATCCAAGTGTCCTTTTTGAATGTTTTTTGTTTAGTTTTTTGGTAAAATGTTTCAAGCACCAAGGACATATTGTCATGGGTGTTTGTTCAATTTGCCGGTGTATTCGTTGTGTGTTGTTTGAAAATTAAGTAGCTCGTTTAGTATGCTCGGTGATTTAAAATGAACATTGGAGGCAAAATGCAAACATTAACCGTGACCATCAAGAGGACCAACCAGGCCCCTAATACGAAACGAGAACAAGGACATGGAAACTGTTATTAGACGAATAGATAGGAACTTGTTACTCTAAATGTGTACAAAATACATTATAACCTGGAGGACCCTGACTGTGAACCCGGTTCCAGTTTGTGGTTATACCGGCCGGCGGGTAGGTATTACTGATACTTCCGGTTGCATTTGTTTTATTTTAACCAAAATCTGTGCAACATGATGTCATGATTAAAGCAAACGAACAAAAAAAAAAAACAAACTAAGTACACTTTAACGTTATTTTTATACAAACGACTTAAATCCGCTTGGACGACGACATCAACACGCTAAATTGAGTTATTTTTGCTTGAAATTAATTGAAGAATCTGGGCGGATAATACACAAAACTTTATTAACATTCCATTCCGAGCAATTACATTTAACATTTTGTTTCCTCTTTTGGTAGAGGTATTCATTTTGATTTTTTTGTTCGTATTTGTTTCTGTAGGACTCCGGCCTTGGTGAAAATTGTCGACATTCCACCCCAAGGAGTATAAATAAATCCCTTTTCGGTGGGTATGGTTGTGATTGTGGCAGGACTATTTCTTTTGAGAAATTAAATGTAGTTATTCAAATTAAGTAATAAAAGTGATGGATATAAAAGACCATAGCACATAAAATAGTAATTTGGTTGAAAAGCATTTATAATGGAATAGGTTTACATTAAAGCATTTAACAGAGATTCAATGATTATGTAAGTTGTAGTTTATCATAATATTTTTAAAGAGCTTAATCAACTATGAAGCTTTCACTTTATTTTAGTAAAAACAAAACAGTTTAAACAAAATTGGATTTTTTATAACCCACCTTCTTACTTAAGGATAAAAATTTGACATAAACTTAAATAAATCGACTACAAATTTTGTTCATTCAATTCTTTAAATTTTCTCAAAAAGGTCGGTTTGACTTAAAATTGATAAGATTATTTAATATTGAAAACAAAAAAAGTACTTAAACGTATCAATTTTGAAAAAAAAAGTTGATCAAATTTTTGTTTTCATTTTTTTTTAAACTTAAAAAAATATTCTGTTTGCGATAAGAAAGTCAAAAACAAATTGCTATCGCGATTTAAAATTTTTAAAATTTTGAATTTTCCAAAAAAGAAAAAAGGGTTAAAATACTGGACAGAGAGAGAAAATTGAATACAAGACTTAAATTGAAAAGCAAAAAATTAAAAGAACCATGAACACAAAAGAAGACACTATCGATGTCTTCTTTTGTGTTCATCAAACAAAAGTTATGCTGTATAGCATTATAAAAGTACCTGCTGAAATTTAAACTGTAATATATGTACCTGCATTATGTAAATGACCTTTTCTTTAATTTTTTTTTTTTTTAATTTATTGACTTAAATAATTTAACTTTTAAGGTTTTCGCGGTTGTTGGACATTATTTTATGTTTTTTCGGATTAGCCGCGTAAAAATATTATATATTTAGCGAGTGCAATACTGTAACTGTACTCACCCCGAACGTTTCAGGTTTCGCTACAAATTGCATTGAGCGTGGTTACCGGTGGACACTCGCTAAATATATAACATTTTTACGCGGCTAACCCGAAAAACCATTAAATAATTTTATTTAAATATAGGATAAAAGAAAAGATTTCTGGCTTTCAAACCCGGTATAGTACTTCATTGTAAGTGTTGACATTGCGTTTTAATATTTTTTTTTTCTTTTTAAGTAATTCTTTTCTAAAATTGCCCCTACCTCCTAAACGGGGCGAGATAGACCCCCCTTCCAATAGTAAAAATGCTTGTTTTTGACCCCTCTACAAAAAACCGTTATAAATTTTTGGCACCAAAGTTATCGTACTCGTGCCGTTTTTTTGGTCTCTATGTCTGTTTATTCTATCTGTATACGCTGTACCTAACCCAACAGCCTAAATATTTGGCCAAATTCCTAAACGCAAAACTTGCAAACAGTTCCAAAATGCAAACGTAAGCATCCCTGCTAAGTAGATTGTCCATAAACGTACAAGATTTTATTTTTATTCGCAAATGCAAATGTATTTGTGCAAATGTCAAAAATATCTTGCGCACTTCACTTGCATTTCAATTTGTTTTTGTCTCAGCTTGCTTCTTTCATTTGCTTTGCATATGTTTTGCTTTACAAATGTTGCGTTTAGGAATTTGCCCTTTTACTGGCTGAACAGAATGGTGACGCAGTCGGAGACGAAGCCGGAGCTGGAATAGCTGTCAAAATATTGAATACACGCAAATTCAATGTTGCGAACACAACGGAACGTAGACGCATACGGAACTGCAGACGCAGACGGAAGAGTTCACCAACTTTTAACTTTTCACGTATGGCACTTTTGACGTTTCAAATTGTATGAAGAAAAAAAAAACATCTTTTGGGTCGGAAAAAAATATTGTGGTTATTTGTATCGCGAAAAAAATTATTTATTAAAAGGAAAATTATTGGAAACAAAAAATGTGAATTCTGAGCTTGTACACAAGAATATTCTTTTGTTTTTCTTCAAAATACTTTCAAAGCTGTACAGCTCCATTGTGGACATGTAAAAAAAATAACGTACGACACTTTTTGACAGCTCTTCCAGTTCCGTCTGCGGCTTCAGTTCCGTCATTCTATTCTGTTCAGCCAGCTTAAGATTTTTGGGTATTGGAGGAGAAATCGATATATTTAGCTCCGAATATAACGGTCGGTATATTCTTGTAGCTGCGCACAGTGAAGCGATCTTTTTGGTGAGAGTTTGTCGATGGTGTTTATTTTACCCCGACTCCACAGGAGATAATTCATCTTGGCACGAAATGTCTTGTGGAGTAGCGATATTTAATCTTATGATATGATGTCAGCGATCTATCTCTGAGATGTTATCTTGACATGGATTTCTGACATGGAATTTGACAGATGGTTGTTTTTTGTAGCTTTTTATTTAGAAATGTCATTTTTGTCATTGTGTATTTTCATCGGAGTGATGTTCGCTGTATTTGCGGGTGAATTTTTGTTTCATTTTTATGAATACCAAATTTCGTTTAATTTGCGTTCGTTATATTTATTATTTTCGTGGTCTTTGAAGTCTTATTTATTTTTTATGTTCATGAAAATTTCACAGAAAATATTATTTTATTATTATAGAGGAATCTGCCAAAAATTGAACTTACAAATTTTAGCCCCGGTCGAAATTAAGGGTACTTTTTGGAAAATGATTAAGACATAATAATAAAATTCTCTACCGAATTTCAGCTCTGTCGGAATTTTTTCGAAGTGAAAGTCTAATTTTCCTGAGTTCCACATTTATACGCAAAAAATCAACCATCAATCGAGGTACGAAATGAAATATCATGACATGATTTGCTCAGCGAAGATATATAATAATGTCTTGATATGGATATCAGATATTTGGTTGGAGAGAAAAATCTCCTGTGGAGTCGGGGTGTTAGGATCTACATATTTCGACGAAAAAAGATGTGAATACTTTTCGGCCACTCAAATGCTATCGCATTGTTTTTTTTTTTTTTCAACGCAAAGCTTCTAACTATACTGTGCGCGTAGCCTTATAGATTTCAATTTCTAGAATTTAGAAGTAATTTTGGTAAAAATGTATAGTTCACTTTGAATGAGTTCCAGTTTTGCAAACTCAACAGCATAATTATATTAAACTTACTCATTTTTACCAATCGCTGCCACATATTCTGAAGATAAAAGTAAAAGTTTTTTAATAAAATAAAACAACTGTTGGTAATATATAAGTGGAGGACATATATTTATTATAGAATAGTAGCAACCTTAAATTAACCTTTTACAATTTTTTTTATAATAATTTAATTGTTATTTTTTAATATATCTACTTTTTTGACAATATTTAAATTATTTTTTTTTTGAATATATAAGAGAACAAACATAAACAATATTATGTAAAACATTTAAGGCTTTCGATATAATTGTATAGTTTTTTGAAGAAAGATACAAACAACAAAAAAAAAAAACAAAGTATGTATCATTCAAATTAAGAAATCATTTTCTATATAATTAATTAAATTAATATAATAAATGTTTTGTTTTTTTTTAGTAAATATAATTATGTATTTCAACAATAATTTAGTTTTTCTAGCAATTGAATTATGTAATTAAATTTTATTTATTTTGTTAAAAATGATATGATTATATGATGAGTGTATTTTGTTCGATAATACATAACTAGTCTTATATATGTGGATATTTATTCATTTTTATATGTTTTTTTTTTGATAAAATCAAAAGAATTATGTTCTTTTTTTTTAATTAAAATTTACAAAAGCTCATAATTTTATATATTTCATGCTAATTTATATATAATATTTCTTTTTTTTTTTTTTGGTAGAACTTTTGGTCATTTTGTTTATGTTTTTTTCTTTTTATACAATTAATCTTATAAGCCTATTTTTACTAAAAGTACAATTTTATCGTACAATATTCAAACTTAAATCGTATAATATAATATAATTTTTTTTTATATATATATATGTATATGTACATAGGTACCTTATTGAATTTTATGTTAATACAATAAATAATTGATATGTATTTACATTGAATACGCTATTAATGTGATAACATTTTATGGCACATACGTAATATATTATGTAATAATATTTTATCTTAATTTTTTTTTTAAAGTTCTTTCTTAAACTATGAAAAATCATTTTAAATAGGTGATTAAGAAATGAGTAAGAGTTTTTATTTAAACAGAATATAGTCGAATCAGCCTAATTGAAATGGCATGGCAATTCGTCAAATTATCAAAAAAAAAAAAAAAAAACATAAGAGAGCGAATTTCAACAGACAGCCGCAAGATATCGCAAAAAATTATTAATTGTGTGTTGTCGTGTCGTTGGCAGAAGAACACATTATTGACAGACTATCCAATAGGTGAAATATTTTTAAATTAACTCTTAAATATATTTTTCTCTTAAAACGTGATTTTCAGTTAAGCAAAACAAATTTTTAGGGAGTTGTGAGAAAATGCTTTGTCATAGATTTAGTTTTGTTTATATTATCTTTTTTTTTTTTTTTTTTCTTCAATTAAACGAAGTTCAAGTAAGCTTATTCGACTATAAACATTGCTGTGAGATATGAAATTGCAGTATTCTCAATTAGATGGAATGGGACAAACTATCGCTTTGAAATTAATACAAACAAAAATATATAAAATCCTTTTTGTGTGTTGTCAATATGAGGATATCAGAGAATGTAAAATAATAAATAAATAAATTTGGTTAAACAACAGCTCATGAAGAACTAGGGCTGCAGGAATGGAGGGGGCCTACAGTTTATTGCTTAGGTGAGCAGTACTTTTCCATGACAGGAGAGATACTCTTTGAGGATTTGTCACTTCCTCGCAAGAGGCTGTAGCCCTGAAAAAGATTTTTTGTTTTTACATGGCAGTGGCAGGGAATCGAACCCAGACCTTTGACGTGACACTCCAATGCACTAACCATTACGCCAAGGACTACGCCAAGGCCCATAATTTGCATGAAACCTTCACATCTAGTAAAATATTTAAGAACGGTAAAGTAAAATTTTAATTTTTGTACATTGATGCTTCTGGCATGAGGGAGACGATAGCTGTTTTAGATATACCTACTCATTTTCTCTTTTAATATTTTTTCTTAGATCCGAAACCATAAAAAATAAAATAAAATGACTTTACATAAGTAGTTAATTTAAATATCGCCAGTTAACTACTTATCAACTATTTCTCATTTAAAAAAAAAAAAAAAAAGTTATAATTAAAAATAGACGAACCTTTTTAAGAAAATTATCATTATATAAAATGAATACACAAAAAATAATATAACTTTTTCTATCCAATTTTAAGGGATTATATTTTGTTGGGATTTTCATTTTTTAAGATCTAATATTTTTTGAATATTTCCTTTCAATTCGGGATTTTTGTTTTATGACTAAATTCTTTGGGATTTTCTATTAGGCATGGCGCTCACTGAAGTGGTGACGAAGTGGAGTGGTAGTGGCGTGGTAACTAAGTAGCAGGTGGAATTGGTAAAACCTATGTAATTAAATGAAGACACGCTCATCAAAGTGGAGTGGCGGTGACATGATATTTTGCAGGTGGTATGGTGCCAGTCTGCTGCCACATATTTAGAACATGTTTAATATTCAAGTGGCATGTGAGTGGCGACGAAGTGGATTTTTGCACTGTATACGAGTATGCTTGTGATTATTGACTTATAGACCGAGAACTGGTGAACGTATTTTTCCACCGCAATGCGCGTTAGATGACTTTCATATCATTTCGCCGCCACTCCATCGCTAATCCACATGCTCACTACTCCACTGCCACTCGCTATACTCCTTCACTACTCCACTTCGTCAACACTTCAGTGAGCGCCTTGCCTAAGGAAGAAAAGAATCGAATTTTCAAATTAAGTTTTGAATTTTTGTAATTTTATTTAACAAACTAGTATCGTCCCGTGGCCGAAACTCGGCCAACAAAAACTGAAACACTCTAGGAAGGAGAAGAATTTTAAATTTGTTTGAAAATATTGAAGAAAAAAAACATTTTTTTTAATATGCAGTGTTCGACAGTACAAAAACAAAAATTACCCACAGCCTGTAAATGCGTGCCTCAAATAGGTACATTCTGCACATCTCCGCAATTGTTGCTTTCCAACCATATAAAATTTATCGAAATCGGTCAAATACTTTTTGAGAAAATGGTACCACAAAATTTATTTTAGCCTATTTATATATAGATTTATATGCATAATTCGGACCCATACATATAATATGGTTCTTTAATTTTCAATCTTTTCAATTTTTTTGAGCTATTGGATTTAAAGAACTTTTGTACCTAATATCTTATTAATTGGTAATTATGTCAGTTATTCGAAACTTAACTTTTTTTTGGATTTTGAGTTTGCGGAATGGCAATGTTTCGAGGTTTTATCTTGAAGTTCCGAGGTCTAAATTTTTTTAAATTTTTAATTTAATTTAAATTCAGTTTTTCAGGAAATTTATGCTGAGTAACTATATTGTACTGTAGTAGCCGTGGCGTGATGGTTAGTGCGATGGACTGTCATGCCGGAGGTCTAAGGTTCGATCCCCAGACTCGCCACCTAAAGAAAAAACGGCTACTGCCTCTTGCGAGGAATTGACAAATCCTCCAAGAGTATCTCCTGTCACAGAAAAGTGCCGCTCGTTAGCCGTTCGGATTCGGCAATAAACTGTAGGTCCCCTCCATTCCTGCAGACACGCACACAGAAATGGTTGAGAGTTGTAAGTCACTAGGCCCTAGTTCTTCATGAGCTGTTGTGCCATCAAATTTATTTTTTATTTAACTATATTGTATTATTATTATTTTTCGGAAGTTAAAATTTTCAGAACTTTTAATTATTGAAATATTGCTATTTTTTAGTTTTTGTTTTCTGGATTTTGATTTCACGGGATATTTAGCTTTTTGCTGTTTTTTTTAATCATAAACTTTTATGAATCCCAGAATTTTCACAAATAAAAATTGCAAAAATGGAATTTAAGAAGTTTTTATTTCTAAAAATAGAGGAAAGTTAGGGCTTGGAAATTATTTGTATTTAAATATTAATCCCGTTGAACTAAACACTTCAGAAGAAGTGTCTATTTGTTTAGGTAGGTACTCTCTCAAAAACTCAAATAAAATTAAAAATTTCAAAAGTATGTAATATCTCGTTTTTAATTCATTTTTTTTTATCGTATCATATTTATGTAAATTTAATTATAACTCATTTTAAATGATAAGTGTTTATTTACATAAATGTGAATTTTAATCTCGCAAATGATACAATTTAAAATAAAACCAAAATAAATCCTATATTATGTGATTATAGAGCTCTTTGAGTTGTAATCTTCTCGTTTATATTTTGTTATTTTTGTTGTTGCTGATTTTTGTTTTACAAAAAGGGATTTAATCAACGCTATGTAGTTATTACAGCATTGATACGCCAGTGACCTTTGTTCATATTTATATATACAACAACGATCCCAAACGAAATCATCCCATTCACAAACAGAAACAATCCCCATTCCAGTGGAAACAAAAATTAAAATAAAATGTCCAAGTCCATCCCTGATCGGCTTAAAAACCAACCCCATACATAATACTCTGTGCTGATGAATATTACCAGGTAGCAACCAACCTCTATAACCGAACATGATATTAATCTCTGATAAAAATGAATGTGATTGATAACCCTCCTGCTGCCACCGGAAAACATGCAATTAAAATTCCAAGCTCGAAGATAAAATATTTTGATCAAACATCGGCTTGTTCGGGATGCTGGGGCAGTACCTAGCTGTACACAGTCGTTCATTGTCCACGCACACATACCGTTATTCCATATCCGACAAGCAATTAAAAAAAAATTCAAACAGGACTCATTATATCCCAAAAACTGACACAACACAATTAAAATAAAAAAAAAAATATTAAATAAATTATTAACGTACAAATTCCAAGGAACAAAAATGCAAACACATAAAACTACAACAGGATAACATTTCGGTGATAATTGGGAACAACATTCATTTATTTAATAAATATTTTTTTTTTTGTATGATTTTTGTTTGTTATTTTGCTTCGCTCTGGCAACGATTTTTTTTTTTTAATTTATAATCTTTTTTACGTATCTGTATCTGAATATCGCGCCCTCTATCCGTCACTTGGGTCGGTCGGTCGGTCATCTACTGTGGGGATACAGTTGCAGTACCATTCGTTAAGCTTATAGCCAGACTTGTGGTCATTAGTCCTAGAGCTGCCGCTGCTGCTGCTGTGGCATTTGGTGGGCTTGTGGCTTCCTTTAATGAAATAAAATAAAGGTTTTTATTTTTTGATATTATGCCCGGGTGTAAATACGTATACATTTATTATATTTATAGGAAATCAGTTAACAAATTTAATTATTAAAAATTCGTTGTTTTTTTTTTAATAAATCCACATCAAAACTTACAATGCTTAGTGTACGAACAATACAGGCTCGTGGTTGAACGTCCAACGGTTCCAGTGCTGGAGAACTGCCACGTGATGACACCGATCCGTTAAGTTTCATCATGTCATCGGAGTGATGAGTTGGCGATGAGATTGACATTTGTCCGTCCAGAGATGCGCCACCATCCGAATGAATTTCCTGAAAGAAAAGTACACAGCGAGGAATTAGTTTCAACTCTTCAAGCCATCAGGAAGAAGCCGAATGAGGAATGAGTTAAAAAAGGATTCGCGAGTTCCCTCTACTTGTCATCATTCATCATTCCTAATTACTTTTGGCGGAAGGAATTATTATAAGCCAGTGACGATATAGACCACCGCATAGTGTGCCGACATGTCCCACACAAACAAGAGAGCAAGGGATTAATGAGGAAAGTTTTTGGTTGTCCTTTAATTAATTTGCAAATGAATATTTTAACAGAAGGTTCTTGTTTAAATGGAGATGTACGTATCCACGCATACATAAAGAGTCATATCGTATATATAGGAAGATACTTAGGGTAATGTTTTAATTATGTTCTTAGACAAATTAAGACAGATCACTTAATGCAAAAGGCTGATTAATGAGGTACATTTAATTTAATCATTTTTACGAATTCAAATTGAAAAGTTTAGGTACACATATTTCTTTAACACCTTGGCACCAATAGGGCCTTAAAAGAAAAAATTGTTCGCGTAGGATTAGAATAACATTTGACCAAAAAAAAGTTCAAAAAGCTAAAACTTTACTTCAAATGTTTAGGGTATTTATTAAAAAGTTTATTTTTTTTATGTTGATAACACTTCTATAGGAAAAGCTAATTTCACAGCTATTTTTTACTTGCAAATGTATATAACATAAGAATTAGGGAAAATTTGAAAATGTTGTTGTTTTATAATCATACTCTTATTAATACACACAAAAACTCTTATTAATGGTAATTTCTATAGAGAGCCATTGTTTCTTGATCTTCCACTGTTTCGTTAACGACACAATCGATTTCGTTCGCAATTGTTTTCAAATTTAATTTTTTCTTTTTTTTTTTGTAATTTTCTCAAAAACTAAAAAAGATTTTTACATTTGGTTTCCAGTATTTGACTTAAAATTGATGAGGGCATTAAATATTTGCAAAAACAGTGGTACTTAACTACATCATCCCCTGAAATATATAAAGCACGAATTAAGGGACACCCTGTATAATTATTAATACTTAAATTTTTTTTTAAAGAAATATTAGTATAATTTTTTTAAAAAATATTATTTTCGCAACGATTTTTAAATTTTATTTGCATAAATTTATATTTTCCCAGAATTCAGACGACGCGCGGTTCCAGCGTCTTATTTATTTGAAATTAAAATTTTATTAGGGGTTGTTTTAGCAAATTAAAAATTACTTTTTAATCATGAAGATTTAATAAAATCTGTTATATTCGTTTGACTACTCGTATTTTGATTAATTTTTTTTTTGTAGGGAACGATTCTAAGAGCTTGAGTTTTGAAAGCATCATAGAAATTTTTGTTTGAATAAGATCGGGTCTAAAGTTTAGTGGATACAATATCTCTTGTCATGGCAAAGCCTATAGGGCTTGTAGGTTAGATTAGGCAAGGTTTGAAAGGGTGATATTATGGCAGGCTGCATCATCTTACTCGGATCTCAGTGGATTACCTGTGTTCCTCAGGATAAAGGTAAGGATGGGTAAGGAAAGGAATTGGTGGAGCTTAGGGGTAGTTTTAAGGTGTCTCCTTGAACCATCTTGAAGTCTGGAAGAATTTCAGCATGTTTTTCAGTGGCAAAAATGAGATTTCACCCAGTTCGTCGGAACAATATTCCCCCAGAGCTGTCTTTCTGGTTTTTGCTAGGCTGGGACAGACACATACAAAGGAAATGATAGGAGCTCTTCTCAACCTCTCCACCAGGACAGCTTCTGCATAAGTCAGATATGGTGCACTCATTCTGCTCATGTTGGTTTTCATTGAGTTGTGAACACTTAGGATTCAGACAAAGAAGGTATTTAGTTTGGCTCGGATTAAGAGGTGAACTGTTTGTGGCCAATTCTCCACCATTTCATTCCCAAGCATAAATAGTTTGGGTCAAGAGAACAAACTCGTAAAGGGGGTCGGGTCTACTTTTCCCTGTTATACGCCGACCGTTTTATAAAGCCAACAAAAATCCATTCATATATTATTTCTTAATTTTTTAGTGAATAAGATTTTGAAAAATTAAATTAAAAAAATTAAAAATTGTTTTCAGACCCTAATAATTTTGTTCAAAAGTTTACGTTACTAAACTATTTTTGTTTGTAGTATTTAATAATGATCTTATCAATTTTTAAAAATAAGATGCTTATGTCTTTTAGTTTTTGAAAAAAAAATATAGAAAATAACAAAATATATTTCCAGTCGATTTTTTAAAAAATTGCCCCTCCCCCTCATATATGATTTATTTCTTGTTTCAAACCAACCTACAATCTGCACACCCTAGTCTATTTTTTGGCTTCTTATGTTAAAAATTTGTATCGATATAAGAGTTACCTACTTTTTTTCAGGAGATCATAATCTAGTTCTTCATGAATATATATTAATGTTGGTATAATTTTTGGGCTTGTAAATATGTAGACGCAAAGTTTTTGACAATGCAATTTGATAGAAAGTGACACCATTTTCATTTCGAAGGAGATGAATTGTAAGAACAAAATTTGTACCACCATCAACATTGATAAACCAATAATAATAAAATTTCAGTTGACAGTAACTAAGTTGCACGAAATAAAAAAGTACGCATACGCCCCAGTGAACGGTTAAATTCAGCTTCTTGTATTTATACCTATTTTTCCAAGCAATTCGCGTTAATAGGCATTTATTTTTATATATTGGGGTCGAAAATTATATATCGTCGCGTCGTTCGGAAGAAATACGAAACTATACTCAACGAATTTTTGAACTGACGTCACAGTTTTGTGATCAAAACAGTTTTTTTTTTTTTAGGAATATCTATACTTGTGTCAAAAAATTTACTGACAGGTGTTAGGAGGATAGAAAGACAGACTTAGCTTGTATGAGTACACATCTCCACCAAACCAATCCCCGGTCAAAAGTTTCTTATCCGCCGGTCATTGGGCTGTGTGCTCTTGGCACTACATTTACCTGTGGGATATTCGCAAAAAAAAGTATACCACTTAAGGGCCACTGGATAGTGATAAAAGGTCAGGTAATTTCAGTAATTGGTCAGGCATAGGTTTTTTTAATTAATTTTTAAAGTTTTTTTTCCTGACCATTTTATGACCATTTACTGACCTTTTAGGCTGCATACATTTTTTGCAAATATCCCATATATGGGGTGCTAAAATTCCACAGCCCGGTCATCGGTGTAAAAATGGATCAATTTCTATCCGTTATTTCTACTTTTATTGAATCCATACCTTGGTTTTGCCTAAGTAAGTCATCAAGTCCTCCTTTCTGTCAACCTTTCTATGAAAGAAGGGTCTTATTGTTATTAATTTATTCGTTCACTTCTTCCTATATGATGACGCCAACTCTTTCTTTTTATATGATTTTCATGAATTCACTACCTGATGGGAAAAGCATTGTCTGGAACTTAATGAAAAACAAATTAGTTGATCAATCATCCTATAGTTAACTTAATTAATGAAAATTATAAAAATCCATGTAAATATTTTGTTTGGATTCCATGATGTCCTTAATTAGCTAATAGGATAGAAGAGTTCTTGGAATAAATACCTATTTTACCTCGATTACGCTGCAAATACAATCAGAATAGGTAGATATTTTTCAAAGCTCATGCATTTCTCTTTGTAAATTTATTAAAACCCTCTTGGTCATAAAATTCAGACCCCACTTACGACAATAAGCCCTATTGTCAATTAAGAGTGGCACATCTATCTATTTGTTCAAAATTTGCAACATTATCCATCCAAACCCGAGACAATAAAATGTCAGACGCACTTCATTCGTCTACATACCCAGGGACACCCTAAAATCACATTTCACTCAGCTTCCATATAGTCTAGGCATACATCTACCCAATATAGGTGTACTCACCTCTTTGGGAATTGAACCATTCGGACTGCACATCATGCCACCATTGATTTCCATGCAAGCATCACCATCACTGGCATTGCCATCGCCCGAAAAGCTATTGTTGCAGCTACTGACACCACCGCTGCCGTTGCCATTTAGAGTGCCATTGACTTTAGGCGGCACTAGTGTGGCGGATGGCACTAATTCGACCGCCCCATCTCCACCACGATTGCCAGTACTAGCACCAGTGCCAGCACACGCTGTTGAAATGCAAACGTCACTTTCGGTTACAAATGTACCATTCATTTGGCTGATTCCATTTATTTCCTTGTTGTTTTTGTTGATACTGTTAGCGTTGTTGTTGTTATTGTTGTTGATAGTGATATTTGCAATGCCTGTGGTATGTGATGTCTCATTGCCCAGCTCATAGATGTTCACCATGTGGGCAGCCTGGGCGTGCACCATCAGATCCCAGGGATTTGTGAATGCATCCTTACAAACTGCACACAACAGTTTAGCTCCCGCGGGTGGATTTTCTGAAAGTAGACGAAAATATTAAATTAAGCATCATGTTAATTTGCATCCTGCGCTGAATTTGGATGCAAGGCTGAGTACATCCTGTTAAAAACTATATGCGTGCAATGTTAACATTATCTAATCCTTGATTCAGGATAAAATATACGCAACACACATGCGCTTATTTTAAAAGGTAATGTCTCAACCAAACAATCTCTTCTCCAAACTATAAAGAAATTCTCATAAATTAATTACTTGATGCTAATGCTATGTCCTGGCACTTGCATGTAAACCTTAATTTACAGTAAGTCCTTTTGTGGTCCAATAATTCACCGAGGTCCGAGAAGCATTCTCTGCAGTTGCCACAAATTAATGTGTCCGGATTACCTAGAATCAACAAAAACAAAAAACAACTTTGAATAAGATACAATAACTAAAGAAAGAACAAACAGTTTGTTAAGCTGCAACGGGAAGAAGGAGTGTGGTGGCAAAATCAAGCAAAAAAAAAAAAAAAACAGTAAGTTGTCTACAACAACCCGGGGCTAAAGGACACATTTGGCATTATGTTGCTGTGTTCTCGTCGTCGTCGGCTTCATCGCAAGGCATAAGCACTTTTGCAAACACAAACAACATTTTCATCTGTTTTTCCATTGCCAAAGGACCTTCGAATTATAGTAACGTTTTGTGTCGTATCCGGCGAAGTCTTTTTACGCTTGCATATGCACCAACTTTACATACGAGTAATATAAGTGCCGGCTTGCAACAATGGCCAATGTTTGTGGTGCACAATTAGATGGCTATGTGCAATGTGCCTCGGTCCGCGGCCCTGATCCTTGTGGTATTTTCAAGTTTAGTTTGTGCAATTGTGGCAATTGTTTATCCATTATCCCCTTATATTCATAAATCACAAGTTTTGTGAACTTTTCATATTAGGAAGAAGGAATTTGGAGGGTTTCGTTCGGGTTATTGTTTAGTGAAAATGGTTTTAAGAGAATTGTGTTAGATGATATTACAGAAATATGTACCAATCTTCAAAGGTTGGGTGGTGGGCTTTTTTTGAGAGCGAAACGTGGTAAGAGGCCTGAAAAATATTTATTTTAGACCGACTTTCGAATACTGTGTTGTTGTGGAACTCATTTTTAATACTTGCCTTTTTTTACTCGTCAGACGTCAATTATTTGACTTTTTTGGGAATAACAAATATGAAAGTGTAATATGCCATATTCTTTTCAACTACTTGCTTATGCAGATAATATTGACATCATTGGGAGAACGAAGGCAGCTGTTACCGGCGCCTTTTTAAGTATTGAAACGGAGGGGCGGAAAATGGGTTTGGCTGTTAATGAGGACAAGACGAAGTATATGCTATCATCGAGAAAGGAATCTCAACATCGTCGACTCGGGCAAAACGTCACGATGGATAGGTATAACTTTGAAGTTGTCAAGGACCCTAATTATCCCGGTGCTGCTATATGGGGCAAAAGCATGGACCTTGTCAAAATCGGATAAGAATCTGCTTGGGTGCTTTTCGGTCCAGTCTGTATCGATGGAGTATGGAGGAGAAGATTCAACAACGAGCTTTACGGGCTTTACAGCGACGCACGTCGACCTGGTCAAAAAGTTAAAAATACAGAGGCTGAGATGGCTGGGACACGTGGAGTGTATGGACACCAACGCCCGACGATTCTTAAAATCTACCCCTGACGGTCTGCGCAGCAGAGGAAGACCCCACCTAACTGCCTGAACAGAATAGAATGTTGGAACTGGACCCGCAGACGGAACTGGAAGAGCTGTCAAAAAGTGTCGTGCGTTACTTTTTTTACGTGCCCATAATGCAGCAATACAGCTCTGAAAGTATTTTGAAGAAAAACAAAACAATATTCTTGTATACAAGCTCAGAATTCACATTTTTTGTTTCCAATACTTTTTCTTTTAATAAATATTTTTTATTCGCGATACAAATTTAATAACCACAATATATTTTTTCCGACACAAAAAGTTGTTTTTCTCTTCATACAATTTGAAAAGTCAAAAGTGCCGTACGTGAAAAGTTAAAAGTTGGTGAACTCTTCCATCTGCGGTTACGTTCCGTTGTGTTCGCAACATTGAATTTTTGTGTATTCAATATTTTATTTTGACAGCTATTTCAGCTGCGGCTCCGGTTCCATCTCCGTCTCCATTCTGTTCAGGCAGTTAGCTGACGCACACAAGTACAGAACGACCTCAACCAACTTGGAGGGCGCAACTGGAAGCAGCTAGCTATAGGGACCGAGCTGGCTGCTGGAGGGGCTTGTTGGTTGAGGCCGTAGTCCGCATCCTGGATTATGAGCGCCATCTAAAGTAAGTAAGGAATATACCATGGATGAAAATAATTTACTTTTTCTAAGATTCCCAATTTTTTAGAACATTTAGCAAAGTATTGATGAAAAATTTCGGGCATTTTATAAAGCAGGTATGTTTTCAAAACATTTATTAACTTTCTATTGGAAGTTATTGTAATTACTAATTGGTCCGATTTGTCGAATTGAAAATTTTAACATTTCTCCACGTTTCGAGGTCTCTGGAGCAGGGCTGCCGTTTTGAAAACTTGCATGGGATTATTTCAGAACATTAATTCAATTTAAGGATTACCTTGCCAGTTGCCTTTTGTTTTGCTGATGGTTTTTCGTTGTTTTTATCGAAATAAAATATTATAAAAATGCTTTAATATGCCTTTCAGTGTGATTTAAAATGAAATTAATCAAACAATTGCGTAAAAAATTAAACTTTAATTTTCATTTTGTCTGCTGTTTTGACATTTGACAGAAAATGTTACCTATCCGGATTTTTGATTCGAAAACATATCATATACTAACCTCTATCTTAGATGGCCTATCAGATTTCCAACCGAACGTGGCCATTAACATTTAGTTGACAGTTCAGACTCATAAGAATGAATATACAAACAGGCCATTTAAGGCATGAACGCAGCAGATGGAAACAGAGATGCCATATGTATTTTTTTTTACCTCCACGGTTATTAATGAATTTTTGCAAAAGTTTTGGATGTTTTCGAGGGGAGTACAATTATACTAAGGGAAGTACGGGAGTATAGTGAATGCCAGGAGAGTACGAATACTCCCTTAGTACTCATTTCGGCAGCCCTGGTCTGGAGTTCGATTCCATAGTCCCCTTTCACACGAAGATACTAGTTGCTGGAGATTTTGTTGACGTTTTTTTTAGATCTCCTTAACAATCTCTTGTACCTTTTACACGCAAGCAACAAAAATCCGGAGATTTTCATATTTTCCTTTTAAACTAACTTGGTTGAACACACACAAACGTTATGTGAAGAGAAACGTCAAAAAATCTCCAGAATTTGTTGACCGGGGAGATTGACCGGGGAGATTTCGTTTACCCCTCTTTCTTCCTGCCCTTCTCGCCAATGAACTAATTGTTTTCGGCAACTCAGTCTCCTCGTTTGAAAGGGGTCATAGTTTTCAGAGAGATGTATGTGTATTGTGTGTGCGTACGTTCGGAATTTTTTGTTTGCCGTTTAAATAAGCGTTTCGTAGTAATAATACGTCATTGTGTGATCTTAAACTATTTGTGATAAAAAGGAATAGGAATTGAACTCCTCATTATGGCTACACGTCTATAATTTGGTTAAAATTTTTTAAAGACTATTTTCAGTAACGTTTATTTATTCTGAGAGATTTTCGTTCCCTTTTTTTTAAATACTTGCAAGCTCCAAATTTTTGGCTCCAGGAAATCAAAGAATCATAACTTATTTCAAATTAAATATTCCAGGTTGATGTAGACATGCATATTCATAGCAGGCCTAAGTCAATATTAAAGAAAATATAACTTACTGTACAATTTGAATGGACCCCACTGTGTTTGCTGCTGTTGTTGTTGTTGTTGTTGCTGATTCTGCTGTTGCTGCTGTTGTGCATTAACCTGCTGCAGCAATTGTTGTTGGAACAATTGCTGCTGCTGCTGGTGTTGGTGCTGTTGTTGCTGTTTATGGTTCGTCTGCTGCTGAATCAGTGATGAACTGTTTACACACAATGTTGACATTGGTTCACAATTCGCCATCGATGCGGCCGTTGTCGTCAACGGATTATTATTTGTGATGCCCGACGATGTGGATGGCACTACTGTAGAGAGGACTGCCGATGGAGGTGCATTGATTGTGGGTGAGGTGGGTTTCAAATGGAGTCCAGCAAACTGATGTTGTTGTTGTTGTTGTTGTTGCTGTTGGTGTTGATGTTGCTGCTGTTGTTGCTGCAAAAACGCATTCAAACTGTGATGGGGTGTCGTCCCAGACCCAGCACCACCCACCCCATTAACCATTCCATTAGCAGCTGCAGCCACAGCAGCAGCAGCGGCTCCATTCGATAGTAAACTTTGCTGATGCAAGATTAGCTGTTGTTGCTGAGGGAGTAGATTGGCCATAGCTGCCATGGCAGCGGCAGCAGCATGCTGCTGATGCTGCTGTTGTTGTTGCTGTTGTTGCTGTTGTTGGGCGGCTGCGGCTACGACAGCCGCATTCAGAGTGCCATTATTTACCGAGTCGGTCAACAGTCGGGCTTGTGGTGTCATTAACCGTTTACGCTTCTTGGGACGAGCACCAGCTGCCCGGAATAGGGTCGATGAATAGTAGCTATATAAAAAGGGGACACAAAATTATGAAAAGGCAAGGTTTAAACCAAAAAAAAAAAAACACTAAAAGTCTGCTCCGTACCTGTCGTAGTAGTAATCCCTGAAAAGAAAAAAAAAAACAAACATTAAATTAAAAGATTTGTCAGCAAATTTCTCATGCAATCATTTAAAGGATTCGTGGCTCGTAGGTAGGACATCAAGTAGAAATATAAAAGTTCCTGTCAATATTTGATTTAGAATTATATTACAACCTAACCTTTCTCACCCTCGATTAACTTTGGGTTTGATGGTGATGGTGCGGTGGGGTCTTGGAAACTCTTCAACAACTTAAAATCCTCACAGATTTATATAAATTACAGAGGTCGCCCGCAAGCTGGTAGTTAGTGGCTCGACCGAAACCGCCACACCTCTGTAGGAATCACTTCAGAGCATCGCCGCCGTCGTCCTCTTTGATTGTTTGACTTTGTGGTCTGGCCTGGTTTGGAATTGCGGAAGCATGGGCAGCACAAGGGTGTGAAGTCAGTTTAACCTTAAACAATTTATAAATAAAACTTCAGACAGTATAGTGCCTGTCACACTGATGCGGGACAAACAGAGAATGACTACGTCCGTCGTCATGTCCTCATGGAGAATATTGGGTCAGGACTACGTTTGCACTGTGAGGAACAGAATATATAGGAGTTCCGGAAGGTTGATTCAGTTTCATCAGAGATGACAACTGGACAAATTCAGTGCGGTAAAATGTGTCGGTCACACAAAAACTTTTTCAACTCCCTATGAAGTGAATTGTGGCATAAAGTCGAGCGGGTGTTACAAGAGGGTTGGTACGGTGTTTACCAATGAATTTTCCACTTGAAAAAATGTTCCCTTCGAGTTTTATTTTTGTGTTTTGCTGTGAATTTCCCTCCAACAGTTGAAGAACCGGAACGCAGTGGAAAAAAGTTACAATTTATTTCCGGTCGCTTGCATTCATTTATTCAGCAAAAATGTTCACTCTGGTGTTGATTTTAGTAAAACAGTTACGAGTGGCGCCCGGTGTGGGACTTTTTTGAAAATTGTTTGCTATAAAATGTGTGTGAGCTGTGAATGAAGTATTTTGTGTGAAAAGGTAAAAAAAAGGGGGATATCATTCAGGAACTATTGTCAAGCCCTAGGCTTTATAAGCAGATCTAGATATATCTACAGATACACAATGTAGGAGGTGGAGGCTTGTTGATTTTATTTTTTGACTGTAAAATGCCGCTCGTTGACGTTGGTCTAGGACATTTTAAGTGATGAATTGGTGTTATTTGTGAAGGGAATATAAAATAAATGTTAAATGGAATGTAAATAAAACAAATGGAGGACAGAGAATGATGTTGATAGTTTGAAGTATTTGAAATGTCTGCGTTGTAAGGGAAAATTGAATTCAAGGGCTTTCAGTAGTTTTATTTGTTAATGGAAATAAAAATGGTTTCTTAAAGCAATACTTTTTCTTAATTATGGTATGAAAAATATTTCAAATACATATTATATATAGTTGGATGAAAATATCTAAATTTTTAGGTATGATTTGTTCCAAATTAAGGTAGTTTGACATGTGCTTTTTATATTAGTGATTTTAATAGTTTCATAAGAAAGTGGAATAAGCCTTTTAATGTGGTATACCCGTATACCACATAAAACAAAAATTGCACCTGGTGTTGTGATAAAGCGCCCAATTTGATTGCGATACTTTCAAAGTTTGAAATTCTATTTAACCTTTTAAAGGTAAATGCTACTTTTGCAATTATTTTTATAAAAAAAATTTAAGATATGTATTTGCAAAAAAAGAGTGTTCATAACGTATATATATGAACCCTTTTTATTATCTTTTTATATAGCTGTAACTGTTTAACAGTAAATATTTAAATTCACAAGATGGTTTCTTTGGAAAATTTCTTCAACTACAAAATTGCGAAGAAACCCATTTTCATGAAATATCACCCCATTATAACTAACTGTTATAGTTTTCAAATTGCTGGAACTTTTTAACGGTTAATGCTACGAACAAAATTCTAGAATTTTTTTTTTTTGTGGAAAATTGTCTTGACAACAAGATTGTGCTCAAAATTTAAAAAGCTTTTGCAAAAAAAAAAACAAAAAAAATAGACAATATAACTAAAGTTAGGTATATATTTGAGAATCTCAATGACCTTCTGTCAGAATTTGTAGGAAGACACCAAAAATATTTAATGGCTGCTCAAGAGAGTTTAAAAATCTCAATGAACCAAGTTCTCATTTTACAAAAACAATACAAATAAATAAATAAATTTGAGCTCATGAAGAACTAGGGCCTAGTGACTTACAACTCTCAACCATTCCTGTGCCCGAATGGAGGGGACCTACAGTTTATTGCCGAATTCGAACGGCTTATGTGAACGGCTCTTTTCTATTACAATAGATATTCGTGAAGGTTTTGTCAATTCCTCACAAGTGGCAGTAGTCTTTTTTTTTTTATTATTATTGCCTATTAAATAGACGAGGCTGGGGATCGAACCAAGAACTGCGACAAGAAAGTCCATCGCACTATTATGCCACGGCTAATACAATAAATATACAAGTAAATTGTCTCTTTGAATGTTCTTTTTTAAAAAATGCGCACAATTGAACAGAAAATAAAACTCGGAAGACCTTTAATATTACAGTGGGCTGTGCTGTGTGTATGGATAATCAATAAAGTGGTCATAGATCACGCTAGTTGCTTTCACGCAACTGAAGGCTACAAGTTGCGTTCCAGTAAACTAGCAGACTTGACTCATTTCATTTTCAAGTTTACTTTCGCGAATATTTCTCGATATATGTATTGGCTAAAACGAGTTTTTCAAAATGGCAGTCGACGCACAACACCTACAACCGCACCATTTTATTTCTATACTCAGAAACAACAAACCTATAATAACTCCAGTCATAAAATTTGATCATACTATTTTTGCAAAAAAAAACAACCTCTGCCGACTGGCCATTAGTGGTTTCGAGATTTATAGGACGTCAAAAATCGCGAAAATCAACTGACTAATTGATTGACCACTGACTAACTGACAAATCATCAAAATTATGGAGCAATTTTCCAAATATAGGCCGTGGTATCCGCCCACTTTCTCAAAATTACTATCAATTTCATGGAGCACTTGTTTTTTAAGGATGAATTTTTTTTAGAGCGGTAGGGCTTGCAATGTATGCAAAGCAATCATTTAAGATTTGCCATGCAGGTGCAGGTATCTAGTTTAAAATACCTACTTTCCGAGTTTTCTCTTTACCACCTAATTAATCACAATTTAAAAGGTTTTGAAAACTCGAATAGTTAACCTATACTAAAATTTAGTAACTTATAATTAAATATCTAAGAAATTTCTCTCATAAAAAATTAAGGGAGCAAAAAAAAAATCACTTTTTTTAGTATTTTTTGAAGAGCTATATCTCTGTGGAAAGTGGTTCTATTGAGATGAAACAAAAAGAATTTTAAAGCTTTATGCTTTTTTTGGGTTGAGAAATTTTAACAAATGATTTTTTTTGAGGTATCGTTATTGCACAATCATAAGAAGCAGCACGAGCCTAAATTTTTTTTAAGAGTGTCATTTTCTTTGAATTTTTTTTTTTGAGCCAATTAAGGGGCCAGTTATAGCTATCATTGAAATTCATCATTGAAAATTTTAATGATGTATTTTAAGATGTTTAGAATGCAAAATCTATGGTTATTTTGATGCCAAAATAAAGATTATGACGGAATTAATATATCTGGCCAAAAATAAATTTAATTTCGGCCCAACCTTTCTCATGAAATGTCTTTTATTTTTTCAATGATCATTAATAAGATAGTGCAATCATTGAAAAAATGAAAGTCAATTTGTGTGGAAGGTTGGAGCCGAACGAATTTTTTTTCGCTATAAATATTAATTGAGTCGTCAGCTTCACTTTGGCATCAAAATAATTACTGATTTTGCTTTTTAAGAATCCTTAATCTTAAACTAAAAATTTTCAATGATTAATTTCAATGATAGCTATAACTGGCCCGTAAATGCCTTGATTTAATAATTTGTTTATTATCTTTAATGTCATCTTTTTTCCTTGTTCTATAATTTTTTCTTTCAGAAAAATTTAAGAGCAGTTTTAAAAGCTGGAATGAATTTCCTATAATATTTTTCTAAAGTTTTTTTTTCTATTATTTTTTTGGGCCCTTTACCGTAAGATTAAGAAAAGTTCAAAAAATCGATTTTTAAAGACTTTTAGTAAATCTTTAACTGCTTTACAAATATTGATTACATGACTTAATTTGGTAATACATTTTTAAGGGCTATAGACCACCAATGTTACTGTTAAATTTCAAATTAATGCATTGAATCGACAGACATTATTCATTTCTTTTACATTTTGATAACAATTTCACAATGTTTATGAACCATACAATTTGTTCCTTTAATTGGTTTATGACTTTGATCAATCAATCGGTAAGAGAAAAAGGTTCAATGGATTGAATTTTACAGATATACTTATGGTTTATAGCTTTTTAAAGTACGTATCTTACCAAATTAAGTCCTGACAATCAATGTTTGTAAAGCAATAAAAGATTTACTAAAAGTCTTTAAAGAGTGTTTTTTTTTTACCTTTTCTTATTCTTACGGTGAGGAGCCAAAAAAAATAATCGTTATAAATTTTTCATGTGGGGCATTGCTTGCTGAGATCTTGGTAACTAAAGTAAGAAGTCTCTATTTTTATTCAAAGCCAGAACAACGAAAAAAGATTAAATTAAAGCTAAATACACATGTTATTGAATCAATACAATTGGTTTAAAAAAAAAAATTAAAAAAAATGATACACTTCAAAAAAAAAATATTTTGTCCCGTGCTGCTTCTTATGATTGCGCAATAACAGTACCTACCTCAAAAAAAAATCTTTTTCTTTAGCTTTAGAATGTTTTTATCAATACGACGACTTTCCACAAAGATACAGCTCTTCAAAAAACACTAAAAAAAAAAGGAATTTTTTTTGATTGTTGTAATTTGGAGTTTGTTTTGATAATACTCTTTTTAAAATGTTTGGTATTAAACCTTCAGAACTTGAAGAAATTTAATTTAAAAGCAAAAAAAAAAAAATTAAAAAAAAGAGAATGCTGAAGTAACAAAACATTTAAAATCTTAATTAGAACTAACACCAAAGTCATGTTAAAAGCAAATAATTATCCATTTAGCAAACTTTTTACTCTTAACACACCTCCACACGCATAACATCATAACGTTCTTAAAATTCTATAACACCAATTTGTGTCATGCAACACAATTTTGTAACGACTAAATGTAACATCACATGCAAAGTTGTCACTCATATAGGGTTGCATGTCGTCTTGGTCATTATTATAGCATTGCCTCTCTTTATTATTAAGGACATTTTAAATACCACTCCCTACAAAAAAAAAAAATATCATAAAAATATAATGTGAAGTATGAAAATTTGGAATAGTTGAAAGAAAAAACCAGAGAAGTTTCTTTTGCAAGAATAAGTTATACTAGCCGAACTAAAATGACCTTCCCTGTTTTGATGCCCTGCTTTCATCATTTAACAATGTCCAATTTGATTAAGGGTTGCCTTTCTATCCAGACATTTTTTTATTAGGCTCAAGCTATAATAATAGCCATCAATCATTTTCCTTTATTCTAATGACCGTTTAGCATTGTAATGCTGAGCTGACAGCGTATCAAGGTTATTCAGCAAATTTATAAATGGATTTACCTTTTACGTTTGGATATTCAATTGGAGCTTTATATAGAACTTGAGGTGACTTTGAGCCTTTTTTTTGACGTGACTGATGTGGACAAATATATGTAATATCCAAAATTAGAACAAGGTTTGGGGAAATTGAATTATTTTGAGTTAATGCACAATTTAGATGACAAACTCTATGCCGCTGCCACCACCACCCACGAAACAATCAATCAATCATCATTCAAGAATTTAAGCTTACCAGTCATTTCCGGTTTTGGTTATATTCTGTCGTTTACGTCCAACTTGGTGAGGTTTTGGTTCAGCAACCATATTGACATCTAAAAAGTAAAAAAAACACATGTGAAAGAAATATTTCCAAAAATTTTCTCATAAAAATAGTAAAAAAAAAAATAACAAATTTATAAATTTTCCCAGTTTTAGAAAATATCTAAACAAATCCAAGGCGACCTTGCAATTTAAGAAACCATTCAAATTTCTCATTACAAACATTCCTTTCAAGTCGTTACATTGGTTGTCACCTTCTCGTATTTTCACAGATATGTCAAATAAATTCTTTTAAAACTCTTAACAAGAACACAAATATTTCATCAAAAGACAAATCATCAACATCATCAAGGCATCAACACAATTATTATCAAAAAAAAAAAAAAAATTAATTGAAAAAAAAGTGGTCCACGCTCATAAGCTCATGGGATACATATGTTAATTGACTATCATCGAGGGCATAACAAATCGTAAAATATTTGAAAGCTATTTCCATTTGGCATGCCAAAAGCGTGACGTGGCGTGAATGGAACGTATTCAACCAACCAGATAAACAAGCAACCAGCCGTTCAGTAGGCCGCACAGTGGTAAGGGAGTACAAAAATTTCTCGAAAATTTAAGTCGAGATTTCGGTAGATCAAAATGTAAAGTGTCTGTGGTTCACCTAAGGTATGTGATAAAAAGATTGAGTTGAGACAAAAAAAATCGTATTTGGCGGGAGGGGCAATATTCTAAAAAATCGAATTGAAATATTCTAAAAAATCGAATTGAAATAGAAAAAAAAAATCATTAAAAAAAACGACGGCAACACTTACAATATTATGCTTCACTTTTTTTAAAGCCAAAAGTCCGTTCTTTTATTATAATCTATTTAAAATTATTTGAGCGAGTAGTTTTTGTAAATAAATTAGTTTTAAAACTCAAAATTTTGAAAAAATAATGAACAAAATTATGTTCAAACTAATTTTGTTCAAAATTTTACGCTCTTAAATAGTATTTTTTTTTTAAATATTCGATGCTCTTATCAATTTATATAGTCAAACATTAAAAATTAAATTCCTAAATGTCTTTTCGATTTTAAGAACGAAATCTATTATATATTTATTTTTCTCAAAAACTAAAAAAACACATGAGAATTTACTCTTTTGGGTTTGACTAGAAATTGATAAGAGCATTGAATATTAAAATCAAAAGTCATGTACTACTTTATAACGTGAAATTTTGAACAAAATTAGTTTGAGCACAATTTTTATCATTATTTTTTTTTTTTTACAAAATTTGAGTTTTTAAATTAATTTTTCAAAAACCACTCTCTCAAATAATATTAATTAAAAACGTAATAAAATAAAGAACTTCTGGCTTTAAAAAAAAGTACAACATAACATTGTTAGTGTTACCGTTGCTTTTTAATGATTTTTTTTTTAATTTTAAGTCGATAAAATTACCCCACTGCCTTTACGGGAAAAATAGACCCCCACTCCCCTTCTAAGCGGTTTTTTTCTTGCCTCAACCTACACGCTCTATCTTTTTGTCACACTTAAAGTAAATTACCCTGTATAAAACTTAGAATTAAAAAAAAAATTGCTAAAAATTTAACTCTACATTAAATAATAAATATGTACAAATGGCGTAAGTTAACATAGTTTTTTTTTAATAATGTTTACAAAAAACTTGAAATTACGTCTGGCTGTTTGATTATCTATCTTTTTTTTTAACTGTTCGGCTACAGTCTAAACGGATGGCTCAATTTTCGGTCCCTACTGTTTTTGCGCATTCCCTCAACACGTTTTGTTTTATTTTATCAAAAACGCATGGGTTTAAAAAAAAAAGAATCAGTAATTTTTGGTGCATAAAGGATATCTCTCATAGAAACATTTTTTTATTTTCCAGCTACAATGTTTTACAGAATCTATTTAATCGACTTAAATTATGTTTTTATGCATTTTATATAAATTAAAAAAAACAATTTCCGATTTTTAATGAAAATTTAATTTTTTTTGGAAATTCGACTCTTTAAAAATAAAATTGGTCGAGAAACGATGAAAACTGAAACAAAATTCATGAGTTTGGTTCCATTTTTCAGCATTTCTCGACTGATTTTTTCGATGTGAGAGTTACAGAACGTAGGCACAGATTTCCTAGGCCCATCGCCCACTAGGTAACTTTTAGTTGCGCAACTTTTTGTTGGAGTTGCTTGCCCTCGCTCACTATATATGAAATTTCCGAGCAAATTTTGAGTTGAGTATTTTCAATTGAAATTTTAAATTGACCTATAATTTGGATCAGCGACAGTACAAAAACCGTTCAGTGTGAAAATAAAACTTGGTTTTCGGGTTAAAAGCCTCCCATTTGGCCAAAATCTTGGAAAAATCCCAAAAATTGCTCGGAAATTTCTTCCGAAAGTTGTTCACCAATTGCTTTGAAATTTTGACACAATATTGCATTCGAATACGAACGTGTTTATACGATTTTTTTTTTTAAACAGCGACATCTGTTGGGCATAAAAGCAACACCCGCTGAAATGAGATATCAGCATTTAAATATTATCTCTCAGAAAATGTTTCTTACTTTTTTTTTGTCAAGAAAAAATAAGAAACAAAACATATTAGTTTCATAGATAATGTTGATCCTAGAAGTAGCCGTGGCTTGATGGTTAGTGTGATGACTGTCATGCCGGAGGTCTATAGGTTCGATCCCGCAGCCTCACTACCTAATAATTTTAAAAATAAAACGGCTACTGCCTCTTGCGAGGAATTGACAAAACCTCCAAGAGAATCTCTTGTTATAGAAAAGTGCCGCTCACATTAACCGTTTAGATTCGGCAATAAACTGTAGGTCCGCTCCAATCCATTCCTGCAGACATGCACACAGGAATGGTTGAGAGTTTAGTAGGCCCTAGTTCTTCATGATGTGTTAATGTATTTATAATGTTGATCCTAATTTTCTTCTTCCTGAGATAATAAATAAAAATTGAAATCGTATGTAAATTATATTTCAGGATTAAGGTAGTTCGGGAATAACTTTTAAGGGCCGCACATTCCTCCAAATTTGGAATTAGATGAATCGGGACAAACACAAAAATGGAAGTTTTTGGTTTTGACAGGTGGTAATAGACACTTAATTGAGCCACTAAAATTAGCTATTTCTCGGTTAATTTAGGGTAATTGTAAAAAAAAAAAACAATTTTCTGCAAGCTACAACTGACAACAAAATAAATAAATTTTTTCTGTACATAAGAAAAACAAATCCTGCGGGCGCCTGATCTGATCAACACTATTTATTTTTTTTACCTACTTACTTTTATTATATTTTTTTTTTATTTCTTAATAAAATCCAGTTTTTTTTTCTTAATATTTGAACCACTATATACTACTGTAGCCGGCTTGGCTTGGCATACCTAAACAATTGGTCAGATGGCAAACGAGTAAATTAAATGATGGAAATCAAAACTGCAGCCAATTTCAAATTGCATAAAATAAAACAAAATATGAATGTAGAGCGTCCTTATTATTTCCCATTGAGTACCACACACGACATATCTACCCTCAAATTATATTCCCATCTAATTTTGGGCAAAAAATTAATTTAATTTTATTTTACTGTGACTATACGCCCCCTAATACTCTGTCCTCCCTTACTCATCTAAATTTGGCCTTACATGCACCACAAACGATTTGTCTGTCAACAACCAGACAACCGCACATGAATGAAATTGCATTCAATGAATACAGGGGGGTAATTATGTTAATTAAAAACTAAAGGCCCATATGGGAATTAAAAATTGATTTAAAGATTTAAATTTATTTTTTATAGAAATGTTTTAATTAGATTTTTAAATTTTTCAAAAGCCCAAAGATTATATAATATAATGTTATTACTCTTAATTCCCGTGGGACAGCGAAGTCGTGCAAGACCTCAAGTTATGGCGTTTGAATCTGGATCTAAGACTGAGCTAGCGGGAAGAAAATTTTTGGTTGGGGCTCTGGCAAACTCAGGGCTGTAAATCCATCTTAAGTAATGTAGGTAAGTAAGTTTACGTATATAAGAGCAAATAGAGCTGGAAAGTACCTTTATGAGTCAGGAGAGGATGGGGATCTCAATCCTTACGCATTTTTGACCAACTTTTCTTTCAATATTAGTCCACCAACGATAGCTTATGCAACAGATATTTACAAAAAGTGCGCCCTAAGTACTCAATAACAAATTCACCCCTGAATGCACACGAAGTAAGAGTATGTGTCATTATCATCATCTAGCCATATATCCTAGCCCAACCCCGCTTTCTTCAAATGTTTTTGGTTTCTGGTTTATTTTTTTTGTTGTTGCATGAGATTTATGCAAATTTAAAACTGGGAAGAGTTTTGCGCATTTACAGAAAACATCTTAATGCACTTAGAGTCTCTATAATGAAATTTCCTTTTGGCATTACAAACAAATATGCAGCACTTTATGTGTTACTAGATGATACGAGACATGCAAAAACGAATAAAATGGCTTGAGCATCATCCCCTAAACAAAGATAGATTGACAATGCATGTGGAAAGAAGTTTATTATGCCCACCAAACCCAACCGTTTGCCATGCCGTCAGGCAGTGAGAAATGAAGCCATATATAAAGCATTTTATAAGCTTGGTGTTCGGATATCACACCGGAAAATCCCAAAAATGTGCATTTAATTAAAAATAAATATTAAGTATTGTCGTCATGCTTGTTCTCGCAGGAGATGATATAAATTCCATACCCTTTGGCAGAGTACTCCCTATTTATATATGTAGGTAGGTATAATATTCCAAAGAGGGAAAAGGCGAACTGCTTTAAAGAAGATTTTCAAAACAAAAGTTTTGACAATGAGCCCACCATTGTCATTGTCATTCATTTGTTTGTTGGCCAAACAAACTGTTGAATGATGATTAAGCTGGCATAAACATCACATTAACTCATTTCTTTAACAAAATCAAAATCGGGTGGGTTTTGTATTTTTAGCAAATAATACTGACTTCAACCCCTTCGTTTTTATATAGTACGAGAGGTAGTGTTTTCGTTTGAAGTAATTAATTTTATTTTATCAATTCGTATGAGAGACCAAAAGACCTGAGGATTCCATAGTTAAATTTAGTGGAGAAAATTTTCAAATAAGTTCTAAAGTCACGATTAGACATTTCAAAGTAAGTGTTCAACGCAATGACTTCTTGACGTCACCAAAAACATCGCCAATATACTGTCAACGTAGAGCATTATAACGGTTGATATTTCGACGATGACATAAATGACGCCATCAATGCAGTCCCAAATAGAGCTCTTTACCATATAGCAATATATTATCCTCTTTCGTTTACCTATTCATAAACTTCAAAATCCTTACTTTGTGGGAACTGGCAATTGTTTATCTATTTTTAAAAGCAAGCACTAGTATTGTTTGAGATGTATTTATTTAAATAGAAAGATTATTATTGTTAATATTGCACTTAACATTAAAAAAATATAATTCAAACTGATTTAAAAAGATGAACACATGGTTTTATTTCCGTTTTACAATTTTTGATCTGTCAGTTCCCACAAAATGATGTTTGTCACTTTTGACGTTGAAATATTCGTAAAGTTATTTATTGTGTTGATGTGTTATCTGAGTTAATGCATTTTTTAGCCTTTTTTGTCAACGCATTGACACGTAGTAGTATAACTATGAAGATCATCATTTCATGAATAAACGCATTGAGCGTTGACAAAAGCAAATATCAATTATTTTTCGATTTGACGATCAAATGAAGTAACTAAGTAGGTAAATTTTAAATTTTTTTGTGATAATTTGGAATTTCTAAACTAAAAGCTTGCAACCAGGCCCACAAGCTTTTAGAGGGGGCTAGCTCCATAGCTTTAACCAAAACTTGGCGTTCCATCTTGAATTTTGTGCACTAAAGACCATTAAAAGCTATTTTGAATCAATTATTTAACAAGGCTATTTAAACTTGACAGATTTTTTCAGCAGCAAATATAGAATAGAACTATAGAATCAGATAAATGGAACCTAGAAAATCTATACGTACTTCTTAAGTGAACCGGAATTTTTAGGATATTTTATAACACAAAAATCAACAAAAAAAAAGTTTTCAAAAAAAATGTTGATAATGTTAAAAAAAAAAATGCTAATATCTTGTGTTTTATTAATCTGATAATTAATATTAAAGACTTTAGGCTTAGGGAATGTTACAAAGCATCTATTTCTAATACAAAAAAGGCCTCGGTAGATTACGTTTCCGGAATATAACGTGTTGTTTGTTTGTACGAAATTCAATTTAAAATAATTAAGTCAAGTTGCGATGCGGATTGAAAAACATTTCTAAAAACATCTTCGAAATTTTGTCTTATGTTATTGAGAAAAATAAGGATTTCGTTATAATAAAATCATTTCGGGAAGGGATTAAGCCCTCTCAAGCCTGCCATCTGGCTACGTACCTGCTTGCAACTTTAATTTTTTGCTCCGGAAAACGGCATTTTTGGGTTATTGGGAGATAAATGGGTGGAAATAGTAGGTAAATATGCGTCAAAATATGGTTTTTGCCTATCTGTTAACCTATATATAAACATTCAAATCCAATTGAAAGATCCAATTTTTGAGATATTTTTTTTTGTTTGCTTTGAAAAAAGGCTGTTGAGTGATATTTGGGTCAAAATATTCTGTATACGTCAAATACCTATCTGTCAAGCTATCAAGCTGTCAAAGGATATTGAACGATGTAAGGAAACCTCTAAAAACTTATATTATTTTTATCCAGATCTGTCAAAACACCGATTCTAACAATTTTCGCCTTCCAATGGCCAAAAAAAAATGATTTTTTTTTTTTCGATAAAAAAATCAATTTGGCAGATCTGGATTTCTCGGCAGATTTACCCCTCTTTTTACTAACACCTCTTTACATCAATTTAATGGACAGCTATTAGTTTTTTTTCGAGACTAGCTTCACAAACAATCTTAAATCGTAATCAATTACCAATCGAAAACTATCCATTAAGATGAAGGTCATGGCATGTTCGTTTATGTATGGCAGAAAATTCTGGTGTGTTGTCAACGCTGCAATGACTGCGCTGACAAGCAGTTTATCAATGTATACACAGAGAAAATCGATCCGTTGTCTTTAAAGTTCGTTTCAACGCATCCGTCAACGCAGTGAGAGTGAGAGTATTCTGCATTTATCACTATAGGGCTATAAAATGTTCAGAATTTGACTTTAACGCAAGAGAGTTAACGCATTAACTAATTGCGTTGACTATCTTATCAAAGATTTAGTGAAGGAAACACAATAGACGCATTTCCGCATGCACGTTATTATTAAAACTAATTTATTCCTTAAGTGGCGTCGAGGTCTACGTCTGTGGCTGCAACTTCATTGTATTCAATTTAAAAAGATATTTTAACTTTGACAGATAAGAACGCGTGCCATGACACACTTCTATTGTATTCAGACAGTAAGCCCCCTTTCACTCGAGGAAACTGAGTTTCCAGCAACAATCAGTTCATTGGTGAGAAGGGCAGGAAGAAAAAGGGATAAACAAAATCTCTCCGGTCAACAAATTCAAACATTTTTTGAGGTTCCTTTGCACACCACGTTTGTGTGTGTTCCAAGTTTAAAAGTAAAACACAGTAAATCTCTTCCGATTTTGTTTTTTCGTGTGAAAGGTACAAGAAATTAGTAAAGAGATTAAAAGAAACGTCAAAAAAATCTGCAGCAACTTGTTTCTTCGTGTAAAAGGTGTCTTAAGCGTTAAAGGAAAATAGGGTGACTGCGAGTAGTAAAACGTATGGGCCCAAGGTATTCACTAAAGCTTAGTTTTTGAAATGAACGAATTTCCCGGCCCCTCGTGCATTTGAATAAGTATAGCTTGGACTTGTCAGTCAGTAGTTGAAAAATAATATAAGGCCTGAAAATTTATAAAATTATGTAACACTACTTTCTTGTCTATAATTTTAGTTCGAAATGAGATCTGCTATACAGACTTTTGGAATAAGAACTGTGGTGGAAGATGTTGCTTTTTGAAGTTTTGTAGCAACTTCCTTGCACATTTCAGACAACAAAGAGCTGATGTTCGGTGGCTTCATCTTAATAATTATAAAAAGTTTTTTTTTTTTTTTTTCTGTTTTGTTTTCATTTTTCTGTTTCCCCATTTCAACTCGGCTAAGTGACTTAATTCCTTGTTTTTGGTGATGGTTGGTTGGTATAGGAGAGTGGTTTGGTTCTGGTATTGTTTTGTTAAAATCTGAGTGAAAGGACTTTAATATTATAATTTGACTTTTTTTTTTTTAACTTCATTTAATGTTTATGAAGATGGACGTGGATGAATAAAGTGGGTTGAAAAGGATATAGCCAAAGTTATATGAAATGGAAATGGTGTGGGTTGAAAGTGTTGGATAGGGGAGGGCGGGGGCAGTAGGGTATGCTGAAAGTCTGTTGAATTGGCGGCTTGAAGCCAAAAACGAAAAGTGGATAATGGGCTTGATGAATACAACACTCAGGATCAGTAATTTTGCATAAGGGTGTTGAATGATGGACGTCATCCTTGAACGCAAGTGTCTTTAAATGTACTCCTGTATAGCTTTTTCATTATTGTTTCATTAATCTATAGTAAATGGAGAAGAACTCAATTTATTTTAAAAAGCCTTTTCATTTACCAAGTTTATACTTTTTTTGTTTTATTTTCTTACAATATGCTTTTGTTTTCAATTGAATGTACCTATTGTAATTATTTTAAGGAGATAGTTGCCTTTTAAATTTATTAATTTAAGTTTGTTTATATGGAATTAAGGATAACATTATACAATTGATCACAACTCATACACATTTATAGCAAAGGTTGGTACAATTTTTAACAAACTCTTTTGGCTACATAATGAGAAAGTCGAATTTGAAAAAAAACGGTTCTTCGGACATTTAAAATATTTAAGGTGGGTATGGTGATTCAAATAAAATGAAGAATTTCAAGGTAATGCTACTTTTTGATTAAAGTCAGTTGGCAAACACAGTCTTTATTTGAAATCAGGTGGTCATTTAAAAAAAATAGAGGCTAGCCTTAATTTCAAAATTTTATGACCATATCTCGTCGTCAATTGTAATTATGTATCAGAAAAGCGTCGTCAATTTGTACATCCGTCCGTGTCCGTTTGTGCACTGTAATTTGAGCGAGAGCCTAAGTGCCTAACAGAATAACGACGAAGACGGAACTGGAGCCGCAACTGGGATAGCTGTCAAAATATTGAAAATTCAATGTTGCAAACACAACGGAACGTAGCCACATATGGAGCTGCAGCCGCAGACGGAAGAGTTCACTTAACTTTTAACTTTTCACGTACGGAACTTTTGACGTTTCAAATTGTAGGAAGAAAAAAAAAAACAATTTTTTGGGTGGGAAAAAATTATTGTGGTTACTTGTATCGCGAAAAAAATTATTTATTAATAGGAAAAGTATTGGAAACAAAAACTGTGAATTCTGAGCTTGTATACAAGATTAAAAATAACGTACGACACTTTTTGACAGCTCTTCCAGTTCCGTCGGTGGCTCCAGTTCCAGCATTTTATTCTGTTCAGGCAGTAAACAATTAGGTTTATTTGCTTTATTTTTGGTACACAGCGACACAACATTTGTATGTAATTTCCTAGGGACGAAATTTGGATTTTTGATTTACACAGAGAAAAAAGTACCACATAAAATAGAAGAAAAGTAATAAGATTTCTCTATGGTTTTCATCCAAGAAGAAAGTCTTATTAAAACCATAGAGAAAATCTTATTAAAATCTTGATGCCCATTTTATAGGATATCCACATATTTTTGTTTTCGACGTCGTCCATCTCCATTTTTCTGAGGACGTCAATGGAGTTTACTCCATATACTTTCAGCAACGTGGACACCGAACTACTAAGGCCCCGGGAGAGAAAAATTGTCTGGGTCTCCTCAATTCGATCAATATTCCATATTAAATATGGAGCACTTATTGATTCACTAATTATTTCACTTGATTCAGTGGCACTCGCGATTGCATTGTCAATATTTTTCTCCATTTTTATTAATTTTTCACACTTACTTTAATTTTGTTCTTGAAATTCACCGGCACGCATGCGTCTCTAGACTTGAAGAAAAAAATATGTTTGGCAAAGCAAAGTAGCGTTCCACTTATACAAAAATATGAGATAACTTATACTTTTAAAAAGGAATTCTTTTTGATTTGCAACGGAAAACCCTTTTAATAAGTTTATCTTTTTAGGACACATAGCCAATAAGATTTTCTTATTAATTCTCATGTATGTAATAATTCCTCTTTAAGATTCAAAAAGGAATTCTTTTTGATTTAAGAAGATTTTCTTATTAGCGTAAATGGATGGCATTTTTAATAAGTTCATCTTTTTAAAACCGAAAAGAGATAAGGTTTTCTTATTGTTTATTATCACTCTTGAAGACGCGCCATGGAAAAACAACGGGATTTTTACATTTTTATAAGAGAAAACTTATCGATTTAATAAGATTTCCTTATTAGCCTTTATAAAAAAAGAATCAAGTTAATAAGATTGACTTCTTAAAACTGATAAGTAATACGATTTTCATAGTATTTGTATTATTAAATGAGAATTTCCATATAAAAAGAGTACTAAAAACATTTCAATACTTCAAAAAGATTTTCTTCATAAAATCAATAAGTTTTCTCTATGGAAATATCATATTATTTATTACTTTTAATAAGATTTCTAAGCAAAGTATCACAATAAGGCATTCTTATTGATTTTATGTAGTCTTTTTTCGCTCTGTGTAGGTTAGGTAGCTATACCTTACAAATACATATTTCGTTTTTTTTTTTTTTTTTTTTTTTGTCAAAATATTCTCAAAAAAGACTATCGATTTTGATTAATTTTTGTACCTGCACTGACCAAAGTGATTGTTGATCCATTTAAAAATAACTTCTTAAGTTACACTCACCCTGAATAATTTTGTAGCCATTTCTGTATGAAAAATATTCTTGGACATTTTTTATAAAAAAATTCTTTTATGCTTTAGCATAATCTATTTAATAAAATTTTTAATGCTTTTTAACGATCAAGAAATCAAATATGCATCCACAAGGAATTAAGCCTTTAGTAGCAAACCGTTCAAAATATTTCTTTTCGTACATTTGTTCAAGCCCCGTTGTGACATACTATTCCCAGACCAAAAATTAAAAGATAAACAAAAAACGTATGTTCGGTCTGCTGTCACCCTTACCACTGACCCCCTTAGCTGCCCCTAAGGAGACAAAAGCCAAATGGCAATAGATTTATCGTTTCTTGAAATTAGTCGAAATAAAAACAGACAGAAGTTCGACAGGCAATAAATTCACCTAAGTGCAATGCACTAAAACGGAATTTCTTATATCTATACACTTTTTCGTATGGAGGAATAAAAACATTGCGCCAATATGTATTTAGTTGAAGCTAAAACCAAAGTACATCTACATTGAATCCTTGTTAAATTCAAACTCCCAACATATCCCCCTCCCCCAACATCCGGGCGGGTTGGCTGACTCGCTGGCGCTGGCTTGGTATATGTATACTTTTATATAATGCTAGTGTTCTCGGCCAATACTCCGGAAGTGAAAAAGTGAAAATTATCGCTCTCGTCGAGGAATACGAATGCAAAAACAAAAAAAAAAAAAAAACAGCAGCACTGTGTATTATATGGATATTTTTAAAAGGATAACTTGCTACTAACACGAAACATCAAAGAATTTTCAAACTAGAAATGCAGTGATCCAATAAAACATCCCCAATTGAACTTAAAACAAAATTCTGAAAAAGTTAAAAAAAAAAAAAAAAACAATAATATAATTTAGCCATACGCGACTTACCCAAAGTTTGGCTAAGGACTGTCCGTCCATCCTCTCCATGGCAGGCATTGCGCGCATCGAATGGATTTGTAAATTGTACGAATGCATAACCCTTGTGCATTGAGATTCCTGCAATTGCACACAAGAACCACTTTGAATGTATATAGTCAAATGGGTCAACAACAAAATTGAATGGAAATATGTTTTAATCGCATTAAAGGACCCAAATCAGGTGAAATAAAGAAAAAAAAATGACAAAAAGGACATCGGATTATGACAAAACCAACATACCTGCCAATCGGCCATATATCTGAAACATACGTTCCACATCCGTTTTCGAGCACTGAAACGTATTCAAGTTGCCAACGAATACTCGTGAATTAACCGCCTGCGGATCCTGTGAATTGGTCTGGTTCGATAGCTTTGACATCTTCATATTGGCAGGATTGTGCAAAAAAAAATGTTTAAAGCCAATGCAAGGAGTGAGAGTGAGAGAGCGAATGAATTTACAGACGATTTATCCGTTCCTTATTGAAATTCCACTAGCACAATCGATTTGCTTCCGATGCGATGCTATGCGATATGCGATGATATCTTTATGCGGTTAGTATGGTTGCTGGTTTAAGGATTAAATGTTCCTCGGCTTGACAACTTGACAAGGACAACGGCTATAACGACGACGATGACGATGACAGCTTGCTTGTTGACTGCTGCGTCGATATTATTACGACGATAAGGAGATCCTATAGCTTCGGACAGGACACAGCAGATTATCCTGCAAAGAAATAAATAAAACCAAAGATGAAAAGTGAGTAAGGGACACATAGCCTCAACGTCAACATCTACTATACACATAAAGAACAAAAAAGTAAATGGAAAAGTATTTAGTGAACCCGCATCGCAGTTGGATTTTATTTTCTCTTATTTTGCACTCACTCATAGTTCGTGGAGCGAAGGGAAGGACGGATGGACAAAAATTCCAGAAAAAGGGATGCTATATGGAAATATTCCATCATTATTCGAAATGGAATCTGGGAGTTTTTCTGCTTTAAGTCGGATTAAGAAGACTGAAAACAACAAAACGCACTCACATAGAGACACAGACAATAGAAGCAGTAGTTTATACTTCACATAATCGCCGCAGAATATATCTACAATAGCGTTTTTTCGCTATACTCTACTCCATATAGGCTCATGTTGGGCGCCATTTTTATACTGTCCAACTAAATCGGGATTGTTTTTGGTATTGGATGATGATGATGATGATGATGATGATGACGATGATGTGAAGCATACCGAGCAATTGAAATAAGCGCCAGAGCTCTATGGAAATTTATTGTTATTATTATAATTTTTTTTTCTTTTCTTCACATTCTGTGTGAGCATTGTTTTGGTTATATTGAAGTTGAAATGATGAATTTCATTCAACTTTGGTATTACTTCATTTACAAAAAAAAAAAACAAATTGTTTTTCTTGTTCGTTTTCGATTTCGTTATTATTTTTGTGTTTTTATTTATTTTTTTTTTGTTGGTAAAAGCTTTAAATAAATTAATCGAAATTTTAATCGTTTTTCAAGAATTTTTAAAATCAAAATTTTAATATATGCGACGAGGAGTAAAATTCAATTTTCCATTACATTAAACGGGAATTTTTGGGATATATTGTTTTTTTTTTTTCTTCAAAATAAATTTAAAGCAGAAACAGAAGAGTGATGGGAATTATTTTGTGTTGAGAGCACAGAATGGGTGCGATATTTTTCACGCAGTCATTCGAGGGCATACAATATGAAAATGAAGTTATTCTTTAACATTTTAAGTAGTAATTTATATAGATTTATTTTTAAATTTAATTGAGATCTTTGACACTTTCTGTTTCAAGATTTAAAATATTTTTTTTTTTTTCAATTTGTACCTACTTCCTCCATTGGGCATGTATATTGATTTCGCGTGAAAAAAATTCGAGGTTGAAGAAGCAAGGTAATGTGATTTGAGCTAGAGTTTAAATCGGTGAGCCAATTTTCTTCAATGTTGGTACAGGGGATTCTTATATGATATTCTTTTCTTAGAGAGGAACGTCGTATTTTAGTTTTACATCAACTAAAACGAGCAGCTGGCATACAAAAATTTCAATTTTTTTTTATTTTCCTAAAAACTGCTTCAACGATTTTGATTACATTGTACCCTGAAATCCGGTTTGATGATTTTAGATTGTTGGAATAAAGAGTCTCAGGTTTTTGCAAACAAAACAAATCCGATTCCGGAAAAAGGATTTAGTCGTTTTTTTTTTAATTTGCTGAATTGTTTGAGTTACAAAAAATTGAAAATAATTTAAAAAAAAATTAGTTTTAGTGCTCTTGGTTGTTTTTAATATTTTTTTCGCTATAAAGTAGCTACATTATTGTTAACTACCTACAAAGGGAAGTTCTGTATTTTTTTTTTCAAAACCTCTAACTATAGTCTAATCATCGGATCTTTAAGGTTTAAGAACATTTTTTATACAAATTTTTTTTGGGGTGCTCTTCTCTTATCTTAATAGAGGGTAATGGAAAAATCTATTCGGAAACATCTGACTGGAATTTCGTAGTCCAGAAGAGTTTTTTTTTAATATGTACCTACATATTTCATTTGAAAATATTTTTTTCTGGATTTCGTTAGAGCCCTTCTACACTATCACATTTATGTAACACACATGTCAAAAAATCATGTAATAATATGGATACAAAATATGAAATTTTATTCCACACGACTTAGAACAGGCAAAATGTACTTCTACTTCAAAAAAAATATGCAATGCAAATATATTTTTACATATATTTTTGACAAATTGCATTTTTGAGGTAGCAACATCTTGTAACTGATAGCTCGTATGGAAAAAAGTGTTATAAAATTTTTTTTATTTAAAATGTTTCGTAATATAAAAAAGCCATAAAGTATTTTTCAAAAACTACAATATTTCAGAGCTAAAAACAAAAAACAGGTAATCTTAGACTTTTGAACAATTTTTTTAAAAATGATTACATCTTTTAAATGGTCAATGTTAGGAGAAAAATGTTTTCCGATTTTATTTTTTGCTCCGGTAAAAGTTTATTTTAGACCTTTATGGTGAAATTCAATGTGCCAATAAAGTAAAAATCGAAGATATTGAAGATACGAGTTTAATATTAATTTCTCCATGTTGGTCTCCGGCATTTAAAATATTTTACTTTTGGCGGCTGCCTGTGTTGTTTCATAAATACAATGGGCGCGTTCGCCTAACTATCCAAAGCTATGCGGATAGGTTTGTGTTGTTGTAATCCCTTGTTAAAAATTTTCTGATGTCAGCTGACGCAACAACAACTCAAGCTATGTGAAAAATTTTGGGATAGGTGGATAGCCTATCTGACTATCACCCGAACGCAAGGAATGATAAGAAAACTTCAGAATCGAATTGGGCATGGGCATGTTTGTTTGATTATTGGCATTCCGAATCGGGCAGTTCTTCCGGATAGCCAATCGAAAAGGTCAACAGTTCATCGCATACCTGTCGAGCCATAAACTTCAAAATCCATTGAAGGATGGCTCCGAAATAAATGGATTAAAAAACCTCTACAAAATTCAAATTTCACCTCAAAAATTTCGAAATTTTTCAGATTCTAGTTTTTGCCCCGGAAAAAGCCTTTTGGGATTTTAAGCCTTTTGGGTGACATTTCGAAGAAAAATATTATCCAAAGGTCAAAATATAGTGTGTTGCCTACCTGTAAAGCTATAAATTATCAAAATTCATTAAAGTATGACTCCGATTTAAATGTACTAAAAAACCTCTACAAAACAACAACAAAAGAAAAAACAGACTCACGAGTCTGTTTTATACATTTTCTTCGTGCTTCACACAAGACTCCACACCCCGCATTTTTCTTACCAACATACTGCCGAGATATCGTACTCTATCTTTTCAATCTAAACAGGCGTCTTATCATACACTTTTTACCACCAAAAAACACGAAAGAAACCAAGGCTTTGAGACCAAGACCTTGACCTAGACCTAGAACGAGACCGAGACCGAGACCGAGACCGAGACCGAGACTGAGACTGAGACTGAGACTGAGACTGAGACTGAGACTGAGACTGAGACTGAGACTGAGACTGAGACCGAGACTGAGACCGAGACGAGACTGGAACATTAAAATTTTCACGAGAAAAAGGCGAGACCGAGATCAAGACGAGACCCAGACCGAGACCGAGACCAGACTGAAATTTTTCGATTATGACGAGACCGAGACGAGACTAACAAAAGTCTCGCCTGGTCTCGTCTCGTTGCCAGCCCTACTTTGCATAAATAAAAAACACACACCATACATATGTGAAAAACCGACATTTTCGTCATTTGACGTCTTTTTTGTTTTAATAACTATATCTTCTTAACAGTAAGTCAGAAGAAGAAAAATTTTGAAATTTATTTTGAAGAAAATCTATTGATCATCAAGTTTTGTATGAAATACTTTTCTCTATAGCTTTTACCGTTTAAAAATTATATGCAAAAAACAGTATTTTCGACATAATAACCTCTAATAACTTTGCTCGTAAGCCATAATATGTCAACTTAAAGATTATTGCATTTAAAGTTCTTCACATGCATTTATTCCGAAGATTGTCCTTTCTTTGGTATATTTTTCTTGGGCTAACTTGACAACCAATCTCACACAATTTGACGTGTGCTAATGCGCGAGAATTTTTAAGACTGGTTCTAAAACTATATTAAATATTCTATCCAACAACCCCATGGAGGGTTGCCGCTATTTATACCTCTGTCTGTTCTCTGTACCTTACGACCTACAGCCGAAACTTGGAATTTAAGATTTTTAGACTAAATTATTATTGTTTATGGCTACGAAAATAACGCTATTTTAAAAACGGCTCTAACGATTTTGTTAAAAATTTGGTTGTGCACCATTGTATAGGTATGGTCTGCATTTTTTATGAGAAACACCTATGTTTTTTCAGAGCTACTACCTCTTGCGAGGAAGTGACAAATCCTCCAAGAGTATCTCGTGTCATAGAAAAAGTGCCGCTCACCAGCCGTTCGGATTCGGCAATAAACTGTAGGTCGCCTCCGTTCCTGCACACAGGAATGGTTGACAGTTGTAAGTCGCTAGGCCCTGGTTCTTCATGAGCCGTTGTTCCACCAATTTTTTTTTTTTTTGTAAAAGAATAGTTTCAAAATAAATTTTTACTATCGTTTGTAAACCGAAACAGGTCATTCATCAGTTGCAGATTTCAGTTGAAAAATGCCTTCAACTCATGTTCTAACAAATTCAACAATTTTGAATTAAATATTCTTGTCAGTTTTTGATTATGATTTATGCATAATTTACTAGGACAATTTTGAACGGAAAAGCGAGATGCGGAGGACTTTGCTTTCCATTCATTGCCATATTAAAGGCATTGTTCTTGTCGTCTATTCATAATACAACAAAGTATGTATACATATTTATTGTCCTTGTAAATGATACGTGCTCTCATTGTTTTTCCATTCAATCCTTTAGCCCTTCAGTTGTTGTTAAGTGTTTTGTAAAAAAAAAAAAAAAAAACAAAATTGTCTCGTAACAATTCCATTCTTTGATATATATATATTTTTTTTTTGTTTAAAAAAGGGTTCTTTTAAAGTTAAACAAACAAATGAATTTGAAAAAAAAAATATATTTTTCCAAATCATTACGTAAACAAAGAACGTTAATGTGAAAATGTTGAGGACATCAGAGGGCACAATATATGCATGTTGGCATACCTATTTATATAATGAGACTTTCCGACAATAAGTTTAACGTTAATTTCTTTGTGTTCTTGAGAGCACGTTTATGCAAATAAGTACTTGTGCTTCACCCACACCCGCAAACACACCACACTCCAGAATGAGACACTTAACTTATTACATTTCCATAATTTTTGGAAATTAATATTTTGTATCTGAAGCGCCTGCAGTGCAGACAGCAGAAGTTCTGCCATCAAAGGACCTCTACACAGCACTTAAAGGGGGAACCACATGGCGCGCGAAGTTATATTTACCGTAGCAATGGCACTCGAATACTTATACATACTTCTGTGTGCAGTTAGAATTAATTAATACAAATCAGCCCTGTGGGGCATATGGATGGATGAACACAACATTTTTGTGGTTTCCTTAAATGGGAAAGAGCTTGGGTAAGTTCGAGAGGACGTGGACAGAACTCATGCGTTATACATCGAGAATAGAAATCGAAAAGGAATTAGGATGCGATTATTCTATTCCAAATGTTAGGAACTAAATAATACCAAGGGGCTCAAGGGCTAGACACAAGACAGCCACTTAATTTAACTCAATTCAGAAAAAAAGAAAAAAAAAAAAAAAACAAGAAAACAGAGGAAACCGAGACTTATTTAGTTCGGTGGTGTAAACACTGTCAACTACCAGGTTGACATCAAGAAGCCATATAGACTCTCGTTTATGTGGAGCTCCGGAGAAAGAACTGAATTAATTAGATTATCGAGATACAATGTGGCAATGTTTATGCGGGATATATCGAGTAGTAAATGGCAGCGAATAATTAATGACCATTCGAATGTCACACAGAACAGAGCAGAAGTACGAGCTTTATGGAAAGTAAAAGCCATCGATTGACTTTTTCGACGTGCACTTGACATGTGTGTTGGGATTTTGTTTTTGTGTGATGTGCTTATAGTTTGGATTTATTTTCAGTCCTGGTGTCATAAGACTTATTCGCTTTGATATTTTGGGTATGGAACATCAAACATGGAAAACTTATCACTTAAAGAGCCAAAAAAATTTAATTATTGACAATTTTTGGGTTTATTTTTTATAAAAGAATCTAATACTGAATTCCTTTTACCAAAAAAATTCGATTTTTTTTCTTAACAGAACCGATTTTTTTCTTTCAATACAAGGAATTTGTTTAGAGAAATCGATTTTTTTCTTCTAAACAAATCGATTTTTTTTTAAAAGGAATTCAACATAAATTTTATAGGAAAACAAATTGGAAAGTGTAGATAAACAAGATCAGAAAAATTAACTATTACAATTCTACTATGAAACTACGATTTTCCACTGATCACCCAAACAGGCTTAGATGAGAGCCTTATTCGGTCGACCTAAGACTTTCCTAAGAAGAAGCAAGCAAAAATAACAAAAAAAACAATAGCATTCTGATTATTGCTTAAATTTATAATCCAAGGAAAAACCAGTTATTGAAATCAACGTTCCATACGTTCCACGTGGTCCTAGCAGTCCTAGCCATCTCAGCCGCTGAATTTTCAGCTTTTTGACCAGATTGGCGATGCTGTAAAACTCGTTAAGAAAGCTAGTTATTAAATCTTCTCCTCCATAAGTACTCCATCGGTATAGGCTGGACCGAAAATCGTTGGAACAATCTTCCTTTCAAAGCACCCTGCTGCCCCATACAGCATGACCGGAATGATTATGGTTAAAAGGTCTCCTTGGTGCTTTAAAAGTGGGCTTTACTACTCAAGTGCCTTCTTAGCCCGAAGAAACAGCGATTGGCAAGAGTAATTCTTCGTTTGATCTCTGCACTGATGTCATTTTGCGATGTAATAGTGGAGCCCAGATAAACAAATTCCTTCTCGATTTCGAAGTTGTACCTATGTCCATCGTATTCGTGACGTTTTTCCCGAACCGGCATGATGTTGAAATTTCTTTCTCGATGATAGCTTCGTCCAAACCCATTTTCGCCGTCTCCGATTCAATACAAGCAAACGCGCCGGTAACAACTCGCTTCGTTCTTCCAATGGTATTAATATCATCTGCATAAGTATAGTTGAACGGACTTTTGAAAAATTGTACCTCTGTTGCTGACTTGTGAGTTGCGTATACAATTGATTCAAGAACGATATTAAAGAGGTTACATGTAACGCGTCGTGAGAAGGGGGCCTCCCTTCAACCCTAAAAACGTAATGGATGAGCAATTGAATTCGATTGTTGGAATTCTAAATTGAAAAGTTGATGGAAATTTTCAGAACTTTGAAAAACTAATTATACAAAGTTATTCCCCGAAACCTTATCTAAAATAATTCTGGTAATTTTAACGGCATAAACCTAAAAGGCAAGGCAATGGAGGTAGTTTAATTAATTTATAAGCAAAAAAGTATTCTAAATTCAAAAGTTGATGAAAATATTCAGAATTTTGAAAAACAATATTCTATAAGGTTCGGAGAAAAATGGAGGCGGAACAAGACAGCATACTTAAAGGGGCTTATAAAAATGCTGATGCTCCAAATGCAATAATTGATAAACAAACAGGACATCTAGACCTGTGACGTCAGTGGTCAACGGTGGCAAAGTATGTAGTGTACACAGCTCCGAAGACTGAGCAAATCTGATGCGCGAGTTCAAATACCGCATGATGTGTAGAAAGTTTTTCAAATAAAATTGGATTAAAGCTCAGCACCACTATAAAGGAGACTGATGATAGGGCTCGGCACCCCTTGAAATAGCTATATCTCTAGCCAAACAAAAATAAAACGAATTAAAATACCCAAAATTAATTCGTAAGCAATTGGTGGTAGCACCTTTAAGTTGTTGTTTTTGTTCAAAATTCAATATTCTACATGGTTCCGAACGTAGGGCTAAAGCGGGTGCGAAGTTCACGGTCAAACATTCAGGGTTTCATAGTGCTAATGGTCATGAAAAGCTTAGTAAATTGGATGCAGCACATCTGATGACTTCTTGGCAAAGTTTCTACTGATGGTTCACAATACTCAAATTCTTATGTTGACTTCTTAACAAGTTATTAAAGACTTGATTTGAAAAAGGACTTCTCATCGGGAACGTCAAAACTTCCTCACAGTATCTCCTTTTTATTCTCTGCTACACTTACTTGTTATTATTGTAACCTTTCCATTGAAAAAAATTCTAATATTTGTCTTATTTGCAGGTTAAGGAAAATGTTGTTGTTAACAATCTTAAGCAAATATAATTCTTATCTTATGCCAATTTATAATTTTTATTTTAACTTTCTGCCTACACACTCTTTCAAAGAATCAATTTTATTCATCCTGTCTTTAAATAGAAAAATTCAAGAAGAAAATCCATACATTAATTATCCTTATCCCACAAGAAGTAGAAAATCTCTAACTCTATTCATCTGGTAAATGGCTTAAAAAGGATTCCCAAATGAAAAGACCTTTTTCACATATCACTCATCTGAGAAATATCATAGCCATAGTATATTTCCCTTGAAAGTTAGCAAACATCGCGTCTTGTCGACTTGACAAAAAACAAAAAACAAAATCCAAACAGGCCCTTACAATGCCACAGACAAATAGCCAAATGTAAAGGTAGGTAATGTTGGCATAGCTACGTATTATATTGCTTAAACACAACATGGAGAGATTCCTTCACTATGAAATGCCGATAAGAATTTTCCAGAACTCATACCATATCGTATAAGCTGCCACTACCTATATTTATTTAAAAAGGGTTTTTCCTTGCAAGAGTATACCTTACAACATGTGCCACATGATGTACTTTAGCCAGTCAATGGGTCGACCTATCAAAGGGTAGGACAAGAAAAAAATAATTTTCTCATACAAAAATAAAAAAAATAAAAATAAGTTCTTTTCAAACATGAATGAGAACAAGGAGGTTCTGCTGCAGGCCTAGAATATCCTGAATATAAATTTCTCCTGATGGTAAATAAGTTGGATGGTTTCATAAACAAGATGACAACGACACCGGCCGCAATGACGATAACGATGATCGTGATGACGACGAGGATGATGATATGTCTGGCGGTAATAGGTAAGCAACTTCTTCATGGAGGTTATCTAAACTTCAAACCCCTACCTCCTCCCGTATTGAATATTTTTACCACGAAACAAAAAAAAAGCGAATCCCAAACTGAAACACATTTAGTTCATCATTTTATTCGAAATGGAAAAAAAAACTGAATATTTATTTACGGTTTTCTTGTGCGCTAGTATATTTTTCTATGTTTCTGCAACCCTCTTAAAGTCTCAATACTTTGGTTTTTCGTTTGTATGTTTATTGGTGGCGATTCAATGTGGTGGGGTGATACAATGCTGAGCAAGAAGTCCATGCATATTAAAGTGAACTATTTGCTGCAGCATTGAATTCAAGGGAAAATGGCTGAACGAGAAACTGTGATGCGAAGACTGAAGTGGAGAGAATTTATGTATATAACAGCAGGGTGGGGGGGCCATTAAAAGCCAAAGGTCTTGACAGTATTCCTGACAAGACATATTTTGTTTCTGACCTACTCTTCTGTCATATCAAACGATTGCCAGCTTTTGTTCTAAGGTCTGCCCTGACAATGACATTTAGGACAATATTGTCATGGTAAAAAATTGTCAATGTTTTTTTTTTATAAGGAAAATATTTGCTTATAAAAAATTGGAAGGTTAGGTTAGGTGCTTGACACACTTAGACCATAAGTTGGTCCATTGTTATACTAAATGAATCAAGTAGAAATTCTTCCTACTCATTGAACTTATTGCTTCTTACAAAGCTTAGGAGACGCCTAATGTCTATGTTAACCAAATCGCTAGGATTATTATATAGTAGAACTCTCCTAGATGGAGCGTACGTCTTTGAGAGAGAGCAGGGCATGTACAGGTACACTGTACAGAGAAGGAATGAATTCTTCCTCTTCTTCGTCCATACAAATTGGATACAAAAATTGGACTGCCAAATATTTTAATTTCATAGTGGATTGCCGATTTTAATTTTTGTTTCTTTTTTGTTTTATACTACGTTTTCATTTGAGCAAATTATGTAATTTCGTATAAAATTGCCAAATAAAATTCAATATCATCTCATTTCCCATACAAATTTCCATATGAGGTAATTTTAACCAAATTTTCACGAAATTCCGAGGGAAATTACGTAAAACTTCTATGAACACACCCAAATGGAATCCATTCAAAGTGGAACCTATTTAAAATGACTGAATTCAATGCAAAAAAAAAAACAACAAAAACAAGCGATTGACAGTCTGGACCGTCAAACAAAATTATTTTTTCTAATTTGCGAAATTACCTAATCTCAGCTCTAATGAAAAAGTTGTATTAGCTGCTGATCAGATTACTTGTTTATTTTATCGTAATTTCATCTTTTTTATTCATTTTAGCTTCTTTTTTTTTTGAAAAAGTAACCTAACTTTTTCTTTTATTAAAAGTTTCTTCGAATTTTAAAGACTGAGTGTAATATAAAACACATAATTATTAATTCTATGTACATAAATGTATTTATCCATTTAATAAATTGAAGAATGGAAATTTAAATATGATGGAATAAAAAAGATTGAAACACGTTCTTTAAATTGATTAAACAAGTACTTTATATGTTTTAATCTTAAAACAAAGAATGCCATCTCAATTCTTGAGAAAATATACTAGATTTATGCTGGAAAAAATTTAAAGATCGTTGTAGCGGTTTTCTTAAAAAATAATTTTTTTTATATAAAATTTCTTGAAATTTTTGGTATGCCATTTTTAAGAATATAATAATATGCAACTAAAACCATAATTTAAAAAAAAATTCATCAACCCGTTTTCAAAAATATGATTTTTCAAAAAAAAAAAATTTTAACTTTTTTTTTAAATTCAAACAATATTTTTTTTTTGAAAAATTGTATATATAATTATTAAGGTTTGAAAGGACCTCATAAGTAAAAATTTAGATCAAAATCGGTTAAGCGGTTAACAAAGCGTTCGAGCATTTTTTGAGATAAATAACTTTTTTTAAAAACGGTTGTATGGCAAGTACCGTTATTTTTTGCAAGTACCTTTATTTTTTGAGCTGAAAAAAAATCTCGATTTTCCCTCTAGTGAATCACTCAAAAATCTTATGCTCAAAGTTTGAAGTAAATGGCTTCAGTGGTACAGACAGACATACAGACGGAATTGCGGGACCCACTTTTTTCGTATTCTAGCATCGTAATATCAAATTTGATTGTTATCTCTATTTTTGCACGAATCCATAACTAACCATAATGCAAGTAAAAATAAAATGAGAAGTGCAGCTTGTTTTAGATTATTATACCTGTGTTGAAAATGTAAAAGCTCTTAAGTCTATTTTAATAGTTTTTTCAGAAAGTGAATTTTAAATTTTAAATTTTTGTTTAAAAAAAATTAAGAGGATTAAGAATATACTTCTTTCAATATTTTTGACTTTATATATATATGAATCGAAACAGATCACTTAAAATTAGCCAACTTAAGTATTAACTGTATTTGTTTATGTTTTTTAAACATAAGCGGTTTTACCGAAACAACAAATGCAGTTTTTCGTGTATTAAGGCACCTTAGATGTTCTTCCAATTCAAAATTTTAATTGACTTTAATTTTGAGTCAACTTAAATTGTTTTAACTTTTTTTAAGAAATGAAAATGCAAGAAAATTTTTAAGGTAAAACCTCTTAAGTCTACATAATGGATTTTACTTAATTGTATAACATTTTAAATAAAAACAATATAAGATATTTTACTTAAATTGTTCTGTTTTATTCTTATGAAAATCTAAATTAATTGATCCATACGATGTATCGACATCTACTTAAGTTATTTTACCTTTACCAAAATTATATACAAGTTAAACTTAAGCTATTTTATAACTATAAATAACTTTTTTGTTTTTTAAGGTTTGTCAACGGGGTTAAGAGAGAAAAATAGATTTCAGAGAGGATATATTCGATATGGATAAAAAGCTAAAGCCACTTAAGTCGGCTTTTACCTTTTGAGTACCCTTAAGGCAAGGCTGTGATATCTGACCAATTTTTCCGATGAAATACTTTAAGCATAAGCGTTGGGGAATTCGTTCATTCTTTTGTCTATTAAAACTTGTTATTATAAGACGTGTCCATTTCTATTCGGCGCTCGGACTTCAGACTCTTCGTCCATCCACCCATTTCTCTGTGCAATTTTTCTGTTCCGGATAATGCCCTTTTCTTGTTAAACATAATGTTCAGACTTTTTCTTAAGATTTTCAACACACACATAGTTTTTGTAGAACTATGTATTTTTACTTAAAAATATAAAAGATCCAACTAGTAGCCATGCTCCAGATGGACATCAAAACATAAATACTAAAATATATTTGGGCCATTTGTTCTATTTGCCAACGTCAAATGCTATGTAGGTTTTTTTTTTTTTTTTAGATTTCAACTACACAATAATAATACTATATGGTATTGAGATAAAGCTGCACGACTACGAATCAAATATTAGTTTCAATTCTATAGTATTATGATTTCAAGCAAACTTTTAAAACTCACCGCCGTTAAAAAAATAGCAGCATACGATTCCTTTTAGAACTTTCAACAAAAAATCATCGCTCATCCTAGAGAATTCCACAAGAACTTAAAAGTGAAATTCAAAGCACACGCCACAAAAACTATATCCTCTTGCAAATGTATACCCATCTACCTACATAATAATCTACATACCGTTGAAAAGTTGTGGGAAAAAGACAAAATGAACGAAAAACCGGGACACTACACTCAGTTGTATACGATGCAATGGAAACTTTTAGGTTAAGACAATATTTACCATATGTGCGGGCATATTTATGGCATCCGCATCCTTTATCGAAGAAAGGGAGTCATCTTTGGAGTGTGGATTTCCTATGCTTGTATTACAGTACTATAGGCAACATCAGCGCAACAGCCGGGTTGAACATAAGTTAATTCATCCTGTAGGACATTCATACACTCGTATTTTGCATCCTTGCGTAGGTATATATGTTTGGTTTTATTGCCATTTTTTTTTTTTTTGTGTTAAGAACTTTCTAAATATTCCTTAAAGTCCTTAAAATGATACAAACACACATCAACGCTCCATTATACACAATATGATGCCGATCCATTTAATTTCATCCTGTTAACCCAAATCGGAATTGAATGTGTTCGCATCAGACTGTTAATTCATTTCATACCTCATGTTATGAGATCCTTTGGCTTTCATAAGAATATAAATGAACATTAAACGCAAGTATAGGGAGACTCTACATACATATATAAGTTGTTTTTCATTTTTATTTTATGTAATTTTAAAAGATGTTACCATTTAAGGAGTAACATTTAGGTGTGAAGGGGGAATGGGGCTTTAAGTAGCCTAGAAATGTATGAGTATAGAGAGGTGTATGGTATAAATTTCCTCGAAGACCGTGTTAGGGCATGTTAAAGTGCACTTAACTGAAATAAATAAATGAAACCTTAGAGTAAACTTTGTCTTATGGTTGAAGTAAAATTTTGTGTTGAAAAGAAACAGTCCTACATTTTTTAATAGATATTCATATCTACACGTTCTTTAAGGCTATATGTATTAAAGTTTTTCATGGAAAATATAGAAAAATAAGTACCGAATCGACTAAAGAAGCATCTCATTGCCTTCATGGTCTACTTTCTATACAGCAGTTTAAGTCATTTATTCGGCTAACTTGTCCTCTATATAGCTATTGATCGGCAGCAATATCAAGATGATTTAGCTCGTCAACTAGTGGCAAGAGTGCTTTAGAATATCACGGCGAAGGTCTTTGGATCGAATTCCAGCTTATTTCATTTGAATTTTTTTTTTGTTCAAAGTAAGTGATCTTCAATTATTCCTATTATCGTGTGTTTTTTTTTATTGAAGACATGATTTCTTTGTAGGCTATACAAAGTATTTTGTATTATATGCGACAAAAGGCTAGGATATTTAGGTTGGATAAAGACAGAAATAATACTGGAGTTAGGGCAATTTCTCCTTCATTCTGGTGGGAGGGGAAATTTTCTAAAAAAATATCGGAAAATAGTTTAATTTAAAGGGTTTTTGTGTGGTAACAAACGCACGCGCAGTGTAGGCTGCAAAGCTTTCGCACCATCATCATATTAATATTAAAGGTCTGAATGAAACTAGCATTTATAAAAATGCTAGTCCCTCACTTATAGATGCAATTTACAAGTTATTCAGCGACATATTTGAAACTACAATAGTTCCTTCTTCATTCAAAAAATCCATCATATATCCCCTATGGAAAAAAGGCAATGCTGATGATGTAACTAATTATCGTGGATTGTCCTTTTCGGATACGCTGTATAAATTGTTCACATCTGTTCTCCTTAATAGGCTTACAATTTGGGTTGAAGAAAACAACATCCTTAGCGAATATCAAGCTGCTTACCGAAACAATTACTCCACTGTTGATCAGATTTACAACTTAACATGCCTTATACAGATGCAACTAAGCCAAAAGAAGAAACTCTATGCTTTTTTTGTTGATCTAAAAACTGCTTTTGACAACGTCAATAGAAATGCTCTTTTTTATAAACTGGCTGCACTCGGAATCTCCACAAAAATGATAGCAATTTTAAGATCGCTTTATGAAGACACCATAGCTGCTGTCTGGGACGGAAACAGCAGAACAGACTTTTTTCGTACAAACAAAGGTGTAAAGCAAGGATGCGTTCTGAGCGCATTACTGTTTATTCTGTTTTTAAATGATTTACACAACGAGCTCCCAACAGGAATCCTTCTAGAAGATGTTACTAATATCCCACGTTTTGTACGAACAAAACAATTTAGAGTTGTATGACACCCTGTACTCGGTACGGAATTCGAACTTCATATCCTAAATCAATCAGCTTTTAGTTTCGTAATGAGGAAGCAGAGAGTGCCAACTGCTATGGTCACCTTGTTCGAAAAAAAAAGAAAAATAGCTTTAGCGCCAAAAAAAATTACTGATCCCTCTTTGTCTTTTCAACCAGTGTGTTTCCTGAGCAGATTAAAGTCAAGCCACAAAAGTATAATCTTTTTTTTTCTGTGCCATCTTCCTTTTTTTTGTAGTGCTTATATCTTGCAATAAGTTTAAATTACTTAAGTGGTCAGAAAAGAAAATATTCGCAAATCTACCGGCTTGCGCAAAATCAAAACTTGTTCATACGGACTACATCAGGTAAATTTTAAATCAGGCCTAGCATAGAAAGTCTTAAAGAGCAAATAAAACCATAAAAAGGCTTAGTGTACTGAAGTTTGTTCCATTCATTTAGGCATCTCTGCTCGGCACAAAAGGGGTAGTCGGTTTGACGTATTGGGCCGCACGTGGGTAACCACTTGAGAGCACCTCTCAGTTTTCCTGCAAAATTTCGAGGCTCCAACTCAACCTCTTATCCGACTTGGGGAAAAATAATTCTCCAAGCTGTGAAAGTCGCAGAATTTACCGATGGTACAACATCTCGAGCAACGGCATTACTATAACAGCATCTGCATTGGGCTCAAACAACAAAAAAAAAGCTCAACAAATTCCCACTCGATCCACGGCAGTCTATTCGAGGTCGGGAAACAAGGAGGTCGTTTGGCTTAAGTGAAGTCGCGTTGGTACACCGAGTGCCCTAGAAAAGTTCTGGGAAAGCGGGTGCAGCACACCTAATCGACCTTCGCGCAGGTGTGACCAAGAGAATTACGCTGCATTTGGGGCTGGTAGTGTGTGTGTGGTTGCGAATACCCAAGGAGCACTACCAAGTGCTCAAGAGAGGGGGCAAGGGGCAAGAAGGAGTGGCAGAGCTATTAGATTGAAAGTTGGGCAAATCAAAAGGGCAACCAAGAAAAAAAAAGGAAAAGTGTTTTTTGTTATTTGAGTGAGTGCAATCATTTAATGTTAAATTGTGTAAAAAGGGAAAGTATAAAGAAAAGGATGATATATAGCCAATCCAATTTATTGAAAATGCTTAAATAGAGTCTACAATAATTTAATTTAAATACCTATATATAGTGAATGTGCTAGTGTTAGTTTGGCTGCCGTTTTACTATCAGTTTCTCAAAGCTCTCAACATTGGAACCCATTGGCTGGACATTGTGCACAATTTCGCCGTAAGTGGTAAGTCTCCAATAAAAAAAAAAAACAATCAAAATTTTCTCCCTTTTCCCGTACAGCCCAAACTACTGCTATTTATAATTTTGATATTTTGTTTGTTTACTATATGCTAATTGGATTGAATATTTTCCTTCTTATCTATTACTTTAAAATTTGAATGACCTACATAAAGAAAAGGAAACTAACCAAATAAATTAAATTAATATTACTTACGCATTAATTATAGTAAATCCTTGAATATACAAATTAGAAGTGATATGCACCACCGAAATTAGTAAATTCAAAATACCTATATTTTTTTTCATCTTGAAATTTTATTAATAAATAAAGACACGATTTATTAAATATATGACATAATGTGTTAAGTTGAGAGGGTCATGGGAGTAGTTGTGGGAGTTCATGATGCCGATACGATAAGGAAGGTGTGACAGATCCAGTAAGATAGATTAGGGACAGCTCAATAAACATCAGGAGTGCGTGAGCTGTCAAGGCGTTGCAGTGGCAAATAGGGAGGGAAAATAGGTACTCCAAGGGATGAAACACCGGTCCCTTACGCGGCTTTGAGAAGAGAAGATGATGTCCGTCTGCGGTCCATAGTTAGTTTACTCTTTTGGCCAAATCTTGGCATGAATCAGAACTTCTTTCTTTTGATGCGACTGGCTACCTGAGAACAAGAACCACCCCATATCCGGCGTACCTAGCTGTGCATACGCAAGCATGCCAAGTAAGGTTCTCAGGGTAGTTTTCAGAACAAACTCGTAACAAAGAGCTAGGAATCAACGTTCTATTATATGCCGATGACATCGTTATCCTCTCGGACAGTGCTCCCAAACTACAAATCCTAATAGATAGTTTCATCGCATATTGCTTCAAATGGAAGCTAACAGTTAATGTGAAAAAATCACAAATAGTAATTTTTCGCAATGGAGGAAGAAGAGCAGCCAGGGAACAATGGTTTTTCAGAGGTATCGAGATAGCCGTAGTCAACAAATTTAAGTATCTTGGAATTATTTTTAATTATAATATGTCTTGGACTGAACACCTGAATAGCAGACTTACAATCTCCAAAAATAGAATTAACTCAACATGGTCGCATTTTATAAGAAACAAGTCAGTTAGCCATTCAGCAAAATTTAAAATTCATGATGCAGCTTGTAGAACAATAATGTTGTATGGAGCCCAAGTCTGGGGATATAAAGAGCATGCGCAGGTGGAAAAACTACAACGTTTTTTTCTTAAAAGGTGTTTTCTTTTGCCAAACAACACGCCAAATTATGTGCTAAACATAGAAACGGGACTTCCAAAATCTTTCCTGACAACCTTAAAATTGCACTTTTCATTTATAACCAGAGTTATGGAACTACCGAACTATAGACTTCCCAGAATTCTATCGGAAATTATAATTCGGAAAAACATTTACTGGGCCAATGAATGGACGGAGCTTTTTTCGGAAGCCTCAGTTACATTGTCCTTTACGTCACCTAGGTCTGAGATGTGCAACTCACAAAACATTCTCTTAACAAAGCTCAAGGAAAAGCACTGGAGCACTTTTATGAGCAACGCACGACAATCACAGTTCCACGATGAGTACAGCAATTGTGATGTCCCTAATTACTTTGAAGATACAAATCCGCAAGAGATGATAAGACTTATTTTAAAAGCACGTAGCGGATTACTTAATTTGAACGCAAGAGCCTTTCAAAACCACGATAATGGCTTATGTACGATTTGTAACCTTGATGCATCAGAGAATACATATCATTTCATTGGTATTTGTCCCATATTCAGAGGATACAGGAGAAAATTTCTTGGAAACTTTGAGTTAACCAGGTCACAGTTCCTCGATGTCTTAAACGGCCAGTGCTATTTCAATTTATATCAATTTTTAAAATTCGCACTTAAATATCGCTTTCAAATATTGAATGAATTTTCATAAACGTAAACTCACTTATGCCTACTATCTAGATAATCTTTTTTTTTTTTTTAACCTGACAGGCAACTCACACAAGTTATTGTCATATTAATTTAAATATCAAACTATGTATGTTTTTTTGTAAAATTACTTTGGAAATAAAATTCTTTATCTATCTATCTATCTATCTATCTGAAACAAAAACAACAATTTGAGTGAGCTACCACCAAGTTATAGTTATAGTTATTTCACGGTCGCCAGGCGGATCATCGGATTCATTTAGTGGTGCCTAGTCTATGTATGTTTAATTTAATTTGAAAAAAAAGTTTTTGCCGTCACTGCGACTCGAACCATAGATCATGCGTCTCCGATAGAAGAAATCGTTTTTTTTTTTTTTTTTTTTCTCAAAAACTAGAAGAAATTTAAGTATTTGGTTTTTAGTATTCAACTAAAAGTTCATAAAAGCATTGAATATTAAAAACAAAAATATCATTTAAAAAGTGAAATTTTTTAACTAAATTAGTTTAAATTAATTTTTTTACTTTTTTCTTCAAAATTTTAAGTTTGAAAAATTACAAAAACCGTTCAACACAATAGTTGAATTTAAAAACAGAATAAAAGAATAGAGTTCTGGCTTTAAAAAAAATATATTACATCATACTGCAGGTGTTGACGTTGTTTATTAAAAATATATTTTTTTATTTTAAGCCGATTCTTTTAGAAAACTGCCCCATTTTTACTTGATCTGTAGGGCAAGTATTGGTTTCGTGTAAAAAATAAAATTCGAAGTTGCAATCAAAATTGACACTTTGATGATGGAAAAGTTTGATAAAGTTGGTATCGCCATACCGTCCATCACGGTCTGTGAGTCTGCTCGCCTTTGTGTCCGTAAACCCACGTTAATTTTATCTAAACGGGTGTGCTGATTTACTTCAAATTTGGTATGGAGCATTTTATATGATTTCCTAGTGGGGGAATTTTAATTTTTTTGTTTAACTCATCTAGAGCAGGATGCTTCGATTTGTTTAAAATTTGATCAAAAATGGCTCTAACAATTTTTAATAAGTTTCGTTTTTTGCCGCCCTAGACTATTTTAAATTGAATTAACGTTTTGCCCGCGAACTCCGTGTACGTCAACAATTTTTTAATTATGAAAATAATCATTAAAATAGCTTTCTTTTATCATCGTAAGCCAACTTGACACACGAAAATAAAAATTTTATTAAAATTTTTTAAAGGTTCAATAAAGTAAAAAAAAAAAAAGTACGTATACGTCCTGGTGAACCACATTTGAATGGTTTCATCCTTTAATGGAGCATCTTATTTATTAAACAAATCTATTTAGTTTTTTAAGTTAAGATTATTTTATTATTTAAAATCATTGATGGCTGCATTCATCTAAAAGTTGAAGACTCTTCCTTGGAATTATACTTTGTATTTTTTATTTAAATTTTTTAAAACAATCTTTGTTGCTCGGGAAATCCTCTATTAAAATCTTAACCTAACTTATGATATGATTACGATTTCGAACCTGGACCCATATTCTGTAACTCTCACATCGAAAAAATCAGTCGAGAAACACTGAGAAATGGAACAAAACTGATGTATTTTGTTTCAATTTCCATCGTTTCTCGACTGATTTTATGCATGCGAGAAGTTACAGAACATGGGTCCTGTTTTTTTTCTTAAACTTATGCAAAAATATATTAAATTTAAATCATAAAAAACTTTGGAGGAAAATCATCTGTTTTGTTCAATACAATAATTTAAAAAAAAAAGCCATACGACTCATGAGTCCTTATTTTCATTTAGAAATTGAACTGAAATCACATCGTGTTGCCTTATTTCATCGGGTGTTATTTCACGTCACCCGCACTTTATATTGTGCAAATTAGGAGACACCCTGTATACCCTTTATACCTCTTTTGTATGTAATCGGGAGCAAATTCTGTAGAGTTTATTTATATGTAGATTGTTGCACTAGAAGTAGTCGTATTTACTTTTATTCTCTTTTGGTTCACCTCAGTCTCGAAAAAAATATCACAGTACCACCTAACTAGCTATTAAACTAAACTAGGTCCTGCCCTTACTTTTCATCACTATCTACTAAATATAATAATTGTAAACTCTTAAAAATTACCATGAAATACCACATCTTCTATTGATTGTTGTTACCAAAGTTACACCCGCTCGAAATTGCTATACCAAAACCCCATTGACCATCATGAGGATGCTACTATTGTTATTTGATAACAAGTGCCCACAACAAAAAAAAACATTCCGCCGCGCCAGTGAAAGGTTAAACGAAATGAGTAAACATCATGTTTGTATTTCCTCGCATTCCATAAAACAATAAAAATTGGTGAGGTGATAAACCGTGATGCTGCTGCCCTAAAGTGACACCAATGCAAATTGTGTTGATAAGTGGATCGATTGAGGTTAAACGTTTACGCTCTCCCGGAATCATACCTACCTCTGGCAAAAAGAGCCAAACAAACAATTTATATAACAAACTCTCATCCCTCTCCTACCAATACGACGACGTAGTACAATGAAATTATAAATTGCATTTCCGGAATTTGGCGTCTCGTCGCTAACGTCGCTCATCCATTTAAAAGCTACAATATCCAGCTTTGTCGAGGTTTGGGTTGGCCTGTGAATATATAGATATACCTTACCTACTGATGCAAGCCGTTGGGCGAGTATTATGTTAACTATAGCAACCCCAAGCTACGCACGACTGCGATTTACCCCCAAATGTGTGTGTGATGGGGGGTTGAAGAGTTGGAAGGCCGGCTGTGATGTTCGACCGACATGCAAACTGAACGCACAGACGCATGGCTGCATCAGGAGAAAATCCTTTTGGCAATGATTTATTATCTGGCAATAGTGGAATTGTACAAATAATTAATTCCAGCAATAATTATCATTGTTATGATTGTAACAGGTTTTTGCAACTTTTTATTGTATGTACCAAAAACAACATTATGTAGGTAGGTAGAGGTATTTATTGCCATGAACTTGCGTCGAAGTGAAATTGAGCAATAAATATAATAAAGTCCTAGGGTTAAGAGTTGTTATAGGTATATGGCCACTTTTTTTTTTTTGGGGGAGGGGGGGGCTGAAGGAGAAGAGGTCAGGAGCATAAAGAATGATGGACCGTCCCTGTTCAGGCAAATATTTCTAGTGAATTTCCAAATGGAATTTGCAAATTATTGCCGGTGTGTGACAATTTTGTGGTTTCACAGTTATTGCCTTCAGAGTATGATGGTTGGCAATGGAATTTATAGGTTCATTATATTTTTGCGTGGATAATTTTGATATGGTGGTTTTAGTCTCAAAACCACCATATCAAAATTATCCACGCAAAAATATAATGAATTTAATATAGAAATTTGTAGAAAATAATTAAAATGCACGACTGAATCGGCATGAGCTTGGTCTTGTGGTTCAAGGCTATAAAAGATATGGCTTAATATTTTAGATGCAAAGGAATGGTTTATTAATGGATGAATTTCATGGTGGAGTTTTTGTAAAATTTTTACAACTTATATTATGAAGAAATTAAAAAGCAAACTGCAGCCCGTTATACAAATTAATGTAATGAATGTATGCGTTATTTTTGGACTAAATTAACTGTATTTGTTTCAATATTTTATGCTCTTATAAATTTCTATAGGCAAACACTCAAAACTGGACGCCTAACTGGCTGAATACAGTGGTGTACGTACATCTAAAGAATGTAGTACTGTCAAAGTTAAAAGATACAAACATAGTATACAGCGCTACAATGTGAAGCTGCAGTTGAAACAAGAAAAAGTCGCAGCAACAAAAGTTAACTCAACTTTAAACTTTTCTACTCGCTACAAGATGCATTTGAGATGGCTTATATGGGATCGTTCAATTCTTTCTCTTTATTATGCCAGGTAGTCGTTCGGAACCGCGCTGCACCATTGTAGACATGCTTTACCACATGAAAGAGCGATTTTTTGACAGCTTGTACTATAGCGATTCTTTTAGTTGCAACTACTTCGTAATGTTGTCAAGCTTCAAGGGGTTAATGTCTTCTAGTTTTGAGAAAAATGAAAATAACAAAAGTAAATTTTCCCTAAAATTTGACTTCAATCCGTTATTTTGTTGCTGCAAGAATCCTATTTCTACTACTTAAGTCATATAGAGTAGATTTTATTATTTTCAACTCTCTCATAAAATAAAAGACATTTAGACATCTGCAGTCATATTTATAAATGTTGTCTAAATTTAGACAGCCGTCCAAGTTATAAAAAGTCTTTCTAATTGTTGCTAGAGTGGTGTAACGTTTTATCTAACTTTGGATAATGAAAACGATTGTATAAACCTTTTTTTTTAAATAAAGCATATTTCCGACCGTTTCAAAAAACTTAGACACTGTTTAAAGAAACAGTCTAAGTTAGCAGGTCACGCGATTACACCCACTTTTTGTTGAACTGCAAAAAAACTGCAAATTCCTGTCGTGGTCCCATTACTCTAAGTGGAAATTCCCCTGCCAAATTCACAGCAGTAATAGTCGCAATCGCCAATAGTCCAGAATGGTCCATTCCATTCACTCAAAACTGAGTTTCTTGTGCGCGTAATGCTTTTGCTATTTAATTGAGTAAATCTATTTATAAAGCAGATGCTTTTTTAAGGTCTAAAGTTCACAAACTACGACGCACGTAACGTAACTGTACACCGATGCGGAATTTGTCATCAAGTCATTTTGGCTTTTTCATTAAGTTTAATTTTTTGAAGTTATTCATTTAGTGTAACACGCATTCCATGTTCGATAATACAGTTTTAATATTATTAACATTGCTTGTTGCCACTTCATATTTTATATCTATGCATAAAAATGGAGAATGACTAACTCAGCATTTAGATCTTAAAAGGCATGATTTGATAACATGAAACTGCTGCTTCGACGGTACATTTAACGTAAGTCATTCAGTTTAGTTTATATTTTCGAAACGAGAACTTGCATTTACTTTTTTTTTTGTTAACTAATTTAAAAAAAAAATTACTCATATTTTCCAAAAAAAAAAAACAGAAAAAAGAAGTAAAAAAACAACAAAAAAAAATGGAGACCGTTAAATTCCTGATAGTTGGCGATGGCAACATTGGCAAGACCTGCATGCTATCCATGTTCACAACCGAGACCTTTCCAGATGGCTATATACCAACAGTATTGGATAATTATACAACAAATTTCTCATACCAAAATAGACCATACCGCATGGAAATCTGGGATACAGCCGGACAAGAGGAATATTCTTATTTAAGACCGCTTTCCTATGGCTACACGGATGTTTTCTTTGTTTGTTTCGCAATTGACGACCCAACATCATATTCGAATGCTGAAAAAGCATGGTATCCTGAAGTTCGACATCATTGTCCGGGGGCTATTGTCATATTGGTTGGCACAAAGATGGACCTTCGTAATGATGAGGCAACGATTCAAAACTTAAAGAAAGTCGGAAAATCACCGATTACATGCGAACAAGGTCAACGATTAGCCCAGACGATTAAAGCTTACACATATATGGAATGCTCGGCTTTGAAAAGAATTGGCTTAAAGGAGATATTTGATGCTGGTGTCCTAGCATATTTCGAACGCAAATCTAAACCGCTAACACATAGGATTTGTTCGATATTATGAAAAAAAAAAAATGTAATACATATTTCGGTGCGGCCCAGACATCTTAGGATATAAAATTCTATTATAATTTTTGGGTTGTTTATTAAGAAGTGTCTTAAGTATTTTTTTTTTTTTTTTTCTTGATCTATATATTTCGAGGACTTAGTTGAGTCATCATCGGGTCTATAACAATTAAAAATGCGTTTTAATTAATAACAATTACAATAAATTTAAAGTTTAAATCACCATAAAAGAAATATTTTAAGAAATATTTTGTTTAATATAGCTTACACGACATTTGATTAAAAAAAAACAAAAAAAACATAAAAAAAAAGTTGAAAATATAAAATTTCGAATTTTTTTTAATTGAAAGTATTTGTTATTTTTTTTTTGTTGGTTGTTTTATAAATTTACATTGTAAAATTACATTATTATAAGATTATAATAAGTATTTGTGTAGTCCTTCTGATTTATTTTGTAATTACATGCAATTTCTTATTTTTTAATTATTTGGCTTACTTTATGTGTATATATATATATATATTATAATATTAAGACAACAAAGTCCTCGAAATATATAGATCAATAAAAAAAAAAGAAAAAATTGCGTTTCAAAATTGAACTTTTTGAAGCAAAACAAAAGGTATAACAATATTTAGAGAAGAATCTTATTCTTGATAAGAATGCGTCTCGGAAATATAATCATGTGGGTTATTAATAAAAGTTGACAAATAAATATTCGACAAAAAATTAGTTCATTTAATTGTTTTTAATTGAAATATTATGGTTGTAGTATTAGGAGAAAGCCGAGAATACAAACAAATATGCACGACTGGGTCGCATGAACTTGCTCTTGTTGTTAACAACTATAATGTATAGCTATACTAAAAGGGTATGTTTCAATAATGTAATTTTTATTTTTATTTTAACCGGAAAAATGTTTAAAAGTCAGAATTACTAAATAAAAAAATATTTTTTTTTTTAAGTTTTTTTTTTATTAAAAAAAAAAAATGTTTTTAAAATTTCTAAATGCAATATTGTTTGACCTACTCAGAACCATCAGGTAGCAAAATTATAACAAAATCGGTCGACACGCATTAAGAAGCTATTCGGGAATAACTCACAAAATCGCTATTTTCTTAAAAAACATCAAAATCCTATTTTGCGCGATTCGATTTTTGGCGAAAATTTATGGTCATTACGTATACGAAGTTTAATCAAAATCTTTAGAGTCATTCTTGAGAAAATTTTGCAAAAAAAACTGAAATATTTGTATGGCAGGTACCTATTCTAGATGAGCTAAATCAAAAATTCAAATTTTCTTTCTAGGAAATCACATTAAAATGCAGTGTACCAAATTTGAAGCAAATCAGCCCGCTCTTTTGGGTTTTAGCTCAAATTACAGTAGACGCATAGATGTCCAGACGCATCACGGACGTACAGACGCATAAACGCATATACTGGTGACACTCGCTATGACGAAACCTACTTTTTCTGACTTTATTATCATCGTAGTGTTTCATTACAACCCCGAAACCAATGCAAGTAAAAACTATGAGTCTCCCTCTTCTCTTAAGTTGCCGAAATTATACAGTCATGGAAAAGAATTGGCTAAGAACATAGATACAGGAGCAGTGGAAGCTTTGTTCAATGTTAACTAAAGTTACCCATCATACGGTCTTGCAAAAAAGATGCATGCAGATAAAAAAGAATGCGTCATAAGCTAGATGTAATTTTGTTTGTAATAACATTTTATATAAATTTTTTTAATAAATAAATTACAAATAAAGCTATTGTTTTTTTTTTTTTTGATAAGAAAGACAAAGGAGTGACAACAAATACAAGAGAATGACTAATAACTTTAGTTAGTAATAATTTTACAAGTATCTTGGTACATAAGCTAAATAAACGTCTAACATTCAGTGAAAAATCTTGTAAATACTTGCTCTATGCGCGGTTATTTACATGAGATGTGACGGGAAGCTAGATTGTAGAGGTTTTGTTGAGACAGAAAAAAAAAAAATAGAAATACTTAATTAAAAAACAACGGCAACGCTGAAAATATGTTTCTTTACTTTTTTTTAAGCTAAAAGTCTATTCTTTTATTTTGTTTATTTATTTTAGATTATTTTAATTTTCAAACTCAAAATTTTGAAAAAAAAAAATGAAAACAATTTTATTGATCTAATTTTGTTCAAAATTTTACGTTATCAAATAGTATTTTTGTTTTTAATATTTGAGGCTCCTATCAATTTCTAGTCAAAATAAAATTCGGATGCCTAAATGTCTTTAGTTTTTTTCAGAAAATTAAAAAGTTTTCTTATTTTCAATTTTATCCAAGAACATAAATTTTAAGCTTCTAGTTTATATTTTTTGACTAAAAATTAAAAGGAGAGTAGGTATTGAATATTAAAAATAAAACTATTATTTTAGTTACATACAATTTTGAACAGAACTAGTTTTAAAAAAAATTTTTATTTTTGTCTTCAAATTTTGAGTTTAAAATTTATTTTTTAAAAACTGAAAAAAATTTATATTCAAGACCCAATAAAATAAAGAAAATCTGGCTTTAAAAAAAAATAGGTATAGTTAACACGACTTTGTAAATATTTGCGTGTATATAAAAATTTTAGAAAAATTTCCCTCCACACCTAAACACGGGGAAATAGAAAACCTTGACTTTTTTTGACTTAAGTTTTGTTCAGCAATGAGGCTCATTTCTGGTTTTATGAGGATACGTCAAAAAAGCGAAATTGCCGTACTTGAGCTGTATATACAAGGTCGCATCCAGATTGTGAGCCAGGGAGGGTCACACTTCAAAATCCAATCAAATAATCATGCTGACAAATTAAGTAATTTAATTACCATCTTGTCTTTGCTATTGATGAACGCAGCCATGTTTTCCTTAGACGTAGAGTAGAAAATGGCCTCGTTTAGGATTGTTTCCAAAGTGATCTTGAATAGCTTTGTTGTAATGCCATGTTAAAAAAAAACAGCTGATCAAACAAAAACACAAGGATTCTGAACATTTTTGCATACATATGTTGACACCGACCCGGATACTTTGGTTCTTCAACACGGGGAATGACTTTACATCTGTACTTAAATTATAATTTCTAGAATTTCTAAAAAAAACAATTCTAGATCACATTTTTTGAAAATTTAGAAAAGAGTTTGGATTAAATAGGTCAATGTATCTGAATCGAAATCGAAACCCGTTTGAAATGTCATAATAATTTGTGACAAAAACACTTTACCAGTTTATATTTAAGAGTGCTCAGTAATTTTCCTGCGTCACTTTGAAAGGCAGGACCACCAAATACAAATAAACAAGTCTTCTCATTTCACAGTAAAAAAAAAAAAAGATCAATTTGTATTCCTTTTTTTTTTTATTTGATGAAACATTTCTCAGGTGTTGACAGCAAAGCTCCATCAGCTCCACTGGAGCAGAAGTAAAAACCTTAACAAATAAATTTTTCCGCTAGAAGTCAAAAACAATTTCCATATCTCTTTTTTTGCGACAAAAAATAATTGAGCAAGCGAATCCAAAAAATATTAGTCTCAGCTTTTTGACAGAAAGTGAGGAATCACATATCTTACTGAGGAATTACGTTCAGATTTCTGTGAGAGGTCAGAGATCTTGAGAAAGCCAGCTTAACCGCCCGACAAAAAATTAACGTGCCATATTTTCTAAAAAAAAAACCTATAATTTTTCGTGCCATATGAAAAAACCAAATATTGTTCTAAATTTTGTTGAAAAAAAAACTGTAATCAATTTTTTTACGGGGTAAAATAAAACATAAGAAATCAAAGGAAATCATTTCCTCAAAAAATATTAGTTTTTGTCAATTTTTTACGGAATTCGGACCAATTTTCATTAATTATTGTCTAAATTTGCTTCATTTTAAGTAAAAAGAATTGTCATATTGAAATTTTTCATATCAAAAAAGCATGATCGTTCGAGTTCGGCAACGCTGCAAGGAGCACTCTGGCATCTTAGAAATATAAAAATAATCAGTTGATTTTTTGAGCAAAATATCAATTTGTTGACATTGTTCACTTTGTTCTTCTTTTTCAAATCCAAGGACAAAAAAATATTGGAAAAGCGAAGTTTCATTCGAAAATAAATTATTTCCACTTGAATATTTGATAGCACGCGAGCTGTCAGTGTTGTTATTCGTTTTTGATGTTCTGTGAATTTGCTGAAATTTTCGTACACAACAAAAAATATTATGCATTACCAATTTAACTATAGCCACCACATCGCAATGCGAATACCCCCAGTGAAAAATTGGAACACATCAATTGGTATGGATTCATCAAATGAATATACAGAAAAAGGAGTTTTATGATAATTACTTAGGACATTGTAGTTATGAATTTAATTAAAAATCGTTTGAACCATGGAAAAATTTAAATAAACCTGGTCTAGATGCGCTGAAAAAAAAAATTCAAAACTTATGAGCAAAAAAATTCTTCCAAAAATATTATACTTAACAGCTGACCTTCGATTTTCCAAACACACTCGATTTCAGGCCGTCAGAAGCATATAGTGGCCTAACTGACTTTTTACCGAAATCCGGTTTTTTACAAAAATTGAATCCCTATGTATTTATCTTTATGCCTGCATCAACATTTTTAGATTAAACGGTTTAACAATATAAATTAAGCGCATTTTTAACTTAGGCCAAACACAAAAAATTCAAAATGTTTAGTGCCAGAGTGGCCTATCTTTCTCAGGCCCTTTTTGCGCTAACATTTGTCGTTTTTCTCAAAATATTAGATTAGGCCGAGTTTTCTATAAGCTAACAGATGGAATAGTAATGCTATGTGAGTCCAATTTTATTGATTAGACCGATAGCTACATCGAAAATCCTTCAAAAATTTGCAGATCATAACTAAATAATGCAAAACAGCTATAAATACTATAGGTACTTCAACAGGGCTCAAAATATAATTTTTTATTATATGAAATAGAAAATCATGGAAATGGGGTTTTGTCCTTTGTATGATAATCATATACGTAGGAGCCTATATTTCCTGAAAAACGCTTCGCGCCATCACAAACCTCTGTACCTACTCAGTCTAATATTCATTTTAAATTGAAATATTTTTTCATTCATAGACTTGAACCTAGACCAAGCGGCTCAGAACCCGAAGCTTTGAGATAAGCTCCCCCTAAATTAGATTTATTAAAATGACTATAGCATTTTCACTAGCCCACATGAATATTCTGTTCTGTTCATACGAGTGCAAGTCCTGGAAGGTTTCATAGCTTCACTTTTGCCACTGTCCCTTAATTTCTTCATTTAAAAATAAAAACTTCACAATTTAAATAAAAATCGCATTTTTAAATTAACGCTTTTGGCCTATCTTTCAGCTTCATTGAATTAAATTGTTTTTTCCTCAGTGTCAAAGTGGCCTAACTGACTTAAAAATAAGTTTAAACGGTACTTTGAGGGAAAATATGAATTGCAAAGAATTCTGTACTTATATCTAGACATATCACAAAAAGAAAATCATTAATATCTTACTTCAATTAACAGTTATTACTGTTTCAAAAAGAGCTGTTTTTTGTTTTCGCTCTACTGAAAAAAGAGAACGAGTCAGTTAGGCCACTCTGCTTCTCACGGCCTCTTTATCCTGTGCCTTTAGAGGTTATAAATTCTCAAAATATTCTATCAGCAAGTTGAGAATCCTCTCATTATAATATGTCTAAAAGTTTCTGACGTGAAAAAGTGAGCAACAGAATCCAATTTTTTCCAAAATTTTTGAAAGGAATTTACGTCAACTAAGAAACACCTGCTGCAGTACCAAAAATACATAGTTTCAAAGTTAAACAAAAATTAAAACTTTACAATCTTATATGTTTTTTTTTTTTTTTTTATTTACTTAAATTCAAAAATCATAATTGGAATTTTAATAAATAAATATTGAAATATTTTTATTTTTATTTTTTTATCAATTAAAGTGTAATAAGTAATACAGTTGCGTTTTAAAAATTCAAATTATTTTTTGTTTGCACAGTCATTATGATAACCAAGAAAAAAACGGACTTATGTTAGAAATTTCAGGTCAATAGAAAATAGACTTTATTTTTTTTTGTCATTGACTTTGGTAAATGCAACAACAAAACATTATCCGGAAAACCTAAAATTAAATTATTTTTTCACTTTAGACCTTCGATAAGCTGGACTTCAAAAATAATAATATCTTAAATTCTACAAAATAGAACATCTGATTCTCCTTCGATTATCTGGCTTAGCCGGATTCAAAAATATTTCTGCTGCAGCAGTGAAAACTTCTGTCAAACCAACTCGTGTTACGGCTGAACACTCCAAATATTTAACAGCACCTATCTTCTTGGCCAGATTAGTTGCTTCAGAGTAAGTGATAAGATTTTCTTTCATCTTCGGCAATAATCGAGGATCATCTCGTACATCACATTTAGTACCAACCAATATAATTTTAGCATATTGACACAAATGTTTAATTTCTATAATCCATTTGAGGTCGATGTTTTTGAATGAACCACGATTCGCGATTGAGAAACAAATCAGAACAACATCGGTACCTGGATAGGAAAGTGGTCTTAAACGATCGTAGCCCTCTTGTCCAGCTGTATCCCAAAGTTCCAATCTTATACTCCTTCCGGCAATTTTAATAGAAGACGAAAAATTGTCAAAAACTGTTGGAATGTATTCGCCTGGTATATAACTATTTACGTAGCTTATCAGCATACAAGTCTTGCCAACTGCGCCATCACCCACTGTCACAACTTTGATGGTTTGCATTTTTATTCGTTCTCATAACCAGAATTCAATAAAGTGCAGGTTATTCTTTAGGCATAAATGCCCTTGCCGAAAATAGATTTTTTTGAAATTATTTTTTAAACACTTGTTTCTTCGCCAAAATTCACAGAATAACTAAATGATCTTTAAACAAATGCAAATACCAACAAAAAATTAAGTAAAAGGGTTGATATCTTGAGATATGACGAAGGTTTTTTTTTTTTAAGTGACACAAATATGAAATACTCAATACCGCATTTATATTTTTCTATTTCATATCATAATGAGTATGACACGCTTATAACTATAACAAGAAACTCATACAATGCTTGCCCCAGTATAAGGTCTTGTATAAGCTGCTGATAGCTGATTTGAAATGAAATTGTTGGAAAGTTCATACTTCGTACGTATTAAACTAAATAAAACAAAAAGTGATACTGTCTCGATTGTAAATCATTTTTGTAATGATGCGTTTATAAATTTACAAATAAATTCAAGTCAGTTGGTTTTATATTTTGAATTTCTCAAAATTATTGGATACAGTATAAATAAATAAAAGAATAAATTTGATGGCACAACAGCTCATGAAGAACTAGGGCCCAGTGACTTACAACTCTCAACCATTCCTGTGTGCGTGTCTATAGCGTTTTATTGCTTCGCTCGCTATGAATTCCAATACACTGGGGCGCCTGTGGCCCTGCGGTACAAAACACAAACTATTTCCATTACTAGCTGTTTCTAAGTATGACAATATTCTCGATTTCGTTTGTAAAAATACTACATTAAATGGATTCCAAATGCAACCTTGGGTCAAACGACTACCTCAGATTTCAATATTAATGGGGTTTTCCATTGGTAAATTAAGATTTCACTGAAAAAATTGATTTATTTTGTTGCGAATGGAACACAATTTCAAATTGATTTAATTTTGTCACTGTATTTGTGCATTATTGCTTCTATATCAATATTAAAAAAAATCTTCATCCCTCGATTTACTTTTAGAAGAGAAATAAAATGTTACCATTAATTTATTACCAATTATTTTTCACATTTTTCAACTTAATTTTCACAACCGAAATATCAACGAAAAACATTGTCAAGCTGACAGCTGGATTTTTGTTGGTATTATTACAAGGAGGGTTAATCTACCGAAAAATTTAGATTTGCAAATTTGATTTAATATCAAAAATAAATCAATTTATTTTGCCCAATGGAATGCAAAAAGAGGGAAAATTGTCTTGTCTTTTTGACAGATCCAAATCAAAAATAAATTGATTTATTTTACCAATGGAAAACTCCATGAGTCAAAATAAATAAATTTTCTTTTAAGAATCGTTCATGGAACGTTTACTTAAATTTCGCCAAAAACAAAAAAAAAAAAAACAAATTTAAAAGTTGTGGCAGGGTGTGGCCTTCATGAACTGGGGTAACTCTAATAATATGCGAAAGTTGTACTTTGGAATGAATAAAAAATTGTAAAGAGGGGGTCAAATTTCACTCATTTAGGCAGCATGAGAAAATTAATAAAAAAAAACACACAAATATTTTTGAATAAACGGCAACACTTGCAATAGTCTTTTTAATTTGGAAAACCATTTTTCATTTTTTTTAAAGAATATTTTTTAATAGATAATTTTTTAAAATTATTCCAACCGATTTTTTTTTCATCAAAATTTCAAGTTATTAAGTAGGTATTCTGTTTCATACTTATTTAATATAAGACAAATTTTTAATAAAAAAAAATTAATTTAAAAATAAAAAAACAAATGAAGAATAAAATGAAAATTCAAAAATCGTGTTAACGCTGCATTATCTACCGGAAATCCTTCTCAAATTCACTGGACACCTACACGCTCTAGCCTTTTGTTGCTCCTTATGGAAAACAAACCTCTATATACCTATCAGTCTCTTTCTTCTTGTTTTTTTTATTTGTCTTGTAATTCTTGTTTCTTTTCTTTAAACTACAGATGCCATTTTGCAAAACTAAATATCCAGATTTCATGATACCATGTCATTTTTTGTTATACTTGTTAAAAAAATATCCTAACTCAAATGAACACGCGCGTTGACATTCATTCCACAAATTTCACTGTTTGGTTTGGTAAACATTTTGTTTTTTTTTTTTTGGCGGTCCATATCCATACATACATATGTCATTATGCCATAACCTTAATCTGTTAGCACTACCACATCGATGATAAGCTACTTTTTGTGGGCAGAATTACTATTAATTCCATAAGGACGCCACAACGTGCCACACAGCATATGTATCACAATGCAATTTGAGGGCATCATATACACTTGTCAAAACAATTAAGGGAACAAAAAAAATCACTTTTTTCTTAGTGTTTTTCGAAGAGCTGTATCTCTGTGAAAAGTGGTCGTATTGAGATAAAACAAAAAGCATTCTGAAGCTTAATCCTTTTTGTATTGAGAAGTTTTCGCAAATGATTTTTTTAAGGTACCGTCATTGCGCAATCATAAAAAGAAACACGACCCAAAAATTTTAAATTTTTTTCTTTTTTTTGAACATTGTCATTTTCTTTGAAAAGTTTTTTTTGAGCCAATTAAATGTTTTGTTTCAATAACTTGTTTATTCAGCTTTAAGGTCATCTTTTTTCGTCATTGTACAAATTTTTTTCAAAAGAATATCTGGCTTTGAATGAAAAAATAGACTTTTGATTTTGACTACCAATATTATCGCAAGGAATGAGGACACCGAAGATTTATGGATAGTTTTAAAAACTGAAATTAATATTCTACAAGATTCTTTCAAAACTTTATAACGATTATTTTTTTTGGCTCCTCATTGTTACATTCAGAAAAGGTTTAAAAAACGACTTTTTAAAGACTTTTTGTAAATCTTTTACTGATTTAAAAATATTGACTGTAGAACTTAATTTGGTAAAACATTTTAAAGAACTATAGACCACCAATATTTCTGTAAAATTTCAAATAAATCCATTGGACCGTTTTCATGTACCGAATGATCAAAGTCGTAAAAACCAATTAAGGGAACAAATTGGGTGGTCCATAAACATTGTGAAATTGTCATGAAAATGGAAACGAAAACAACAATTTCTGCCCACTTTTTCCACAGTTTTGAGTTAGTTCAATAAAACGGAGTATAAAACTTTGAACTCCTTTTATTCTTTTATTTGTGGAGCAAATTTCTAATTATTTGCTAGTTAAATCTAGCATAAAACAATGCTAGATCGTTCACCTTAAATTTGAAGAAAAAAAAAATGTAAAATCGTAGGAGCGTTTTTTTTTTTAATTAATTTTTTATATATAAAATTTTGTAAACATTTTTAAGCAAAAAAATTGGTACACAATTTTTTAGTATTTATTTATGTTGAATTAAAAATTAAATTTCGAAAAAAAATTATCTACCCGTTTTTGAAATATCGAATTTTCAAAAAAAAAATTTTGAAATTTTTTTTTTAAACTTCAAAATTAGATTTTCTGAAAATTTTGATATGAAGTATTATTTCAATTTTTAAGGAGCTTTTGTATAAAAAATTTATTTTAAATCAGTAACACACATAATGATATAGTCCAAAATAAAGAAAATGGTTTTATGAGAGGTACTGTTAATAATGGCTAACTGTAAATGTTTTTTTTTGGCAGATCGTAGACCATACTAATATTAGTATTTAGAACAATTTTAATCAAAATCGTAGGAGTCGTTTTCGAGAACATTTATATTTCCTGTAACGGTTTTTTAACATTTATATGGAAGGTACTGTTAATTTTGACTATAAGAAAAATTTTTGTTTAAAATATTTTACATAATGTTAAAAACCGCTCGGTACCTACCAAGTTTCGTAGAAATCAACCAAGTTGTTTTCGAAATATTTGGTTTTCAAAAAAAAAAAGGAATTTTTTTTCAAACCCAAAAAAAAGTTTTTTTTTAAAATTTTGGTAAACAATTCTATTTAAATTTTTCAAAAGATTCTCCATAAAAAAAATTATCAAAATCAGTTTCTTCATTTTCTAGAAAAACGAAAATAAAAAAAATGGTTCTATGGGAGTTACCATTTAAAACCATTTTTTGGAAATTTAATTTTTACAAAAAAGAAGCATATACCCAATAAAATTAGTTGATTTATTTTAGAAAAATTTGTCGAGCCATTTTTGAGAAAAATAAGTTTTTCCAAAAATGCTAAAAAAAATTATATGGCGGGTACCGTTATTTTTGGTCCTTAAAATAAAAGGAAAAAAACGTTTCGGGGTAATGTTCCGAAAACACTTTATACCAAGTTTAATTAAAATCGGCCCATGGGTTTAGCCTGTAGGCGAGTCCACAGACAGACGGACAGAATTGCGAGACCCACTTTATTCGTCTTCCCTATCATCGTAATGTCAAGTTTGATTGTTATCTCGAGTTCAATTTTTTTTACGAATCCAAAACTTGCCATATAGTACCTACCTATATATCGCAAGTAAAAATCAGACGTCTTTATGTAAAGACCATTTACATCATTTTATTATCAACTAAATAATTATTATTTATAAGAAATAAATATTTTTATTTATAGTTATGTATAAGTGTTATATGATAAAAATTAAAAACAAAAAAAAATTATTTAAGCATTTCTCTTAAAAAAATTGATTCATCCTATTTTTTAATTAATTTTATTATACACAACGTCATCATAACGTCAATCATAAATATAGCGAGTAACAATTTTTTTTTTTAAATAAAAATTACACCCCACTCTAGTACCTAACTATCTATAAGAAAGCTGTGCTTTAACACTTAAACTATTTGGGTTTTCTTATGTCGCAGAAATTATAGTTCTTACAAAATAGAACACCACTTTCTAGTTTTCTTAACTCGTTTAGGTGGATGTAATACTGCTTCAACAGCCGCATCAAAAATTTCTGTCAAACCAACTCGTGTAACCGACGAACACTCCACGTACTTAACAGCACCTATCCTTTCGGCTAGTAAAAGTCCTTGTTTATAAGTAACTGGTACTTCATTCGTCATCTTGAGCAATTCGAGTGTCTGTGGATTATCTCGTAAATCAAATTTAGTACCGATTAATAAAATTTTACTTTGTGGACAGAAGTGTTTGATTTCTGGGATCCATTTCAGTTCGACGTTTTTATATGAAGTGGGATTTACGACTGAGAAACAAACCAGCATGACATTTGAATTTGGATAAGCAAGTGGTCTCAGACGATCGTAGTTCTCTTGGCCAGCTGTATCCCAAATTTCCAATCTAATTTCCCTGCCATCGATTTCAATAGTAGATGCAAAATTGTCAAAAACTGTTGGAATGTATTCTCCTGGTGTGTAACCATTTACGTAGCTAATCAGCATACAGGTCTTACCGACAGCTCCATCACCCACTGTGACTAATTTAATAGTTTGCATTGTGTGTGATTTTTTTTTTTTTTTTTTAATTATTTTGATCTAAAAACCGTTGGTGACCTAGTTTTTCTTGTTTTTATAAAAGAATTTTTGGTAACACTCGTTTCTTCGTCGAAACTCACAGAATAACTAAATGATCTTCAAACAATTTTAATTAAGGCACACAAAATTACAATTAAAGCACACAAAATTTTTGTGTAATCAGAAGAAAATGAAATATTAAGCAACCGATACTAGCCTTTTTGTTTTTATTAAACTATGAGTAAGCAAGACTACATATTTGTTAACTTTTTCACGCATGATGCATTGAGCAAAAACACATATTTCATTTATTACTCGGAATTTTCATCAGGGAAGAAGAAAAACTTTTTTTGTTAAAATTTAATTTTTACTTGCGATATATAGTTACTATATGGCAAGTTTTGGATTTGTAAAAAATTATGAACTCGAGATTTTGATCAAACTTGACATTATGATGATAGGGAAGACGAAAAAAGTGGATCTCGCTATTCCGTCCATCTGGCTGTCTGTCTGTCTGTCTCGCCTACAGCCTAAACCCATGGGCCGTTTTTACTTAAACTTGGTATAAAGTGTTTTTAAGATATTCCCCCGACAATTTTTTTTTATTTTATTTTTAGGAGCAAAAATAACGGTTCCTGCCATATAATTTTGTTAGCATTTTTGAAAAATCTTATTTTTCTCAAAAATGGCTTGACAGATTTTTCTAAAAAAAAAAAATTATTAAGTGTATGCTACCTATGCTATGTATATGCTATTAAGTATATGCTACCTTTTTGTGAAAATTAAATTTCCAAAAAATAGTTTTGAATGTTACACCCATAGAACCATTTTCTTTATTTTCGTTTTTCTCGAAAAGGAATAGACTGATTTTTATAATTTTTTTTATGGAGAATCTTCTGAAAAATTTAAATAGAATTGTTTACCAAAATTTTCGAAAAACTTTTTTTTGGAGTTTTAAAAAAATTTTCATTTTTTTTTTTTTTTTGAAAACCAAATATTTCGAAAACAACTTGGGTGATTTCTACGAAAATTGGTACTGAGCGGTTCTTAACATTATCCAAAATATTTTGAACAAAAATTGTTCTTATGGTAAATAATAATGGTACCTTTCATATAAATGTTAAAAAAACGTTACAGCAAATATAAATTTTCTCGAAAACGACTCCTACGATTTTGATTAAAATTGATCTTAATACTAATAATAGTATGGTCTATGATCTACAAAAAACAAAATTTACAGTTAACCATTATTAACAGTACCTCTCATAGAACCATTTTCTTAATTTTGGACTATCTCATTAGCTGTGCAACCAATTTTAATTAATTTTTTTGTACAAAAACTTCTCAAAGTTGAAATCATAAAATTAATTTCGGATATTTTAAAAAAATTTCAAGTTTTTTTTTTGAAAATTCGATATTTCAAAAACATTTAGTATTTAACATTTATAAATACTAAAAAATGGTGCACCGTTTTTTTTTTTCAGCAAATGGGCCTTAGAACGTAAAATTTTGAACAAAATTAGTTTGAACACAATTTTTTTCATTATTTTTTCAAAATTTTGAGTTTGAAAATTAATTTTTCAAAAGCTATTCCTGATAATTTGAATTAACAAAATATGAATGGTCCGGGCGAAAAACGGCACAAGTCCATGTTTTTTTTTTTTTTTAATTAAACTAATGATGACATTTTGTAGCTTTTTTTGAGTATGTAAAATTTAAAAGTTGTGATTTTAGAAGAATAAACATTTAAAAGAAATGTCATAAGTGCATCGATTTCAGCTCAATTTTCTCAAAAACAATTATATATTAAAGTATCTGGTTTTTAGTGTCTGATTTAAAATTAAAAGGAGAATTGAATATAAGAGAAAAATTAGTCTAAACACAATTTAGCGTATATAAGTAAACTTTATTTGCATTTTTCTCGGAATCATTTTGATTGGACTTGTGCCGTTTTTCCCCTGGACCCTTCATATAATAAAAGAATCAGAATCGATATCTGTTCATAAGAAAAAAGTATCTATAGAATGACATTGCAGGTTGTTTTTTTAATGATTTTTTTTCTCTTTTGAGTTGATTTTTTTTTTAGAAAATTGTCCCTAACACCTAAACGGCCCCCTCCTCCCATATGATTTTTTCTTGTCTCGACTCAACAGCCACACTTTAGCTTTTTGTCACACCTTAGGTGAATGACCCTGTATAGTTGACTTGATTTACTGCAGTGAATTTCTTCTTCTCCAACGGCAGTAGTTGATGAGAAGAAATTATATTCTTGTGCAGGGTTAAGATATTTTTTGAAGTTTGTTAGCTGTTTTAAAGCACGAAATAAGTGGGAAAAAAAAACTAAGAAAGGCATGTACTAGGGCGTACAGTACACAATATAATTATTATCACTCCCCATTAAAAAAAAAGAGCTGTTACAGTTAAGAAAATTGAAAAAAATATGAATAAAATATAAAAGCTTTAAGTTAAAAATTGAAATACAAAAATACAAAATAATTGAAAAGAAATAGCCTTAGACTAAAAGAATTATTATAAAGAAGTTAAATAATCGAAACTACCCAAAAATATTAAATTTATTTTTTAAACAAGATGCTCCATAAAGAGATAAAATTAATTCAATTTAAATAGTATGGTTCACTCGGGCGTATACGAACTTTTTTATTTAATTGAATTTTTAACTAATTTTAATATAATTTTTATTTTTGCACGTCAAGTTGTTAATTTTAATTGAAAAGGCTATATCTATGAATTATTTTTATCTTTAAAAAAAATGTTGGCGCGGTACGGAATTCCCCGGCAAAGGCCAATTAAATTAAAAAAAAAATTCTTCTTTCAAGATAAGTTACCACAATGAAATTATTTTTAATGCAGCAAATTATCCGCATCTTCACAGCCGCTCCTGCTGCAAACAGCAGAATTTATGATATAAATTCTATTTTCTCCAGGCATAGGGCAACCCTATCTTCAATAAGCTGGAGAAACAACAATCTGAGTAGTTTCTTTCTATGAAATGAATTACAAAGTTTTAGGTTCCTAGTTACTTTGTTGGGCAAAACTTAAATGACAGAAGAGTGAGCACTCGGCAGAGAGGGGCTTTAAAAAAGAAGTGGCTGGGTGTGATCCACACTGGTTACTTTTTATTGGTGCCCTTATACCCGATATCATTTTTTCAGATAATAAAATCGCCAATTTAAAATCTTCAAAAACCTTAGCACGTGTGCCATCAACTGAAGGCCAAAATTTGGCAGTTTCTTCTATGAACTTTTTCGGCTGTTAATATTTCAGTTTTTATTTTGCTTTAGAAAAAAAAAAAAACTGTCAATTGAATAATTATGAAGGGCGCCGTTTTTATACCAACTCGTTTGACCAGGCTAGGCAGATTATTAGCTTCAGAAATCGGTTTTCCACTTGCTTGTGGTCTAGGGAGTCTGACAGGAGACATCAGAAATGGTGTAGGAGCGACCGCAAATTCACCTTTATCGTGTTGAGGAAAGAGATCAAGTTTTTGATCTTCAGTTCGGAGAGTTCATTGAGTTGAGATCGTAAAAAAGGGCTTTCCAAATGACTGTGCTCCAGAGCTGTAAAAGACTGCAGTACTTTGGTAATGCAGTTATTAAAGACGCTATTTTTTGTGTATTCCACCATATCCATCGCTGAGACAAAGAAAATCGATTATGATTAACCTCTCAAACCAATGAAGTGCGTCATCCAGACAGCATCATGTCTTAAAATATAACTTTATTTGCTTATAAAAATAATGTCATAAAATTACTATAAACATTTATAATAAAAACAACAATATTGGAAAATATGTACAAAATCGTTATCTTCTCGATTTATTTCTATCTTTTCCTTTAAAATTTTGTATTTCTTTTTATTTTCAGCATAATTGCTCATGGGTAGTCTTCGGATTTCTATTTGAAATAATAAACAAAATATTTATTATTATTTCATATAGTTTCACGATTGCTTTTACTTACTAGAATGTTCTAGACCTCCGCCTCAAACTCGCATATGCTTTTAATAATGCAAGTTTTAATTTCGGAGTTTCGAGTTGCATCACCACTGATCCAGCAGCTGCTTTGAAAACTTCTTCCAAGCCGGTTTGTGTCAAAGCAGAACATTCCAAATATTGTAAAGCACCAATCTTTTTGGCCATCTCAAGACCTTCGCAACGAGTGACGCATTGTTCGTTTTTCATTTTTAGATTGTCTATCGCAACCTCATTAAAACGTAAATCAATTTTATTACCAACTAACAGAATTTTAGCATTGAGACAGTGCCGTTTTGCTTCTGGAAGCCACTTGAGTTCAACATTTCTAAACGATTTAGGATTGATAATAGAAAAGCATATCAGAACTACATCAGTTTTTGGATAGCCTTGTGGTCGAAAAAGGTCGTAGTGCTTTGATCCGCTTGTATCAAAAAGATCTAATGTTATTTTCTTTCCATTATTAATAATAGAACAATTATAAGTGTCGAAAAGTGTGGGTATGTAGTATCCTGGACAGGAATTATGTGTGTAACTCTTTAGTATGCTACTCTTGCCGATTTCTTCATCACCAATTAAGACACATTTGATTGTTTCCATTTATTTTTTAATTTCTAATATTTCTGTTGGAATTTCCTTTTAGGTGCTGGTATTTAGATATAATATATGACTACGAGTTTTGCTAATTTTTTTTTTGTTCTTAGCTCTTGTTTCTTCGTCTGAAATCACAGTGTTACTAAACAATGACTTCCAATAAAACTTTATACATTAAAGCACACAGAAAAAGGCTTAGCAATAATACCTACGCATAATTATGACTTATTTTAAGATTGTATTTGTCGTAATAAAGCAATCGAAGTCGAAGTAATAGCAATCTTAAATTGAGTAATTTGTTTATTATTAACATTAAGATTTATTTATGTTATTATTATATAATATTAGGCTCAACCATCAGCTTTCAACTTTAAGGCCCAGTTTTTCAGTGGAGAGTTAAACCAAAGTTAGTTAATTCTAGACATAAAGTATTCACAGTTAACTCAAGAAACAATTTTTCAAACAAAAAAAGCTATGGGAATCGACCTAAGAAACTCGGAGGATAAAATATCAAAAGCATTTGTTCATTAAATCCCGAGTTAACTTTTCAAAAATTTAGTTCAGTTTTAGTTCAGTAACTATATACATCAGACCTTGCGTTAAATACGTTAGATTTGATCTTTTTTGAGTTGTTTATAATACTAGTACTAGCCCTATGAAAAACCTAAATTTTCGAACTCGAGCGCCGAACGCAACATTATGGTAAAAAATCCAGTTTTGCCTGTAACTACTTATACTTCTCTCTTTTACTAATAACCTAATTTTCTTTAAATCGAGCCCAGAACCATCTCTTTAGCCCCAATAGTTTCTAAAATAGAGATTTTTAAAATTCATAATTTTTCCCGAACTCGCAAACTTTGTATTGTCATTTGCGTATTTGATAATTTGAATAAAAAAAAATAATTAAAAAAAAAATGAACATTAAAACAATTGTTTTAAAAAAGAAAACTAAAAATGAAGTTTTGGCCTTAAGAAAAGGTATTTGGCATTGTTCCAGATATTGTGGTTAGATTTTAAACGGTCATTTTCTATTTCAAGTCGATTTTTTGGAAAACTGCCCCGCCCGATCAAACGGGGGGACTTAGAGTACCCCTTCCATACATTTTTTTTTTCTTTTTAACCAACTTAAACACTGTGGTATTTTTAGGCCAAGCGCGCACATGCAACTAAACAGTTTGGTATGGATTTTGAATAAGTACCTACTAGTACTATTATAGGATTATATAAGAGTCCGACATAAACCGGCGCGCACTCCCGTATAAGCCCATTGTGCTCAAAATCGAAACCAAACTGTTTAGTTGCATGTGCGCGTCTGGTCCCTGGGGCCGTATGCATCTTCGTGCCAAGAACCATATATTTTTTTATTACTGGGTATGTACAAAAATGGGGCGTTAATTTTGTTTTCAGTTTTCAAAATGCAAAACGTAATGGAAAATTACAGTATACAGGGTGATTCACCTACGGTGTGACAAAAAGCTAGAGCGTGTTGGTTGAGAAAAAAATCGTATGGGAAGGGAGGGAGGGGAAATTTTCTAAAAATTCGACTTAAAATAGAAAAAAATCATTTTGAAACAACGGCTGACAATGAAATGCTACACTTTTTTTTTAAGCCAGAAGAACGTTCTTTTATTATGTTGTTAATTCTAATTATTTGAGAGAACAATTTTGAAAAAATTATTTTCACACTCAAAATTTTGAAAATAATTTTTAAATTTTTGGAAACTAATCACTCAAACAATTTGGCTTAAAAATAAAATAAAAGGAGATTTTTGGCTTTACAAAAAGGTAGAACATGCCATTTTAACGGTTACATTGTTTTTTTAAGTAATTTTTTTTTTAGTAAATTACTCCTCCCGTTATTTTAAATTTTAAATTGTGTCGAAAACTAAAAAACACTTGAGCATCTATACTATTCAGTGTTTGTCCAAAAATTGAAATTTGAGAGAAAAGTTTTTGAAAAATTTATTTTCAAACTTAAAATTGGTAAGTATTGAAAAAAAAAAAAATTTCAAACACAAACTCTAAAAATCAGATCTTTTAATGTCTTCGTGTTTTGGAGAAAATTAAAAATAAAAATAATTTTGTTTTATTTTTGTTTATTCTCTTCTTCGAAAATTAAAAATAACAAAGGTAAGTTTTCCTTCAATTCGACTTCATCCAATATTTACTTCTTCCCATAAAAAATTTAACTTTCGGATATCACAATCACAACTATCAACCCCATAAAGTATGCAATGCTATCTCGGGTTTTCACGGTTTTCTGATCAAAAATCAAAAATCTAAAAAAAATAAGAAAGATGTGCATATTTTTTAATTTATTATAAAAAAAAAATATACACAATTTTTACAAGAAAAAGAAAATAAAATGATAAAAATTAATAAGTCATTCATTAATTTAACATGAAAATTACTTTGGGGAAAAAAAAAAAGATTTTTTGGTGTGACATTATTTTTATCAAATAAAGTGCATATTTTTAAAATTTTATTTGCAAAATAAAGAACTTTCACATATTCGACGTTGAGTTTCCTCCCCTTTTCAGTACCAATATTGGTTCATTATAAATGAAAGTAGATAGGGTTGTAAAAGAATGCAGTCTTTTGTGATTGCAATCCTTATAAAAATCATTCATTGAATTCATTTAAAAGATTGCATTAATTGACTTAGCTTTCACACTTCAGACTTCAATAATGCAATAAGCATTTATTTTATTTTTTTCTATTAAAGGGTGAAAAATGATTGCAATCTTTTTGATTCAAATTAATGGTGATAGCATAATTTGAAGTGTCAAAGCCCAAAGTGTCTTTAACAACTTTGAAAATAGATACTCTTGCGCTCAACAACTTGTGCAATGGCAATCATCATATATGTATAAGTTCGGTGGCTTGCAGAATTTTTTTTTAAATGTTCCTCTCATTTTTTGTTTTATTATTCTAAGGACGGTTTAAACTATTAAAATAAGCTATTATTTCACAGAAAAAGAGGGAGAAACTGGTAAGAACCAAAAAAGAGGACTAATCGCTAATTTTTTCAAAAAAAAATATCGGACACAATTTTTTAAGACGAAAAGAGGACTTGTCCTCTTAAAAGAGGACGTCTGGTCAGCCTAGACATACCCCAAACTTTTCGTCTGAATTATTTTTAATTTTCAGTTGTGACATACCCCAAACTAATCTCGCCCTTTGGCAACATTTTTGTTCACTACCCGTTTAGCAAACTTTAAAACATTTAAAAATATTTTTTTTAATTTAAAAATAAAAGAACCTTAAATTTAAGACACCTATAATAATAATTCGACGGTACTAGAGAAGTGGTTGAAGTTGAAGGCTTCTTTTTGGTGAGGTTAGAGGTTGGCACTAGAACATACTTAAACTCAGAAATGGAATACATAAAAGAATACATGTATTTATTGCGAAATTTTGTACTTCTTTTTGTAGAATTCGAAGGCCTACACTTACAGTAATATTTAAAAAAAAAAAAAAAAAAAAAAAAAAAAATATAACGATTTATGAATCATCCAAAAAACGTATATCAATAATATTTTAAAGCTGATAACAGAAAATTTACTCATAACTTGATTACGAGGAGGTGATTTCAGCAAGTAAAGCTTTTCATAATTGCATACTAGTTTTATCAGTAACTTTAAAATTAAAATTTTAAACTAAACATTTTTTCAAATAAGTTCAAATATTTAGTTGCTCTTTGATTTCTGACAAAGAAACAAGATTTACAAAAATACATTATATTCCACAACAAGCCTGTAAGAGAATTTGTATACATTTTTGCAAAAAGTTTTTTTTATTCGAGTTTATAAAAGACAAAAGCAATGCAAATGGAAATGGAAACAATTAAATGTTCCCTTATTGGTGATGAAAAAACTGGCAAGACTTGCATGTTGACCAGTTACATAAATAATAATTATTGTCCAGGCAATTACATACCAACAATTTATGATTTTTACAGTTCTGTTGTTGAAGTTGATGTAAGTCAAATAAGATTACATCTTATCGACGCAGCTGGACAAAAGCAATTCGATCGTTTGAGACATCTGTCGCTTCCACGCACGGACGTTATTCTAATTTGTTTTTCTGTTATGAATTCAAAATCGTTTAGAAACGTTGAGCTCAAATGGCTCCCAGAAGCAAGAAAATATTGTCCCTTTGCCAAAATTATATTGGTTGGCACTAAAATTGATCTTCGTAATCATGAGGCAGCATCAGAGGGCAAACTTAAAATCGACGACGAAAAACCCATCACATATGCGGAAGGAATCGAGATGGCCAAAAAGATATGTGCTATTCAATACTTGGAATGTTCTGCTGTCAAACAAATCGGCTTGAAAGAAGTTTTTAAAGCAGCTGCTAGATCAGTGGTGATGCCACTTGAAATCGAGGATGTAAATAGTGGAGTAAAAACGGAATGAGAATATCAGCTGAAACCGGAAGACCCGCAAGATTCGAGTCCTGCACCAACATTTCAAGTAAGTATCTTACATAAAACTCCCCTTAAGACATAATAAAACTTTACATTGCATTGTTACAGAAAACCGAAGACGATCAAATGATACTGACTAAGAAAACATAAAAATATTTAAGAAAAGTGAAAAGGATTCCTGAGTAAAAAAAAAAAAATTATTTTCATTTTTATTATCTACATATCTTTTATTTCTTTAAGACCAAACAGGCTGAAATGAAACTTAAATATTGTCCAATATTATAAAAATTAAGTGAAATTGCCGCAAAATTTTAAACAGCCTGATGTTAAGGTATTATAGCATGATACTACTTAACAATTTTTTAACTTTAAAACTATTCACTAAAATATTCTTAGTTTTAAACATTTTCTAAGTAGTATCATACTAAGCCTATTTTTTTAGCTGAACACGCCTAAAACAGTAACAGTTTAACCCATTTTTGCAATTGTAGCTGCCAAAGTGACACTTGGATTTAGTATGATACTAAAAAGATAAAATAGGCATTTGGCGATTTTAACTTAAGTAAATTTTAAAAAGATAATACGATGCTTACTCGTTTAAAATTTAGAAAAGCCTGTTTTTAACGTAGCGTCATACTAAAAAAGCCTTAACGTCATACTAAATCGTAAGTTTCGTATCAGCAAACGGGCGACGACGGGCCCAAATAAAAGCACCTGGAACGATGTTTTCATTTCAATTTTTACTTAGAGTACATTGGGCCAAAAGCAAAATCGTCGTATCAGTTAACTCAGTAAATGGCCACGTTCAGGATTGTATCCAAAGCGATCTGGATAGCTTTGTGTTGTTGTAATCCCTAGTAAAAGCACAGCTGATTACAAAACAGCAGTTTGCAAAAATGAGATATCAAGCTATCCTAAAAATTCTGGTATACTCATCTATCCTATGAGAAATGTCAAGAGCAGCTGATTTTTGATACCAAATATAACCTATCCGATCTTAGTCGTTCAGAAACACATATGGATACTCGAGTATCCAAGATAGGCTATCCTAGTGAACTCTGAACGTGGCCAATTACTTTGCACATGAGACAAGGCCAGCGAACTGCGAATGATCGCGTATTTTGACATTTCATTCATATGAGTGGTCGCTGACAATAACGAATTGTCATATTTTCAATCGAAATGGGTTTAATAATATCGCTTATCAATACACAACAGTAAAACTAGCCATTATAAAAACCAAAACCTTTAAAAAAAAAAACAATTTTTTTAAATAACACACAGATGCACCAAATTAAACTAGCTGACAGAGCGCACACTCGAGTGTTGATTTTTTGATTTGTTGCAAATTAATTGGATGATTATTCCAAAAAAGTTTTTGTGCCACAAAATATTTAGGGTCCTATTACCGTTCGAGAAGCTAACCAAAAAGCTGGCGAATGAATCAAATCCGTATTACAATAAGCGAAAAGTCGTCAGGTGTCTCGCCTCAAACGTCAAAACTAAGCGAATGAAAATTGTTCATTCGCACATAAAATTCTATTTATGACAATTATATTTTTTACTTTGACGTCTATAGCAAATCATTGACAATAAATGAATATGAATTTTTGGCGAACGAACATTCGATACTTCAGAACGTTCGCCAAACGGTTCGACTACAAGCGAACGTTCAATTCGCGAATCATAATAAGACCCATAAGCAAGAAAAATAAAAGTTTAAGGTTAAATTGGAGCGAATATTATTTTTGCCAGGAATGCGTTCTACTGTTGTGGATTGCGAATTGACGCTTGATAATTCGCAGAAGATATATTGTTGTTGTTTGCGTAAATAATATTAAAACACGAAATTTTCTAATTAACTTTACGCTGTGCTTTCTATTTTAATTTGTTGATTGGTTCATTTATTCAAGGGCTTGTTCGAAAAAAGTCTATTCGACAGAAGTCGATCAAAATTCTTGATAGAATTCAGCCAGTTCAGGTTTTTCAGCAATTTCAGAAATCTGAACGTAATTCCTCAGTAAGATTCCACACTTTTGCTGTCAAAAAACTGAGAATGATATTTTTTGGATTCGCTTGCTCAATTATTTTTTGTCGCAGTTCAATTAATTATTAAAAAAGAGATGGAAATTGATTTTGACTTCTAGCGGAGAAATTTTGTTCAGGTTTAGGTTTATCCTTCTGCTCAGAGGAGCTGACGGAACTTGCTCAGTGAGATCTTAGAAACGTGAACTGGCTAATTGAAACTCAGTACAAATATTAAAAGTCAAATAGAATAATATTAACGAATAGAATTTTTAAATAACTTTTAGCTTCGCGACGTTAAATCGTTTTACAGCATTCGCTCGTCGTTGTGGCATCATGGATATCCGCATACGTACTTGCGCTACCACTAGGTAGTGATCCGAGTCTATGTTGGCACCTCGGAACGTTCGGACATCCAGGATACTGGAAGCATGTCTGGCGTCTATCGCAACATGATCAATCTGGTTGACGGTTCGTTGATCCGGAGACCGCCAGGTCCTTTTGTGTATATTGAGGTGTGGGAATAGAGTGCTTGCTATGATGACATTTCGCCCGCCGCGAATTCAATGAGCCTGAGTCCGTTACCGGAAGTGTTGTCGTGCAGGCTGTGTCCTCCGACTATCGAACCAAAGATGCCTCCTTTCCGATCTTGGCGTTAAAGTCGCCATGGGCACAGATCAACGTGATGTTTTTGAACTTTGCTTTGATGCGGATTGTGACCAGGCGCTCGCTTACATTTCTGAAGCCCAAGACTTCTTGCCTAAGTCTTCCCCTTACCGCAAAACCACAACCAAAGAGCCGCTGACCCTGCTCCTTGCAGCACTCGCCGAAGTAGATGTCACACGATTGCATCCTTCGTATGCCCTCTCCATCCCATCGCACTTCCTGGATGGCTGTTACATCAGCCTTTAGCCTATCCAGGCTCTCCACTAATTGTTCAGCTGCACGTGGCCTGTTTAAGGTCCGGACATTCCACGTGCAGATCCGAAATTCATTGTCCTTGTTTCGTTTGCTGGGGTCGTCAACATTAAAATCATTCATATCCGAGGCTTGTTGTTGTTTCGGAACCGAAGTTTTTTTACTTGGTAGGGAAGTCACCCCGACGCACAATTAAATAACTTTACAAAGTTAAAAAAAAAAAAAAATAATATGATATAATATGATATTAGCTGCAAAAATTGCTTTAAAAGATTTACACCTTGAACACAATGAGATGTAGCTACAGCAAAAGAATCGCTGTAGCACAAGCTGTCATTAAAATCGCTCATTCATGTAGCAAAGAACGTCTACAATGATATAGCGCGACTACCCCACGACTAGCTTGTGTAAGAAAGAGAGAGAGTTGAACGATCAAGAATTTTATTTCTTTACAATAGTTACATTATACTCAAGCCGTTTATGAGATGTTTTTCAGCTAAATTAAAATAATTATAACTTAGCACTAGTTTATAAGATTTATTATCTTAATGTGTTTAAGATTACAATAAAATCAAAAATTGAACCAGAGTAGAAGCACTTCCGTGCGTGTGTGCTTCCATGCGTTCATTGTTACTTGAGTTAGAGCCTAAATGGGTGGGCCGATTTTGTTCAAATTTTGTACACAGCATTTCTATGTGATTTACTACAAGGAAAATTCTAATTTTTAAATTAACTCATATAAAACACTTTGCTGCCATAAGAATACTTCGTTTTTTTTTTTTCTTCAATTTTATTTGAAGTTTTGATTAAACTATAATGACCATAAAGGTTGTAAAAAAAAACTGCATTTCAGGTTTTTTTTTAGCAAAAACTTCGCTTAATAGGGTTTTGATGCTTTTTCTTATTTTCAAGTTTATTCACGTAAGGATGGGTGGACCGATTATTGTATAATTTTGCTATCTGATACTTCTTAATATTTAAAACAATAGGTTCAGCATTTAAAAAATTTTAAAATAATTTTTTTTTGTAAACAAAAACAAATTTTTATTGTAAACAAAAAAAATCAAACATAAAATTATTATGTACCTACATATATTTTTATTACTTTTGACTTTATAACATGTTTTTTTTTTTTAAATATCATAACATTGCAACAACAACATACATCTGCATATGTAGCTGGTACATTATAATTTTTAATTAACTCTATGAAACTTTGATGTCATTTTTAAGAAATAAAATCACACTCTTGTTATTAAAAAGTCCACAATTAAATTTTTAATATACATATTTTATTATTAGCTTTTCTCACTTACTTTATAAAATAATAAAATGTACTAAAAATTTAATTGTGGACTTTTTAATAACAAGTGTGTTTTTTACTACATCTTTTTTAAAAATAATTTTTAACTACAAGAGCAAGTTCGAGCAATCCCGTCGTTTATAGTTTTGTACAACTTACCAAGATGTTTTTCAAGACTTAAATTTATTTAATTAATAATTTTCTGCAAATTTTCAAATATCGAAAGTAAAAATACCTGGCAACGATCAACTGAAAAAAAAGATACACCCATGCAATTTATTTATCACACATCAATGAAAAAAGAAATGACACAACACACAACCACAACCAACGTCGAACCGAGAACTGTTCGATTAAAATTCCAATGAGAAATTATTCAAACAAAATTGAGACAACCAGATTTCTTTTCTGATAAAGGTACCCATACTACAGAGCGAGATAACTACATACAAAAATAAATCTTTCATAGCAATCATTGCTTACGTGATTTCTTTTTTTGTTGGTTGTGGTTAATTTATTGAACTCTAGCCAGCCAGCGAGTGTTATGGATGTGATATAGTCAGCCATCACAATGTCAAAAATCGATGCGGGTGACTCAGATCCAATTTTAATCATCTAGTGACGACAACCACGCATGCACTCCAAAATTATCGTTGCGTGTGTCTGTCACTCTTTTATTCTCGACTACTTCACTTCTCACTCGAACTAAAATGAAACACAAACATTCGATAGATAGAGTGAGAGATAGATTCATTTATAGTAAAACCGAAAACTAGAATAGCAAAACTCTATTTCGAATTCGGATCGATACGATACGATATCTTTCTATCTGCAGTGATCTCTTTTAATGTCATAGAATATAAGAAAAGAACAGTATCGAGCTAGTATTTGGACAAAGTGCGATCAGTTTGGGTGTGTTTTTTTTTTTTCCTACTTCCATCCAATTGAATGAGATTTTTTTTGGGAAAACAATTTAATTAAGAATTTTTTTCCAAAGATATTTTCGTGTGTGTGGTGTCGTTTTCTTATCTAAATTTTGGTGCTGAATTGTTTTTGATTCGAAAAAAGGAAACAAGCTTGTTATCTGTAAAGGAATAATAGTAACAAGATACAAAAAGAACGAAGGAAAAAAAAACACTCAAAGAAACTTCACCTTTGCCTTCTTGCCATAATCTGTGAAGTTACCTATCTTTTTGTAGGTTGTTGTCGTCGTGAGTGTGACATTGAAAGGCTGAACAGAAACAACAACAAAACAAAATACCTGAGAACACTGAACATACTCGAGAACAATGCAAGCAATAAAATGTGTGGTTGTGGGCGATGGAGCCGTAGGTAAGACATGCTTGCTGATCAGCTACACAACGAATGCCTTCCCAGGGGAGTACATACCGACGGTGTTCGATAATTACTCGGCGAATGTTATGGTCGATGCCAAGCCCATAAATCTGGGCCTTTGGGATACAGCCGGACAAGAGGACTACGATCGTTTGCGACCACTGTCCTATCCACAAACCGATGTGTTCTTGATTTGTTTCTCACTGGTTAATCCAGCCTCGTTTGAGAACGTTCGAGCTAAATGGTACCCCGAGGTACGTCATCATTGTCCAAGTGTACCCATCATCTTGGTTGGAACTAAGCTGGATTTACGTGAGGACAAGCTTACCATTGAAAAGTTGAAAGATAAGAAGCTATCGCCGATAACTTATCCACAGGGATTGGCCATGGCCAAAGAGATCGGTGCTGTCAAGTATTTGGAGTGCTCGGCGTTAACGCAGAAAGGATTGAAGACTGTCTTCGATGAGGCTATCAGGTCCGTGTTGTGTCCGGTGATGCGCCCCAAATCGAAACGCAAGTGCGTGCTTCTTTAAGAGGAATAACCAGGAAAAACCGAACAAATACTGATGATGACGACCCTGGTTGGGGTAGTAAAGGGATAAACATAGCAATGCATTTTATTTTATTTTTTTTTTCTATTAAATTAAATTAATTTATTGTTTTGCTGTGAACAGTTTAATTAGTAGTTTATGTTTTATGTCATTGTTTTTTTTAATTTTTGTTTTTGATCGAAATTATTAAAAGTGACAGCAAGATAGCATGAAAGTAATATCATGAGAGCGAGGGGGAGAGATATATCTAATGCGATAAAATATTTAAATAAAAAAAAAAGAAGCAAACATTGTGGCACTACTTGCTGAAAACCTTTCCAATATAAGGTAACTGCAACATTGTTTGGTCACTGCATTTTTTTTCCAAATTTATTTTCAAAAATAACGTGATTTTTATTTAACACAATTTAAGGCAATATTTTTCATTGAGAATTAACAAACAATAAATTTTCAAAATAAAAATAAATAATACATAACCAAAAATATGTGTTTGATTTAAAGAAAAATAAAATTAACGACTGAATCGCATGGAATTTCTCTCGTGAGCAGGGCTACCTTCTTAGATTTGAAAAAAGAGGATTTCAAGAAAAAATGTCCCAGTTTGAAAATTAAAAAAGCCAAAAACGTAAGTCGACGCCAATAATAACAACCTGAATAGAGTTTGGATCTGTCTTAAGCGGACAAAGTACTTTTTTTCAAGTAAGGACTATTTCGGTGTTTTTTTGAATAGTAACTCACAACTTGTCAAATTTTGGAGGGAATAGAGAGGAAAGGCTTGCAAATAAAAATTTACAAAAAGAAAATTATGGAGTAGAAATTCATAGATAACTAAGGTTTTGTAGTGTGTCCCAAATTTTTTGAAACGATAATATGAGTTCGCAAATATATAGTTTATTTATAGAGTTTCTTAATTTTAGGTGGAATGCGCAATATTCTAAAACACTGACTTAAAATTAAAAAAAAAAAAATAGAATCTTAAAGGCTTCTTAACTTTAAAATGCCTTTAAACAGCACGTAAGCGTGAAATCGGTATCTATAATCAATTTTCAAATTTAAGCAACGTTGCTTAAAGGCCTCTTAACCTCACGCGTTTAGAGGTTGCTTAAAGCTATCTTAAGTGTAGTTTGACATTTGAGAAGCATTTTTTTATATTTGTAATTGTGAATTTCTGTTTTGTGTCTAATATTTCTTAAAATATGAATTTAAAAATGGATCCCAATTTTATTTCATTTATAAATGACGTTAATATGTTAGGATATTTTAATTCACATAATATGATATATTTGGAACTATTTTACGTTACCTTGTCGGCAGAGTCCTAATTTTTTGACCTTTTTCTCTTATTTGCGAGCATGGCGAAGTTGTTTATTGTTTTCCAATTTTTTTTTATTTATTATATCTGTCACGAAACAGCTGTTTAAAAAAAAAATTAGTAATATTTTGTTTTAATTGTACTAGATTCGTAAATTCCTTTACGTTACGTGACACAACCATTGATTATAGTTAAGTACCCATGCATAATTGATTATAGATGAGAATTTAAGCAACTTTGCTTAGATTCAAATTAAATATTTAAGCGAACTTAACTAATTTGCCTTTAAGAAACGTTTTAAGAAAATCTAATAAATATGGCTGTTATTGCTACATAATGCTTTAACTTTTTATAAAGCCAAAATTCCATTCACCGATTATTTTTTTCATTTCATCAATTTTATAGTAAAGCATTAAAAAAAAAGTTTAAAAAAAAAATGAATTGGATAAAATTCTGAAAAGAGGAAAAAGAGTCACGCAAATTTCAAAAACAATCATTTTTGGACAGTTTAATAAAAGAAGTGGCAAACAGGTAGAGCTGAAAAACACAAACAAAATGCCACTTTAGAGTCCTAAAAGGAGCCCTGCTCATGAGGTTCAAATTACGGATGTTATATATTTGTGAAAACCGAAATTAACTTAAATTAAAGACAGTGGCATATCTGCAAAGGATAAATGGTCAAATTAAATAGTACAGCATTTAGTAAAATAGTAAGCCTTTTTCTAACAGTGTCGAATCGACTATTGACTTTTTTACAAGCATAAAATCAACCTGTCTCATTGGATACGCTTTCCAGTAAATTAATTAATATATTATGACGTTTATTTATGTTTAACCTCGTTGAACGTATCATTTCTTCTTATGCATTCCGTAAGATTAAAAACAACGACGCAACAAAAAAAATCAACGATATCACGGTATTCGTCTTGTATTTTAGTCAATTAAATAAATTTGTAAAAGAGTTTGTTCTTAATATAGGAATTTATATTGTATACATACCGCATCAAGCAATATTTAAAGACAAAAATGTCTTCTTTAGTAAAAATTTAAAATTGGACAACACTGTAATACAGTTTCTGGTGTTCAAAATGTTTGAAAAATTTTGTCTTCAAAATCCTCGATGTACAGAATAAATACATGAAAGATATTGACCCACTGCCACTGACCAGGGCCACTACCCACATTATTCGACAGTTTTACTTATGGTAGAGTAGGTATATTTTTTATTTAAATAGGTAATCCAAAAACAGTTCACATGTTAATGTTACTATTTTACATATTGTTGTCATTATTTATTTCCTTTACAATTAATAAAATAAATTTTAGCTTACCATTTGAATTAATAAATAATCTGCAAAGAAAAAATATATAATATTGTTAATTTATTAAGTCTCTTCCAATCTTTTTACTTAAATGATTTAAAAATAAAAAACCTAATTTCAACACGTTTTCTGCATATAAACAAAATTTTATATTTTTTTTTAGAATTTCAAAAACAAATTTTCCGTTAAAAATATAAAACAACAATAATATTATAATTCTTCAATTCCCAAATATCTTGCAGTTAATGGAGGAGTCAATTATACCTACATATGTACTTATAAAAAAAAATAAAAAAAAAAATAAATATAACAATATAAAAACCCCCATATCCCGAACGTGTGTACCCTTAATTATTTTTTTTTATTTAAAGCCTCTGTCACTGGGAATTGACAGAGAAGGAAAACAAAAAAACTATTTCAACACAATATGAACAATTAAATATAAAGTTAAGTAGAATGTGTTTCAATTTTAAAACAATTAAATTTTAAATTTTAATTCGAACCAAAACTATCAAAACAACATAAATACTTATATTATGGAAAAGTGCACATACTTATAATTTGGTAAATTTATTATTTTATCTATACTATAAATGCATTTAATTGAATTGCACTTTGACAGTTTGACATCTCAAATTAAATATGTGTGAATTATTAGGCCTTTGGGAATAAGATGAAATTTTTGTTCGTAAAAGAATATACAATATACCTACATACAGGTAAAAATTGAGGTACATAAGTGTGAAATAAAAAAAAATTATAATTTGAAATCAATTTGGCGAGATCCATTATTTTTAAATAATTTATATAAATATGAAATTTGGGTATAGAGTTAAATTTTTAATTAAGGGCCAGGTTCACATCGAACTGTGAGAGACTTTGGTAATAGATAGGTCTCATATTTTGTATTATAAAGTAGAATTATAAATATGGTAGTACGAAACGAATACAAAGAAAATTGCATGATTCCCATAATTGCGTATAGGTATTGATATTGGGCTATTTTAATTAAATTTCGTTAGTAAATAGTACCTCTTGCCGTCTTGCAGAACCTAACTTTAGGTGAAATAGATTGATTCCTTACAATTATTTGCATTATGAATAAATCCCCAGCTTTATTCAATGATACAACGTCAAAGAATGCCGCCCTATGCAATAGTAAATTTCTTTTCCAAAAAAGAAGAATTTAAAAAATAGCAGCGAGCAAATACAAGCTGTAAATTATCTCGTTATATCTTCTGGATTACCCCAGCATCATTGCAATACAGATCATAATCATGTTTCTTTCATACAAAATATAGAACTTATTCATAAATTAAATTCTAGAAAAGTGTTATATAAGTTTGAAATTAAAAAAAAAAATAAAATTAAATGACAAGGAGAACATCAAATCCACTTTACCAACACTTATAGCCCTCTACTCAACATTAAACTTTAGTTTATATACCTATTTCTTTATTGTTTTTTTTTTTTTTTTAATTTATTTTATTAGATAAGAGCCTACCAATTCTCATTATAATCAGTTAGGCATTTTTTGAGAAGCTAGCTGATTTAAATGCAGTTGTCGTTTGTCAAACAATAAAAACGTACATTGGATCGACATGATCACTTGACCTTCGGTAGCGCAGTGTGTTGTGCGCTTGAGCCGGGGACGCTTAGACTATGGTTCGATCCCCAGTGAGGCAAATAGTTTTTCAAATAAAATTGAACATATGCACACAGACTAACTGGCTGAACAGAATGGTGACGCAGACGGAGACGGAGCCGGAGCTGGAATAGCTGTCAAAATATTGAATACACGCAAATTCAATGTTGCGAACACAACGGAACGTAGACGCATACGGAACTGCAGACGCAGACGGAAGAGTTCACCAACTTTTAACTTTTTACGTACGGCACTTTTGACGTTTCAATTTGTATGAAGAAAAAAAACAACTTTTTGGGTCGGAAAAAAATATTGTGGTTGTATCGCGAAAAAAATTATTTATTAAAAGGAAAATTATTGGAAACAAAAAATGTGAATTCTGAGCTTGTACACAAGAATATTCTTTTGTTTTTCTTCAAAATACTTTCAAAGCTGTACAGCTCCATTGTGGACATGTAAATAACGTACGACACTTTTTGGACAGCTCTTCCAGTTCCGTCTGCGGCTTCAGTTCCGTCATCCAAGTTTTTCGATAGGTGGCGCTGAACACCAAAATGTATTTCGCTGAAATTCTGCACAGAATTTTTTTTGAGTCAGCCGCATCACTTTTAGGAGCGGGGGGGGGGGGGGGGAGACGAAAGAAATAAGCACCACCCTAGTACATATACATTATACATAATATTATTTGCAAGTTTTAGATTATTTTTTTTTAAGGCCGAAAAGCTTATTAAATGAAAATTCCTCAACGCTAGTAAATCCAACACATCACATTACTTAGACATCTGTTTAATATTTCATTATTCTGGTATCTTCAGAGTTTTCCTGTCTACAAAAAAATGTTATACAAAACAGAAACAATTTGAAGAACTCATGTTTCAAAAATCGGGCAATTACTCTTTGTGTCAATCGGTCCGTCAAATAATGTATCTTTCATTGGCAGCAATAGAGATTTTCTCCCGTAAAGTTTTGTGGGGGTGTGTTATTTTTTTTTTTTTTTTCATAATGACGAAGGACCGTATTTTTTGGCATCAATCAACATTATTTATATTATCTTGCATGTCAACCACATAATTGGGGCATATTGCATACAAAAACTAAATAACATAAAAATACAAAATATACATTCAGCTCAACTTTACGGTCAAAGTACATAAATAATATTAATCCGGGGTTTGTTTGTGTGTTTTCCTACTACTGGGTCTTGTTGAAAGGTGGTGGCTTCTTTCATTGACAAGAACTCGATAATTTTGTTACAAGACACACTTGTGGCAGCAAATAAATTATTTGTTCATCATTAGTTGAACGATGAATGCTATTTCGAATGAAGCTCATCGTCATCTATTTTAAGAACTCATGTAGACCATACACTTATACCTAAAACTACTCGTAGCAATGTAACAATTTTATACAATCGGTGTCAATCAACAGATGTGTACCTGTACTAAAAGGTAGTCCATATGGATGAGGTATGAGGACGAGAAAAAATATATCTATCTACAATGAGTTGACTATTTATTTATAAATAACTGCATAAAATTACTCGTTGTTTGATGCAGCAAAATAAAGTAAATTCGTCATTTTGAAGCGCCCTCAAGTTGTAAAGTGTTTTTGCCAGGGACAGACTGTTGGGGAACAAGCCAAAATATGAGAAATGCATAACGGACTCGGGTTCTATCAACGATGGCTCAAGCATTGACTTTTACGACTAACTTAAACCTTGAACCATAGTTGAATCCACCGAAATAGGTGACTTAACATTTTTGACTAACGAAATGAATATAAAACCGCTTTCGTAAAATAAACCCTTTTCCTGGAGCCGAAAATTGAAAAATTCGAACGAAAATTAGAAAATTCGACCAACAAAGTCAGAAATTCGTAAAAACATCTTTAAATTTCAAACTTTCTGAAGTAGTTTTTTGTTCGTAGGCACATAACTCGGCTGAACATCATCCAAATTGGATAGATTTTTTTAGTTGGATTTGTATATTGAACCAGATAAACACAGAACGGATATACAAATTGGAAAATTAGGCCGAAAAAGTCGGAAAGTCGTAATAAAAATTGGAGCTTGCTCGATTTTTGAAAGGAACATTAATAATTTAATCAATTAAAGGTGGAACGAAGTTTGCCGGGTCAGCTAGTATTTCAATAAAAACTTAAGGCTTTCAGACGTATTAAATTAGGAGTTCGATTATTTTGTTAGACCCAATAAAATATTTTATAAATAGAAATAACTAAAAATAACTCTTAAATACTAAGTAAAGCATAGCAGTGTACATGAACTGAACATGATTGAGGCTTTAGGCAGTAAGAATTCAAAAAAACACAAAAATAAATTTTTAAATAAATTGCTTTACCTCATAGAATTTTTTTCGTTTAAAAAATTATTATTTTTGCTGTGGCAAATAATTTCTTTTTGGGCGCCAGCCTATCTCGGTCCGGCCTTGAATTGATTTAAAATTTACCTGTACCTGTACTTTGGTATTTGAATTGACAAATTGACTAAGAAGATGAACATTGAATCTTCACAATTCTGATTTAGAACTATATATTTGAAGTGAATTCGTCTCACTAAAAAAAAAACCATAAATAAGATGTTTTTTTTTTTTTTTTTTTAACGAATAATACAAAATATATATTTTGATTCCTTCACTAAAATGCAAAGATACTATAAATTTCCTGATGATTTTGCTGCCTCAGTTTGCTTCGATATATAAGTACGTAATATAGACGAAAAGGCAATTTACTTGGCACCATTTCGATTTTAATTAAAATAAAATTCTAAAGGTGTGTATTTTATATTTTATATAGGTTGGTTTTGTTGGTGTTGTTATTTGTTGCCTGCGTTTCAGTTAGAACTAAATCAAAGTGAAAATACTTTGACAGGTTACAATGCTTATGTTTCAGAGATGACACAAACGAACCTTGACCAATTTGTTTTTATTTTTTATTTGTTGTTTTTTTTTTTTTTTTGTATTTTTCTTTTGTTAAACAGTGATGTTGATCTTGTGTGTAAGTTGCGTAGTATTTGTGGAAAATAAAACACAATAAATGATTGCGATTGATGATGAATAAAAAAAAAAAAACAATTTATTTTTGTAGGTTTCTGGATACGTGACTTATATTTAGATAAGACATAAAGAAAAAATTATTTTGATGTGATTTAATCTGAAGCGTAAGTATGTATTGTTTTTTTTTTTAGACTAAAAGATGTTTCGAAAGGGAAGTTTTTGGAAGCGTTGAGATGAAGAAGGGGGTAAGTGATTTTGTAATTTTTTTTTTTTAATTTTTTTACCAATGTAAAGGCTAAATTCAAACTTTGAATCTTATGTGATTGGTGGTCTCTTCTACGATCACTGGTTTTCAATTGAGCTTGACAAAAGATGGTACAAAGTAAGGAAATGTAACACCAAAAATCTAGTTAAAAGACTTTGAACTCTTGTGTTTCAAAATTATTCAAATGTCACTTAACCCCTTCTTCATCTGAACGCTGTAATAGTCTTTTTTTTTTGTACAATATTTTTTATAGTTATTTATAGGATTTCTATTTTATACTTTCAAAGATAGAGCGGTGAAATAGCTAGTTTTGATTATTTCCAGTTGTTGCCTCAAAGTTCAAGAGAGTTGCTTGTTATGGGAAAACTTAACAAAGAAAAGCTTTTGCCACTTTAACTCCCAAATATAAATCAATAACATTTACTAGTCCAGTGTGGATCTGGACCTGGAATCTGGATAGACCTATGCCAATAAGCTTCTCCATAGTTCGGTATCTAGATAAATGCCTTCAATCCTGTGCGCTACTTAAAGTTTTTCTGGGTTAGATCATTGGTGCCCACTGCCCAGCTCACCAACTCTACATATGCCACATCAGTTATTGGACTTTAACACATTCAATATGTGCAAAACTTCATAACCATCATCGCCTCCGTCAAAATCGAACCCTATCCCTATGTATGTAAACATCTATGTTCAAAATGCCACAACAAAGGAAGACCACTTCGATCATCATCAATAAACTGCTCAACAAGTTTTTCTTTCAAAAAAAAAAAAAAAAAAAAAAACTAAACAAATATATAAAACTCTTGTCTCCTCTTTTGCCACATCACATTCATAAATATGGCATCCTTTTAAGGACTAAACATTGTAAATCACAATTTCATAACTTCGTTGGCTCTCATACTCTCATCATCAGAGGTTGAAGGTGGGAGCTTGGGAGGATGAAGAGAAAAGTTCATTACTTTCTGTCTGCGATGTCATGGCAGATGAAGTCGGCACGTTTCAGAACTAAAGAACCATTTTATCAATAACCCAGTTGAGCCGGAGACAGTTCTCATATATAGCTACCTATACTCTCACACTTCAACATATACTATCATGCTCCTGGTTCTGGTTCTGGTTTTGGTCCTGGCTCCTGATGATGGCTTCGAACTTCTTCTTAGCTGAGATTCATGCTCCATTTGTTTTTCAATGAAGTTGTTATAATACGAATACCTAGCTAGCTACACTCTTGTATAGCAATGCAATGACGACCGACTCGACAATATGCGATGATGGCAGGATGCAGTCAGTGTATGAAATTTGAAGTTTGCTACAATCGTCGTCGCTTGTTCAATTTCCTTTGGCTCTCTGATTAAAGTCCTTAATTTTTTTTTTTTTTTGCAAACTTAATTTGTGAATGACAATATTAGTTTTTGTGGAATGAAGTGGGTTAATTTATTTAAAGACATGATTATTGGTCTGAAGTTTGGAATTAAGTATTCATTACGTTTATCTACTTAATTGATGTGTGTAAGCATTTATTTTTTAAGTGACACTAAGACCGGGAAAATTTTGAATGGCCTTGGAGCTTGGACGTAGGATTTAAGTTTAACTGCGTGGCGTGATGATTAGTGCGATGGACTGTCATGCCGGAGGTCTAAGGTTCGATCCCCAGCCTCGCCACCTATTTATTTAAAAGAAAAAACGGCTACTGCCTCTTGCGAGGAATTGACAAATCCTCCAAGAGTATCTCCTGTCACAGAAAAGTGCCGCTCGTTAGCCGTTCGGATTCGGCAATAAACTGTAGGTCCCCTCCTTTCCTGCAGACACGTAATATTAAGTGCTTTGGACTTGGACTGTAAACCAGAGGTCTAGCCTCCTTAAAAAAAAAATGCTTTTCTTACAGCTACTGCTTCTTGCGAAGAAGCGAAAAATCCTCCAAAAAGTAACACTTGTCATGAATTGCCTTGTAATAAATAATTGCCTTTCAACTGCAATCCTTTTGTTTAATCGAAAATTTTGAAATTTCTCCAAGTTTCGAGGTCTCTGCAATCATAATTATTCGATATAGTATATTTAATATATGTAATACGGTACAATAATTTAAAGTAAATATTGTTGTATTATTTGTTAAAAAATATATTATTAAGTTAGTTAGTGGAATTTTCCCGAATCTGTTTTTACAAAAACAGCTATTTCTCTCATCATCACTATCAAAATCACTATTAATTAGCAATTACATCATAACAAATATGGAAAATCGTTTCCAAAGAGATGCTATTTTTACAGATTTTGCAAAGGCATTTGATAGAGTCAACCGCCAAATCTTATTAAATAAACTTACATACATCTTAAGACATCCACTCTTCCCTATTTAAATGGCTTGAATCATATTTAGTTGATAGAGTTCAAATAGTTAAAGTTGATAGTTCGCTTTCAAAATTTGTTTCGGTCCCATTTGGTGTTCCGCAAGGAAGCCATTTGGGTCCATTATTGTTCTTGTTAATTGTAAACGATATACTGGATGTTTTTCGCAATTCAAGCTGTCTTCTTTTTGCAGATGACCTCAAACTTTACCGTAAGATTTCTTTTCAAACTGACTGTTTTCTTCTTTTGGAAGATCTGTCGAAGCTTGATAATTGGTGCAAGCAAAATCACCTTTTGTTAAATAATTCGAAATGTCAAATTTTTTCGTGTTTCCGAAATTCTAATCCCATATTGATTATAATATCAACCATACTAGTTTAGAACGTGTAACTAGGAAGAAAGATTTTGGAGAAATTTTAGATACAAAACCTTTTTTTTTTACCGCATTATGATTTTATTGAAAATAAAGCAAATCAAATGCTTGGTTTTCTAAAAAGAAACACGAAAGAATTCTTAGATTATATACTTTGATATCTCTTTACAATTCTCTGGTCAGTTCTTGAGTATTGTAGCATTGTTTAGAACCCTTATTATTATAATTAAATAGACATAATTGAAAAAGTTCAGAAGCATTTTACAAGATATGCATTTTATAAGCTTAATTGGAGGATTGCAAGGCCTTCTTATTATATTAGATGTTTATTGTTTGGTATGCATTCTCTTTATGATCGTCGGTCTTATTTTTCAGTTATGTTTATAAGAGACATAGTAACTTTTCATATCAATTGTATTCTTTTACTAACATTAATTATATGTTAACGCACCCTCTAGAATGAATTTTATGAGCAGTTTTATCGTCCAAATTATGGCCGTAGTGAACCAATCACACATTGCACTAGAGAGGTGCATTTAATTTGCACCGGGTTTGATTTTAATATTGATGTTTCGAGAGATATTTTTTAAAAAATATTTGCTTGATAATATTAAAACTGTTACTTTTTTAATAAATTTAAATAATTAATCTCTTTTTTTTTTCATAAATTTATATTTAATAATAATTATAAAAATTATAAATAAATATGTTAGTCTAGTCTATAAAGATTGTAATCTGTGCCTACGTTCTGTAACTCTCACATCGATAAAATTGGTCGAGAAACGATGAGAACTGAAACAAATTATATGAGTTTTGTTCCATTTTTTACCGTTTCTCGACTAATTTTTGCTATGTGAGAGTTACTACAGTCTAAAAAATATTTAGAAAGTAATCTGCTCAACGCCACGATCAATTTTCTTATTTCTTAATTTTTTTGGGAAACTGCTTTATATACGTATTTCTCGGACTCAACTGTTTACCGAACTGTTTATAATGGTAAAACAAACACAAAATGAAATTAAAAGAAAAAAACAAAATACATACATATTAGTTTTTATTTTCTTTATAAGTCAGCAATTACCTGTATCCGGAAACACTAATTGTGGTCTAACATCTGACCCTTCTTTTAATTTGCAGATATTAAATCTTAACTGATCTGTTTTCTGTGGCTGTTGCCAGAAATCAAGCACACAAAACAAACTAATAATCCATGTGTAAATTAAATATGTAGATATTTTTGAATTTGAAATAAATTATAGACCTATAAAATCCTTCTTACCAAATTTCAGTTTATAATTAAAAAAAAAAAAAGCACAACGGCCAGATATACTTTTTAGACAAATAGGCGAAATTGCCGCCCGCGTTCACCACTCCCTGGTGTCTATATAGAATGGTAATGTATATTTATAAAATTTAAACCCAAACAAACTAGTAAAAGATTCAAAGCCAAAAAATAAGAAAATAAAAAATACTTGATAGACTTAAATAAATTTAATGAAATTGCGCGAGTGATGGGCCAAAGACAGATAATATTTTTAACCTTATCAATCTTTTTGCCAATATCTTTAATATTACGCTGGATTCAATCTTTAATTATAGGAAATTCATTGAGAAATTTCCACTCATTATAGAGCACATGAATGCGTGTGTGAAAGTGTACAGGTATAATTGTGGTATCCTGCTGAATCGATTTCTTTTTTTAAATTTTGTAATTATGTATAAACATTTGCGATGTCGACATCTGCATAGTACTGCTGGGCGGGCAGTATTTATACAAATGCGTACTGTTTTTTGGTTCTATAGTAGAAATTATAAATTTGAAAAATTGAAACATTTGAGTAAAAATTTTAGTTTAGATATTAGAAAAATATAAGGGCCCGAGACCTATGGAAAACAGAAAATATATTCTTTCGAAATCGTTGCTCAATGTCTGCCCAAACAGTGAAGATTGTTGTTTTGGAAAAATATGCGTTTAGAATTAAACGGTTGGAATTTCTCGATGGGTCCCATATACGCTACAGACTTTTCCATTTCAAGTTCAGTAAAATGTGTACCTACCCAGATATTTCTTTCTATTTTAAAACATTTTTAACAAAAAAAAAAGGTATAGGTACCACCTAGTTTAAGTATATTATAAATGAGGAGTTTAGAATTAAATAAACTTAAAAAAATTGAATTATACCTCTTGGTGGCTTCAGGTGGAAGTAGTAACACTGTTCGGGAGGTGTCACATAACCATCACATTTTTTCGGAACATATAAGTAAACCGAACGGGGTCCTATTTATAATAAAATTATAATTGAATTTTGTTTGTAATTTGTTAATTTTGAAAAAAAAAAATGTCTTGTTTGTTATTTCGTTAGATAAACATAAACATTAAACAATGTGGAGAGGAATTTTTTTTTTTTGAATTAAGATTGTGCTTTACTGGCTGAACAGAATGGTGACGGACACGGAACTGGAGTCGGAGCTGGAATAGCTGTCAAAATATTGAATACACGCAAATTCAATGCTGCAAACACAACGGAACGTAGCCGCATACGGAACTGCAGCTGCAGACGGAAGAGTTCACCAACTTTTAACTTTTAACGTATGACACTTTTGACGTTTTAATTTGTATGAAGAAAAAAAGAACTATCACGAAAAAAATTATTTATTAAAAGGAAAATTATTGGAAACAAAAAATGTGAATACTGAGCTTGTAGACAAGAATATTCTTTTGTTTTTCTTCAAAATACATTCAAAGCTGTACAGCTGCATTGTGGGCAGGTAAAAAAAAATAACGTACGACACTTTTTGACAGCTCTTCCAGTTCCGTCTGCGACTCCAGTTCCAGCATTCTATTCTGTTCAGGCAGTGATAGGTACTCAACAAAATATGTAGGGAAGTAGAATTGATAAGATTAGATTAGATTAGACTTGCGAGCAAAAAAAAATGGAATCACCATCTTGGATCACGTAAAGACAATTATTGATTGTAGTTGACTTGCATGCATGTTTATGGTATCGTTAAAAAGCTGGAACCATAAGCTTTAAGGACAAACATAACAATCAGTTCGAGATTTTATGGCGTCATAACTGAAACAATTAAGGAAAAATAAAGTGAAATTAAAACAGGTAGTAGCCCGAAAATTAAACATTTACAACAAATATTGTCAGTCTTCTACCAGTAACGCATTCAGTTAATTAATTGTTTCAGGAGCTGCATTTCTAACTTTACACCATCGCTTAAGCCCGTCTCACAAATGCTCGATAAAGTTTAAGTCTGGGCTAAGTGCCAGCCAGTCCATTGTGGCAATACCAACTTCCCTAAGGCATCCGACTATTCATTGCGCAGTGGTTGCATCGAGTGTTATCACTCATTAGTATGAAATCTTTGCCAATACATCCAAAATAAAGAACGACGTGATGTAGCAGAATATCGGATATGAACCGATCCGCAGTTAAACCTCCCCTCGACCACCATCAGTCCCAAAAACAAGCTCACTTTTCCTTTAACTGAAATGCCTATCTGTATCATACACAAAACCTTCCCTCGTAAGTCACGGTTTCGACAAAAAAGCTTTGTTCAAATCGCTCACCAGGCCGTCTGTGTATAGAATTATCCCACGCCTCTTTCCCCCCCAGATACCGCGCGAGCTGGGGTCCAATTACACCGAGTATGACGGCAAAATTCGGTTGCAAGTCATATCGGCGCTTATTTAAAATAATTAGATGTTATATTAAAGAATAGAAATAGATACTGAAGAGTATCTTGTTATAAAGGACCCGAGTATCATCGGAGTTAAGAGTTTGGGACTGCTTAGTACAAGCAGATCAAAAATATATAACATAAGTAATTTAAGGTAAGAACATGAAAATTTTAAAAATTCTAAAAGGAAACAAAGAAAATTTTGTAACATATAAAATGAAATGTAAAATGAAAAAATTGAAAATGGAAAATATTAAGTATAGCATGCTAAGGCAATTGTTAATTTTGTAAAGTATGTAGTTTCAGTTTCTCTTTAGAAATAGGATTTTAGTTATTACTATCTACTACCTAGGTTAGTTAAGAGGCGAACTATATAGAAGATTTCTTTGTGTGGTCTTGCTATGATTATTGTCAAAAATATTACCATAAGCATTAGCTTCCCTCAACATTCTTGTGACGGGCTCATTTCTACCATAGTCAGTTCTATGAGGAGTTAGATGGAATTGTGGTACTGATCTGAGAGAATGTGAGTTGATATTCAAGCTCATTGCCTCAAGGAGGACAGAAGAATCAGTTACACCCGATAAGATTTGATGAACAAAAATAATATCAGCTACTTCGCGACGTTTTTCGAGAGGTTGCAGGCCAATGAGCTTCAACCGATCTTGATACGGTGGCAAGTTGTAATTATCAACCCAAGGTCGTTTCCATATGCAGATTCATTTTGCACTCATCCGAGAACATAAATCGCGTCCATTGCTCATCTTCCCAGTCGTAGTGCCCTTGAGAAAATCGGTGTCAACCTTGTCGGTAATTTGCAGTTAATGTCGGTTCCGTGGGCAGATCGTTCCGGGGTAAGGTCTGCTTCTTTAAGTCGTCTACTACCTGCCCATTTACTAGCAATTCTTCCTCGTAACTGTTTGAGCTTATGTTGGACGTTAAGGCCAGTCAAATGACGATTTTGGAGTCATTGCGATGAATCTTTCATATCTCTAAGGCCCATTTGCTGAAACGAAACTTAAATATTCAAGTCCAACATAAGAGCTTATGTGACAGTTTGTGCTGAGGGAAAAGTGAAACATAAGCGTTTAAGTTGAACATAAATATTTAAGTTTCGTTTCAACAAATGTGTCTAAGTGGTAAACCGGCGACTTCCCGATTTTGTCGTTCGCACAAACTGCCCATTTTCCCTGAACGTTTTGTAAATCTTTGATATATACAGCATTGAGTTAGATGGAGCTGACACAGCTCTTTGGCTTACTCCTTTCGCAGTAGTGCAACATCTGCAGGAGTGGTATCCATTTATTTCCAAGAAAAGAAGGCCTTATAAATCGAGATTATACAACATTTCACTTATAACAGCACACCGATAAAAAAAAACCAATAATGGGCGCATATATTGATTATCAGTGTTCCCTATACTCGTGTTTCCTTTTCCAGTATAACTTGTTATTTTCGTTAGTATAGCAGATAACGCGAAAACTATCCAATGGATTTTTATGATTTTACCTCCAATTTAAAGTCTGAAGTTCAAGCTTGACCATTAACATTGAAGCATAAATATTATATCTACAAAGATTGTTGCTTTTAAAAGAAGAAAGGGAGTGATTCTATTTTTTTTTTGCTCGCAAGTGTAGATTTTTCGTTTGGAAATGCCCTCTTATTCTAACATCTAAACCTATTGGCATTCCATTACTTAAAAATCGTCCTTAAATTATCTCGAATATGTTAAATTCTGAGTTACAAATACCACATCGATATAAAATTGATATTGACTGTCTTTTATTTCCTTCAAACAAGTTATTTAACTATTATGTATATTTCCCTATTTTATATGTAATTCCGAAAACTCGCCTTATTAAATTTTTCATTTCTTTTATGGATTGAAATAAAAGAAATTCCTAAAAGAGTCTAATACTTACCTATTACCTATAATTGCGAATCCCTTAAACCACTTCGTGTTGATTGATTCATTTCAAAATGTCAAATATTTATATCTGTCGACGACGACGACGAGGAAAAAAAATTCCACGGTTAGAATTTTTTATGTTAGCAATATTCCATAACATCATATGATATCCCCATAGAATTCCAGTTGAATCGATTGGAAAACCTTTTCGAATATTTTCAAAACAAAAAATGCCGCAATAAAGAATTTAACAAGCCACCGCATGTATAGCAGCAAATAGCCCCATATCCGAAGCAGCTCAGTAATAGGGGTTGGCTGTACCTACATATTTTTATGACTCATCTTTCTTGCGTCATACTGTGGGATATGGATACACTTAACTACTGCACTCTACCACCCCCCATATATGATCTCCTCAACCGAAGGAACCACCTGACTTCATAAAACAGTTTGAGGTCGTCGTCGCAGGCAACTTTTACACAAGACTATGCAGGAGTATATCGTACTCCTGTCCTGATCCTGAGCAGCAACAAGAACACAAAATATGACTTTCATTGAAACTTATCCCTTAGGTATACGTTCTCACTAAACATACTCTGAGCTGAACGGTTGCTGCTGCAATTTCGCCAAAGGGGTGGTAAATTCCATACAACCAAAGCGTAAAGGTGGTGACTAACAAACACCCTCGCTTTATCGTTCCATAATACACAAGTACTTTTCCATAAACAATCTTTGATAATCCCATGACATAAGTGGCCCCCAACTGTAAGCAAAGGGAAAAGAGAGTGGATAGAGGTCGTCCCGGTCCCAGACAAAATAAAAATAAAATAATAAAAATCAAGAAGCAATTTTTCTCACCCCTTGAGGCTTAGTCTTGAATGGGATTAAAGTTTTTACCCTCAATTAATAGAACGAAAAGTATTTGGGTATACCCTCCGACCGGGGATTGTGTCAAAAACAATTTAATTTTTGGATAAATGTTTTTTTGGGCCAATACATTGTTGTTGTCATTCATAATTTATAATATTTTCGAGTTTTTGAATTTTTGATGAATGAGATTCAAGTGTTGAGTCATTTACACGACGTTGGCAACCGTTCAAACCGCCATGAATGAATTCAAGTAAAAAACAAAGAAAGGAAATTTAAAAAAACAAAAATGCCGACAACAAAGAGACATTGTTATTCATGCACTGCAGCATCCAACATGTGCAACAAGTTGGGCGTTGAATTAATTACTTTATGTTGCTGCACAGAGTTGGGGTATTAATCAGAGGTGTCGTTTATTTTTAATACAAAAATAGTAAAATAAAGTACTACCTATTTAGAAATAGGTATACAAAGTTTTGTATTTGATTGCGAGAATACCTACAGCACGATAGTTGTTCGGAATTATTACAAGTTGGTAAATTAATTTAAAAAGACAAATGCGACGAGAGTGCGAGCGGACGTATAGCGATGAATGAATAACATCGTGCATTTGGCGTCAGGGATCATCATTAACTTAAGTCAAATGAAGATTAGATCAAAATTTTTAATAAATACAGGAACTGTTATTATTCAATTATTTTTAAAAATAATTAATACATTTTATTCATTGTACAAAGCTATTTCTTGAAAAAAGAGGAAGTTAAAAATTGAATTCGTCCTTATAATTTGTAGCAATGACAAAAAAAAAATTCACAATCTCTTTTGTGTTAAATATTATAAGTTGCCTTGTCATATATTTTGAAATTAATAGCCCCTGGCCTGGTCGAAATGTATAATTTCTACTATTCAAAAAATTCTTAACACATAAAAATAAAACTCTGTTTTTTTTTGGAAGTGAAAGTCTAATTTTCGTGGGCTATAGCATTTTGATATATAGAAAACCATATTAAACAAAAAACAATAGGCGCAGCTGGATCGCACGAGCTTGCTCTTATGTACGATTATACTGTGGTCTGAATGCATATACCTATTAATTTGATTTGAAAAGAAATAATTTTTCTATGGGAGCCTTAGATTGAGAGGGTATACTATTTTGTTAGTATGCAAAAATGAATAATGTAGCACACTGCACACATATATACATAACATATACATACATACATGGAACTTAGATTTATTATTAAGCTTAATACATGCTTAAGAACTAGAAAACAATTGAATTCTTAAGACTACCTTAAAAATGAAGGGATAGTTAGAAGGAAATGATAGAAATTATTTTAGGAGCGTCTTTTAAAGATAGGATTTTGAGAGACTTAAATCAAAAATGGTTGAGATGTTAAACTTGACGTAGGTTCGTTTTGGCCTTATTCAGCACGATGGAAGGGGATCAAAAATGTTTGTATGGAGCTGAGATAACGATGGCTTACGCTATATGTGTATAATTTTTCCATTTAGAGCTGGGCAGTTTTTAAAGCGCACATTTCGTTAGACACACATTTCGTTTTTGAGTTTAATAATTGGACTCCGCCACCACCATACCGATTGAGCTCAAAATGTCAGAAAATCTTACGTGGAGGGCCGAGTGTTCCTGTGCATGTCTGCTCGACATCGGTTCAGTAGTTTGCCAACAAGGTGCAGAAGAGCATGATTTTCGTACTAATTTTAAAAAACAAAGTCATATTTTGCTAAAAATTAAAGGAAATCTTTGTTCAAAAATGTTTGTTCAAAAGATGCAAATACATGCATAAGTTTGCTAAAGACTTGCAGGAGTACATAGTGTTTTCAGACTAATATCAGAAACCATGATATAACATTATTACTCAGAATAATTTTAATCAAAATCGTAGGAGTCGTTTTCGAGAAAATTTAGATTTTCTGTAACCGTATTTAAACATTTGTATGGAAGGTAGGTACCGTTAATTTTTACTATGAGAAACATTTTTGTTGAAAATATTCTAGTACCAAGTTTCGTAAAAATGAACCGAGTTGTTTTAGAAATATTTGGTTTTAAAAAAATTTAAACTTTTTTAAACCATCCAAAAAAAACATTTTGGTATACACTTGTCAAAACAATTAAGGAAACAAAAAAAATCCTTTATTTTTGTTAGGGTCTTTTGAAGAGCTCTCTGTGAAAAGTGGTCGTATTGAGATAAAACAAAAAGCATTCTGAAGCTTCATATTTTTTGTATTGAGAAATTTTAGCAAATGATTTTTTTAAGGTACCGTTATTGTACAATCATAAGAAGCAGCATGATCCAAAAATTTTAATTTTTTTTTTGTTTTTATTGAACATTGTGATTTTCTTTGGATTTTTTTTTTGAGCCCATTTAATGTTTTGCTTCGATAACTTGTTTATTTAGCATTAAGGTCGTCTTTTTTCGTCATTCTACATTTTTTTTGTTTTAGAAGAATATCTGGCTTTGAATGAAAAAACAGACTTTTGAATTTGACTACCAATATCTTCGCAAGGAATGACGACACCGAAAATTTAAGGGTAGTTTTAAAAACTTTAACTAATATTCGACAAGATTTTTTTCAAAGAAAAAAATAATTGCAGCAAAAATTGAATAACTTTTTCAAAATTTTAAAATTTTAGTTGTATTTTTTTTTTTCTAAATAAGATGTTTGCTTACCATTAAAATCTCATCAGTATTGTAACTAACGCAAAACTGTGAAAAAAGTGGGCAGAAATTGTACTTTTCGTTTCCATTTTGAAGACAATTTCACAATGTTTATGAACCACCCAATTTGTTCCTTTAACTGGTTTTTACGAATTTGATCATTCGGTGCGTAAAAACGGTTCAATGGATTAATTTGAAATTTTACAGAAATTTTGGCGATCTATAGTTCTTTAAAATTTCTAACCATATTAAGTCCTGCAGTCAATATTTGTAAGACACTAAAAAATTTACAAAAAGTCTTTAAAAAGTAGTTTTTGTTCACCGTTTCTGAATGTAACGGTAAGGAGCCAAAAAAAATAATCGTTATAAAATTTTTGAAAAAATCTTGTAGAATACTAATTCCAGTTTTTAAAACAGGCCTTAAATTTTTGGTGTCGTTATTGCTTGCGAAGATATTGGTAGTCAAAAGTCTGTTATTTCATTCAAAGCCAGATATTCTTCTGAAAAAAAATTGTAGAATGACGAAAAAAGACGAACTTAAAGATGAATAAACAAGTTATCGAAACAAAACATTAAAATAGCTTTAAAAAAATACCAAAGAAAAAGACAATGTTCAAAAAAAGAAAAAATATTATAATTTTTGGGTCGTGCTGCTTCTTATTATTGCGCGGTAACGGTACTTTAAAAAAATTATTTGCTAAAATTTCTCAATACAAAAAATATAAGCTTAAGAATGCTTTTTGTTTCATCTCAATAGGACCACTTTTCACAGAGATACCAACAACTCTTCAAAAAACATTAAAAAAAAGAGATTTTTTTTTGTTCCCTTAATTGTTTTGACAAATGTAAAATACTATTTGAATTTTTTAAGAAGATTCTCCATAAAAATATTATCAAAATCCAGCTAATTCCTTTTCGAGAAAGACGAAAATAAACAAAAAATTTTCATTTAAAAACATTTTTTGGGGATTGTATTTTCACCCAACAAAATTTATTCAAATTTTTTTAGAAAAATCTGTTGAGCCATTTTTGAGATACCTGAATAAAATTTTCCAAAAATGCTAAAAAAAAAGAAATAAATTATGTTGCAGGTACCTTCATTTTTGCCCCGAAAAAACAATGAAAAAGAGGTGTCAGAGTCAGGGCAATGTCCAAAAAACGCTAGATACATAGATTAAATAAGATCGGCTCATGGTTTAAGGTGTAGGTGAAAGGATAGACAGACAGACGTACATAATTGCGAGCCCCAATAATATAATGAAAAGATGAAAAGTAAATTAAAAACATCAAAAGTAGATAATTTTTTTTTGTGGATCGGAAAAAAGCTAAATTTCCTAAAATGTTAAATACTTTAATAAGAGCAAATGATTTACAATTTTAAAATTAGATTAGACAAAGTTTATGGCTAATAAATATTTCCTCTGAAGAAAATATTTTGATCTTAATGATTTAACTAATCTAAACTGACAGTTTAACGTAATAATTCATTTAATTCTGGTTTAAAACAAAATATCAAAGTGAAATAGCAGACATATACGCAGAGGTTGTAAAAAATAGAATTAAAAAAAAAACATATCGCAGACAGCTAAAATTCTAGTTTTTACACTTTGACTATGATTTATTATGTATGATAAAATTTTTTTGTTCAAACGTAAGAATGTCAATTAATATCTTTCAAAGTAAACTGTTATTTTTGGGTTAAACATTTTTTTTTGAGAACTTTATTAGTAAGAGTTTAAATTAAAAAAAAAAAAAAAAAAAAATAATACATATTTTTTTGACCTCAGAATGTTTTATTTGAGATTCTTAATACAAAAATTGTTTTGATTTTTTTTTTTATATCTATTTAAATATGTGTTAATTTCTTTAACTTAACCTGTCAACATGAGAAGAAAAAAATCAATCAAAAAAAGGAAGTAATAAAGCATTAAAAACAAATAAAAATAAAAACAATCAAAAAGCCATAAAAATCAATTGGTATTAATGTATGTCAACAACAGGCCATAAAAGCTATGATATTTGCACATTGATTTCTTCGTTTTCCTATCAAAGTAAATAAAACATTTCCAGCCCACACTATAACAAAAAAACGAAAAAAAAAAAAAAACATACTCTCTTCGCTTTATTTAAAGGGTTAATAAACTAATTTCCGACGATCAAAAAATACTATCTTGAGGGGGGTGGGAGTATAATAAATTAATACAAATGGCTAACAACAACGTCGTCGTACGCTTCTGGTATTTGCGTGCATTGCCAGGGATTTGTTTTGTCAATTCATAAGGGAATCATGCAGAGGAGGGAGAAACTGTATACATACAATAATGTAAACAATCGCTTAGGCTTATTATGATATCCTTATTATACCCTTTCCTCCAACCACCCGCCCACCCAACTTTTTATTCGAAATGCAAATAATATTTGAAGTGAAGAATGAACTTTCTCAGAAAATCTATATTATAGTTGGATATCAATTTTAGGCGTATAAAGTTATAGAAGACGTATAAGACAAATATAATATGGGTATTCTATATTCTTCAACTTTTCCGTATAAAACATGTAATCCCTTATAAGAAGAACTCAACTATTCTTTATCAAAATGCATTAGATCTCGAAGGACTTTCAGACATATAAGTGAATAGAATTAGCTGGAATATTCTTGAAATTCAATTAGAAAACTTTTTATTTGCTCCATCGCTTTGCATCGGTTTCGATGGATTGAAGGACTTTCAAAAGGATTTATCCTACGGTGCATTTTTTTTTTTTTATTTTTTAAATTGATTTTACTTGCAATGAAAATTCAATCAGACATCATTTATAATTTATCCTTTTTGAAAAACTTAAAGGATTATTGGTACCTCTTCCGTACCTACATATTAAACATATATGATGCATTTTATGCATGTAGAACCTTCCATGTACGTAGCGTAGGTTCTATGTATCATGAGTCCTATATTTAAGAAGTTGGGAAATTCTTTCATATTGATCGGATTCTGAACGAAATCTTATTATGTATGCTAAGAGAGATTCCTTTGAATAAAGTACAGTCACTCAGATATTTGTATTTAAGTTGCATAAAACATGTTTAAGGGTCAAAAATATGTACTTTTGCATTGTCCTCTGATTTTTCAAATATTATTTAGTTCCCTAGAGGAGACCGTAGTCCATCCTGGACTGTAAGCGCCATCTAAAGTAAGTAAGTAAGAGGAAAATTTGAATTTTTGTTTGTTTTTTTTTTTTTTTTTTTTTTAAAGATGAGGTAGCTGTTATACAGGGTGTTCGGTATAAGGTGCACCAAAAAGCTAGAGCGAGTAGGTTGGACAAGAGAAAAATCGTATGGGAGGGGGTCTATTTTCCCCCGTTTAGGCGGGAGGGGCAATTTTCTAAAAAATCGACTTGAAATAAAAAAAATTTTAAATATAAAAAAAATTATAACATGACATTGTTGGTGATACCGTTGTTTTTTAATTGTTTGTTTTCTATTTCAAGCCGATTTTTTAGAAAATTGCGGAGGAAAATAGACCCCCCACCATACGATTTTTTCTTTTCTTAGCCCAACTTACTCGGTCTAGCCTTTTGGTGCACCGTATACAATGATTTAGTTTGTTTTTCTTTCAATTTTCTCGAAAACGGCTCAAGCGATTTTGATAAAATTTCGTACCCATACCTAATAATTAAAGCAGTTGCAACGAAAGTAGAGTTTTAAAATTTTTTAAAGAAATCGGATTGTTTCTTGTACAATGTTGTTATCTGGTAATAGCTCTGCAACCAGGGATTAAGTTTTAAAATAGAGAAAGGGTTTTAATATCTGCAAATTGTCATTTTTGGACAAAAAAGTTCAAGATACAAATTAAATTGTAGCTTAAGTGATATTCCACAAAAAATATTTAAAACAGAGAAAAACTTGCGCAATCGTTATAATATCAATTTTATTCGCTGGGGTACCTACCATAAAATACAATTCATCAAAATAGCCTCTTCCATTAACATAAACCAACTCAGAGTACAAAAATAAACATTTTAGCAAAATTTGTAACCGATTCAATAAAATAAAAAAGAAGTGCGTATACACCCGAGTGGACCACTCTTTTAATTTAATTAATTTTATCTTTATATCCATAAAATAAAGTAAATTTTATATTTTTTGTAGTGTAGACTATTTACAAACATAATGTATTAATCTTTTATAATCCTTGATTGTAGCAGCATTTCAGAAGTTTTTTTTTTTCAATTTCTTATTAAAAATGACAAGTGATATCAGTTACACAGCCGCGAAAATAAAGAAATTCTGACGTGACGGTAACTCACTTTTGGCATATTCGGACAATTACTATGCAGGGTGATTCGTAAAAATGTTAAGGTTGAGTTTAGAAATGAAATAAATCGTTTAGGATGGGGATTTATTTTCTCCTATTTACAATGGTATGCTTTACTTATTTTTAAGCCGTTTTGTTATTTTGTTTTTTTTTTTTAATCAAATTATTTGAGAGATAAGAATAGTTTTTGAAAAATTAATTTTCAAAACACTCAAAATTAAAAAAAAAAAAAAACAAATTTATGTTCAAAAATTCACGCTTTTCAGTAGTATTATTTTTTTAATATTCGATGCTCCTATCAATGTCTAAATGCCTTTTTGTTTTTGAGAAAATTTAAAATAAAAAATTAATATTTTCAATTTTTTTAAATGCAACTTCAATCCGTTGCTCCAAAGATTCTATTTTCACTCATTAAGTAGTAAAGTAGATTTCATTATTTTCAATTTTCTCAAAAACTGAAAGACTTTAAGGCATCTGATTCGGTTTTGTAAATCCGCAGACATATTTTTTCATATTTTCGCCAAGTGTTGCGGATTAAAAAATCGACTACGACCAAGTATTGAAATAGAAAAAACATCGAAAAATGTAAATAGTCATCGAAATGAAAATATGAATTAGTAATAAATTTGACACCCTTAGGCCATTCTACCCATATGATAAATATAGCCCTGAATTTTCATTAACTTTAAACTTTTTGAGTTAACTCACCATCCCATTAAGTCAAGAAGCTTCAATTCAAAAACGCATATTGTTTCAATAAAACAATCAAATCAGTAAAAGTTTTCAAACAAATTATACAAAAATTCTTGTTAGCTACATTAAATATACATTATTAGCTTTTAAGTAAATATTGGATGCAATGAATATGAAAAACATAGCTACCCCAATTCAATTGTTAACTTTTCGTATGTATAAATTTTTTTGAAAAATAGATGTTTATATTTTAGGCAGCTTATTTCAACTTAACATTATTTTTTTTTTTAATTCACACAACCAAAAAAAAAATCACCCGAGTCACTGTAGCCAAGACTCCTTCGCCATCAATCTTAATCCACATCATTGCTAGCATGTCATGTTCATATGACAAATGATGATTTAATCGACCTTGTATTCGTATTTATTTCCATCTTTTGCTTCTTCTTTTTTAGCTCACAGAAATCCCTTTTTTTTCTATTTTCCAAAGGACTTTAGACTTGCATTTGAGAAAAGAAAAAAAAAATATTCTAAGAAATAAAAAATCCCTGTAAAAGACGGATTGGGTAGATTGAAGAGAATTGAGAAGATTTGTGCTCGCAAATGAATCCTTAACTCGCGCTGTACTGTACGTGAAGGATTTAAAACAAAACCACTTAATTTCAGCAGCGCAACAGCAGAATATCCTTCGCGCTGCTGCCTTTTGCTTAATGCCAGAAATAACTGTGAGGTAAATGCTTTGGAAAGTATTTTTCATCCGGACTGTGCCACCCTAAACAAAAACACAAACCAACTGTTTTGAGGGTGCAATGCGGAAGTTAAACACGCTGGCTGGGCTGGTTCTGGTTTTGTGGTGGGGTAAGTGTGTCTCTTTTGAAATAAATGCTCCAAGAATTTGTTTAATTTACCCTCAATTTGGGTTTTTCTTTTTTTTTCTATCTTTCTTCTGGGAGTTCGTCTTCCGTAGGACTTATCCGTACTTCCTTGCTGTTGCTGAGTCATTTTGAAAACTTATCGCTTCCATCATCGATAAACTTAGGTCGATTATATACACCGTGCGTTCTTTTTTGTTGATTTTCTTATAAGTTTGACTCTGCCTGCATTGACTCCGATTTGAGTTCTTAATAATGAAAGCAAGCAAGGACACTAAACTAGAATAGTACTTGATGCTTTTCGATGATAATGTGACAAAAAAAGGAGAGGAGAAAGTCCTTCTGCTTTTTTTCGACAAAAAAAAAATAAAATAATTTCGACGAACCATTGAACTGGATTAAAGACGATTGGCATTGCCATTGGAATAAAGGATAAGACAAGACAACTTTTCTCGGTGAAAGTTCATCTTAATTGGTTTCATTGTAAGGTAATCACCACAAGGACATTTTTTTTGTTCGATTTAAAAATTACGGGTTAAATGAACTTGAAGAATGGAAGTATGATAGACAGACAGTTTAAAGGACCAATTCTGTTTTTTTTTCGTAAATTTTCGTCCTCGAATGGAATTGAGATCTGATATTTTTGAGTTTTTCTTTTCAATAAAGTTTTTTTTTGTTTTTTAATTCAAATCAATTTAAATGTTGCTTTTCTACAAGCATTGTTTTTTTTTTTAAGAAGAGCGTGGACAGAGTTGTTGCCTCTGAAGTAAAAGCTTTGAGAAAAAAACAGATCTCGAATGTCCCAAAGGAGACCAAATTTCTAAAGATTTTTTTTCGTATTTTTTTTAAAGCATGATGACGTCTTTTAACATTTCACGTTCGAAAACAGCATTATTACCTATTCATTTGCCATCTGCGAAACATGCGCTTCTTTTGACTTGACGTTAATACCTTTTTTTTATGAAAACCAATAAAATTCCACATAATTGTCTGTTTATTTATTTTGTTTTGAAATCTTTGTTTGTTTGTGTTTTGAGAAAGTCAATTCCAACACTATCAGCATAAAGATGTAATTAAAACTCAAAAAAAAAAAAATAATAATAAAGGAAATAATTTTCAAAAGCACTAAGCATCTGTTTAGTTCTGAATAAATAAACAAACCTTGGGGAAATAAAAAAGAAGAAATGTTTTTTTTTTTTAATTTCTTCAAAAAACTGTGTCAGCAATAAAAATTGTATAAATTTTAAACAATTTTGTTTGGAAAAAATAAGATTTCAGTGAAAATAGTTTATTGTTTACTTCTTCGGTTTTAAGTGCGATTTGTTCAAAATTTTAGTGAGATTTTAATGAATTTACAGAAACTCTATGTGGAGACAAACATATAACTTCCGGTTTCAAAAAGCCCTGTATGTAACTTGGACGGTTTAAAAGAATTAAATAAAATTTTTTACACTAAAACGGGATCGGGTCAGAATCCTGGGTCTCAAAATTCTATATTTTATTTTCGAAAATACTGACAGTATTCTAAATTCTGTATTTCAGAATTCTGTATTTGGAAATACTGTGAATCCAAATATCTGTAAATCCAAAATGCTGCAAGTGTAAAATTCTGTTTTCCAAAATGCTAGTTATGATATAATCGTAATGTTCAAGTTCTATGTATATTTCGAAGAAAAAATTGCACATAACCATAAACAACAATTGAAATTTTTGAATTTATTTGTACAAAAATTCATTCAAGTACGATCGCTTAAAAACTATAAGAAGGAGAGGATTTTTAAGCAATGTAATTTAAGTTCGTGAATATGTTCCTATTAAACCTATCGACATAGGAAGATTGTAGAAATTAACGGTGAAACTTAGAATTCTTCAGCAATATTGGTACAAAAATATTTTAATTGCAAAATTAATTATAGAATTTGAGTATTTTGAGGCTTTACATTATATCTTAATCGGATTAATTCCAAATTTTTTCTTATAGGTACAAAATAGCTACATGAAATTTGGCCCCATTGAAAAAAAAGCCCAAACATTTATATGAAAAGCAACAACAGCAAAAACTTGATACAATTTTGTGAATTGGGTTCATTTTTCATTTTGGGGTTAAATTTCCATTACCTATGAAAAATGGCCCCACTTTTATCTGTTATTGCTTTATGTACCTATCTATTTTTGGGGCCATTTTTCGCTTTTCGTTTGAGTATTTCTTTCTTTTTTTGTTATTTTTATTTTATTTTTTTTCTTGTCATTTTTCTTGGGGGCCAAATTTTATGTAGCCGTATAAAATATATTCATTGAGGCCTGATTGTAGCATCGTTCTGAATTTTGTTTCCTTATAATTTAATAGAAATTTGGACAATTGTTCAATTTAATTTCAATTCAATTTAAAAGTTCAATCAATTCAAACTATCAATTGAATTAAATGTTCATTTTTTATTTCATCAATTCTGTATTTTAGAAATCTGCTTTTCAAAAATCTGTACCTACTTAAAAAAAATTGTTTTGATAATGTAAAAAAGTGCACCAAGAAATTTTAAAATCCCTTTCTTTTAATTCTGTTAGGCGCTAATTAAAAAAAAAAAATAACAACCAAGAACCAACTCTTGCAGTTATTGAAAAAAACTCCAAAGTTTACAGCCACTTTATATATGGTCCTCTTTAACGCAAAAAGATCGAACTATTCAATAGAAAAAAGGAAAATAGTGCTGCTTTTTTTTGAACGTTGATGATTCAAAATTCAACATCAACAATCCACTTGAACTATGTACATTCAAAAACAAAAGGGAAACCTTGGGTTTTTTTTTTATTTCTCAAAAACTAAGAAAGATTTTTAGTTCTGGATTTTTGAAAAAAAAAATTATAATTTTTTTTTTAATTTGACGATTTTCCCCGCCTAAGGGAGGGATATAGAATTTGTCCCCCATATAATTTTTTTCTTCGAATGATCCTAAAAATCATCCTCAAAAAAAAAAATTCTACATGAATTAAGGGACACTCTGTATATTGGAATATAACTTAAAGTTAATTATGTATAATTACACACTTTACTTATGTCCATACTCAATCAGAATAAAGAAGCTAAAGAGTCACTTTACTACAGAAAAAAAAAAAACGAATAAAACCAATACATAAAAATTGTCAATGCAAATTTGTTTGCAAAAAACCTTATCTGTTCACTGTGGCGTATACGTACCTTTTTTATCTGTACTAGGTATGGCAAGTTTTAAATTGGTCAAATATATTATTGGATTTAAATTTAGAAAAAAAAATCGTGGAATAAAAAATATAAACATTAACATTATTTGTGTTCTACTAAATTTTTTTCCCAGAATTTTGTAGAATACAAAATTCTCGTAATATTTACGAATGCATTCTTTATATTAAGGGATTTTAATTTCATAAATTTCATACATAAGGTTGCGCAAAAGTTTTTTTTTAAATATTTAAAAAAATGTTTCGTTATATTTAAGTTCCATATATGCGACTATTTCTATATCGGTTAATAATATTCGTATTATTTACAAAACAGTACTACAAAAATATCGTGAATTCGCCAATTTTTTTTGGGTAGGTGCCGTTTTTTTTAGAGTCGGAAAAAAAATTCAATTTTTGCCTTATACTAAGTCTTCAAATTGTTATTTCGTTCCTACGCAATCACTTCGTTTCCGTTAGTCTTTATAATTACGTTAAAAATAACAATAAATACACAGTAAAAAGGATATTTATATTTACTAGTATCGTCCCCTGTCGAAATTCGACTCTTTCAATTTCGCAAACAATTTGTTTGAAAATATTGAAGGAAAAAACATTTTTTTTTAATTTTTTTTTTTTTGATATATACAGTGTTCGACAGCACAAAAGTAAAAATGACCCACAGTGTGTAAATGCGTGTCTCAAGTATATTCTGCACATCTGGGCAATTGTGGCTTTCCAACCATATAAAATTTATTGAAATCGGTCAAATACTTTTTGAGAAAATGGTACCACAAACTTTTTTTAAGCCTATTTACATTTAGATTTATAACGGGATAAATATTGTAACAAATAAAATTGAAATAATTTTTGTGCTCTCATAGTGGGACTATATCTCCCAAATGTTTCTTTTTGATGTAGACGAGGCATTAGCTTTAGAGGCATTATCTTCTTCAAGTGATTTTCATGGGAACCCTGTTGATGTTAGCTGATGAGAGTACAAAAAAAAAGATTTTTGTTTGGGTGTCCTTTATCATTGTTTTCATTTGGCTTAGCGCGAAATAAAATTAGAATAAAATAAAATAAATGAAAAGGTACTTTAGTATAGTTTCATTTATTTTGTAATTTTTCAAAAAATTTCTTTACAAAACAATTCAGCCAAATCCTAAATCCGTTACTGTGACTTATCATGAGATAATATTTTCAATTAAAATCAAAAACCGATTAATCAATCTAACACACACATTATACCAGTTGTAGGTACCTACCCTACCTATACTCATGTACTTTACCTACAAATTGGTTTCAAATTTTAATCTGACTCGCCTTATTATAATAATTTGTGTCTTCACTTTCCCTTACAAAATATTCGTATAATTTGTAATTAAAACCAATAATTATTTTTTAATTGAAATTAATATCCCTAAAAATGCAACAATGTGTGCAACCTACATATGTAGATTATTATTTGATAGATGTGGTGGATTAAGTGTTCTATTTCAATTATTTTGATCGCTCTGTTCTATTAAAATAATAAAATAGTGAAATTCTTCTTTGATCTGAGAGTCCGTTTGACATCTCATTTCTTCGGAAGCCAATTAACCTCGACGTAATGAAAATAATTAGTGTTATTTTTCTTTATTATTTTCATTTTTCAAAAGATATTCTCGAACAAAAAAAAACAAGAACGACATTTTCTGATCCATATGACACCCCCTCTTTTAAAAACAATTTCAGTGAAATTATTTTCACTGAAATGACGAGCACGTAATGGGGATCAAATCACATTCCTCAGGTATATTCATATCTTTTTAACACCTACCCCCCTCCCCCCCCCCCCCAAACGAATTTCTGAATACTTTTCAACGTTTGATCTGAGCTCGTTGGGTCTTTCTTTATATGCTGTGATGGCGCAAAAAGATGTGTGTAATTTTTTGCTTACTTTATATTCCCGAAATAAACATCACAAATATTCGTGATTCATAGTGTTTTCTTTGTTTTATTATTTTTAAAGTCAAGTATTGGTTGAGTGAAAAAAAAATCGAAAATCTGCTAATTTTGTTATACTGTACTCATAAAACCCGAAAAAAAATTAGTTTAATTCAATGGTAATTTTTTTTGAGTCATAAACATAACGAAACAAAATTGGGAAAAAGTACCTTTGTTTTTTTTTCTCAAAAGCTTAGAAAAATTTGTGCATCTGGTTTTAAATATTTAACTAAGAATTTATAAGTGCATTAAATACTAAAAAAAAGACAGTAGCCCTTTCACACGCAAAATTATGAGAAAAATCAACTTGAAAAAACAAATTCCTAATTTTTTTCAAAATTGTTGATTTTGAAATTAAATTTCTCAAAAACTATTCTTTTAAGCAACGTGATTTGAAAATCAGATAAAAACATGAAGTATAAGCTTTCAAAAAAAAAAATTACAACACATTGCTGTATGTATGTGCTTACTTTAATTTTAAATAGTTTCTATTTTAAATTAATTTTTCAGAATTCCCCTTCCCCCGCCTCAGGGGAAGGCTTCCGCCATACAATTTTTTTCTCAGAATGGTCTAAGATAGAGTAACTTACAACTATTAAAAGTTGTGTGCCAATTTTAGGAGGAGAAACAAAAGAATTTAAAGGAATTCTAAAATAAGCGCCACCCTAATAGATGTATAGTATTCTCTATAAAAACATTTTGTAAGTGAATCTGATTGGCATAATTTTTCTAATTAATTAATGAGCATGATTTTTTTATTTCAAAATATTTACTGTAATAACTGATTTTTTACCAATTTTCTTTTATCTTTCATACAAAAATTTATTCGTATGCTGCGTGTTTTTCTCAAAATCTATCACTCTCACGAAGAAAAGTGTTATAATAATTCTGTGTAGAGTTTTACTTCTACAATTTGTACCCTGACATTTAAACTGAGAACTGATATTTGTTGAATATTTTATAAAAAAAAAAAAAACTCCCATTTTTCAACCTAAAACCGGCACTTTTCAGGAAATCCGTGAAACAAAAATTAAGGAACCAAAAAAAAAAAAATGGCCAAACTACGAACAAATTCCCACAGAGCTGAATTTTGGTGAGCAGACGTTTATTCTTTTATTTTAAGCAGTTTCCAAAAAGTACCCTTAATTTGCACTATGTCCATTTGTGTGTAAAACTAAGAACTTGACTTTACCGAATAAATTATTTCGAAAACCGTTATTTTTGTGAAGAAAAGAGCCAGTGTTGGAAGTTTTCTAAGGGACCGTAAGGGAGATATTCCCGGAACCAGTTTGGGGGGGCTGTTATCCCCTATAAAATTGGTAGTGACGCTATCGATGGGGACTTTTGAAAGTTTCGTAAAAACACCACGATTTCTCTGGATTTTCCGGAATTTGGCTGTTTGGTACATGTATCTCCCAACAAAATGTTTAAAAATCGTTACGGAAATTTTACCAAAAATAAAATTTACAGTTAGCTATTATGAACAGTTCCTCCCATAGAAACTTTTTTTAGATTTTGGACTATCTCATTATCTATTTAATTGTTTAAACTGAATTTTTAAACAAGTTAAAATAATAATATATCAAAATTTTCAAGTTGTGGGACGATATCTTAGAATGATCCTAAGGAAAAAATTTTATTTTTTGAGAAATAAAATTTTAAAGTCAAAATTTGTATTTTTTTTTTCAAGTTGATTTTTCTCAAAATTTTGCCCATTTTAACTGCAACTTTTTTTTTTGTTTTTGTAATATTCATAATGCTCATTTCAATTGTTAGTCAAATACTATGTAAGCCATGATGTCAAAATGAGAAAATAAAAAAAAAACAAAAACAAATAATACTCCCTTTAAATTAATTACAATTTAGGTAGGTGGCATACAAAAAAGGCTGCCATAGTCCCATCATATTTTTAGACTTTTTAACCGCAGTGTGATCGCACATAGCAAGTTTATGTATTTTTTTTTTTCAATGTGATGGTAAAAGTTAGAAGTAGCCAATTCTACATCAAAAATTTACACTTGCTTCCTACAGTCAATAGATTTTGAGAAAAACGTGATGCAGAAATGTGATGTGAGTGCAATTTTGTGTCTTTCCATGGAAAATATTTTCTTATGATATCTGTTTGGGTGCAAACAAAAATTGTGGTGTGGGGTAAAAATTTGCCATCTTTGAAAAGATTAGATGTTTTTTTTTGCATTTAATATTGCGCTTAGATTTCATTTTGACATAAAACGACCAATGAAAAAGTTAATGAGCCCCGGTCCAAATTTATAGTAGGTACCTACCTTTTTTTTAAATATGCTTGAGACATAAAATTAAAAGCACTACAATAAAATTCAGCTTTTCCTACAAAGCTTGCAAAATGAGACTCTCACTTTAATTAACTTTTATAATTTATATGGGCTACAGGCTTTTATGTATACAATTTCCTTTCAAATGCAAGGACCATGGGCACTTTTGTATAGACTTTGGATCCACTTTTAACATTGCTCAACAGTGATAAAACTTATGTCATATGAAAGCTAATGAAGAGTACTTTATTTTTTTATATGGCGGTTAAGTTAAAATCGAGCGCGAAAATGGTGTTTTTGTGCATTTTACAAAAAAAAAGTATTTAAAATAGAAAAAAAATTATAAATAAATGGCAAAACTTATTAAACAGATTTTTTACCATTTTTGAAAGCCATTCATTCTTTTTTTAAATTAACTTATTTCTGCTTATATAGTTTTCGAAAAAAAATACTTCCAACTAAAAAATGTTGAAAACAAAATTCAATATTCAATATTTTGTTTGCTAGATTACCAACCAAAAACGCCATCATAATTTGACAGATCTACAGTAAAAAAAAAAAAAAAACGGCATACATCTCAGCAATGTTAAATAACTCCAAGGCAGCAAAAATCAATTTAAATTAAAAATAAAAGTTTTGAGTTCGAGCAATGAGTTAAAATGAAGGGAAGCCAATTGATTTAATCAAATATATTAAAATTGAAGATAATTCAATTACTCTGTTTATACACCTGGATGAAATAATTATCTAATATTATTCCTAAGAAATTGTATCTATATTTCTTCAATCGCCAAGAACGCACGACCCATCCCAGTCATACATTTTACATTTTAGATGTTTTGTTTGCTTATTTCTTTTACCACATGCTGAGACTGAGAGTGGTTTTTCATTCGAAAGCAATAAACACTTCTTATGAATTAAAAGACTCAAAACTATCTGTAAAAATTGTAGCAATTCGAAACACCTTGCTCATTCAGAGTAAAAATATTTCCCAGTAATTCACTTTTTTTTAGATTTGGTTTCTTTTGAAGTACGTACTGATGAATTAGTGCAGTTTCGAAAATTCTTTTAATTTTTTAATTTAATTCAATTGAGTAATCTGAGTTCTGCGTATATATTTTCCAGGCGTTTATTTGACTAACTTGAGATATGATTTTATCGGAGAAGATGGATGTGATTAAGTGCGCTAAGTTATGAATTTTTTTTTTTACTTTTTTTGTTTTTTTTTTTTTTATATAATTTTTTTTCTTCAACGATAACTACAAAAGTTTTCCCTGTGGTCTGGGGAAGCAAGTAAGATTTATTGTTCTTCTCATAATTACTGTGTGCGCATTTGTTCGCGATATTTCATTTTTATTCCGCAAAAATTAATCTTGTTTTCTTTCTTTAATTTTGTGATGTTTTGTTCGTAAAGTCGATGACGACGACATAACGAGGAAGGGACATACAGTACCATATGTGATTTTATAAATGCAATTCATTTTGGTTGACATTCCACATTTAAGAGATTCGAATCATCCGATCAGACCTATACCTAGCGTTAATGTGAGGGGAAGGAAAAGTCTTTTAACACACGTCCCCCATGGGGGTTCTTTTCTTAATTTAGTTCAGGCAGTTTTTTTTTTTGTTTTTGCTTCATTTTAATCGAATGTTAAAAGCCATCAAATGAGTGTCTTTTTCGGTCATATAATTAGTTGCAATTCGTAGCCAAAAGCGTGTGTGGCAGATAATCAGATAGAAAATCGCTTTAAAAAATAATTGACTCATTAAAAGTGAAATGCTATAACTATAACACAACACTAATTTTGGAATTATGTATTTGAATCTGATTCATCGTTACTTCGCATATAAAAAATACAAAAATACTTCTAGTTCTAGACAAAAATTTTAAAGTAATCTATAAAAGTTTAAGATCGCAGATCTTTTAAGATATTAGATTAAAAGGGTTTTGTGTGATAACACAAGCGCAGTGTAGGTTGCAAAGCTTTCACACCATCATATTAATATTGAAGGTTTGAATGAAAGAGAAAGTGACGGCAAAAAGTTTTTCAAAAAAATAGACTAAAGGGGCCTGATGATCGGCCCAGCGACCGTGAAATAGCTATAACTCCAGCCTATAAACTTGTTGGTAGCTCACTCAAGTTGTTGTTCCTTCATTCAAACATTCGATACTAAATTAAATTAAATAAAATGCACAACTGGGTCGCACGAACTTGCTATGGTGGTAAAATTTTCTTTGATTTTTAAATATTGAGTGCAATATAAAACAAATAATTAATAATTATATGAATTTATCCATTTAATAAATTGAAGAATGGAAATGTGAATATGAAAAAAAAAAAACATGAAACACGTTCTTTAGATTGATTAAACAAGAAGGTACTTAAAATGTTTTAATTTCGGAATGAAGAACGTCATCTCAGTTCTTGAACAAATGGAAAATTATGCAGAAAAATATTTAAAAATTATTGCAGCCGTTTTCTTCAAAAATAATTTTTTACAGTTGTATAAACTTTCTTGAAATTTAAAAAAAAAAAAAATGGTATGCCATTTTTAAGAATATAATAATATACAACTAAAACCATAATTTCGAAAAATTCATCAACCCGTTTTCAAAAAAATGATTTTTCAAAAAAAAAAAAAAATTTAACTTTTTTAACAATCGGTTGAACGGTTAACGAGAAATTCTTAATTAAAAAATACGGTTCTATGGGATATGTACCGTTAATAAAGGTTTCTGAAAAAAAATTTTTTTACCAAAATGTAGACCATACCATTAAGGTCAGGCGCGCACAACACATGCAACTAAACAGTTTAGTTTCGATTTTGAGCAATATGGGTTTATATAATCCTATAGTACCCAACACCGAAACCAAACTGTTTAGTTGCATGTGCGCGGCTGGCCTAATAGTACACACAAAAACTAAAAAAAAAAATCGTTAGAGTCGTTTTTGAGATAAATAACCTTTTTCAAAACGGTTGGGCAAGTACTGTTATTTTTTGAGCTAAGACAAAAATCTCAATTTTCCCACTAGCAAATCCTTATGCTCAAAATTTGAAGAGAATCGCTTCATTGGCTTAGGCTGTAGGTCGTGCAAAAGTTATTGACAGTGAAAAAAATTTTTGCGTGGTTATTAAATATTAAGAAAACGCAAATCTGTTGAATTCAAAAATGAAAAGTAAAATAATATTTTAATAAAATTCAAACTTTAAATCATAGACCGAGAGCCCACAGCAAGTTTTGGGTGTGAATTACAGCCAGCATTCGATGATGCAATAAGAAAGGTCTTTACTTTTTATTTGCAAATATGCAATTCTTGCAAGCCGTAGTTGGGGCGCTTGCAAATAATGGTCTATAATTTTTTCAATATTAAAATTAAAGTTTATAAAGAAAAAGATTTCAAAAGATCAAAGTTTTTCGTTAAATTTATCACAGTTAGAAATATCACATTTTAAATTACCATATAGTTGTAAGTATCACAGTTGAAGGCGCTTTGAAAGAAGTCAGAAAATAGTTGCATTATAACGCGCGGATCATGCGACATGGAGTACAGACGGGTATGAAGAAGACTTACTTTTACTATATTAATGAATTTCCAGAAATATTTCCGATCCATTTTAAGATCTCTTTGCAACTTGTGAATGTAATTCAGAACTTTAAACTCGAAATCCTCTATGAATATAAATTTTTTTTGCACTCCTTTTACTCCAAATTCGATGGGAATTGTAGACTCCAAAAATCCAACAAAAAAAGCCATAACTCCATGACACATGAGTCTACTCTTTTTTTTTCAAATAGGTACCTATATCTTGAGACTTTTCTTTCCAGGATTCAAATTCAGCAAACCAAAAATCTTAGTTTAACAAACAAAATTTAATTTTGCTGGCCAGTACAATTGACTTACAATAAAATTATTACAAAAAAAAAAATACTAGACCTAAAAGGTACAATATGGCAATTATGTATTTTTTTTTCTTCTAATTATGTACGTGCCTTTTCTATTGTGGCGATAATATGACATAGTCATAAATTTTAACAGCAGAATGGCGGCTGCAGTGTTTTTCTATTTTCAGTTCCCATCAAATTCCAAATTATAGGTAAAGCTTTTCATAATGTGATAAACATTTTCAAGAAAACAAAGTTCAAAAACAAAATGTATACATTTTGTAAATAAAAAAAAATAAAATAAAAAAAAAAAAACAGAAATCCAAACAAAAGAAAAGAAAAACAAGAAAATACAATTATTCCAAATTCTTTTACAACTTAAACTTTATTCTCATATTTAATAAACAAAACACAAACAGTTGATTTTGAATTGCAAGACACTTTCACTGGAATAAATCAATCACTTCTAAACACAATATACACAGTACATAGGTATATCTTTTCGCAAACGAGTGCCTACGTATAGAATTGATGTGTATAGAAGTATATGTGAACCATTTTTATTGAATAAACAAAAATTGTTATAAGGAATGATGAAACCTATTTTACATATCTTCGCCGAGATGGACTTCCTCATTTTTTATAAACACCACAAACAGATCAGAGGTGTAGATCCAGTTTAATATTATTTTTTTTTTTTAGAAACAAAAATAAAAAAAATAAGTACCTACAAAAGTTTTTCAAAAAGAAAGCATTTTTCGGTTTACGAGTTTTTTTTTAACTAAGTTCTGTATTCATAGAGTCATAAAAATGTGCATTTTTGTTGAGGAAGATCGTTTTTTTTTTTTTTTTTTGTTTAATAAATGAGTTTTGGAACGCTTTGGATATTTTATATTGTACATTTGTACCTACATACATATAATAAGAATAACATGAAACAGACAATTGATATCTTGTATGCTGAACACGATTTCAAGGCCAGAAGCAGGTATAATCCGAACAGATCTGGAAAATTGTGAAGAAAAGAACTTCGTTGAGTCCAAAATTATATATACCATCGGAAAAATCTAATCAATTTCATGAAACTACCATGTCACACCCTGGTAGCGGAAAGGACAATTCAAACCATATTAATTATTCCGAGATAGATTCTTAGCTTTTATTTTAATGCCAAAAATCAATAAGTATCGAAAAAGACTTTGGTGAAACAAAAAAATGTTCGAAATAAAGCTACACATTTTCTTTAGTTTGGAAAAATAATATTTACTAACTTAATTTGTAAAATAAGGAAAATAAATAAAGGTAAACTGCATTTGGATGGATCAACAAATGTCTATCGAAAGAATTTGAAATAAACTTTTTCGAAGGTACCTTATAATTTGAATGATGTCTAATAGCAAAGCAACGTTTTTGAATAAAACAAGACAAAAGATAAGGAATATAAACTGCATGACTAGATCACACATACTCGCTCTTACGTACGATGCTTGGGGGATTTTGGGCTGAAGTCCCCCATAGACAAAAGCCCCTCAACAGCCAATTATCAAACAAAAAATGAGGCTGGGTTTGACCCACACTGATAACTTCTCATTGATTCCCTTTGAAACTCAACACCCGATGTTATTTTTTATAAGCAAATTACCAATTAAAAGTCTTCGAGAAACTTATCAGTTGTGCAATGTAGGGAAGGCTGTTTGCTCTTAATATATGCGACACGAACAATTTTGACAAATATTTGCAGTTTTTTTTTGGCACAGAAAAAATCCGTCAGTTGAGTTTTTTTAAAAACCTTTTCAATTACTAATTATGGTAATTTGTGTAGACAAAAACTTTCCGGGAGTTGATATCATTGGTTGTTCTCGAGATATTCGAACCGAAAAACATTTTTTAACAATTTCTTTGCAGTTTTTTTGGCCTAGAAAAAAAAAACCATCAATTCATTTTTTAACAAACTCCACCGATTATCAACTAAAACTTTGTGTATTAAATAAAATTAACCCGAAGTTAATATATTTTATGTGTTCTAAAGATATTCGATATTTTTTAACAATTTTGAATTGTTTTTTTAATAAAAAAAAAACTGTGGGTTGATTTTTTTTTATTACCAATTTTTCACTACGTCATTATGCATAGAATCAAACCAGGCCGAAGTCGATAGCATTTTGTTCTAGAAATATTCGAGAAACAAGCAATTTTACAACTTTTTTTTTCAAATTTTAAATTACTCTAATAAAACAACCGCTAATTGAATTTTTCTAAAAATCCTTTCTGCACGTTATGGGCTTATTATCTATAAAATAAAATTTATTTTAAGTCCATATCTCTATGCGTTCTCGATATATCGTCGGCGAAAAAAAGCTTCCGAGCCATGGATATATTGCTCTTTGGTAAAGAGCTCTATTGAACAAAAGAAAAACTAGGTCGGGAATTAGACGGAAAAAATGAATCCGGAGCTTAACTGTTCATAGGTTGTTTTTTCTAGTCCTGAGGAACTGGCTGAACAGAATGGTGACGCAGACGGAACTGGAATAGCTGTCAAAATATTGAATACACGCAAATTCAATGTTGCGAACACAACGGAACGTAGACGCATACGGAGCTACAGCCGCAGACGGAAGAGTTCACCAACTTTTAACTTTTCACGTACGGCACTTTTGACGTTTCAAATTGTATGAAGAAAAAAAAAACAACTTTTTTGGTCGAAAAAAAATATTGTGGGTATTTGTATCGCGGAAAAAATTATTTATTAAAAGGAAAATTATTGGAAACAAAAAATGTGAATTCTGAGCTTGTACACAAGAATATTTTTTTGTTTTTCTTCATAATACTTTCAAAGCTGTACAGCTCCATTGTGGACATGTAAAAAAATAACGTACGACACTTTTTGACAGCTCTTCCAGTTCCGTCTGCGGCTCCAGTTCCAGCATTCTATTCTGTTCAGCCGGGAAATCATTTCTATTATTACTTCAAAATATTTGTGAGATATTTATTTAAGAAAATAACGACCACTAGGTGAGTTCAGAAAAATGAGATCTCAGAGCCAGATGCCAAAGCAAGAAAAGCCACAAAAAGTGCAAAAGTAAAAAAACAAAAACGTGCTCTAAAAATGCTTGTATGCGAAAAAATAATTATTTTTAATTTGTGCATCCAATCTGAAATGGCGGATTAAACACAATTTTAGTATACGCTTTTTCGTACACAGGCACCTCTATCGAATGATTTTTTTTTTACTTTTCCACATTTTGCAAAAAGTATTGAATATTGAAACACAAAAACATGCGCTAGAAATTCCTATGCTTTGTGGGAAAAAGCGCATGAATATTGCGTTTGATTTATGTCATATCGGATAATTTTGACAAATGAAACAAAATGTTCTCGCACACAAGCATCTCGAGACTATGTTTTCGTTTCTCACTTTTCCAATTTTCCCCACTTTATTGCAAAAAGCCGTGAATGTAGACATAGTTGAGCCGTATCTACTTTTATGTACACTTTTGCTTCTATGTTCGCAGAGTATTCTTGTTCCTATGGTTCCACCAAAGGCATACCTTTATGTCTTGATTTATCAATAGGTCGTGAAATTCAAAATATATAGAGTAGTGCAAAATGTCTCCGGGAAATACTAAAATCGCCTTCAGCCTTTACTTTAAAATTGTTGTGCCTATTTTTACCCCATTTTGCCTTTTTTTCAATTCAGTATTCTCTGACGATATGTATAATGTTACAAGTTTGTAATTTACGAAACATAATGGAATTTAGTAGTAGTAGCCGTGGCGTGATGGTTAGTGCGATGGACTGTCATGCCAGAGGTCTAAGGTTCGATCCCCAGCCTCGCCATCTATTTATTTAAAAGAAAAACGGCTACTGCCTCTTGCGAGGAATTGACAAATCCTCCAAGAGTATCTCCTGTCACAGAAAAGTGCCGCTCGTTAGCCGTTCGGATTCGGCAATAAACTGTAGGTCCCCTCCATTCCTGCAGACACGCACACAGGAATGGTTGAGAGTTGTAAGTCACTAGGCCCTAGTTCTTCATGAGCTGTTGTGCCATCAAATTTATTTATTTATTTTTTAATGGAATTTAGTACTAGGTTAACATGATCTATAATGACCTACCAGGGTTAACTAAAGGTACTAGAATTAATATGGAGGAGTCTTTTCGTAAAGAAGTTAGATCTAGAAATAATTAATTTTTTTTTTTTTTTTTTTTTTTTTGACTTTTTTAATAAATGTAATTTTTCAAATATGTTTTGGACGAAAAACCATTAGGAATGTAAATATAAATAGTTTTTTTTTTTTTTTTAAACAGTTTATTTGGTTTTTCGGTGGGGAACTTTCTGAATTTATTAAGAAGACCAATTTTGTACCAATATTCAGCTTGATGGGATTTTTTCCGAAGTAAAATTCTCATTTTGCTGGACTCTAGGCGCAAACGCAATTGATTATTCTTTTCTAAGAACATAACTTTTGGAACTTTTTTGAAGTATTAGGTGCGATTTAAGGCCAGGTTCCAATTCTATTCTAACCACTCAATGTCTAACCATTTTTTATCGGATTATGCTGAGTCGAAAATAGCCCAAAGGTGTTGTAATTGAACTTAAATATTTATTAATTCTTCTTTAAGTCTACATTTAATTTCATATTATTAATTTTCACACATAATTTGACACTCTATGATTTTATGTGCATTTTAGTACAATTTTATATTTTTTTTAAATAAACTTTGACAGAATTTTGGATTGAAATTGACACGAATATACAGAAAATCACAGAGATACAAAGTAAAGGAAGTAGGCTATAAGAGTCGTGTTTCAATTGTGTCAAAAAGTTTTGTTAAGAATTTACTTAACAATTTTTCTAAATATTTTTTTGACGTTTAAGGGCTTACTTTACATCGGATATCAAATGACAAAGTATTTTCAAAATTGGGGCCCCTTGCTCGAACACTTTTTCTTAACAGCAGTAAGCAATGATTTACATATGTATTTTTAAGATTGATCAAATTATAAAATAGTTTTTTAGTGGACTTGAGTGTTTTTAAATTTTAAAGTTATGAGATTCTCAGTAAATTAATAAAATCTTTACCTATGACACATTTATGTAATTATAGTTCTTAAAAAGGTGTTGTCTACATACATACAATGTTCCTTAAATATATTAAAAAAAAAAAAAAACTTACATAAATTATTTCCTATAGAACTTTGGTTACTTATTGGTTCCTAAATCACCTAAAATGCAGACAAAGAATTCACAATTTTTCACTTGAAACACTTAAATTTTTTTTTAAATAACTTATTTTTTTGCTATTCTTTAATTTCTTATATTTTTTTTAATTTTACACTTTATCAAGACTTAACTTTTAACTTTTATTTAATAAGGAAACAATTTTTTTTTAATCCCAATTCAACAAAAAATTAAAATTCTCACTAAAATTCCACAGAAATGTTACAAAAATAAGTCGCGAAGGAGGCATATACGATTTTTCTTTTATATTTTTAGTTTTTTTTTTTTCGAAACCAAAAAAATTAGTAAAAATCTTGAGACTAATTTAAAAGTTGCTCACGCGTTTACTTTCCGTTAGATGGAAGGACAAAAACACGTCTTATCGCACGAAAAAGTCTGCACCAACTGAATTCAGTCACCCACGATGGTGGTGGCTTAACGGCAATGCCACAAGATTTTCATTTTTATCCTCTGTCTGCTGGTTCTAGTCTCTGTTGGGGCTGAGTGGCTGGGTGGATGGGTGGCTATGGTGCGATTTCGATGCCGGCCACACTCGCATTTTGGGGCAACAACAGAACTAGAAGTAGAAGACAAACGACAATAACGGCGTCGCAGTCAGCAGTTTTGCTTTTCAGATGTAAAAGAAACAAAAATATAAAACAAAAAAAAACATAGAAAATATCCACACACCACACACGACATGGGGGATGATTCTCATTTAGCACCAACACAATGTTGAAATATACCACCTAACTTCTATGAGACTACTGCACTCTCTTTTATTCACTTTTCCCACCCCACTTTCTTTTGTGGTTGTGTAAGTGAGGAAAATATTGGCGGGAAATATTGTAAACATTCAATTTGACAGAGTCGGCATGCAGCGCTGCAACGCATCAAGGTGAAAGCGTAAAAAGAAAACTTTGCAGAAATGCTGGAGCAAAGGCATGGTGTTGCTTGTGGAATGTATTTCTAAGAAACAAAAACGATGTTTCTTTCTTTTGTATATAAACATGTTTATATACAAAGTAACTTATTTCACAAAATATTGCATTTATAGAAAATCTTACGATACTATGTTGCTTTAATTTCAACGAAATAAAAAAAATGTTACAATTATGTTGGTAGCAACATTGCCAGAGAACCACTTGTTGAATTTTATATTTTCATTTGCGAAAAAACATAAACAAATTCATACACATGCGCTTGGAAATTTCAAACCTTTTGAAGATGAACCAAAGGAATTGTGCAGTACTCGGGGCGGGGGAATATTTTTCTTGAACTATTTAACGATGTAGCCAGTACTTTTTTGAACGAAGCATTAGAAGAATTACGATTCTTCAAAATATCGAAGATTGCACATATTCAAAACCATGTTAATCATAGCAAAAACTACTTTTTTTATGAAACATTTTTGTGCTTCATCAAACCATAGATATAACTGTTTCAAAAGTGGCGGTTTTTAAGTCTAATAAATATAAGTTTTTGCCTTTTTAAAAATAAGTTCAAAAATAATTCAGGCCACTCTGCTTCTCATGGCCTTACATAAATTCAAAATGCCATTGTAATTCGAGTTCTTATGCATTAACAAAAAATGAAGGTAGTATTTTGAATTTAACAAACAAAAAAAAAGTTATAAAAAGTCAGTATCTTCTGTAAACACTAGTCAAAAAAACTAAGAGAACGAAAATTGTATTTTTGAAAAGCTGTGTCTTTCTGAAAAGTATGGTTATATTGAAATAAAAGAAAAAGCATTCGAAAACTTTCGTTTTTTTTTATACATATATTGCAAAATTTTAGCAGATAATTTTTGTAATTACTGTGCAATCACAAGAAACAAAACGAAATAAAAATTTAATTTATTTTGAAGAATGTGATTTTCCTGGAAAAAAACATTTTTAAGTCAATTAAATGGATTCTTTAAATAACTTGTTTATTCAAAATTAATTTTATTTTATTTCGTCGTTCTAATATTTTTTTTTGTAGAAAAATATCTGGCTTTGAATGGAAAAAGAGACTTTTGAATTTGGTCACCAATATTTCAGCAACAAATGATGATAAGGAAAATGTGTAAACTTGAATTAATTACTAACAAGACCTTTTCAAAATATGATAACTATAACTTTTTTTTTACCCTTCACCATTTGGGGGAGAGTACGATAACTCAGGCGCCGCAAAATAATAACAGATTTTTATGGAGAGATTTAATACAATAATTTTTTGTAATTTAAAAAAAATGACTTGAAATTAAAAACAAAATATTAAAAAACAACGGCAACACTTACAATGAAGTACTGTACCGGGTTTGCCAGCCAGATCATATTTTTGTGCAACGGTACCTGCCATACAAATTGAAAATGGCTCTACCGACTTTCTTTTGTTTTTTATTTTCAACTTTCTTTTAAGCGGATTAACCGATTTTGAACAAATTTTTACTCAGAAGGTCATTTCAAATTTGAATAATATCTGTTGCATATTAAAACAAACAAAATAAACAAAAATTTTGTATGAAAAATCATTTTTGTTAAAAACGGTTTATTGATTTTTTTTTTGAAATTATGGTTTTAAGTTAAACATACATACCTACATATTAATAAATTAAAAAAAAATTGCAAAGTTTCAAGAAATTTTATATACAACATTATTTTCTAAATTTATATTTTTTTTTCAGAAATTCAGACGGTGTCAAACTATTTACGTACTTTATTTTCAAAAACTCTTTTAGTTGAGGAGGTATTTATTAAAAAAAGGGGCGTGAAAGTGGGTGGATTGCAAAAATTTAATGTTAAATATAGAAATCTGTAGCTTGCTTACAATATATCGTAAGTACATATTTTTTTTAAATTGTCATTTAAAAAAAGGGGTGTGGAAGTGGGCGGACATTTTTGCAATCAAGATAATAAAGAAAGGTATTCTAGTTGAAATAAGAAGAAAATTTCACGTTCTCAGCTCTTTTTAGAAACGAAACAACTCAAACAATCCAAAAGTAAATTTGCTTTTAAGACCGAAATGTTAGTACCGGCAACATGCTTTTTTTTTAAACAAATTACATTATCTCAAAACATTGCAAAAGGTTGCAGCTGCAATTTTGCATATGGGTTAAGAAATATTTGGGCTACAATTTGCTTGTAATTTTTCAGCGGGACTCAGCGGGTCTTTTTTTGTAGCTCTATTTAAATGTCAAAAACTCATTAAAAAAAGTTTTTTTTGTTTTATTTATTAAAAATAATAAATTTTTTTTTTTGAAATTTTCACTTACTTACAGATAAAATAACCACGTGACATTAAAAAAAAATTAAAATTCATCATGGAATATGCAATAATTGCAAAAAAAGAAAATGAATAAATTCGTTTTTTGTCATTTTTTTTTACTTTAGAACAAAATTGCCCTACTTTGAAAAGCTCTACAAACCAAAATATTTACCAAAAAATTATTTTGCGTGCTGTTTTTGAAGCTTTGTTTATATTGCTATTAGAAATAAAAAACAAAAAAAAAAAACATCGGATTTTGTATTTTTGCACGACTTTTGACTTTTTGGATCATAGTGCGGCGGCCGGCGCGGCACACGGCACGCGTTTTTCATTTTAAGATTAAGTCATTTGAAGTGTTTTAGCAATTTAAAGAACGAGTTAAATACTTTTTTCCCATATTCTGAAATTTATTATATAAATTAATTTATGTTAATTATATACTATTTAATTATATTTCAACCAATTTTAACCATTAGAAGATCGTCACATCCAATCACAAATCGTGCATTTAATTTTTTAAATTAAATTATTTAATTTTTTTATATTTATGTTTAAAATTTTAGAGATTTTTTTTGTTTCATACATTTCTAAAAACCATTTATTTTTGTGTTGATTGTACGTAGATAATGCAGTATTTAAGCTTGAAATTTTTTAATAATAATCCTAAATATTATTTAACATCTTACTAATAGTTGACATTAGTGCCTGATTTTTAGTAAGGTCCATTGTCAATTTTCTTCATCAACGATAGGTATGACAGGTAACATTTAACAACTAGCAAATGTCAAATTGAAATTTTTGACAACACAGTGGCCGGCGGTGGCGTGGCGATGGCGTAGGTACTGCCACGAACAACCTGAACTTGACAGCTAAACACGTGGTGAACAATGAGGAGAAGAAGAAACAATGAATGTTAGTTTTCATTTTACTTTAGTTTTGTAGAATTTTATGATTTAAAAAGGAGACCCGTTGGAGGTAAAAGCGAATCTGAACAACTTGACAGTATGAGCTGGAACCAGCGTTGCCGAAGTGGCACGATCGTCCTTTTTTGACACGATAGATTCCTCGTGGCACGGTGCTACGAAAAAGTTCAATATGGCACGTTTTTTCATTTCCATTATTTTACTTTAAATGAAGCAAATTTCAACAAAATTTTATGAAAATTGGTCCAAGTTCAGTTCCGTAAAATAACTTTTGACAATGCACGACTAGGGCAAATGATTTTCATTGATTTTTATTACTATTGTATTACACCCCGTAATAAAACTGATTAGGTACAGGTTTTTGCAAGAAAATAGAAGATTTTATAGTTTTTTCATGTGGCACGAAAATTGGCACGTCATTTCAGAAAATATGGAACGTTAATTTTATTTCGGGCGGCAACGCTGGCTGGAACCATCAGCTAAGGCAACTAATTTTTCAAAAGAAATTAATTTGTTGAAGAAGACTTAAAATTAAAAATAAAAATGAAAACGTCTAAAAAACCAGGTTTCTCCACAGTAAATTAATTTTGAAAATAAATTGACAATAATTTGCTTTTTTTATTTTCCATTATTATTTTTAGACTTGTTTCTTTTGTCCAGCAGCTTATTTTCAATTTGGCTTTCTCATTAAAATATTTAGAAAATTTTCTATATCGGTGAGAATTTCCATATGTGGAGGGGATTTCTTTGGAAAACCCGAACCATTGAGCAATTCTGAGAGTTGAGTTCCTCAACCGAAATTTAGAAAATTCGAATGGCAAAGTCAGAAATCGTAAAAAAATCTAAAAATTTCAAACTTTCTTAATTAGTTTTTTTATTTCGTTCGCAAATTTCGAGTTTGGAAATTAATTTTTCAAAACTATTCACTAAAACAACTTAATTTAAAATGAAAATCAAAGAAGAAATTTCTGGCTTTCCAAAAAGGTATAGCATGGCATTTTAAATTGTACCGTTGTTTTTAAATATATTTTTTTCTGTTTTAATACGATTTTTTTCTTGTCTTAACCCAGCCTATACTCGCTCCAGCTGTTTGGTACATCTTATACCGATCACCCTGTATATTCCACTTCGAATTCATAGCTGAGACCAGACAACGTCTGCCGGGTCAGCTAGTTTTTTATAAGATTTAACGTACCCAGTAAAAATTCAAAAATATCTAGCAAAATTTAACAAAATTTAAAATCTTAAACACACGACTAAAATAATAACAATCAATTTATGGATTCCAAATAGCTTCGATGTCTACAGGGTTGCGGACACGTAAAATCAATGCAATTGTAGCACGATGGCGGAGAATGGTGGTGGTGGTGGTGGCAGATGCATGCATGCCTGCTGGCGTGTCATCGAATTCCATCCCAGTGCTGGGGGGCATTTTTAACGGAATTCCCTCCACGCAGTCGGTAAATTCCCTTTTTTCCCACAAATATTTTCTTTTTTCCCTTTTTATTTCCCACAGAAAAAAAGTTGAAAAGTGGACTTAAAATGAAAAATATAAAAAAAAATAAAAACCAACAAAGCACAGAAATAATGTTTAATTTGAATTTTTTAGAAATTAAAAAACAAAAAGAGGAAAATTTTAAAAATGTTTTCATTTCAAATTTTTTTTTTAACTTTTTAAAGCAACTTGATTTAAAAAATTACTAAAAAAAATATAAATATTAGCCCTCAAAACATCCTTTTATTTTAAATAATTTTTTCCATTATAAATTAACTTTTCAGAAAATGCCACCTCCAGCCTCAGGGGTGTTCCCCCATAGAATGACCCAAAAATCATCCCCCTAAAATGTATTACACGAAGTAGATGACACCCTGTATATTATTAAGTGCCTATAAGTACCAAACATGAAGCAAATCGGTCCAAGCGTTTATGCTTTATTAACTGTGGAAGTGAAGAAGCAATTTATTTCTGGATATATCATGTTTTTTTCTAAACACTAAAGATATATAACTGAACACGAATGTAGAAATAATCACTAAAGATATAAGTATATCTAGTCGTTGATAGTACCTACTATATTCACGATCGCGATTTGTACCTATTGTGTAATATATCAGGTGTTATAAGATCTTCTAAGAAATCATTCTGACATTTCTTGAACTTTATTTTCACTTGTTTCGAATTAATTGATTATAATTTTGTTGATTTGCTCTTTTCCGGGTAAAATTTCAAAAATCAAAGAATTCCCACAAAATGGGTCGGTTTTCCCTTTTTCCCTTTAGAGGTTAAAATTCCCACAAAAAGGGATTTTTCCCACGATCCCCCAGCACTGTTCCATCCACTAAATTGCCATATAGCTGCATAATTCTCGATAAACACAAGTACTGTCGAGAGACACAAAAACACACACAAATACACACAATTTGGCCCACAGACATTCTTATAGCACACTCTTGAAACAGTTCAATTTTCATTAAGGAATTTTCTGAATTATGACACGTGATAGATGCCGAAATTTTAATTGCATTTGACAGACATTGTGCGGTGCTTGCAACGATGCAATGGAATGCAAACGCATATATGTATGTCTCTCAATTCACAACGCTAAGGCTCCCACACCCCATTTTTATTGCTTATTGCAGGATTCAGACGAACGCCACGCAGAGTCCTTAATGAGGGTAGGAACAGGAACAACAAAATATTTCATGGACACAATCATCGAAATTCAATAGATTCGCGGCCCACAATTTGGTATTTCTCTCGCTATACACTTTTATCCAGGTCCGGACTTTAAGAGGTATGTATATGTATATTTTTTTTATAAATCAAATTAAGTTCCTTAAGTTTGCAAACATCAAGAAATGCGATAGTAGAGCTGTGTCCACTTTCACACGAGGAGACTGAGTTGCCGGCAACAATGGGCGAGAAGGGCAGGAAGAAAGAGGGGTAAACGAAATCTCCACGGTCAACATATCCAGGGGATTTTTTTGACGTTTCTCTTCACACTACGTTTGTGTGTGTTCAACCAAGGTAATTTAAAAGGAAAATATTAAAATCTCCGGGTTTTTGTTGCTTGCGTGTGAAAGGTATAAGTAATTGTTAAGGAGATTTAAAGAAAACTTCAAACAAATCTCCAGCAACTAATATCTTCGTGTGAAAAGGGACTTTCTGATTTGATAACTTTCTGGACTACCATACTCTGAGCTACATTCGAAGAAAAAGTTTTATTTAGCATCAAGAAAACCCAATGCCGTTTTTCATTTTAAAAAATCAAAATGGCGAATCTATACAAAAATACGAAAAATGCTATTTGCATCATTTTATTTTTTTTTATTGCTTTAAGAAAAAGTAGAAATTTAGCGGGACAGATAATGTTAAAAATGCGGGGCTTATATGAATGTTTAGGGTAATCAAGGTAATCCTGAAGGATAATATAAGCCGCATGCATAATATAATTACTCACATGATCAGATAATGTCCCTTTAATTGATGGTAACAAAACTCTTATTGTAAAAATTGTGATTTTTTACCGACGACGATGGAGCGCCCCATATTCAGAAAGCTGCTTACTACATAATAATCAAAGTCCAGAACTTGTTTTTTTCAATTTCATAAGCAGGATACTTCATGTGGAGCTAATAAACGCTCTCATAAGTGGAGGGTCTCTGTATCTGTAGTTTATTTCGGGACAATTTATGATTACGTCGCATTCAAAGAGTGCCATCGTTGTATTTTCGGTCGATCGATGGACAGATTGAAATTTTCACAGCTAATAAATTAATTGCATAAAATCAAGTGAAATAATTCACAGTCGTGAATTATTATGCCATTCAACGGAAATGTGTCAGTATTATGCATAAACGGTAACGATGAAAATGATGACATTGAGGTTTTGCAATAAATTTGTATACTACGATAGGATGGAAGGGGTAAATGGATGGCCGAGGAGGTCTGGACAAGAATTAATCGCAAATACAGCTCCTGTCTATCTTAATTAAGATTTTCTTTATTTCTCATGACGAATGAGAAGGTAAATGGAGAGTGATATACATATTGATATAATACATAATGAAATAAAAAAAAAACTTGATTTATTTTGAATGTAAAGCTTTGTGGCCACAAAATTTATAAAAACATATACCTACAAGGAAATCGAAGGACAAGTTAGTGTAAGCACTTATCATGACACGCATTAGGAAACCTTGCAAATGAGAGGTGCATGTCTTTTATGTTTAATTTAATTTTCTAAGGGATTATGGTTGGCAATCGCAGGTATTAGTGATATATTTCTGATTGGGTACACATTTTTTAGGTTACTTTTGAAATTGAATCGAAGTTAGTACGTATACCTGGTTCCTGAATCTTGAGACGTTTTTTTAACGCCGAAGGGTGAGGATACTGCTGTTCAACGTTAAGAGTGTCATCCCTCTATTAACTCAGATCAAGCCATTAGTCAAGCCCAACTGTCGTGCCTGGACGAAACGCATTGGACTAAAGGTCGCAAAAAATCTTCCAATTGAATTTAATTCAATACACTCCACTAAACAACAACAAAAATATTTTTTCCATACAAATTGTATGGGAAGTTTTCGCGTTTGTTTGCTTCTTTTTTTTATAACTTTAAAACCGGTTACCATACAGAAACAATTGAGACGTGTTCTTAAAGAAGAATAAATTTTCTTTAAAAATGTCCTTCAGTAACTTTTTAATTTCAGTACTCCTTTCAAAGTTATTGAAGATTAAACTGGATGGTTAATTCCGTACTTTTTTGGTTTCCCTTTTGAAAATATCGTCTATAACATTAGTTTCATGAGATACAAATATTTATAAAAACACAACACCACTGTTTGTAAAATCAATTTAAATGAAAAAATTCCTTCAAATTGATTGCTTCATTAACCGAAAATAACATTAAAAATGTGCCATTTTAATTGTTTATTTTTTGTCTTTTTTCTTTGCGTTAAACTGTAACTAAAAAGCTAGTGACATTAAAAATCGGAGACATTTTATTTTTTTTTTAATCAGTCTACTATAATACTGTAGAATCTTTCCGATCAAAATTTGTAATCAAGAGGTCTCTTTAATTTTAAATTATATTGTATATAGAGGATTTAAAAAAAACATTCTTATTTGGATTTCAAAAAAACTATTTTTTGTTTTCAAAAAATACATTTTTGAATACGCGTTATTGATTTTTGATTTGAAATTATGTTTTAAGAGAATTTCATTAAATACTTAAAAATTTTATAGGTAGGTACCAGCTGCTAACTGCTCTTGTGTTTATACAAAAAATATTCAAAAATCAATTGCAGTTTCGTAATTTTAGGGCAAGTCGAAAAAATGATATCAACAATCGTAAAAGCCGTTATAAAGTAGAAGAAGAACTTTGCGCTTAGTTACCTTTTAAGTTGATCGACTAAAAATAACCTTAGAAACCCATGATTCTTATATGAATCGTTTTTTTTATCCAAAAATCTGTTGTTGCTAAAACAAGTTTTTTTCAATTAAGAGCAAATTTTGAAAAAAAAAAAAAATTGTAGAAATATTTTTTCAATTTTTCTTTTAATAAAGTCAAACAAAACGCTGGCCGATGAAGGTTGCATTTTTATGTGCGTTCGCCACACAAATAATGTATGCATCAAATGTCTCCCGAAACTGTCAACAACTTCAAGATAAATTAGTATTACTGTGTTCTTATTGAAATAAAATACCTAATTATTAGAAAAAATATGGTTTTTGTTAGAATTACAGTAGTGGGGTCCAAATGGACCCCATGTCAGTTGTATGGACTGTTTCCAGAAAAAAATCGCTTCAAATTTCAATGATCATTAAAACGTAAAAAAATTAAGAGAAAATTGAATTTTGTTCTCTGAGTTTTAATCTGAAAGGAAAAAGTTATGGTTATTGTTTAAACATGCTCTGTGGTCTAAATGGACCCCATAGCGTAAAGTAGGGTTAATTAAGGATACATTGGCTTAAAATGTTGGACCTGAGTGTCACCCTGACCACTTAAAAAATAATCCAGACTAAATGATTTTTTGCATTTATTTTATATGATTTTGGGTCTTCCTTGACTTGACTATTAGGTTCTTTTTCTTTTTTTTTTTTTGAGTGTTAAGTTAAGTACTGTGGAGGCTCCTAAGCCCAAAAATAGTTTTTATTTGGAACGCACCTCATCCCAAACGTCAATATGACAGAGACAACAGTCTCCTCACTTTGAGCGAGATAAACTTACCTACATATAAAATTATCAAAGTTACCATTCACTCTTCATTAGTTGTTCGAAGCGAACGCCACATTTAATTTACATTTAATTATAAATTAGTTTAACTTGATGTATAAGAATAAGTTTTAAAAGTGAAATATTAAATATATTTCTTAGCATAAACAGTTGTCTTATCTTCTTATTACTTGCTACGCGACATCACTACAATTGGTGACCCCGAGTAAAATTGGTTGTTAGATTAGCGTAATATAAAAGAACATCGTGATTACTTATACATAAGACATGCCTGCATCAGGTGATGAAAAAGATGGTGATAACAAAGGTAACGGAGCTATTGCGACCAACGGAACTAACGGGTCTGCATCGAACCACCACGAAGAATCTGAAACAGTTTCCAGAATAACTGTCAAGATTCCACCTTTTTGGCATGAGAAACCAGAAATATGGTTTGCTCAAATAGAAGCACAGTTCGACATAGGAAAAATTCGCAGTGACCTTTCCAAATTCAACACCGTGGTAAGTGCTATCGAGTCCAAAGTTCTCACACAAATCTCTGACGCTGTCTTGTCACCACCACCGACTGACAAATACGAGAACCTCAAAAGAGTTATAATCGAACATTTCGGTGATTCGGAGCAGAAGAAAATAAAGAAGCTTCTATCTGAAGTGGATTTAGGCGACAAGCGTCCGTCACAACTTCTCAATGAACTTCGTGGTCTGGGTGGAACACAAATTAATAACGAATTCCTCAAATCATTATGGCTGCAAAGGCTGCCAGCACAGGTGCGAGCTATTTTGCAGGCTTCAAACGAAGAGCTGCCACAGCTAGCGAGACTTGCAGACAAGGTTATGGAAGTAGGAGAATTTAAGAACGTCATGGAAATTAATCCATCACAGTCATCATCTGATCTTAGTTGTACAGTGGTTTCAGACAAGAATTTACAACGACAGATTAATCAGATTACATATCAGCTAAACGAACTTATGAAGCAGACAAGAGGTAGGCAAATCCATAGAAGTCGCAGTCAGAGTCGCAATTCTATTTCGTTTCGTCGTCATCAATCGAAAGCTAACGAAGGCATGTGTTGGTTCCACAAGCGCTTTGCAGAAAATGCCAGAAACTGCCGCGAGCCTTGCAGTTTTAAGCTTACGGCACCAAAAAACTGAATTCCGATGTGTTGGTCAGAAAAAACACAAGTGAACACACTGACCAATACATCTGCAGATTAGTTGTTCACGACAAATCCTCAAAAAACCAGTTCCTTATTGACAGCGGAGCTGACATTTCAGTTCTTCCCGCAACATACAATGATCGTTTTACATCATCTAAATCTAGTTTATTTGCAGCGAATGGAAGCGAAATTAAAACATTTGGCACAAAACGTTTAACGATGGATCTTGGTCTTCGACGTGCATTCACTTGGACATTCGTGATAGCTGATGTCTCCAGCGCTATCCTCGGTGCAGACTTTATAAGTCATTTTGGACTTTTAATCGATTTAAAGCGTAAACAACTCATCGACAGCACCACGAATATTACATCGCGAGCATTAGCTGTGACAGGAGATAAAGTAAGCATAACTACGTTTAACATTAATAATCCTTTTGCAGATGTTTTAGCACAGTTTAAGCACTTGACTGAATTTAACGTTAGAACCGCAAAACAAAGCACCACAACCACAACACATCACATAGAGACGAAAGGACCACCAGTGTTTGCACGTGCTCGAAGGTTAAACGCCGAGAAATTAAAAGCTGCTCAAGACGAGTTTCGTTTTCTGATGGAGAGAGGAATTTGCCGGCCATCGAAAAGTAGTTGGGCAAGCCCCTTGCACATGGTACCCAAGGCAAACGGAACGTGGAGACCATGTGGCGACTACAGGGCCCTGAACGCGAAAACAACACCTGACAGGTATCCTTTGCCTTTTGCTCAAGATGCTGCAGTTATTTTACATGGACGAACTATTTTCTCAACGATTGATTTGGAGAGGGCATACAACCAAATACCCATCGAACCAGCAGACATTCCAAAGACGGCTATAATAACACCATTTGGCCTCCTCGAATTTCTTTTCATGACCTATGGAATGCGAAACTCGGCACAAACATTCCAACGCCATATGCACGAAGTTCTACGAGGGTTGGAAAATTTTGCCTTTCCATACGTAGACGATATCATCGTGGCTTCAAAAAACAAAGAGGAACATAAGAGTCATCTAATTCAAGTCTTCCAGCGATTAAGCGACCATGGCTTAACAATAAACGCTTCCAAGTGTGTTTTAGGCCAAAAAGAAGTTCGTTTTTTAGGACACAAGATCAACAGCGAAGGTGTTATGCCGCTAGATGACAAGGTCAAGGTTATTCAGGATTTCAAAAAACCTACAAAAAAGAGAGAACTGAAGCGATTTTTAGGAATGCTAAACTTTTATCGTCGTTTTTTGCCTTCGACTATAAAAAACCAAATAGTACTGCAGGGTTTAGTGAAGGGCAACAAGAAGAACGATTCATCACCAATCAAGTGGAACAGAGAAGCTGAAGAAGCATTTCAACGGTGCAAATCGGATTTAGCTAATGCTACACTTCTGGCACATCCCGCCATTGATGCACCACTAGCTCTTAGTACTGATGCCTCTGATGTCGCTGTTGGGGCAGTCCTACACCAGATCGTAGATGGAGTTGCTCAACCTTTGGGATTTTTTTCCAAAAAATTATCTGAATCTCAAAGGCAACAGAGTACATATGATCGTGAACTTTTGGCCATGTATTTAGGTGTCAAGCATTTTCTTCACTTTATCGAAGGACGACAATTCAGCATCCACACGGATCACAAGCCGCTAGTTCATGCTTTCAAGAAGAAGATTGAAAACACATCTCCTCGCCAAATCCGACAGTTAGACTTTATAGCGCAGTTCACCACTGATATCCAATTTGTAAAAGGCGCTGACAATAATGTAGCTGATTCATTATCTCGAATATGCGGGCTACACAAGGCAACCATTAGTTCGGAGGACATAGCAGCAGAGCAAGCCAATGACAAAGAACTACAAGAGCTATTAGATGAAGGTAATTTGAGTTCACATTCTTTAACGATTAAACTACTTACCTTCCCAGAAGCCATTACTCCAGTTTATTGTGACGTCTCTAAGAAGAGAATCCGACCTGTTGTTCCTAAGGCCTTGCGAAACACTATAATGCGGATTTTACATAATCTTTCGCATCCAGGCACGAGAGCAACATCAAGGCTTGTCAGCGAACGGTATGTTTGGCCTAACATGCGGAAAGACATAGCTGAGTTTGTACGATGTTGTATACCCTGCCAGAGAAGTAAAGTGATCAGACACAACAAAACTCCTTTGACGTCATACGAGCTACCTCTACATCGGTTTGAGCACATCAATATAGACCTTGTGGGTCCATTGCCTTCATCGCAAGGAAATCGTTACCTGTTGACATGCATCGACAGATTTTCACGTTGGCCGGAAGCATATCCATTACAAGACATATCTGCCGAGACCGTCGCCAAAACTTTAGTCTCAGGATGGATATCTAGATTCGGAATTCCCTTACGTATAACGACAGACCTCGGAAGGCAGTTCGAGAGTACAATCTTCAGAGAACTTACTCGCCTTCTAGGTATCAGACATCTCAAGACAACGCCATATCATCCTCAGTCAAACGGGATGATAGAGAGATGGCATCGCGCTTTAAAAACTGCCATTCGATGTTACGAAACAGAGGATTGGTGTGAAATTTTGCCGTCCGTACTATTGGGTCTACGTTCAACATATAAAGAGGATATTAAGTCCACGCCAGCGGAAATGCTTTATGGGACCTCTCTACGATTGCCAGGTGATTTTTTCAGCAACCAAGAAAAGATCCAATGTGAATCGGAGTTTGCAAAAAGCTTGCAACGTTCGATGGCGAAGATATCTCCAACAGCAGCCTCTTCGCACTGCGACGCAAAGGTATTCATACAACCAAGCCTGGAGGACGCAACCCATGTTTTTGTTCGCAACGACTCTGTTAAACCACCATTGCAACAACCATATGATGGTCCATTTCGAATTTTGGAAAAAGGTAAAAAATATTTTAAAGTTCAATTTCAGAATCGCACAGCGAAAGTTTCCATTGATCGCTTGAAGACAGCTTTCCTTCAGTGTGATGACGCAAGCTCACCAGTCAGATCAAGTACACCAGCAAGAGTCAACACACCAGCCATACCACTACCCGCCAAGGTCGCAACAGACACAGATGGTATTCCACCGGTAACTACAACACGGTCAGGACGAAGAGTTCGGATTCCAAAACGCTATCAAAATTAAGCGGGGGAGTATTGTGGAGGCTCCTAAGCCCAAAAATAGTTTTTATTTGGAACGCACCTCATCCCAAACGTCAATATGACAGAGACAACAGTCTCCTCACTTTGAGCGAGATAAACTTACCTACATATAAAATTATCAAAGTTACCATTCACTCTTCATTAGTTGTTCGAAGCGAACGCCACATTTAATTTACATTTAATTATAAATTAGTTTAACTTGATGTATAAGAATAAGTTTTAAAAGTGAAATATTAAATATATTTCTTAGCATAAACAGTTGTCTTATCTTCTTATTACTTGCTACGCGACATCACTACAGTACAAATCATAATTTTTGATCAACAAAATTTCGAACACTGCGGGTCTCGGATTTTTTGTTCTTTAAAGTCTAAAATATGAAATACCCATATTGCCACCTTTCTTAAAATACTTACCTCAATTTCTTTACTTTTTTTTTACTTAAAAAACTCTCACACACTACCATTTCCATTTGATCTGGGGGAAATTAACTACCTTGTCCCTTCCGAAATGATTTTTATGTTTTTAAAACATGTCCAAGAAGCGTTTCCCAAAGTACGGTCACTTAATTTTGGAACACCTTTTATATCTACATACTCATTAATCGTATGGTTGAAATCACAGGCGTAGAGGTTACATAAACATTAATTATTTATGTCTAGATTTAACAAATTCATAATGTCACCAACTATCCCCCTAAATTTTTAAAAATTACCCTTCTAAAGTGCATGAAGGTACTCCTTTTATTTACAACAACTGTCAGATTGCACCCACAATAATAATTAACAAAAAAAACGTCTGAAATAATCTTACCAGGCTATTTTCCTAAGCCTCAGTGCCATCGCTTATCTAGAGACCAGATAAATAATTTTGCGTCCTTCGAAAATTCTAATGTTTTCCTCGCTTTATTTTCAAAAAAAAAAAAAAAAAAAATTATAATTAAAATTATTTTCAATTTTTCTTTTGTTGTTTTGTTAGTATACGAAAGACAAAAGCTTCATGAAAATGAAATGGGATTGTAATGAGGTAGGTACACACTATTCAACACAACTAGAGAATTAGCTGAATATTCTCGCAAACTGTAGTCGTAGTGTATATAAATCAAGTCAATTGAATTTAGGACACTGATCTAACACCCTCGACTTGCTTGTTGAGACTTCCGGTTATGTTTTATAGTTGCGAGTACCTAGTGATGATATTTTTGCAGATTGCAGGTGCAAAAGAAATCTACTTTGACGTCTTTGCGTCTTCTATAGGATCTCATCGTTTTTGTTTACGGATTTATTCGGCAATCTTAATTGTTTTTTCGTGTGTTATTTTTTTTTTGCTTTTTTGTAAACCTTGCATAACAAATTCTTTGGAATTGTGCCAAAAGAAATTTCACTCAGGTGAAGATACAATACTTATAATCTGCAATTATGGGGGTGGTCTATATAAGTTGTCTTGGATGTAAAAAAAAAGACGGAGCTACACTGGGAAGCAGGTAGTGATGATGGAAATATGAAAAGGCAAAATCTTTTCACAAATAAAACCAACAAAAATAAGACAAAAAATAACATGGATAAAATTTACAATGTATTAAATTTACCTATTTAAATTGTCTAGACTTATTCATCAAAGAGGCAAGGAAATAAAAAAGTATGACGTTTTGCAAAATAAAGAAGAATGATTGTGTAAAAAAATTAATTAATTAAGACTTAATATACCAAAGAAATGTAAAGACAAGTTTCTTAATTAGAATAAATAATTTAACAATTAAAACAAAAATAAATATAAAAAAATAAATTCAATTACATTTATGGTATAGTTCAGGAATTTTTTTAAAACCTAGATTTTTATATTCATCACATGAGCTGTGTGTTAATGTGAATATAAATTCCAATGAAAAGGAAGTTAATACAAAACATAATTTTTTTATAAAAAGAAGAAGAAATTGAATGTCTTCAAACAACTTAATAATTATTAATTTAATTTATTAAGTTTATTAATTTTTAAATAAACGCAACGGATTTCGAGGTGTTTCCATCATCGGACCATCATATTTGACCGTGTCCATTTCAGAGAGTACTGATAGTAGGTCTCAGGCCACTCTTAGGCAGGCTTGCCAGATTTTTATGAGGTTATATCGCAAAATCTGAGAAAAATATCGCGAAAACCGCAAAAGCAAAAAAACGGTATAGCTAATAGTACACAAAACAGTTTTTTTTTTTTGTTAAAAAATGAATTCGCAATAAATTCAGTTTCACTTTTAAGGAAAAAATCTTGTATTGAAATTTCTCAGGCAATCATTGCTTTGTTTAAGTTTATATTTGCTAAAAAATATCACGACCCCTTTCAAAAATTATGGAAATTGACAATTTTTTTTATTCAAAATGGACAGTTTTAAGTAAATTTTATCGCGAAAATCGCTAAAATATAACGATAACGCAAAATAAAAAAAAACCGCGAAGTTAAAAAAAATATCGCACGTTTCGCGATATGTCGCGAAATCTGGCAAGCCTGCTCTCGGGATTGAACTTCAAAGTTAGCACAGATTGGAGAGGAGCCCGCGGAGAGTAATTAATTCGCAGAATTCCAATACATTTCGTATTTTCCTAGTATTTTTCGAGAGTTAACTAGCGAAAGAACACTCAAATGGACACCTACCTTAAGATCTCTTTATTTTTATTTCCTTTTTCTTCAAATCGTAATTCAACTCGGAGACAAAAAAAAACAATAAAAAAAATAAATTTTGTAGCACAGCAGCAGCAGCTCATGGAAGAACTATAGGGCCTAGTGACTAACAACTCTTAACCATTCCTGTGTGCGTGTCTGGGGATGTAGGGGTCCTACAATTTACTGCCCAATCCGAACGTCTAATGTGAGTAGCACTTTTCTATGACAAGAGATACTGTTGGAGGTTTTGTCGATTCCTCGCAAGATGCTGTATAGCCGTTTTTCTTTTTATTATTAGGTGACGAGGCTGGGAAACGAACCTAGACCTCCTCCGGCATGACAGTCCTAGGCACTAATCATCATGCCACGGCTACTTCAAAAAATTAATAAAAATATGATTAATAGCTGGGTAGATATATAGTATAGGTAATTACTAATTAGCTATGGCTTTCCTATCAAAAAACGTTAAAATTGGCATCACTGATAGCAAAATGTCATACATTTTTTATTTCCCGAATAATTTTATTTCAAAAGAGAGAAAACGTGAGCCAACAAAAATATGTTGGCTAAGAAAACCCTTGAAGTCGTAGGTATTATTTGATAAAAATAAAACAATGACGTTGCCATTTTATTATACCTTTGTTGCAATCAATGCATTTAGTATTTTTTTTATGATCTACTAGATAAAATCTATCCATCTAAATCTATCTATACTTAGGGAAGTCAATCTTTTTCAGTTGAAAAATTTAATTCTCTTATTATGCCTACACCATTAATTTGCTAATCGTTTATATCTATTTCAAACTCAGGGTGAGGTTACGGTAACTAATCAATAAGTTAATATGGAATTGGTACGCAACTGTGACCTCGAAAGCATGCTGAGTTTGTTAATTCACTATATAGGTATAGGTATACAATAATACATACACACGTGAAAAACTACCCATATGTTAAAGGATACACGCAATGGTAATTTTTCATCCCGACTGAAATTTTATCGAATTAGAGATCCTGACTAAAATTTTATCGAATTAGAGCAAATTATATTTACATGAAAGCCACTCCTTATTAAAAAGTCTGAATCTTCTAAACAGTAAACATACATTATGTATAGGTTCATTGGTTCATGAAGCAACAATTTAGGGGAAATGATAAATTATTATTAATGTTCAGTTTACACGAAGTGGGCAAAGATAAAAAAACACGTTCATCAATAAAAAAAATTAAACACTGTATGGTTTTCTTAAACAATTAAAAAAAAGTGAGGTGCTTTACACATGTCCATACCGGATACAAGGAACTTCCCCGTGTTGTTTTTTTTTTTTTTTTAGGAAGACAAATTTGATAAATTTTAATATCTTAATCAGTCAGGCAAAATAATCTTGGAGTTTGTACTATTAACCTCAATAATTTTAATCTGCTCTCACATTTTGTAACTTTGTTACATATTTAACACAAATGTACAAAGTGTATCTTTCCCACGGTATATATTTCCTTAATTTTCAAATTAGAAATGCAAAATACATATATTACAGGTGTCAAAAATGTATGGTTGAAAATTAAATGAAATTAAGAACGGCTTTTTCCTAATTTTTTTATTTTAAAACGTAAAAACCGTGTGTAAGAAGAGTTACCGGATATTTTTTTTTAATTTTATAAATAATAATTTTGGTATGTCGAATAATTTGATATATTCTGTTTTTTTTTTTTCAGAACATTGGTAAGACTTTATAAATTAATTGAATAAAAAAAATTGAAACAACAGCCATCACAAACTGAGTGTCCGAAAATAGTAACGAGAGCTACCAATATTATTTGTTTTGTTTTAATATGTAAGAAACTTTTTTTTTTAAATATTTTATTTAGAAAATATATTTTGTATAATTTTTGTTCGTATAAGTATTAAAATTTTAATAAAATAGCCTGTAGAACTCTCCCCAATGTTACGTGAGTGGTATACCAACTAATTTAGTAAAATGTCTGCGCTCTTATTTCTACAAAACCAGGAAAGAAAATTGATGGACAAAAAAATGTTATGGTGAATAATTTTCCAACTAAATAAATTTGTATAATCTAAAGACAAGTAGAATTGTATACATGTAAAAAAGTAGAATTATTCAAAAAATAAAATTACCTACAACTTATACTGCCGGCCATGTTAAGACAAAATGACATATCCAACATGTGTCGATTTTTTGAGTTAGTGATAAATTTTGAAATATTTGGGAAACACATCATTTTTTATTAAAAATAACTAATACAAAATGGCAAAACTAACTTCTTGATATAAATAAAATGTATGCGTCATTTTTAGTTAACACGGCAGCACTGCTGATGTGTTAACTTGGGTCAAAATGTTTATTATTTTTTGTGACGGATGACCAATTTTTTCTGCAATCAATTAATTTTTGTTGACTGTTGGTTATCGAAAACAAACTAATTCTAAAAATGGGGCCAAAAGCTAACACTTGATCCCTATAATAAGTCTCTATTTGGACATTTTCGCCAGCCTTTAACTTTTATTGTCCACCCTTAGAAATATTTTGTTTTTGATTTAAAAAAAATATCGATTATTTTTTTTTTATTTTCTGTGTTTTTTTTTTTTTTTTAAATTTCAGATATTTGAAGAAACAAATTGTAAAAACCCACAACAAGCTTAATGACCACCATTTTATTGAAGAATTAAAAATTGAATATGGAAAAAAGCATGAAACACGTTATTTAAATCGATAAAACCTGCACTTAAAATGTTTTGATCTCAAAATCAAGAATGCCATCTCAATTCTTGAAAAAATATAAATTTATGCAGAAAAAATCGTTGAAGTAGTTTTTTTTTTTTAAATAATTTTTTATAGGTAGATACATATAAAATTTATACAAATTAAAAAAAAAAAAATGGTATGCCATTTTTAAGAGTATACACAACTCCATAATTTCAAAAAAAAATTCCAAAAAAATGATTTTTCAAAAAAAAAAAATTTAACTATTTTTAAAAAATCCAAAAAATATTTTTTTGAAAACATTTGTATGCAATATTATTCTTACTTGATAGGACCTTCAGAGTAAAAATTCTTATCAAAAACAAACAATTTTGCAACTTTTTTTATTACTGTAGTTCAGTGTTTCCCAAAGTGTGGTACGCGTACCCCTGGGTGTACGCAAACAGTTTTGAATTCGCAAAATATTCTTAAACGCAAACTGCAAAAGTCTGCATTAGCATACTTACATACAGCAACAGCGGCAGTCCAGCTGTGGAGAAAAAAAATTGAGGTGTCGAAAAAGATAGACATAACGATTTCTTCATTACTTCTTGTCAGTTGTACTTAGGTATGAGCTGCAAACAATATAATCAGGATATTATTATTTTTGTATTGTATTATTTATACTAGAATGTCAGTTTATTAGACTTGACCATTCTTTATTCCGTCAATTTCATTGAATTTTGAACAACAACAACAACAACAACAACTTAAAGGTGCTACCACCAATTGCTTACGAATTAATTTTGGGTATTTTAATTCGTTTTATTTTTGTTTGGCTAGAGATATAGCTATTCCAAGGGGTGCCAAGCCCTATCATCAGTCTCCTTTATAGTGGTGCTGAGCTTTAATCCAATTTTATTTGAAAAACTTTCTACATATCATGCGGTATTTGAACCCGCGCATCAGATTTGCTCAGTCTTCGGAGCTGTGTTCCCTACGTACTATGCCACCGTTGACCACTCACTGACGTCACAGGTCTAGATGTGCTGTTTGTTTATCAATTGCATTTGGAGCATCAGCATTTTTATAAGCCCCTTTAAGTATGCTGTCTTGTTCCGCCTCCATTTTTCTCTGAACCTTATTTGATAGACTACAATTCGTAGTACGTATCAAAGTAGTACGTATCAATCAGGAATCTGAACTATTGACACTGTCTCAATAAATGAGTATAGATATCTGTTTGTTAACTTTATACGACGTCGCTGAATTTTCTGTCGAAATCAATAGGAAAAACCCCAAGTTTGCGACACTTGGTGCAAGTTGCAAGTAAAAAAACATAGTGAACAAATAGATTTTTCACCGAATTAATTTGGTTTTGTTTTAGCTTTTGATCGAAAACGTCAAATGCGCTTGCAACAAAAAAATCATTTGATGTTTATCAAAAGATTTGTTTGCAAGCTGGACGATTGCAACTTCTGCATCATAAATGACGATCATTATTCGTCTTTGATTTAAGGTTTTGAAAACGCCCGAAATCTGAGATTTTAGCTTGAAAACTTCGAGTATTCAAAGCGTTCACATTACAAAAACTAACATTTCGTCTTCTATGCCTTAAAATACTAATTTTTAATTTCGTTTTTGAATAAATATATTTCTATAACGGTGGGTACTCACGGTTACGAAAATTTTAAAAGGGGTACGGCAATGTCAAAATTTTGGGAATAACTGCTGTAGGTAATAAGAAAACCGCTTATTTAATTTTTCTGTAAACCCTTTTTGCACGCGTTATAGCCTTATTATCTGTAAAAATAAAAAATCTATTCGAAGTCCGTATCTCTATTCCTTCTCGAGGTATCGTCATAGGCGAAAAAAAGCTCACGAACGTATGTACTTACACACATTACGCAGCCATCTCTCTAAAAACAAGACCTCGAAAATTGGAGAAATTTCAAGATTTATCAATTTGGACCAATTACAATAACTTCCAATGGGAAGTTCAAACTTTGGTTGGTCTGTCAATTTAACTGAGTTGCAAGAAAATCCAAATCCAAATACATTTTGAATGAAAAACCGATGAAAATTGATTAGAGTAAGCTGTATAGTATAAGAAAAAGAATGCCACTACTGGCTTTTCAACTGGCTTCGAAAGAGGCAAGCAATTAACTTGAAGAACGTGTATACATATTACAAATGGCTAACCCAGGTACTGGCTGTGGCCAAAGTGTCCTCAGGTTAAGTGCATCCATATGAAAAAAATAATTGGGAATCTTCCATTTTTCGTATAAAAAACGGCTTTTATAATCTCACCCACCTGTTTCGACGGTTTGGGCTTGTAAAAATCTCGCAATATTTGTTAAAACGGGTTTTCTTTTCAAAATGGCGTCTGCAGCACATATCTTTCAACCGTCATTTCATTTGTTTTGAAAACTTAGGCCCAACATAACATACCACCCAATGCCCAATCATAATTTGATCAGTATATTTTTTGCACAGTGATTCATTTCATTTTATCGAAACATTCTGCAGAAACCCAAACTACTACGAAACCAATTATATAAAACATTTTATTTCAGTTTATTTTTCTGACATTACTATTCAAAAAGACTTAAGCCTATTATCTCATCAACTAAACAAATAGTTCAATTGCGATAAAAATTACCGTCAAAAGCATTAAACATTGTTATACCATTAACACTCGTCTATATATAGAGTCTAGAAGTTAAGGATAACTTTACGACATGTCACGTCAACAATGTGAGCCAATTTCACATAAGAGATCGATTACTTTAATCAACATTGTTTACGACCTTAACGGTAATATCTAATTAAGTTATTTGATGTGTCGCAAGCATTTGCTGTTAATTCTAAAAGTTTTAAATTGAATAAACATGGCAAGATATAAGTCAAAACCTTAACTTTTTATTCTTCCACCGTTCCAATACTCGGTCTATATGAACAAGAAGAAAAAGTTAACTTTCCAAAAAGCCAGCACGAAATGTCACAAAACACTGACAACATAACACAAAACACACATCTGAAACCCAAACTCAAAAGCTAATCAACAACTCAGTGACTTCTTGTCGTCCATTTAAACGAATTTTCACATTAACTTTGGTCGCATTAATGTTTTAACCTCCTATTAATAATTAAGTATCGGTAAGGTAGAGATATACATCTATAAAGAGAAACCCTGGGCCTGCTGTAAGGATAACGTTAAACCTTGTTATTCTGTTTGGATGATATGGCGTGACATAGCTTCAGCAAGTCGTAAAAACGGAAACTTATAAATTTTTCCACACACAAAAGATACCTTAGCGGGAGTGCTTCTTATATAAAAACTATAACAAAGGATATATTAGGGGAAGAAATGTACCCCCATCCGCTATGTACGGGTCACATGTTAATAAGAAGAGGTCACGGGCCATCAACAATACCTATATACAACCCCACTACTCCGCATGTATCTTTGTATGTGTATAAATGTTGTTCTATTATAAAGGAGACGGTCAGGTCAGGCTTCCTGGGACATTTTACGAATCTGTTTTATTGCTGTGCGGGTAACTTTAGATATGCACGCACATAAGACATATCCCACCCTTGGATTGTGAATAAGGATATGTAGGTAGGTACACTCTGTTACTTCTTCGCTTTTAGCTAATAATGGTCATATTACCATCATCAGGCCTAGAGATACACACTCAGCAAGCAAATGAGTTGGTTTCTTGATGATTCTGGGGTACACTCTATAAACCACCAGAGACTCGTAGAGCTGAATTTTTGGAAAACAAAAGAACAAGTTACATGAATTAGACATTGGTTTTTCGTTAAGGGTTGAGGATAAATAAGAAAAAGATGGTCTTAGTCTTGGTCAGAGGTTGACCGAATATAGCCCAAGTCACGCACATTTTATACCTTTCCTACTATCTCCCAACAGACCGGAATTATAGAATTATTTAACCCCAAATTGTTACACAATAATGATAACGTGTACCACAACAAACAATTTCCTTCCCATTTAGCAGTTAACCAGTTGAGAAACACGAATAAGACCGACCACGAACAACGCCTTCAGAATTAAAACCTGCTCTGTTGGGCTGATGTTCCGTGTTTTCAAAAAGTCTTGTACTTATCTTTTATATTTTTTTTTTTGGTGCATAGTTTTAGGGAGTTTTTAGGTTTTCAAACTTTTTCATTTTGTGTAATTTGGCTAGAGAAATTGTATTGTGGAATTGTGAAAACCTAGATGCCTTGAATATACTATACCGTGCTAGATGATCATAAATTAAAAACTGCGGCTAATAATTTAAGTTAGTCAAAGGAAGCTAAAGGAAGAACCTTCATACATCAGGTAGGTATCTCCAATATCAAAAATTGTAAGGGTAGGTCTTCTTTTCAGCCTTTAGACAGTCTCTGTTTGTGGTAATCCTTACTTTAGCGGAACCACACATTGTAAATCGTTTTAATTGCCAACACACACAGACAGACAGACATTCAGTTTTAATCGCATTTCACTTTTGTTGCTTGCAAAATGGTGGTTATAAGTTAAGAAAACTTTTCCTCTGATTTACTATCTCGTTTTGTATGTTGCGGGTATGAAATGAATATGTTATAAAAGGTATAAATTACTGCAAAAGGGTGCGGTTTGAATGGTCAGAGTTAGATAATTTAGAATTTATTGCAGGCTCTACCTATCGATAGTTTTAGACTGCGATAAAACTTTTTATGAAATGTATTTTAACTTTAATTGTTTTGTGTTATATTGCAGAATTATTGTCCTCAAGTCAGTATACTAACGCAGGTGGCTGTCAAAAAAGAGACTGCCTCAGCTGTACGATATGAAAACATCTGACAGTTATATCACCAGTAAGGAAACAAGCATCAAAGAATATCAGTCAATAAAAATATTTTTAATAATGTTCAATGCTGAAATTTGGCCTTATTAATTTGGGTGCAGAGCAAACAAAAAAAAAATGTCGCTTACGATATTTTCTTTTTTTGTCACTCACAAAAGTTTGACGGAAAAGTTTCGATATGTCTAAACAAATTCATTACAGTTTCCTCAATGCTGCAATAATAAACGTGCTGCAGCAATTTATACTTTTCGAGTCTCGAAGAATCTATGGCCGGATCTTTCTAAGAAAAAAAGCAGAGTACTTTCTCGAGCTAAGCCAGACCCAAACTGTCCCCTTTGGTTGGAATTCACAACTCAATGGGAAACTTCTTGAGAAAAATGGGTATAATAGCCCATTGAAGTGTTACAAGATTTTGGCCAAACTTCGCATTTTCTGCAGGACTAAAGCCGAAAACAGATGTGCAGCTTTTTCCAATGCAGCGAAAATAAATTTACACAGGTTCTTATGAGAGCTGACATATTCCAAGCTCTGTATGCAGCCTTTGCTGTACGATATTACTATTTCTAATTTCGCTGCATTGGGAAAAAGCTGCACATCTGTTTTCGGCTTAATATTTTTTGATGGATCTGTGTAGGAGGGATCAGTGTGAGTGTAAATACGAGGGGTTGGAAAACCCCAAAACTCGCACTGATGGCTTCTACAGATTCATCAAAAAAAATTGTGTCCTGAACAAAATGCATTACTGCCTGAACAGAATAGAATGCTGGAACTGGAGCCGCAGACGGAACTGGAAGAGCTGTCAAAAAGTGTCTTACGTTATTTGTTTTACGTGCCCACAATGCAGCTAGATAGCTTTGAAGTATTTTGAAGAAAAACAAAACAATATTCTTATGTATAAGCTCAGAATTCACATTTTATGTTTCCAATACTTTTCCTTTTAATAAATAATTTTTTTTCGCAATACAAAAAACCACAATATTTTTTCCGACACAAAAAGTTCTCTTCTTTCTTCATACAATTTGAAACGTCAAAAGTGCTGTACCTGAAAAGTTAAAAGTTGATGAACTCTTCCGTCTGCTGCTGCAGCTCCGTATGCGGCCACGTTCCGTTGTGTTTGCAACATTGAATTTGTGTGTATTCAATGTTTTGACAGCTATTCCAGTTGCGGCTCCAATTCCGTCTCCGTCATCATTATGTTTAGGCAAGTATAACCAACCACATCTGGCTTATGCAGAGGGTCTGAGGATCAAGAGGCGGAGAAGGGTTTCCTTGGTGGGTGTCCCCAGTCTAGCAAGACAGAATACTTTTTCGACGAACTGGGCGACGCGAACGTCTCGGTTTTTGTCACTGAAATTCTTCCAGAATTTAAAATGGTATAGGCAGGCACCCTATAATTAAACCTTAAGCTCAACTAATTCCTTTCCTTTCCGAGAAGATGTGGTTATCTGATGTTGATACAACGTTTTCTTTTATGCCTTTTATGGGGGTGGCCCCGGCGCAGTGGAAGTAGTGCTTGACTGCTAACCTGAAGGTGTGGGTTCGAGCCCCAGTCTAGGCAGCATTCTTTTCTATATTCCCTTAACTGAACGCCACCCCTGGGATTTAATGAGATAATCAAAACCTTATTTCTCAGTCCACTGTGCCAACAAAAATCTATTCTATCCTTCTATTCCTTCTAATATTGCCTAATTTATAAGACCCTTAGGTCTTACTGGCAAATATATGTTTGTGTTGTTGTTGTTTTTTTAAGATATGTTTGATCGCTAAAAGTTCTACCTGGAACCCAGCTACAATGATTCGCAAGACAATGATTAAGTACAAATTAAGTTAGCGTCAAATTCAAACCAGGCTACTTCTGCACCGTGTTTGTTATATCAATGATTTAAGTAAGCTAAATACATCAAGTAGTAGCCCGTGGCGTAATGGTAAGTGCGTTGGACTATCATGCCAGAGGTCTGGAGTTCAATACCAGCCGCTTCCACCTTAAGTTTTTTTCGGAGCTACTTCCTTTTGCGAGGAAGTGACAAATCCTCCGAAAGTATCTCTTGTCATAGAAAAGGGCCGCTCACCTTAGCCATTCGGATTCGGCAATAAACTGTAGGTCCCTTCCATTCCTGCAGACACGCACACAGGAATGGTTGAGAGTTGTAAGTCACTAGGTCTTGGTTTTCCATGAGCCGTTTGTGCCACCAAATTTATTTACTTATAAATACATCAAGCATGTTTCCGTAAAATTAAACATAACACGGCAACTTGTTAAATTAAACATTGATTATGTAAAATTCACAAGCAAGGATAATCAGTGATTAGACCCAAATTAATTCATTTAGATTTTGTAGCGATTAAACAGAATTATTTATTTTAGGTAAGCTGAAAACTTAAAGCGTATTGCTTATAGATTTTTCCAGCGAATTGTTTTCCAATTGTTCATTCAACACTACCGACGCAGGTTAAAGTCTTTTTTTTTTCTTGTTAAAAGTTAAACACGATCGGCCTTATTGAAAAATAGCAAACCGTTAATTGGTGATTTTTTACTTAATTCAATCGAATATTTTACCTAATTAAGGGAGTCCATTTTTAGCGATTAGACTTTTTACACTCATGTGCGCGTGCACAGGGCTACTATCTACGAAATTTTACATATTTATTGATTATTTTTTTATTTTTATAATTTTAAATTGTTCAATATCTAGTACTTAGTTTAACCGAATATGTTTGCAATTTTATAGTCTGAAATATTTGAATTTCTAACCGCAAAACGTTTCGATGTGAAAATATCATATCCTGCAACCTCTTCCGTCTACCCGCCAAAAAATAAATCGTCTTCAGCAAATCGCCAAAGAATATGGAAACGACCTCTCATCTTTAATTTGAAGAATCAACTTAAGTCAAACAGAATATACCTTTGCCAGTTTCCATCCACGCACCACCGCACTGGCACCCTTCTTGATTTCAATTTAATTTTGTTTGAATCTTTTAATTCAGCCTCTTGGTGGCAAATTAAATCCATAAAAAAGGTGTGTAATATGTTTAAATAATATTTCGCATTTTATTTTATTACATCCAACGCCAACGGAACGGTAACAAAATAACAATGGTTTGGGGGTGGTGTAATGAAAAGGAGTTGAAAGACGGAGGGAGAAACGATTGTTCACCATCACCCTCACCTCATCCAGTGGATGTGACGCAAGTCCTGTTAAAATTGTATCTTATGCATGAGATGGGATTTACCTACCACGATAAAATGTTTAATCCACGAATTCATATTCATTTTGGTTACGAGCGCGAGATTTTACTGCATAAAAACTAATAGTCTGGGAGATAGTGTTGCTTATTTAAATGTCTATAATATAAACTTTATGGTTTCTAGAAATCTGTTAGTTTAAAAGTTAGCAACATATTTGTGTGTTTGGAGGTTTAAAACAAATCACCCCATGGTATCGACGAATGTTGGAATGTTCGATTATAGTTTATACCAATTAGAAAATAAAAAAAAAACGAATGTAAAAACAAAATTATTTATTAAGTCAATTTTTCAGTATAAAATCCACTAAAATATGAATTTATTTTTGACAATTATAGCGTTAAGATTTTTATTTATACCAATCATGGAAAAATATTAAATGGACTAAAAAAGTGTCTAATTATTTTAAATTTCAAATTCATTTATCTCAACAAATTTAGCTTTATTTTTTGTGTTTATACCAATCAGTTGCACTTTAGAAAAAAACCGGCTTATCCATACTAAACTATAAGAATTTTCGAATTAGATACACTGTTCATGTTCATGTCAAGCAACATTTGTTTATTAATTGGTATAAATATGGTCTAAACCATACCAGGTGCATAAAGCATTGCATAAGTAGCAAGTTTTTGATAGTATTCAATATCTTTACTACGAAAAAATGTCCAGCTCTCAAAATAATTTATGAATATTTTTTTGTAAATTCGTAACTCATGATTGCTTTTGAAAGCTTTAGGAATAATTTTTTAAGAGCAAAATCATGACCAATATACAAAGAGCAACACTATCTCTCAAACTATAAATAAGTGGGGGTACCCGAATTCAAAATTTTAAACCCATATTGTTGAGAAGAGATTCAGTGTGTAAATTGAAATAGGTTATACGTTTGGGAACTCTAAAAGAGGGGGTTAAATGAATGAGTGCTTATGATGCTTTTATACATATACTTATACGTTTTTTCATTACATCCACAGGTTGCTTGAAACTGCTTTCATTTGGTGAAATTTAATTTTCTAAATTAGCTTTCTATGGTGGGATGTTTCATGTTCTTTTAAGTCCATTAAATAAAACACAAAATTTAAAGATGGTTTTCTTTGCAATGTACCTATACCTACCTATCCCAATTGTACAGTATTATAAGAATGAAATAAAAATAAAATTAAAATTGCTTAAAATTTAACAAAGACAATTTTCATATCGTTCACTGGTTCATGCTTTCATTTTCAGCAGCAAAAAAGGGAAATGCCTTTTGTTGTAGAAGATTTTAATTAAGCTTTACCTACATTTATATCTACATTTACATACATATATAAAAAATACAAAAGACATTTCGTTTGCTATATCTTTGGTTAATTCCTTAAGGCAATATTATTGTCTTCTTTTTCAATAAGAAATAAATAAAGAAAAAAATTAAGAAAAAAACAATTTTCAAAATGACAGAAATGAGTTTTATCTAATTCCTTTTGTTTCTAATACATTTGGTTGGATACTTTGATGCTTTATGTTCAACTTATAGTGACAGAGACTTTAAGTCCGAAAAAGTCTTCTTTGTATAAATTAAACATTTTTATTAAATACTAGCGGGTCCGCGAACGTAAAATGCCTGTTTTAAAAAATTGTGTTGAAACAATATTTGTACCTAAAAGTGTTTAGGTAGAATTTTTGTAGGTAATTATTATTCAATGTTTTCATCAATTTTCATCCAAGTATACTTAAAATAAGATGCCCAAATTTTCTTTTAAAAATCAGTGCTCCATTAAATTTCGCCAAAAAAAAAAAAATTTAAACGGCGTGGCGGGGTCCATTGGTAGATAAAAATTTTGGACCCTATCAATACTGCCGTGTTAACTGAAAATGACGTATCTGCATTTTTGGAGTTTTTGAGTTAAGACCACTTTTGATATCTCTGATACAGGTTTTATTTTATTCTATTATAATATTAACAATATCTTGCTTCATTTCGGCTTAAAACGCTAAAGAAAAATGACGTATGTGCAAAGAACCATCCTATTTTTAAGAGAAATTGACGTATCTGCACATTTTAAAACAAAACGACGTAAAGCTGATGAAAATCGGCATTTTAATTTCCTCCAATCATTTTTCTCTTTTTATTATAATATTTTGAAACGTTTAATTTTTTATTTATTTTATTATTTGAATTTATGAATATATTATTTTTGTTAAAAAAAAAAACTTTTAAAAGCAACTGGGATAAAAGTGTTTCTCTTTTTATTATTATTATTGTACTATTCATTCTAGAATGTCAGTTTATTAGACTTGACCATTCTTTATTCCGTCAATTTCATTGAATTTGTGTTTCTCTTTTATTATTATAGACAATAATTAAACTTAAATGCCGTAACTACACGAAAAGCTTAAGACAAAATGACGTAACTACCAAAACCTACGTTTGTATTCAATACAAGCAAATACATTTTTGGTCAAAAAATAATAACTTCTCTACTTACTATTTTGTCAAAATTTGAAAGACATTCATCCAAAAACAAAAAAGTTACAGATAAAAACAGGAAAACGCATTTATCTCAAAATGCCAAAAATGTAGATACGTCATTTTCAGTTAACACGGCAGAATAGCCTTCATGAACTGGGGTAATTCTTATAAGATGCGAAAGTTGTACTTTGGGATGAATAAAAAATTGTAAAGGGGGGGTCAAATTTCCCTTATTTAGGCAGCAGGGGAAAATTCAAAAAAAAAAAAAAAACATAAATATTTTTTTAAACACACTTGTAGTTGTCTTTTTAATAATTTTTTTTTTTTTAAGATAGTTTTTTAAAATTTTTTTTCATCAAAATTTCACGATCGACTAAAAATTAGCAATAAATACTGAACTAAAATTTAGCACTAAGCCCAAAAAATTTTGAAAATAAAATCATTACCTATTTTTTTTTTTTTCAAAATTTTATGAAATTCAATTTTTTCATAAACTGTTAAATAAAAAGACTGTTTTAGCAACAAAATAAAAGAATAGGTCTTTAGATTTTCAAAACCTATAGTATTGTATTATAGGTAGTTAATAATTACTTTTCTACTATAAGCCAATGCTTTAGAAAATGTTCCCTCTCTCTTATAAACGGGGGTCATAGACCCCCCCTTTCCAAAAACGATTTTTTTCTAAATACATGTCTGAAAATTATTTTACAAAATAATTGTCAGTAACTTGATAAAATCCAATATACTTTTTACCTTTGAAGAAACAGTATTTTTTATATAATGCAAACATTGTAACAAATAAATTAAAATTAAGAAATTCTAATCCTCGTTATGTGTTTTAACCCCCTTAACTCTCTCCCAACTCATCAATGGAATAATATATGAATACATACATACTTTTTCTGTTATTTCTGGGCGAAATTGATAAATAAACACTACATTTTTCAAGCTAATGACCTATTTATTAGATTTCTTGACATTTTTCCACCCCGCATCTCACTTAGGCACACAGCGAAAATATAAATACAAAATTTTTTGTAGGAAATTTAATTTAATTTACTTTCATTCTTTAGTACAGACTTTTCCACTTAAGCACTTAGTTTACGAAATATTCACGAAAAACTAACACAGGGGACTTTTAACCCCCTCTCCTGGCTTAAGCTCGTGGCCCTGGGCTGGGAACATTTAGTATGTTTGAGGTCAATAACCCAGATTATATGATTTTTTGCATTTATTTTTTCCTTCGGTGACTATAGACTAATGAGATCAATATCATAAACATCTCAGCAACAAATCAGAACAACTAAATCTAATGCAATATCTTAAGTTTTTAATACTGGACTATTAGGTACTGGACTAATAGAAAAAAAAAATAAGACAAACAAAAATAAAAAATTGAAAAAGCCTCTACTCCAACAAATGTACCCAAAAGTGTTTGCATGATTATAGCGTAATAAACGAGTAAAAGTTTTATTTATACAAATATAAAATACCTAGTTTATTAGTAGACAATAAAGAAATTCAATTAAATTTCTACAATGACAGAAAGCTAATTGTAAAAGTCATAATAATCCCTCAAGTCTCATCACTGATAACTGAACTCTCTTACTAAAAGGTATCTCTGTCACGTTCAAAGCTATTTTGAACTGAACCGAGCTGAAAGCCATTAAATTCTAGCCACTTTTAATGACACCAACCAAGAACTTACTGCTGCTATGAAAATAAACAGCAACAGCACACGAAAACGCGGCGTAAAGTAGTCATGTTTGAGGTTCGAGCTCTTGCAACGTTATCATCACCAACAACAGCCAGCCTAAGGACGTCAACTACTTCCTTTGTGGCCGCTGTTAACGACTTGAAAATTGCAAGAAAATTACCCTTTGAAGCAGTTTTCTCCATTTTTATCAGTTCTTTTTTTTGTAATAGCTACTCCTCGTTTTATTATAACCGTATGAAGACCAAAGCTCTCAACAGAGTCCTTCCTCTATTAGCGGTGCGGCGCTGTGGATAGAAATGATGGTATTAAGCAACTGTTACAGTTGTTGCCTTGTAAAAAGGACTCCTCTCTGGATGGGGTAGCCGTCCGTAGCGTAGCAGTCGAAGTATGTTCATGTGATGGTAGTGCGGATTGTCTCTTCTCTCGAGTCGACTAGTCTGGTTTATGAAACATGTCTTCAGTATCTAGGAACATGCAACCGCTTCCTACACGATTTCTTGTGTCTCCCTGTTAGCTCGACATCGTCGACTAAATCGTCCAGTTGCAAAAAAGGAAAAGGCAGAAAGTAATGGAGCTAAAATGTTTTTTGTCATATTGCGGTATGCATGGCATTAAATCGGCCGAATGGTAATACATTCAAGATTTTTTTTTCTTTTGTCTTTTTGTCATTTCCGTGGCTTTTGTTTAGTATTTGGCTTGTTGGATAGAATGAAATGGGCCATGAGGGTTGTAAATGTTTCTCTTTCTTTGTAAGCAGAAATAACATTTTTGCATACCTGCTACAATAACAACCGGATAGTTTGACTTTTCTGTAAAAAATGAAATTTGAAATTTCGTAGGTCTAAAAAAGGCTTTTTGAGACGCTATCATTGTTGTTCAAATTCAAGTATTTTTTGTGAATTTTACTGTACAGGTATCAAATTCTATGAAAATTATACCTGAAGAAGGCCAAACTTCGAAAAAATTTCGACGGAGTTTCGACTATCTACCTAGGTTAGGTTAGGTTATCGGGCTGATAGAGGATCTTGTTTCTATCACACTTAGATCAATGTAGATCCCTTGTGATACCCTGGAGGATTGGACGCTCCAAATAATTTAACCTATAAATTTTCATGGATTATCTAGCCATCTGGAGGCATTAATGAATTTCGACAATTGCACACCAGAAAAGTTGGAGAGCTCTTCCAAGTTATTGAAGAAGTAGTTTCCTAGGTGCTTATTTCTTAGTTGCGAGAGTGCTGGGCAGTGACATAGGAAGTGAGAAGAGTCTTCTTGTGCTTCTTCATCACCACAACCTCTGCACAGATCATCCGTGCTGAGCCTCAGTTTTTTCATGTGGTACTTCAGCAGATTGTGTCCAGTTATTGTACCTACAAGTGTGTACAATGATTTCTTATTTAGCGTGAGGATCCTATCTGTCTTCCCCTTGTCGAAACACGGCCAAAGTTTTTTGGTATTCGTGCAGGAGTCGAGTAGGGTCCACCTTACATTAGTTTTCTCAAGAATTTTCTTTGCCACAGTCTGTTTGAAGGTGCAGATTGGTGCATATACGTTTAGTTCAGCTCGGTTTGGATCAATTGATGATCCAATTCGTGCCAGCTCGTCTGCTTTCTCGTTACCTGGAATTCCTATATGGCCAGGAACCCAACAGAGCCTTACTTTGTGCTGCGAGCCAAGAATCTTGAGCTCTTCACGGCAGCAGAAAACGAGTTTTGATTTTATTTCGATGGCAGAGAGTGCTTTTATGGCTGCTTGGCTGTCAATGAAGAAAGTAATCTCGGCTGGCGGAATCGCTAGCATTGACAGCCGTTCAGCGGCCTTCGTTACTGCCAGAACCTCAGCTTGGAAAACACTACTGTCGTCTGGGAGTCTAAAGGAGCTGGCTAAGTTTAGGGTTTCCGAATAGAATCCCGCTCCGACTCCACATTCCATTTTTGACCCATCGGTAAAGACTGCTACCGTTGAGCCATGTGATTGAGTGACTTCCCATTCCTGTCTATCAGGGATGTCGGAAGTGAATGGTCTAAAGAAATCTAGTTGGGGAGTAATATAGTCTGTGCACACATTACTACCTATGTATTTGGTTAAAATCTGAGCGTGGCCAACTTGACTGTGCTTCCAGACATCTGTCTGGCTTAGTCGTAGGGCACTATTTGCTGCAGATTCTTGTACAAATAAGTCAAGAGGCTTGAGATTAAGAATGGCTTCAAGCCCTGCTGTCGGGGTGGTTCTCATTACTCCTGTGATCCCAATACATGCCATTCTTTGTACTTTGGTTAAAGTTTTAAGATTAGTAGCCTTTTCTACTCCATTCCACCAAACTATACAACCATAAGTTAGTATCGGTCTCACTATTGCCGTATACATCCATAAAATGATTTTTGGATTAGGTCCCCAGGTTTTCCCGAAAATTCTGTTACAGGAGTAGAGGGCAAACGTTGCCTTCTGAGCTCTTTCTTTGATATTCATATTCCAGTTAAGCTTTTTGTCTAGGATTACTCCCAGATACTTTGCACTATCTGAAATCTTAAGTTGAATGCCGTCAATCGATGGAATCTTAAAGACGGGTAACTTCCTCTTATTTGTGAAGAGGACTAGTTCTGTTTTTGACGGGTTAACCGCCAAACCACACGTCTTTGTCCATGTGGACACTATGGACAAGGCAAATTCTATTTGTTCACTAATAGTGGATAGGAATTTACCCGTTGCTAGTAGTGATAAGTCATCCGCGTAAGCTACCGCTTTGACCCCACTGTATTTTAGTTTGTTCAATAAGACGTTCATTACGAGAAGCCAGAGAAGTGGCGAGAGGACTCCCCCTTGAGGTGTCCCCCTAGATGTTACCACCTTTATTTTGCTTCCTCCTAGTTCTGAGTGAATACGTCTGTTTTTCAGCATACACATTATGCAATCCCTGATGGCAATGTCAACGCCAAGTTCTACAAGAGCACTCTCAACCACCACATTCTGTACATTATTGAAGGCTCCTTCAATATCTAGAAAGGCAGCTAGAGTGTATTCCTTGCTAACCAAGGATTTTTCTATTGTCGAAACGACACTGTGAAGAGCCGTTTCTGTACTTTTCCCTTTAGTGTAAGCATGTTGCGCTGGAGATAAAACGTCCGGCGGCAGCGTGCCTCGAATATAGATATCTAACAGTCTCTCAAATGTTTTTAACATAAAAGAAGTGAGACTGATCGGTCTAAAGTCTTTGGCGTTTGTGTGGCTGGGTTTACCAGCTTTGGGGATGAAAATCACCTTTACTTCACGCCACGAGTTTGGGATATGCCCCAATTTCAAAATGTTCTCAAATATTTTCTTTAGGAGTGGTATCAGATAGTGGTCACATTCTTGTAACATTTTGGGAAAGATACCATCAAGTCCCGGGGATTTATAAGGAGAGAATGAACTGATGGCCCATTTAATCTTCTCCTCAGTTATTACATCCAGCGGGGGCGTGTGTTCTTTAAGAGACTCTATTTCCTGAATATCAGGTGTGATTGGACTACATCCTGGGAAATGAGCCTTAATCAAAGTTTCAAGTGTTTCGCTGCTGGATTCTGTCCACTGTCCAGTGGGATTCTTAAGAGAACCCAGAGGAGTTGGATCCTTAGCGAGAATTTTCCTAAGCCGGGCTGATTCATTGGTACTTTCAACCTCGCTGCAGTATTCTCTCCATGATGTTCGCTTAGCGCGTTGCGTTACTGCTTTAAAACTACGTTGACTAGTTTTATATAGCTCCCAGTCATGTTCAGTACGCGTGCGCTTAGCTGCATTGAAAAGTTTTCTAGTTACTTTCCTGATCTCACTGAGTTCATTTGTCCACCAAAGGGGCTTTCTATTTCCCTTCCTAATAGGTTTGATTGGACAACTTTTTTCATATGCACTGCACAGGATTTCTGTGAGTTCAACAGTGGTACTATCTAAGCTAGCAGGGTCCTGTAAGGTACTGCTGTCGAGTGTACTGATCTGCTGCGTTACTTCCTTACTAAAAATATCCCAGTTAGTGTTTCTGAAATTCCTAAATGGTTTATCTAGTTTCTGAGTTGCAGGTATGCTAAATTCTATGATACGGTGATCAGAAAAGGACGGTTCTCTAACAACCTTCCAATTTTCTACAGAAATTGAGTTCGAGTTTGTTAACAAGGTGACGTCAAGTACCTGTTGACAGTTCTTCGTGATAAAGGTGGGTTCATTTCCCCTATTCGCTAATAGGATATTGTTTTCAATAATGAATTCAAAAAGCAACTCACCTCTTGCGTTAATATCTGTACTTCCCCATTGCAGATGGTGAGAATTGGCATCACATCCCATCACTAGGTCCCACTTTTGTGTCGCTGCATGCTGCACTAGTAGTTTAGTGATGTTGGCTGGGGGACCTTCTTCTCCGTCAAAGGGCATATAGCAGGATGCTATTGCCAACGGTGGTAGTCTATCGCGTTCAAGCAAAATTGTAGCTTGGTCTGTGTTACTATATTTAGATAGAAAGAAAACGTTAATGTTTTTCCTAGCTAGAATACATGATCTATGATTACTGTTATCGCCTGACTGGTTGTCTTTGTACAGCAGTAGTTCCTTGCAATTTAGGCCCTTAATCTTGCCACCTGCTATCCAGGGTTCCTGAATAAGGGCAATGTCAATTTGTCTATTCTCCATGAGATAGACTAGGTTGGCGCTGGCAGCTTTACTGTGATGAAGGTTTATTTGAATTAGCTTCATATTTTATAAAACCGCCCCTCCCTCCCTTTTATTTACCTGTTTTCTCGGATTGGCTATTAACCTAAGTTTGCAACGGTTTATTCCGACGCGCACCTTGAAGCCAATTTTCCTTAGAAGTGGGATCGATTTGTGTGTCAGTCTGACCACCACCTCTGTGCCTTCTTTCGACTGCTCTCCTATATCAACCACCTCCCAGCTTTGGCTCAGCTGTTCGGTGTTGAGGGATTGCAGATATCTCTCAATTCGATCTCTGGGAATTGCAGGACCACGTAGCAGAAGTTTTGCCATAGGTCTATTTAGCTCGTTGATCTCGCGTTTATTTATTAAACGGAGATCAGCATTTTCCCAGGGGGCTTTGGTATTCTTAACGAAGTCTTGAAGCCAAGTGAGAGTGTTACCGTCTTCACATGTCATCAATTTAAATCCATTGATGGTTTTGAGGTTACCGAAGAGAGGCGGTGGCCTATTCTTGACGATAGCATCATTTACCGCATCAAGGATCCTGACTTCTATTAGTTGCCATTGATCCTCCGTTAATTGTCTTCGAGGGTTGCCAAAATCCGCGATGGCAAATTGTTGGTTCCCCTCTTCAGACTCGTGGGAGGATTTGGCTTTCTTCTTAGCATTCTTCGGTGACGGTGTCATCGGAGAACTGCTAGTTTGCCTTGCCCTTTTGGATTTTTCCGCAGTGGAAACTGAGGCAGAATGGGGCAAATGGCCAACCTTCTCCTTCTCAGCACCCCTTTGATTACTCCTAGGGTTCGGCGTTGTCTTGTCGTCTAGTTCCGTTTTTGTCGCTGTCTGTAGACGCTGGTTCGATTTACTCAGGGCTAGCCTTTCTTTGGCCGTTAGGGACTCAGGGTCCCTGCTAGCAAATCGCCGAATAAACCTTTCAGCGTTACGTAATTGTCGGCGCCGAATTTGTTGTTCGTTCAGTGAACCTTTTGCCTTGCGTTGCACGGCTAAGGTTTTCACTGTGACGGCGCTGTCCCTGGTCGAGTCACCAATACATCTGCTTGATTCGGAGAAGCCAGACGTGCGTGGATTGCATGTAGGGCTGTGGCCCATCTTGCCACCCCCGCACGTATCGCTTCCCTTCATCACAGAGGTCGCCTCCTCATTCCCCGGGCACTTAGAAGCAGATGGCTTCATGTGTGGTCCAGTTCGTTCGGAGGACGGCTCACTGGTGCAGACTTGCATTGTTTTTGTAGTGCATTCACCGGCTGTTGACGAAGTCGATGCGCCCAGGTTGCAGGTGGGGCTTTGGCCCCAGATGTTCCCTGAATGCATCATCTCCGTAACAACTACCTCCCGCTTCCTCACCCCGTCCATCAGACCCGTAGAGGCAGGTGGCCCCATGCAATGCCTGGTGGACGAGCATGATGAAGCAGATGTTGGTTCATGCTTCTTGTGAGTGTGTAGGTCCGTCGTTGTCATTTGCGTTGTTGCTGCAGTAGCCGGTACAACCACCCCTCCCATAAGCTGGATTAAACCAGGGGATGGAGAGGGTGGTCCCATCGTCTTACTCGCTCCCGTGATTTCCACAGATGCAGCCCCCGCCAATGTATGGGCAGTAGGCCCATTCTTTGTTGTTGACTCCATCTGTAGAAAAGCTCGTGCGTTTTGCAGTCTTGTTCGTTCTGGTATAGTTAGTCCGTTCCAGTCCTTTGTGCCCAGTCGTTTTATCGTCTTCTTGCAGTTGGAGATTTTGCTCCTTCTGGAAGAAGTTGACAAACGAGAAAGATTGGAGCTGGCGACGGAGCAGCAGTCACTGACATCATCGATATCAATGTCTACTGATCCGGCGCTGGCCCCTCCCCCTACCCCGAGTTTAGCAAAGGGGTCGAGAAGAAGGCGGTTTTCCTCTTCTTCTGTCATCATTGTCGTGTCTTGTTCTAGAGTTTGTCTGTCAACGTAGGAAAGTTGTGTCACTGGCGACTTCTCTTCCTGGGTAGCGGAAGCAAAGCCGTCGCCGGTAGCCGTGACTTCTACCGACTTACTAGCAGATATCCCTGCTAGTGATTTATTATTATTTTTCTTGTTACTTTCCATGGTTTTTATAGGTTTTGGTTCTTCTTAGTTGGCTTACAGCATCAGCCGACCAGCTGAGTATCATCAGATGGTCAACCGATGCTGTAAGCGTAAGCCTCCCCACCACTTCAAGGTGAGAACCGCGGGGAGGGACTATCTACCTAAGGCAAGGCGCGCACTGAAGTGGTAACGAAGTGGGAGTAAGTGGGCAAAGGCTGGCATCACATCACCTGCAAAATATCATGCCACCGCCACTTCACTTTTATAAGCGCGTCCTCATTTAGGTTTTAGAAGTTTCACCTGCCACTACCATTCCACTCGATCGCCACTTCAGAGCGTGTCTTGCCTAATAAAAATTAAATTGAATGCATAACTTAACTATTCTTGCTTTATAAATTAAGAAATTTTTCGCAGGGAATGATGCATGAGAGACGAGGTAACAAATTCGGAATATGTATAAAACAATAAAAGCATGTCAGTAAATCCAGAGTTTATTTGCCATAATAGGTGAGTTAACCTGGGGTTTAATTTTAAACTTGCATTGAAAAAATGGGGTCTAAATTTGGCTATGAAGTGTTTTTTTGAATTAGCTTTTTATAAAAAACTAGCAGCCCCGTGCTCGCCTTGCTTCGCATATTTAAATAACTTAATGATTGTATAAAAAACTTTTGTAGGTATTTGTTTTTTGTTTATATTTTTATATTTGAACATCTGACATTTTAAAAATTTATCACTTATTTTATATATTTTATACTATTTTTTGGTAAACTATTGTAGATAATGAAATCAAAAGTAGCCTATGTCCATCCTGATGTTCTTAGCTCTCGCTCTACCAACTCTCATTAAAATCAATTAGGTATTTTCGGAGATTAAGAGGAACAAACAGACAGACAAACAAACTTTCACATTTATAATATTAAAATAGGATAGGATAATAAGATAATAGGATTATATCTTATAAAATTCTATGTAAATAAAATATCATAACGCTTATTTATTTAGAGAAAAATATTTTGAGAAGAACGTGCGCAAACGATATACAATATTATACTATTTCGGTTGAAAAATTGTCCCTTAATTTACTGTTTCCATCACATCACCGCGGTATTGTTCACGTTAAGCGTAAGTTTTTCTCAAACCTTATAGGAACAAAACCTTTTGATCTTTGTTTGTAGAATTTTAGTTGCAAAAATCTTTACAATTAAGAGTATTTTTTATGAAACTCTTCTTAACATATAAAAGTAAACTTGATGTAAACCAAAATACCTATACATTCTTTTGAACTCTCGCTTTCTAAAGCAGTTTTCTACCTTATAGAAAAACTCATTTATTGGTTAAGCTGAATTCAATGTCGCTGTCTTTTTTTTTGGATTTCACATTTGTAGCTACAAAATTTATGGCGCATTTCCATTTGAGAGTAAAACACTGATAGTAGTTCTAAGGCCAATCGCGAGAGTAAACTCGAAAGTGATGGGCACGGCTTTGAAAGAAGCTCGCCGAGAGCAATTAGTTCACAGATTTCCAACCAGTTCGTATTTTGCAAGTAGCTGCGAGGGATTTTCTAGCGAAAGAACTACTCTCAAATAGACACGCACTTTTAGGTAAGGAATTTAATCAATTCTACTCCTGAAATGTCAAGGTCTGTATTTGAATGTATACCTAATTTCATATGAAAGAAATTTATTGCAATGCAGATATATGCCAGAATAATCCCTTCAATATGTACCCAACTCCATACAAAGTTTAAGATTGTAGCACAAAAAAAAAAGAAATATAAAAAATTATTAGCCAATACATAGTTTGTGTTTAATTAACTTCATTACAAGCCGAAATTCAAAATGTATGTCCTTAAAAAATAAAACATTAATGTTTTATATTATTTACATACATCCTTGCAAAAGACTCACAAAAGCTTCACGTCGCGTCGGTCGCACCATTTCCATAATTTAATATTCCCTTACTTTAACTTTCACAAGTTCCGTTCAACCCAACCATGCCTGCTGATAAATGTTGTATGTTGTATGAGAATAGAAATCTCTTGAAATTCATTAAGGTTGGAATTTAATGCTGAATTTTGTGGTAATTAAAATATGTTGGCTGCGATTAAATCTCATCCCCAAGATAAAAGAAAATATATTCATCGTTTTAGTGGTTTTTCAGTTTTATTATATCGAATAGAACTCTTACAACCGTTTGCTTAGAAAGGGCGAGTGATGTTATAATATGCCATATGTGGGGTTAACGCTCTTCGAAGTATATACAGTGAAAGCTCTCTTAGCCGGACAGCGACTATCGCAACACTTTTGTCTGTCTAAGGGGTTGTCCGTCCAAGAGAAAAATAAAAAATAGTTATAAAGGGAAATGTATAGTATATAGTGGCATCATGAAAAATTTGTGCACCTACAGGCCATGAAATTCATTCACACTAAAAGTGAACATGAAGGTACAAGAAACAAGATAAAAAAACAGACGACAGCTGCAGGAATAAAATCCGTTATGCATTTGATCACAGATAGTGTTTTGGTGACATCGCATCTACTGTCGCTGTGAACCAGGAGGAACGATTTTAATGCAAAAAAAGATATGTAAAATTTTTTCTGAAAATAAAGGTTGAAATTTACATACTAAAAAAAGTTTTTGTCCGCCTATGGGAATTAAATTTAACAAATCACGGCTAATATTGTTGTCCGCGTCCGGGTAAGGGAGTGTCCGCTTAAGGGATCATAAAATGTATGAAATTTAGATCCAAGATCCACGGTCGTGAAAATTTGTCCGCCTAAGAGGATTGTCCGCTTAAGGGAGTTGTCTGCAAAACGAGCTTTCACTGTACTTGTTGCAACTGTTTTATTTTGAACAGTTTTTATCTATGAAGAAAAATTTAATTAATTATTAATTTCTCGGGTATAACGAGGACATTTAAATTTTAAACAAGTATATTACAGAAAAATATTGCTTGAGAGTATTGAATTCTACAAAAAAACTTTTTAAAAAAAAATCTTTTAATGGCGTTTCGTTTGCGTCGATCCCACTTGGATGACTGACTGACCCAAGATATTCAATTTTCAATGACTCTGGGTACATAGATCAGGATAAATTCGAGCAATGGCATAGAAAGCACTTTAAGTTTGCAGCTTATTAGCATCATAGGCCTGCAAAAAGGCCAACAATATCGGTGTGGCCAGTTAACTTCATATGACGTCCAACTGCTCCTGTCTTTTTTAGCATCAGCTTGGTACGAACCGTCCTTTTGGAACCTATGTCGTTCACATCCATCAAATTTTTTGCTTAAAGAAGTTGTTTAGTTGATCGATCGATAGTCTCTTCGTCTACGATGATAGTAACGCCATCGTCGTTTTCGACGAGGTACGGACCGACGCTGCCAGCGATCGGACCGGATGCACAAAACATACCAAACAGTGATTTGCTGCGGATACATTGCTACTTTATGGACCTCATGTGTTTTGGGGCGTGGTCAAAAATCCGACAATTTTAATGTTTGACATATCCGTTCATAGAATATAATTTTTTTTTTTACTGAGATCGGGGTATGCTTCGAAACTGCTTATGGACCCTGTCCCTAGTTGAAAACAAAATATTAAAAAAAAAAAAAAAAACAATTAAAAAAGTACACATACGCCACAGTGAACCATTAACCTGATAGTTCAGAGAGCGTTCAACTGATTATAGTTTCACCAATGTTCTATTGAAGGTACCGTTAGAACAGTTCTCCATACTATAAAATAAAACTGCCTTGAATGTTTGGACGCTTTTTCCGTTTATAAAGCTTGAATTTGATATTTTTCTGCTATGCCACTAATTTTTGTCTGCAATACAAAAATATTTGATATAAAATAGTTTTTTTTTTCGAAATATTTAATTTAAGATCGACTCAATGTGAAAAGCCTTCAAAAAATTGTCGGCCATATCTAATAAATTCTCTCCTTGAAATGTCGTTAATCAAAAAGCTATGGAATTTTATTCTCAAACCACTGCAGCCCAAATGAATTTAATAATAAATTAATAACAGGTTGTCAAAACAATGCTGAAAGTATAAATGTCCTACATTCCTAAATAGTTTCTATTCTTCTCAGTCCTATAATAATCTATGGGAATAGTATCACATTTCCACAATTGCATCGCATTCATAAGCAAACAAAAAAAAATCATTTGTCTTGAGCTGTTGGAGAAAAAATATTTTATTCCAGACAGGATTACAACATGTACAATATTGTACCTAAATGTGAGCTGTTAAATGACGTTAAACATTAAGGCTAACCCCTCTGATATTGGTCTTTATGACATTAACCTGGCAAATGTCACCAACATTAAGGCGGAAATTAATTACTCTTCAAGGCAATGTAATTACAATTATTTGCTGAAAATATTAACCACACCATGATAATGGCTAGCCTCTTCTCTGCCACACTCTATATACGACCATATACCTCTACCCTACACTACAGCCAGGTCGCTAACCATTGAGAATAAGTATCATAATTTCTGACCAATTTGGCTTTTCTCTTGCCTCCTTGGCTAAAATAATTATGATAATTAATAATACGATATAATTAATCATTGTTGAATTAAAGTAACACTGCCATGTCGATGGAAATAGCTTGGATTTGGCAGTGAAAATGGTCAAGAAGAGGTATAAGTGTTGGTATACAAACAACAGTGCAGCAATTCTTGATATGTGTGTGGGAGTGAGTAATGTACTCATTTGATGTGAAGCATTTATTACCAGACCGAAACCGAAACATCTTAGCTTTGAGCTTAACTCGATGATCTATTAGAATAATTTTTGTATTCAGTGCTGAACTTAATTTGATGACAGATTTAGATCGAAGAATGCGATTTACGGCAGTTTTGTTATCTATATACTGTCAAAAGAATTGCACATCAGAATTAATCTTTGTTTTAGGTACTTTTAATTGAGTCGAATGTCTTTAAGCGAAGATATTTGGATTAAGTGGATATCCTTATATAAAAAAAAAAATTCATGCTAATAAATGTATAAATGTTACTGTAAAAAGCCGAAATAATGAAATTCTATAATTTACCGGTAAATCCTAGAGTACCCATAACATTACGGCGTATAAACACTGAGGTATGAATGGGGGTATGCTGCCCCTGCAACCCCTTTGCTTGGCCCACTATAGGATTTGGGGTAGGTGCGAGGTTGTGTGTATGCAAAGTTTCTTTTGCATTTAAAGAATCTGGATTTTAAGAAACTGGACTTTAAGAACCTTACACGCTAATGATCCTAAATGGATTTCACAATAAAATCCAATTTACCACCGAAAAGGAAAAAAATAACACCATAGCATTCTTGGACGTCAAAATCCATCGTGAAAACAACCGATTTTTGTTCAACTGGCACCAGAAATCAACAGCATCTGGAAGGCTTTTAAATTTTCGGTCTAATCAACCAAAATACATCATTGTGAATACTGCTTCCAACCTAATCCATAAAGTCTTTACCTTGAGTGATGAAAAATTCAACTCCGCAAATGAGAAAATCGTTACCAAATTCTCACGGACAATGGTTATCCTGTCAAGCTGATTAGAGGTTTAATACTTAGACAAAAGCATAAACCTTCTAAATCTACAAAAACCGTTGATGTTGCCAAAGGTTTTTATAAAAGTATGGTTTATGTTCCCAAACTTGCCGAAAACTTCAACGAAAGAATTTCAACCAAAGCAGACAACATTCAAATGGCTTACAAATCACACAATACCCTCGCACCTCTTTTTAGTAAATTAAAAGTCAAACCAGATAAAGAAAAATGCACGGATGTAATTTATAAAATAAACTCTCTTGGAAATAGGGATAAAACGTGTGACCTTTGCTATGTGGGGACTACGAAACAATTTTTAAAACAGAGAATTGCTAATCACAAGTCTGATATAAATTGTGATAACTCTGTAAAAACAGCCCTTGCTACACATAGCTTAGAGAAAGGGCATAAACCAGATTTCGAAGGCGTTAAAATCCTTCAAACAGAAAGACACGCTTCAAAAAGGTACACCTTGGAAACCCTCCACATTTTAAAAAGAGACAACGCTATGAATAGGAAACAGGACACACAAAATATTTCAGCCGTGTATTGCTCTCTCGCTTCTTCCAAAAACGCCAGATGACATCTCTATAAGACTGAACTTCGACAATAGAAGTGCTAAAATTTAAATTCAAATATTTCAAACCATAAAGTTTTTTATTTTATTTTCTTTATTTATTATTTGCAATAATATTTTGTATAATAATTTTTGTTTTGATTAATGCATTTGTAAGTAAAGTCGTTAATTTTAACTTTTATTTAGTTTTTTGTTGATGCATACACGTTGTCTAAAATTGTTATTTTTATAATGTTTAATAAAGATCCCCTGAAGAGGACAGCAATCCCTGTCGAAAAGTTGGGAATAAATCAATGTAACTTTATTTCATTGCCACTACCAGTGACCAAAAAAGCCGAAGGAATAAATCCAAAAACAATTAATATAATTCAACTTGGTCAATAACAATTATCATATGGAATCCTGTATACACTATTTGAAAGATCCAGCCTCAGTGATATAGTGTACATAATCCATGGATTTTAGAATAAATTCGAAGATAAGTATTTATACATATACAAAAAGACAGTTCGTGAAGAATCCAAGCAGAGAAAATTGATAGTGAAGAAACAGAGCAAGAAAGTGAATTCGGAATTAATCTAACCGCTAGTAGAATAATTAATTATTATTTTATTTAACGTAAAAGCAGGATAGTTTTTTTTTTATTTTTAAGTAATTTTTTTTTTAATTTAACTAAAGTAAATTTTTGAATTTTTTTATTAACGTAAAGAAGTAAGTGTACAAGCTTAATCTGCGTTTGAATGATTCGTTTGCTATTTTTCGCTTAAAGAAAAAAAAATTTAATTAGTGAAAGTGTATCATCGTTCCTGATCTGTGTTGCCCGGCAGGACGTCGAGGGACGTATACAACCGTGAGTAAATTTACTTATATAAAATTTTAACTGGGAAGAACAAAGGAATCCCCATAGACAAGGAACACACATATATACATAGTTAAAAGGCAGATAAAGTTTTTTTTTTTTCTTTTTTTCTATATCAATTTTAATAATTTTTGAATTTAATTTTTATAAAATTTAAAGATATTGACTAAAAGTTTCTACTATAGTGTGTATCGAAAACAAAGTCTTTGATTCAGATGAAATCTGGTAAGAATATATGAATCTAAAGTCATGATTATGGTTTGCTAAATTGTATAGCGATTGGTGTGTGGAGTGCCTTGTCAGGCCGTCTCTAAGGCAACAAACTGGACATGACTTAAACGGACTTATACGAGTTTTTAGCTGGAAAGAAATTTAGGGGCTATCTTCTATAAAATTAGGCCAAACAAGATAGCGATGGATATGTCTCTGACATATGGGAGGGTAGGCCATAACATCAGGCAAACTTTTTTGATCCTAGCGAACCATTATCTTGGTGGGACGATGGAAATGGAGGTGCGTTCTGGTGAAAGAATAAGATAGAGCAGATTAGATTTAGGTTATTAGATTTAACTATACGATAAGAGGGGAGGGGGGGGGGTAATTTTAACTTCTAGGTTAGGTTATATTTAGTTTTAGCGTTTAAGTTTTATCTATGTAATTTCACGGAACAAAACACCAACCCTTCTCCATTCTTTCACCAGGATAGTGTCAAAGGCAAGTGAGTGTGTCTTTTCATTTTCCTAGCTATTTCTACCGTCCGGTCCAATTAGTTTACTAGTTTTCTCTTATCTTCTTTTTTTCTCCTTTTTCACATTTAATTTTGGCATGTAAATAATGGGAATTCGAGCTTAAGGTTTTCTGTTTAGGACAATAACCACCCTGTTCAATGAGCTAAACTGAGCCGAAACAATCATGTTGTCCTGTAACAAGACACCATAGTCGCCTCTGTGGCCAAATACGAAGCTCATTTCTAAATATTTGTATTTTAAAATTCAAAATTTTCGATTTTTACTTTTTGTTCCCTTTTAATAATTTTATCCATACTCAGCAAACTTAATTAAACAACTTACAAAAATATCTGTCGGTCTTGATCTTCAAAAATAAATGAATTGTTCTACCGTTAAAGAGATCAGCAATATATAAGTGTTCCTGTTATTTAACTTTAAAATTATGCTATTTCGAAATAAGATAAGCCAAATTTTCAAAAAATAAGGTCAAAAATTATTTGAAAAAAAAAAACAATTATAATACAGTGAAAGCTCCTATTGCAGACAGCTCCCTTTAGCGGACAATCCCCTTAGGCGGACAAATTCTCATGACCGTGATGAATCTTGGATATAAATTCTATACATTTTATGATCCCTTAAGCGGACACTCCCTTACCCGGACACGGACAAGAATATTAGCCGTGATTAATTAAATTTAATTCCCTTATGCGGACAAAAACTTTTTTTAGTATATAAATTTCAACTCTTCTTTTCAGAAAAACTTTTATAGGTACCTATATGTTTTTTTTGCATTGAAAACGTTTCCCCTGGTTCACAGCGACAATTATAGATGCGATGTCACATTTTACTCTATGTGTTCATTTTTAGTTTGAATGAATTTCATTGCTTGTATGTGCAAAAATTTAGCATGATGACACTGCCACTATATTATATCACACAAAAACCCTTTAAATTAATTCTTAATTCATTTTTGACTAATGTCAAATCTTTCATACAAACTTTCTCCAATGCTCCCAAGGAATTCTTACTACCCAAAAAAATATAGCTATACTTATTGTAAATAAAAGTTCTAGGTTGAACAACTTTCCAAGTATATATTAAACATAATTTTTTTCCAATTTTCTAAAAATAGCAATATCGTTACTAAAGTAAATTTGCAAGCACTTGTTAAATATGACCAATTTCCTAACTCTTAGCGCCTTTTGCAATTCTCATAAGTAGGTATCTTGACACATAAACATTAAGACAGGGTCAAAAGTCCACAATCCAAAAACACAACTATAATTTTTCTCCTATGGACTTATGACCTTATTCTAATGCTTATATGTCGAGTAATTAGAACTTTACTTTGACATTGTGAAACAGACCTCTATCTCTTTCTAAAGCAATCGGAATTGTCCCTCAACTTAAAACTATAAATAAACAAGTTTTTTGTTGTCCTTCATTTTTTTTAGATTTTCCTTAAATACACCCAAGTATTTGTATAACTTAATCACATTATTCCAATTTAAGGATTTTCTATTTATCGTGTTACTAAATACTTAATGATTCACAATTTCCCAAAGCCCTACCTTGATGGAAATAGTTTGCGTGTTCTTACGAAATAACCCTCTCGTTAGAATCATAACATTTATACGTAAGACAGAGAAAAATAAAAAAAAAAAAAGCAATTTTGTGATGAGTGTAAAATGGTCGAAAGGTTTTCGTATATGGTTGCCATCGTATGAAAATCTTTACAACGAAATAAAAAAATATATATCTTCTCAAAAACAAAAAATCTAATTATTAATAGTAGAAGGTATGGAGGGTGTTTTGAATAAGATGAGACTAATTGCCATAGGTTGGCGTATAGGTTGGGTTGAGACAAGAAACAAAAAAGTATGTGAGCGGGGTTTATTTCCTTTGTTTATGCAGGATGGGCAATTTGCCAAAAAATCGATTTGAAATTGAAAAAATCTTTTTACTATCCAGAAATTCGTTCTTTTATTTTATTCTCTCGCCTAAGCCTAAACAGGAAAAAATAGTCCTCCCCTCCCATACGATTTTTTTCTTGCCCTGGCCTATTATTGGATCTTATGCAAAACACCCTGTATACATATAATTTGTGCATAGAGAAAAATTCAAGTTCTGAAAACTTAACAAAGTGATAGCAGTGGTTTTCCTCCTACAAAAAATGTAAAAAAAAACTTTTATTTTATGTATAGGTACTGTTGTTATACAGTTAATTTACACGGTTGTTGAATTTGTTTTTTTTTTACGTCAGTTTTGTTATTTAAAAAATTCACTAAAAAATATTCGAAAAAAGATCTTTTTACAAAAATATCAATATTTAGCAATAAAATACCAAGATGGCAACCATACATTCGTTTGTCGTGTCCTTCCTATCCTTTTCATATAAAACAACTTTCTAACTAAAAGGAGGGTCAAACACATCATCATCAACATCATTGGATTGCATGTCAAGAAAATTAGGGAGTGGATGTGATTTTTATCATTACCACCTCTCTACCAACTATATTCACCATCTCCATCGGATTTCAATTTTCTAATATATGTATGGAAGAAGAATTTTTTAACTTCAGACTGGTCCGAAACACCCTCTTGCCGTTGGCCAGTCGTCATCGTTCCTTGTTTTGGGCGTCGAAAGGTCAGAGAAGGGCAAAGAAAGAGAACGAAAGAGAGAAAAAAAAATACGAAATTAAAGTCACTCCCTGCTTGTTCGTTCGTTAATTCCAGGAAATTGCAATCTGTTGTACAAGAAGTTAAATGGAAAATAGCAAAAAAGTAATAAAAATAATAAAAAAAAAAAAACGAAATGGAAAATTCATTCATAACTAAATTGTAGGAGTGGCTCACATATCCGGTCAATCTGTTAATCGATTTGTAATTATAACACCGGATATCAAAAATTATGTTTCAAACTATGCACGCCTGTGGGAAGTAGCTAGGAAGGAAGTTAATCTATGAATGTTAAGGTAGATGGTAGTGTTTTATTAAATTTTTTGAAATTTCAAAATTTTTTAATTAAATAAAACTTATTGAATCACAATGAGTCACTTAATTTTGTGTGTCTCTTGCATACTTTTTTGATTCAATTTTATTAAAAACAACTTAAATAAAAATCAAAATTGAGATTTCAGGTAGGTACACGTATAGTACCTAGCATGATTTAAAAAAAATATATATGTATTTTTGGGGCATAAAAGTTTAGCTTAAAAAAATGTTCTTATTTGGAGCGTAATCGAACAGGTCTAGTTTTCAAAATCAACCATTGCAATAACTCGCAATTACAAAATCATGCTTTTCATAATCTCGCAATTCAGTTGCCAGGCAGACGTCTACAGTTTCTTGAACAACCAGTTTATGCGAAATTGCGGTTGATATTTGCCAGATTTTTGGGTGCTATATTGAAATGCGAAATTTTCAAAAGCCGTTTTATTTTTTTTTATTTTCAAGATTATGAAAAGGAGGTTTATCTATTAATTTTCCAGATTTCGATATTCGAAATTTTCATTTGTGTGTTATTGTATTCTTAAATAAAGTCCAAAGGATTTTATTGCACTCTGAGAGTGCGAAAATGTCCAAAATCGTTTTAGACTTAATTTCATGGCACTCTTTTCTCACAAAATAATTTTTTCGCATGATATCATGGTATGCATTATAGGTACTAGTTTTCTCCCTCGATAATATCCTCACAAGATATTTTTCTCGAGTTATATACATCTCGCAAAATAGTTTTCCATGATATTTATCTCGCTTTTGATGTTGTTCTTAGAAGATATTTTTCACCCTTGATATATTTCTCGCATGATAGGTTTCTCCTATCATAGTCTTTTTCGAATGTTATATTTCATACAAGATATTTTTCTTGCGCATGATATATTTTTCTATTGGTATTTTCTCGCATGATAGTTTTCTCGCATGATAGTTTTCTCGCATGACAATTTTTTTTCTCATGATTTTCTTCTTACACGATACTTTCGAGGATGATATTTTTCTCGGATCACGTTTTGTTTTTGCATGATATTTTTCTCGCATGATGTTTTTTTCGTATGGTAATTTTCTCGCATGCTAGTTTGGGACGTTAATTATAATACAAAGGCAAAAGGCATCCCACAATCCCAATTTCCAAAAGTTAAAATTTTCCATATAGTACATCAGTCAACGAAGAAGAAATAAATGCAAAAGGTCATGTGGTCTGGGGTTATGATAGGAGTGACCTTCAGGTCTAACATACTAAAAGTCCCCATCCCAAGCCCGTAAGCTTAAGCCTGGAGCGTTTAAGTTCCCCTTTTGTAGCATTTCACTAAAATTAAAAAAAATAAAATGCACGACTGGGTCGCACGAACTTGCTCTTGTAGTAAAAGTTTCTCCGAATTTTAAAGATTGAGTGTAATATAAAACACATAATTAATAATTTTGTATGTATTAATCCATTTAATAAATTGAAGAATGGAAAATTGAATATGGAAAAAAAGCATGAAACACTTTCTTTAAATTGATAAAACAATTACTTAAAATGTTTTAATCTCATAATGAAGAACGCCATCGCAATTCTTGAAAATATTTTTGAAAAAAAATTTTTTTTAATATCATTGGAGCGGTTTTCTTAAAAAATAATTTTTTATATATAAAATTTCATAATATTTTTTAGAAAACAAATTTGGTATGCCATTTTTAAGAATATATAGTAATATAATATAATAATTTCAAAAAAAATCATCAACCCGTTTTCAAAAAAAAAAATTTGAACTTTTTTTTAAAAATCGAAAAAATATTTTTTTGAAAATATTAATTTGTATGCAGTATTATTCACACTTAATAGGACCTCCTAAATAAAATTTTTTATTTAAACGGGTTAAGCGGTTAACAGGAAAATCGAAAATTAAAAAACCGTTCTATGGCAGGTACCGTTAATAACGGTTTTTGGAAATTTTTTTTTCACCAAAATATAGACCATAGCACTAATCTCAAGTTTGATTGTTGTCTCGAGTTTGATTTTTTGCACGAATCCATAACTTGCCCTATAGTACCTATATCGCAAGTAAAAACTGAGGAAACCAGCGGCAAAAATTACACCACAAATTAAAGAAAATTAAATTTCTTACAAGAAAAAAAAAATTGTATTCATATTTTCGCTAGGACTAGGATCAATACTAAGGAAGATTCGGGGTGCATATATGTTAAAAAAATTAAAAAATTCTTTGTTACCTTACAAAATTTAGTGTTTATTGATATGATCAGCTTAGATCAGTTAGAAAAAGGACGTGTTCATTCCATTGACGTCGTCGAACGCTGAAAGCCAGAGTGTTGTAGTTCTTTTATGTAGTTTTTGAGAAAATTTAATATTATATAGGTATGAAGATTTCTATTTTCTTAGGGCGACTTGCAAAGAAGTTTTTTTGACAGTAGTAACTCCTGATTTATAAATAATTAAAGCTATTTGACTGATTTGAATCAAATCATGTTGCAGCAAAATATTTTTTTCTTTATCTCAGTTTAAAAAGTTATCTTCTCCTCGTTCTCTGGATAAATATTTAAACTCTGGAATAGCTCTCACGTCAAATTAAAGAATTTCTTACGAGAAAGCGAGTCAAAGCTTAGAGTTTGTTTATTTTGCAATGTGTTTTGTGTTTGTTGTGTTGGTGATTCTGACAAAAATATTCTTATCCGCTTGTTATTTATTTTCCGTTCGTGCAATTAAAAAACGATACGTTCTTATTTATTTATTTAAACTGGGATAGTTATCCTGAGTTTTATATATTTATCCGTTCGTTTGGAGCAAGTGGCCCTTAGAAAATTATTTCGAAAGAACCTGTAAAAAGCTCGCGGCCCTGGGCTGGAGACTTTTGGCTTGTTGGATCTGAGGGTCACCTCTACCACCCAAAACGTAAAAAGATAACTCAGACTACCTACGTGATTTTTTGCAATTATTTTATGACTTTGGGCATTCGTACTAGGCAATAGGCTTGTTAGAAGTATAAATTGTATCGGTGTTAATATATATTTCCAAATCGAACCCCGCAAACTTAAATATAGAGAATTAAAGTCCCATATTTAGACTCTAAGAATAATTCAAAATATCTCACCGTTACCATCTACAATTTAAATCTGAATTTTGTGTTGTAAACTTTCCAAAGTTTTTCACAAGCTTATACGTCTTGCCTTATATTACTGTAAAACTTCATCCTAATAGCTCTTATTTCTTCATCGTCCATTCTTAAGACGATTTATTTTAAATTTAGTTCAAAAGTTACGCAATATAAATTGCTGACCATGATGTTCATGTTTCTTTGTCGTTTTTACTCCCTCTCTTATGGCCTCTTTTACCGAAAGCCTTTTGGATATAACAAAACTACGAAGAAAACTCAATTAAGAGATTAACTTGGCGAACAAGTGCAACTTAATCGCATTTTAGGAGATTAATTACTGACGTCTTCTTCTATAAGTAAGCTAAATAAAGTCTGTCTTGGAACCATGTCGATTGCTGTGGTTTCCTCTTGCATTGGATACATGGAGGGTCCTGTACCTTTATACCTATACAACATATACAATGGTCCACCTTGACATTAAATCACGTAGGTAAAGACGTACATACATATTATGTACATTTCTATGGACTAAATAATAATACAGCCCTAATGATGGCAAATTTAATTTGTGTCCACAATGTCACGTTGATTTTCTCAATGCCACTCACACACGCAGAGAATTTTCCATTTATGCTGACGTTCTTTACCCTTTCCCAGGGAGAAATTTGGATTCTATATCTTCCTTCCGATTCCGCCTTTGCATTTGCATCAGGACCAGAAGTTGGCATGCAAATGATATATTACCTAGATAATTGGTATATCAATCAAAATTATACGCGCCGCATAACTTGATGCCAAACTAACTAATTGAATTATGAGAGTGCCACAGAGTATTTTTGAGATGGAACCTTGAAAGGGTTTTTTGTAATAAATTCCGCAATGCCAAGCAAGGGATTAATGGAATGTGGCAAATCGATTTTGGGTGTCTGACTTTTAAATTTTAAGTAATTTTTTTAAGGTATATTTAAACTCAAAGAAAGAAAGATAGCTAAGAACACTTAGATAAATGTTAGTAGATATTGCTGGTGCAAGTGAAAGTTTATGTAAACCATCCCTGTATTTTTTCGCTTATTTTATTTCATATATCAAAATATCCATAAATTTTGATTTCATCATGCGGAAAGTTGAAGGTGCAATGGAATACGACGCTGTCGCTTTCAAAGTCCTGAGGTTATATCCCCTTGAGTGAGGTTAGTGGTTGATGCTCTCTAGTAAAGTGAGTTTAATTAAAAGGAGAAAAAAGTTCATAAATCTCCAGGACGACTGGCACACATCCTAATGAGGTTAATTAAGAGTCACTATCCTGTTTTCGATGGGACATAATGTTAAAAAAAAAAAAGGGATCCGATTAGGTATGGCATTTTCATGTTTTCGACACTTTATCCAGTTTCTTGATGTGGGATACAATCTACAAATTTTATATTTGTTGTGTTTATATTTAAAGCTATAGGTAACGGCATAGTCTTTCCGGTTTTTCGGTGTTAAAGCAATTTTTTAAAAAAGAAAACTTCAAAAGGCGGTTTTAATAATGGAAATTTTTTGGCAAAAACCGGAAACGCAGTTTTCTTAGAATCACATAGTAAGTAGGTATTACACCGAGACCGAGACTAGTCCGGAGACCGAAACCGAGACGGGACCTAAAAATCTTCGATTTTGATGAGACCGAGACCAGACTAACGAAAGTCTCGACTGGCCTCGTCTCGTTGCCAGCCCTAATAACACCTACGAAATTTCAACAAAATCGTCAGTCATCTTTAAAAAAAAAAAAAAACAAATTGAATGGACCGTTTTGTATATAAGCTGTGTTTTAGACTTTTTTTTGGTAAGATTTGGACAATCTGTCAAATTTTGTAAGGTGGGGATGAAATTCTCTCAGAGATAGAAGTAAACTTCCGAAAAAGTCTAGAACGATTTCTAGGCAAACATTTCAAGCACTTTAACCGTCAAACAGAATATAGTCCACTAGAGTTGCCATGGATCTATGATGAATAATTATCAAAATTTTCAAAAAAAAGAAATTATAACCACAAGAAAAAATTGTTGCAAAGAAGATATAAATAAACATGTTAACGTATATTTTATTATAATTTTAAAAAATAGAAGTTAATTTTTTTTTTAATTTTTTAACATTAAATTGTAAAATTTAAATTTATTTAACTGTTAAAAAGTACCTTACACAAGAAATTCATGAATAATTGTAATTAAATTTTCTTATTCAGAAAAACATTTTGCTAAATGAAAGGTAAATGTTATGAAAAAGAATAAATTGAATAATTTATTAGATTGATAAAACAATACAAAAAATACAGTTCTATATTAGAATTAAAACAAAAATAAAAAATAAATTAACTCAAGAAATACGTCTTGATATAGCTGAAATGGAAATATGTAATAGATAATGTATCCAAAAAATAATTAAAAAAATTGAATTCCTAGAGTACCGTGTTGAGTCGAGATAACATCAATTGAAATAAGAAACCTAGTTCTATGAGCTCTCTGTAGTTCACTGATCTCCGTAGTCTGAGAAAAGTCCGTTAGTTAAAAAATTAGCAATTTTTAAAGTTAAGTTGTAATTATCAGATTTTCAAGGTTAAGGTCTAAACACAAAAATAAAATGTCAGGCTACAATTATACATATACATATACAATCGACGAGGAGCACCCCTTCTATCCTAATGGCGGAGCAATTGAATTCGATTTTTGTATTACTAAATTGAGAAGTTGATGTTAAGGCTTAACTAAATTCAAGACACTGCAAAAAGTAGGGCAAAAAGTGAAAAAGTATTGAGCAAAAATATACTTAGAGATGCCTGTGTGCGAACCAATTGTGTTTGGTCTGTGAAATCAATCTGAAATGACATATCGAACACAATTTTCGTACGTTTTCTTGCAAACCAGACATTTCTAACGCATGTTTTCGTTTTTCACTTTTGTACTTTTTGCAAAATGTTTTGAATATAATTAAGGTTTTACACTTCAGAAATTTTAAAAACTAATTTTTTATTTTTTTTTTTTGTATTTTTTAAACTTATCAACTAATACTGATAATTTTAGAGGTATTGATCTAACACAAGCAAAAAAGCATTCTAAATTCAAAAGTTTATGAAAATTTATATATACAATATCCTAAATGTTTAATGATCCAACTCCCTTCTATAAAAGTGTCATACATTTTATAGAGCTCATTAGTATAGGAAAGGTGGAACAATTGTTGACAAATTGTCTGGAACAGACTTAAAATCTAAAACAAAAGTTTGAATTTGTCCTCTATTATATAGGAAAAATTGAATTGCAGATCACAGAGCGAGAGAAAGCATGACGAAACTTCTCCATTATCGTAGTGATAATTTCATATTAAAACCAAGAATTTCTTTAACAGAACTACTTGCCCTATAAAGAAAGATGGTATATCAGACAATGTAAGTAAATTTCGGCACTGACTGACAGTTCATATGAATATATTTTTTTTTTTTTTATAATGAAGATTTTTTATATATAGGTACATACTTAGTTTTTCTCGTAGTTTTATTTTCTCTAAAAGTAACGATTATAAACAGTTGTGTGCACTCGGGCGTATACACACTTTTTTTTATTAAACTTCCCATTGGAAGTAATTGTAATTGGTCCAATTTATCGAATACAAAATGTTGACATTTCTTAGCGTTAGGATGTCTTTTTAATCCGAATCCATTGCTTTTAGAGAGATATGTCAGTCTATAGTACAGTACACAAATCTAAGGAATTTCTTGCGCAGGTTGTTAGAATTGAAACTATCAGAAATTAAAAAATGGTATGAAAACTTTACACCACAATATTAAAAACAACAACAAATATCGAAATTTGACATGTAAATGGGCACTGGATCCACCATTTTTTATCGATTTTGATAGATGGACAGAACAGAACAAAAATGAGAACGCTAATGGTATTACCTTTAATATATGTATGTACCGTGAGTGTATAGTGTGTGTATGTAGGTACGTTCGTGAGTTCATCGAACATACCGCATCGACCTAATACACATATCGACTTCAAAATAACTTAAAATAACGTCATACTGCGAGAAAGGGTTTTTCAAAAAAATCAATTAGCGGTATTCTATTCTAATCTCAAAAAAAAATTACTTTAATGACTTATGTCTCGAATACCTCGAGAACAAATAATGCTGTCGATTTCAGCTCAATTTTATTCTTGGATTAATGACATAATAAAGAATTGGTGAGACTCAAAAAAATCAAATGACAGTTTTTTTTCAAATAAAAACTGCCAAGTATTTCCGGCTCGAAAATCTTGAGCACACTTAATGCTTTTGACTTCAGGCTAATTTATTGTGTATGCAGTAACAAATTTCATAAATTGGTAGAGCGTGTAAAAAAAAAAAGTTGACACTTTTTTTTTACGAAATAAAAAAAAAAAAAAAATACAAGAAACTACTAAAAATTATTTAAAATTACTTTTCGTCGCAGTAAGGTTTTCGAAGGCCTTTGAATTGGCGATTTTCGTATAAAAAAAACATCGCGTATCGAGCTCCAAATAGCACTATTGGGATGCTAAAGGTGGGTCAACCCGGCCGTTTTTTTTATTGAATTTTTAACTAAAAAAAATTCCCTTCATTTGTTTTTTTTTTTACATAATTTTTTGTTACCAAATAGATAAACAATCGATAAACGATCTTGATGTTCTATCAATTGCTATATGCTTTAAAACAACTTTTTGATTTTAGCTCTTTATCCCAGACTTTTTTCCGTAATTTCAAACTTTTTATATTTTTCTCTGTGCCTTTGGGTTCCTTAAGGTATATGCAATTTTTTCTCCCTCTATATTTAAAGGTAAACTAGAATATGAAAAATCAATTGTATCCCTACATCCAGTATCCCTACAGAAATAATAAGCGAGGTGTCAGCAGTTAAAAAATATCAAAACTTATTTTGATATCGAAGAATTCAAACTTTTTTTAATTTTGTCAAAAACATAAATTCTTCCAGTGACATTCAGCTATTGGGCACTTGGGAAATTAGTCGCTCAGAAATATGAAGAAGATTGTCATTTCAATACAACTATAGCCTTCATATTTCACATAAGGTCTATCCTTCCCATCATAAATACCAAAACTTATTTATTTCCTATAGGTATTTATGTAAAAGGAATTATTATTTTGTATTATTGCCTCTAGATCTAGATTATTTTAGTTGTGCCTTCAATTTCATATGATTCAATTTGACTTGTGACCTGTTTATAAAAGTTTTGGCAACATTTTGTCGTCAATCAATAAATCGCACCCAAGGGCACACTTAACCCTCGCACAATCGGAATGTCCTTTGAAATTGAAATAAAACAAACCGAATCGTAAGTACGTGTTGTTGGATTGTTTCATTTTTATTTTCTCAATCAGAATCGTGTGGATCGAAAATGCTTAAAGGAGCAAGCAAAAAAAACGTCCTCAAAAAACTCATATTGTTGAATGAGGCAAGAGGACACATACAATGTGCGTATATCATTGACACATGACCCTTTGCAGGATATTTTTACTTAACAACTTGTATGATTTATGGTAAAAGTTACTTATTTCTGGTGTATCGCCTTTCGATTTTTACTTTCTATAATAGGTTCTTGCTATAAAGATAACTTAGAGATTCGAGAAAAAAGTCGAAACCTTGATGAAGTAGCAGTTGACAACATCTGATCGCCTTCCAAAAACGAAGAACATGGTTGAGTGTCTTAAGTCAGAGCTGTTACGACATAAAATTTATTTATTTTTATAAGAAAAGCTTAAATTTAGATTTGTTAAAAGTCAAAAAAGATAAAAATCAAAAACCAAAATAAATTATAGGCTGTAGAAATTATTTATTTATTTATTTATGTAAAAACTCTTAGACTAGCAGTATAAAATAATGAAATATAATTCTGATCAACCTGTAAAAATTATTTAAGCAAAAGTATCAACACATCAACTAAAAAAAACTGCAATTCCTTAGAGCAAGAGCTCGCAACGAACAAGTCGTACAAAATAATTTTTCCTGCTGTCCTGGCGCTGAAAGTCAATGAGGACAAAAAGAGCAAAAACACACACATACTACAAAATAAAAATTCATTCCCTCAATGAAATAATTCTGCGGGGACTTTTTGTTGGGGTTTCGGAAGTTAAAAAGGACTATATCTGATTGTGAACACATTTTTGATTGCAATGCAAGTATAGGTACCTACTTTCGTATATCCAGGGTCGACGATGGCTAAGACCGTCAAGTGAATAACACACAACACAATTCATATTGAATTTCGCTGGAATTTTTCGCACAAGGGCACGATTTTTGATAGAAAAGATTTCCACTTAAACAAAACACATAAACATATACTCCAACTATAATCGTGTGGGTCGGCGGCGGGAATTCAGTGGGGTACGTATCATTTAACACAAAGGATTTTGATTCCATTCATTCGAACGATGATAATAGCGGTTTCATTGCAAAATGTGCCAGTTGACATGAAGACATAGGTGTTGTGATGTGAGAAAGGTCGAACAACGAAGTCCGACGAGTGGAATTCTCTTTAAGTGGTTTTTCAATATTGACGTCTTTTGGTCGATTCAATTATTGGCAGATTATGTTTTTGTTCCGTCTAAGCGATTAATTCGTTTATTCTTCATTCTCCTACTATCGAAGTGAAGATCAGTTTCATAAAATTGACCCATGGCGTTGGGTAACAAGTTCAGTTCCATTATTTATGGGGAATTGAAATTAGTCCAGTAACTATATACATCAGACCTTGCGTTAGATCTGGTAGTTCTGTTATATTTCTAAGTTGTTTATGATGTTGACCTAATGAAAACCCCAAGTTTTCGAACTCGAGCGCCGAGCACAACATAGTCAAAAATCAAAAAAGAACGAAAGTTCCTCGCTTTTTTTCAGTTATTGCCGATTTTAACCCTAAAGGACTAGATCGACTAACAAAAATATGGTGCGCTTTGCACAAGATGCAGAAAAATACTCCACTATATAAGTTTGGTAAAAAAAAGAAAAAAGTCATGTGGCGAGGGGTGGCCTAGGCATTTTTCCAAAAAAATTATTTTAAATAAAAAAATCCAACCACAACATCTGAAATAAAGTCATATACCTTTTCTTAAAGCCAGACTTCCATTCTCGAATTTTCTATTTAAATAAAATAGCTCAAAATTAACAAAAAAAATATGTTTTTGGTTTAACTATTTTACTTTTTTATTTAGCAAATTACTGTTTTCCTTTCAATGCTCTTATACATTTTTGGTCAGGCACAAAAAACCAGATGCTTTTTGAGTTATCTGCAAAAACAAATCGAAACTATTTTACTATTTACCAGTTCAGCGACTTTTTTGCTGCAAGGGTGGGTATACCTTACAGCAAATCCGTATCCTATAGTTCTGATTTTTTGCTTAGTTGTTTATGATGTTTGTCTTAATCGAGAAAGAGCAAACAGTTGAAAACATATCAGTAAGATCGTTAAGAAAACGTTAGAAAGAAATTGATTCAAAAATTTAAATTTTCTTCAATTGTCCTTTTGTTTTGTTTTAATTTTTAATTTTTTTTTTTTTTGTATTTTTGAGAGAATAAATTTTGTTTTTTTTTTATTTTTAAGAGAATAAATTTGGGCTTTCACAATAAAAAAATGAACAATAACACTTAATTACGTATTTTTGGGGGAAAAAAATACATACTACCAAAGTAAAAAAAAAAAAAAAACATTATAAAAATGCTAACAAATCATTCGATTTGCATGAAGATTTTTTTGTTTTGAACCAAATTAATACACAACGGAGCAAACAATTGAAAAAATCAAACGAAAATTGAACCAACAGAAAATCGTAAAAAAATCTTGAAATTTCAAACTATCTGAATTAGTTTTTCGTTCGTACGCACATAACTTGGCAGAACATCATCCACATTGGATGGAGATTATTTTGTTGAATTTTTATTGAACCAGATAAACACACTATAGGGAGATGAAAAATTCGAAAATTAGGCCGGAAAAGTCGTGATAACAATTGGAGCTTTCTGGACTTTGGAAAGGAACATTAATAATTTAATCAATTATTATAGGTGGAACGAAGTTCACCGGGTCAGCTAGTTAATTATAATTACCTTCAAAATTTTTTAACTTCATGAATTGAATTTAAACCTAGATTTATACTTGCCTACCATAAGAAAATAGAATTCATAAATGAATGAACATCCAAGTCAGCTTGCTGTAGATTAAGCTATGGTTACAGAAGTGTCTCTTGGAGCACGTCTTACTGTATTACTTTCATAATAAAACTTCGTGCAGCAAGCATTCCCTTTTCTCTTTTCTTTGTCAAAGAACTACATATCCACCTGCAATGATCTTTGCAATCTTCACTCTTTAATTGACATTTAATAACTCAAAGCCACTTAAACTCCATAAACGTTTTTTCGTGTCTTATGTATGTTCAACTACAGGGAAGCAAAAAGAAAAAATGACAAAATAAAACGAAAGGAAATGACATCCCTAAAGCTCAAAATAAAGGATATTATCTGTCGTCAACATCTTCCATTCAATAATAAACATGATCCTATAAAAAAAAAAAAAAAAAAAAACAACAAGGAAGAAAACAACACCCACAAACACTGGGAAACTCACTCTATTGCTACAAAGATATGTAGAGGTTTAATGCTTTTATACAACCGATACGATGCGAAATCCTTGCCTTGGCTGTTGGCTTCTTTATGGCACCGCAAAATTTAATTCCCTTATCAACGCTGACAAGCAGCTGTTTAATGCAATTTTCCACCATATTTAACACATTCGCCAGGACACACAAACACATACATGAGCATTGAGGATGATGACAACCGACAAGGACAATAAGGTAAAAAGCCAGTTCTGGAGCTGGAGTCAATCCAGATATCCAGCGTTCATATAGAATAGAATACGCGAGGCAGTCAGGCAGGATTCAGGAAGTGAATGAGAGAGAAGTGGAGAAGCGTTTCATAGCCTCTCCTGACAGCTGATATAATCTGGTTAAAAGCGAATCCTGGTTTTCCCTTCTGATGCATGATGTTCAATGTTCTCATCTTTCTAAAGAAGAAGGTATAAAGATGGATTATGGTACTAGATATATAAATGTGTAGTTGGAGGAAGACTGAAATTGGAAATTATACAGTGAGGACGTTTCAGCAGTGGCACAACGTTAGTGATGTAGTAATTCCCTTTTTGATTTTTCTATTTTATTTAATTTTTTTTTTAATTTTTGGGGGGCTCTTGTCACAAGCCACAAGATTAAAAAAAAGACGAATTGAAGAAATGAATCGAGCTAGATGATTCACCTAATCTGCAGCATTTGTTTTCGTCTGAAAGTTTGCTTAAAAATATAATCAAGAATCGTTGTCATATATTCCTTTGATTTGGTTATAAGTCTGAGGTAATTGCAAATATGCTTCCAAATTATTTCAAGAAAGATTTTATAACAGAAAATATTCTAAAATTTGACAACTGTTTAAGCCTGGGGCCTGAAGGTGTTTTAGTCTATATTTTGAAAGAATGTGCATATCTTATTTGTCTTATCCGTTATGTGCAATTTTTTATAAATCCTTGAAAATTTCTATTTTCCCAAAATTTGGAAATGTGCATCATTCCATTTTCGTTTTCGACTTAAAAATCCTTCTGCAATGAAGAAGTAAATAAGGAAAAAAAGAAAATCATGTCAATGTTGATTTTTACTGGGTTAATATAGAGGGCGGTGTGTGCGTCTGTGCATCTATGCATTTGTGCATCTATGCATTTGTGCGTCTGCCCGTTTGTCCACTTTCATTTCAATTAGAGCCCTTAATGGTTGGCCGATTTAATCCCATTTGGTACAAGAAAATAGAAGGGATTTTCGAATTTTTGATTAAGATCGTCTCGAAAAGGTAGCTGCCATTCAAATTATTCAATTTTTTTTCAAATTTTCTAAAAAACGGCTCTGAGCAGTCTGAGCCTATTTTGATTAAACTTTCAAAGTGGTTAAGAAAACTACGTTTCAGGTTTTTTGCTTACGATATATGTGTAAGTACTATGTATGGCAAATTTTGGATTCGAACAAAAATTCGAACTCGAGATTTTGATCAAACTTGACATTACGATGATATAGGGAAGACGAAAAACGTTGGTCTCGCAATTCCGTCGGTCGGTCTGTCTGTCTGTGTACTCGCCTGCAGCCTAAACGTATGGGTCGATTTTATTTAAACTTGGTATACAGTGTTTTTTGGACCCCGACAATTTTTTTTATTTTTTTTAGCACCGAAAATAACGGTATCTGCCTTATAATTTTTTTTATTATTTTTGTAAAATCGTACTTTTCTCAAAAATGGCTACACAAATTAAAAAAAAAAAAATCTATAAATTTTATTAAGTCTACCTTTTAGTGAAATAAAATTTCCAAAAATTGTTTTAAATGGTAACTCCCATAGAACCATTTTATTATTTTCGTTTTTCTCAAACAGGAATAAGCTGATTTTGTTATTTTTTTTATGGGGAATCTTCTGAAAAATTAAAATAGTAATACATACCAAAGTTATAAAAAAAAATTATTTTTAGGATTTAAAAAAAAAACTTCCGAAATGTTTTATTAAAAATCAAACTTAGGTATTTCGAAAACGGCTGGGTTAATTTTTACGAAACTTGGTACTGAGCGTTTTTTTAACATTATCTACAATATTTTGAACAAAAATTTTTCTATATAGTCAGTTATAATCAAGATTAACGGTAATTTTGATATAATTGTTCTCGAAAACGACTCCTACGATTTTAAATAAAATTTTTCTGAATACCTTTGTATATTAGTACGGTCTATGCTTTATCAAAAACTAAATTTACAGTTAGCCATTATTAACAAAACCTCTCATAGAACAATTTCTTTATTTTGGATCTCAATAACCGATTTAAATTAAACTTTTTATACAAAAGCTTCTAATAATTTGAAATCATACTGTATACAAAAATTTTCCAAAAATAAATTTTGGATTTAAAAAAAAAAAATTGAAAACTTTTTTTCTGAAAATTCATATTTCAAAAACGAATAGATGATTTTTTCGAAATTGGGGTTTTTATTCAACATTAATAAATACTTAAAAATGGTGCTCCAATTTTTTTTTTCTTAAAAATGTTTACAAAATTTCAAATGTAAACATTAATTAAAAAAAAACGACAACGTTTTTTCTCAAAAACTAATAGTAGATAGTTAAAGAAATCGGATGATGTACTTTTTAAGCTCTCAAAACAATTTAAGAAGATTTCTTTCATAAATTAAATAAGAAAATCATAGTCTGGCAGGGTACCGATGGTGCATGGCTGCCATCCAATATTTTTAAAATGCAAACAAATTTACAAAATTACTAGGTTGCCTTTTGCATTTGCAAAAGTACAAAATTGAGTTTTTAGGATGAGGGAAGAGCCGCCGCCGCTGTCTCGAAAAAGAGATTGGCTTTATCGAATAACTCGTTCCCATTTTATTTTACAACAAAATATTCTGCGAAAAATTCTTAGAAAATTAAATAATCTACAAAAAAAAAGATGTTATTTATTACTGTACGATGCTTCAACATTAAGTTATAGCGGTTTAAAGTTTGGCTATGCATTTATTTTTGTTGGTGGTGTGACTTTACTTGAGATAAATCGCTTACCTTTTATAGTTTTGGTCAGTAATTTTGTCCATCAAAAAATACAATTTCATTCCCTTTTTTTGACTAATTTTATTGTACTGCATATGAAATGGCATAGTGTAGTAGCCGTGGCGTTCGGAAGAAAAACGATACAACTCAACAAATTTAATTTTTCAAAATAGGTAATAGAAAATTGAATGAAAATTTGAATTTCAATTATTCTGTTAAAATATCAAAACCACGAGAAAGCTCATTAAGTTCCAATTATTGTATAGAAGAGTCTGGTATTTCTCCAATTGATAATTTAGCTTTCATTCACAAAAATACAATTTTAGCTCAAAAATTTAATTTGTTGAGTTGTGTCGCTTTTCTTCCGAACCAAACAATATATTAGTTACAAAATAATTTGTTTATTTTTTATTGAACTTTTTTATTGAACAGAAATAATTACAATTGGTTCTTAATTCTATGTTATATATATAAAAGGTAGTATGTATTACATTTTGATATTTTGGAGTTGTTTTGGCACATTAGGGGCCTAATTTTATAAATTTCTTTATTTTTTATTTTAAATTTGTCATTAAAGGCTTAACTACATTCAAGACTTTTTGCAAAAAGTAGGGATAAAAGTGAATATGTGATGAGCAAAAATATTCTTCGAGATGCCTGTGGCCTATTTCACCAACTTACAAATTGTAATTTACAAGTGATTTCTTACAATATTTGTTAAAAAATCGATTTATTCTGTTTCACAAAATATTTGTATTACAAAATTGTAGTTGTAATTTACAAAGGGAAATTTGTGGGAATTTTATTATTTTCGTTTCACCAAGAGTAATTTTTGTTTGTAGTTTACAAGTACAAATTTGTAAAAACTCAGGTATTTTTGTAAGTTTCTGTTTCACTAAATATTGGAATTCTACAAATTTGTTCAGTTGTAGAAAAATTCTTACAGAAGAAAGTTCGTGTGTAATTTTATTTACAATTTGTACTTTTTCAATAGAAATCTCATATTGTACCGAAAAATGTCTGTTACCAAAGGTGGCAGCACTTAAAAGGAGAATATTCCACATATAGGCGGCGTTATCAGTCCTATAAACTTTTCACCGGAAATCCTCCATATTTGTTAAAACTTCGAGAACATTATTATAAAAACTTTGGAGAAGTAACTTCAAAAAGTCAGCCGCCATAGATTAAAAATAAAAAAGAAACCAACAACTGAGAAAAAACATTAAAATTAGAGAAAAGATAAAGAAAACTTAAAGTAAGAATATCAATAGTAAAGTAAGATTATATGAAATAAATAAAAACTTAAAATTTAGGAATTAAAGTCCTCGAAACATGAAATTGGTTCGTCTTTTATTCACGACACGAGGGCTGCTCTACAAGTGACAACATTTCTTTAATTCTTTAAACTCGAGTTGGGTTTAACAAGCTTGAGGACTAGCACCGATTACAGGGTAAAAAGAACCTTTTCACCGTAGCTGCATCGTGCGCCAGTCGTCAAACATACGCTACAAAGAAAACCTTCACCGTAGCTGCCACGCGGCATCATAGCAGTCATCGTAGCAGCAACCGTCAACAAGCGAGATACGTGCTGCAAAGAGCAATTCATCGCAGCAGTATAACCATCGCATTGCCACGTTGCCACGCATCACGTGCTGCAAGCAAGGAGTAACTCGCCACAGTACATCTACCCAGCTGTTTCTTCAAGATCGTTCCATCGAACCTATTCATCGGTTTTGCTTTCCAACATCCATCAATTTGCCACGTCACCGTCAACAACATCATATCATCAAAATTACCATTTCGTCTCCAACGTTTTGAAAATTCGACGCAGAAGCAAAGTGACGACGTCATCCGTCAAGCCAAGCCACGGGGAGGTAACATCTCACGAAAAAAAGACCTTTACCTATTGTTTAAGGCAACGTAAGGTGAGTCCAAGTCTATATATTTACATATTTTTTCTACCTCTGCCCGCCACATAGAACATAGTCCATAGAACAAATTAGGTAGTTTTCCTTTTCCCAATATGTCCTTTAATTGCAAAGCCTGCAAAAATGAGGACAATGACGAGATGGTCCAATGCGACGGCTGCGACGATTGGTATCATTATACCTGTGTCGGCGTCGACGATAACATTCAAAATCACCCTTGGAGTTGTGTGAAATGTCGTACACTTCTTATTGAAAATGCTCCAAACGATTCTCACAATCAACCACAAGAAACACCAAAGGATGTAGATCAAAATGCCTCGTTACAGCCCTCCGAGAAAGAAAAAGGCGATAACCCACCACCTCTTCAAAATCAATCGTATATTCAACAAACCAATTCTCTGTCATCAACATCGAAACAATCGAAGCCTTTTGATTCTACAACCAAATCTGAAAAGCGAATCGTTTCACCAAAGAAATGCACCCTGCTTCTTCAGCAACTTGAGGAGGAGCGACGTCTACAAGAAAAGCGTGACAAAGAATTTTTGGAAAAAAAATATGCCCTTCTAGCTGAGCTACACTCAAGCTCGGACAGTGAAACTGATGAAAAACAAACTCAACAGAAACCTTCAATTATTAACGATCCAAATGCGTCAACACAGCAACAATGGAATCCTACCCTTAATACAAACCGAAACCATACTTCATTCGTCAATACGTCGATCTACAACACATCTCATGGCGAAGGTCCATCAGCAAGCATGTACAATACGAGCGCATCAATTGCATCTTCTCTTCCGAACAGACAGCAAATGGCAGCCAGACAAATCATGTCGAAGGAGCATGTAACATTCAGCGGACGAATTGAAGAATGGCCACGCTTCATTAGCTGGTTCAACAGCACGACGATATCATGCGGTTATTCCAACAGCGATAATCTTCGACGACTACAAAGCTGTTTAAAAGGGGATGCTTTCAAGACAGTGGGTATTCGACTATTCTTTCCGGAGCAAGTTCCTGGAGTCCTAAAAAGCCTTCATCAGCTATACGGTCGACCTGAAGACATCATCGATGACCTGATTGAAAAAATTCGGAAAGAACCATCTCCTAAAATGGACAAACTTCAATCTATCATACAATTTTCCCTGGCGGTTGAGAATGCATGTGCGATTATGGCAGCGACTGGTATGCAGGACCACCTGACAAATCCATCGTTAGTTCGAGAGTTCGTGGAAAAATTACCTCCACAAATTCGATTAGAATGGGGAAGCTTTCGTAAGGGTGTTGTTACGGCGAATCTTTCACATTTTAGCGAGTGGCTAGCCGAAATAGCTAGCTCGGCATCTCAAGTTACCCGCATGAACTCTCCGAAGCAAAACGAAAAGTATACGACAAAATCCTCGGTTAATTTTCATGTCGATTCAGATTCACAGTCGCCAAGTAAAAAGAAGTGCCCTATATGCGAATTAAATTGCAATTCCGTTGATCAATGCGAACAATTCTCGAGCCTCAACCTAAACGAAAAATGGGACGCTGTTAAGCGACACACAATTTGTCGTACATGCTTGCGCCAACACGGACGAAGCCGTTGTAAGATAGACAAAATGTGCGGTGTAGATGGGTGCGTCTACAAACACCACAAACTACTTCACAAGATGCGAGGATCACCTTCCATATCTACCTGCTTTACAAACGCAATAGTGAACTGTCATCAAAAGGATAAAAGTTATATTTTATTTAGGATAATCCCAGTGACCTTATACAATGGTAAAACAAAAATAAAAACATTCGCCTTTCTTGATGACGGCTCTTCAATATCGCTTATTGATGAAGCCCTCGTTGCAAAATTAGGGGTTTCTGGTGAAACCAAACCATTGTGTCTTAAATGGACAGCAAACACCCATCGCACAGAGAACACTTCTAAAATAATAAACATTAAAATTTCATCAGTTAATCCTAATCAAAAATACGATGTCTCGAATATACGCACAGTCAAATCACTTGGGCTTCCATTGCAAGATGTAAATGCAGACGAACTCTCAAAACTATATCCACATTTAAAAGGAATTCCTTTGCCGTCGTATTCAAATGCAAAGCCGCAAATTTTGTTGGGGTTGGACCAATGGAAACTAACTATACCACTTCAAACAAGAGAAGGTCTCGATGATCAACCCGCAGCTTCCAAGACACGATTGGGATGGACAGTATATGGTCCATGTAAGCGCTTATTAGAGCCAATCCGTCGTGACCGTCAACCAGAAAGACTTAATTTCCACATATGCGAGTGTCAACGAATTGAAGATGAAAACTTGAGCACACTGTTTAAGGAATTTATTTCAATTGACTCTACCGGCTTAAGAAATAAAACTGTTCTGCGTTCGTCCGACGACGAAAAGGCAATGGAAATAATTAAAAACAACGTAACAAGAGAAGGAAAGAACTTCGTTGTCCCTTTGTTGTGGAAACATGAGCAAAAAAAAATGCCAGATAGTCGCCCGATGGCTGTTCGCCGTCTTATGTATCTGGAAAAGAGAATGGAAAAAGATAAACCACTATATGAAAAACTAAATACACAAATAGGAGAATACATACAAAAGGGATACGCAAGGAAATTAACACAGTCGGAGATACTGCAACAGTTCGATAATGTATGGTACCTACCTATCTTTCCCGTCGTTAATCAAAACAAACCGAACAAAGTCAGAATTGTGTGGGATGCGGCTGCAGCAGTAAACAATATTTCTCTGAATTCATTGTTGTTCTCAGGTCCAGACATCGTACCGTCTCTTGTTTCGGTTCTGTTCCGTTTTAGAGAACGCAGAGTTGCCATATGTGCCGACATTAAGGAAATGTTTCACCAGGTGAAAATAAGAAAAGATGATCAACATGCTCAACGTTTTCTATGGCGCAATAAGCAAAACAACCAAATCGAAGAATTTATAATGCAAGTGATGACTTTTGGCTCCACTTGTTCTCCGTTTTGCGCACAATATGCAAAGAACGAAAATGCCTTACGGTACGAAGAACAATTTCCAAGAGCAGTTAAAGGTATAATTGAAAATCACTACGTTGATGATTATCTTGACAGCTTCGACACCGAAGAGGAAGCAATGCAATCGGCAAAAGAAGTAATATTGATTCATGAAGAAGGTGGATTCAATATTCGTAACTTTCTATCAAATTCTAAATCGGTTATCAAAAGTTTAAAGGAAAAAGCTGCGAATTTTGACAAAAGTATTAGCAACTGGAGTACATCATCTGGTCCTGAGAAAATTTTGGGTATGTGGTGGTCACCACTATCTGATTCATTTTCATTTGTGATCAAACCAAATACCATTCAAGCAAATGTTTTAGCTGAAGAAACTTGGCCAACGAAGAGGCAAATTCTAAAAATCCTTATGACTGTTTTTGATCCGTTAGGTTTAATTGCTAACTTTTTAATATTACTGAAAATACTTTTGCAAGAAGTATGGAGTTCAGGAATCGATCGGGATGAGAAAATACTACCTACACATCTCGAAAAATGGAACAAATGGAAGAGTTTTATTCCGGATATTAAGAAGATTGTCATTGATCGTCCATATGCAAAGCTATGTTCAATAAATAATAACACTTTGGTGCAGATGCACATCTTTGTTGATGCCAGCGAGTTGGCCTACTCTGCTGTAGGATACTTTCGAATTTCGTACGGCAATGAAGTGAAGATTACTCTTGTGGCCGCTAAAACCAAGGTTGCCCCCCTTAAAGTAATGTCGATTCCGAGGTTAGAGTTAGAAGCGGCACTCTTAGGAGTTAAACTAGCGAAAATCATAACATCTGGACATTCGATAAAAATAACTGAGAGGTATTTTTGGTCGGACTCAAAGACAGTTTTGAGTTGGATCAATTCGGATCACAGGAGGTACAAGCAATTTGTTGCATTCCGGGTCGGCGAAATTCTGGAGGAGACCGACACAAAGGACTGGAGATGGATTTCAACCAAATCAAATGTCGCGGATGAAGGCACAAAATGGCAATGCAAGAAAGAATTTCGCAATGACAGTCGATGGTATCAAGGACCGAGTTTTTTATACGAACCCATTGAGGAGTGGCCCAAAGAATTCAAAGAAACTGGAACGGAAACTGAAGAAATTAAACACATCCATATACATCACGTCATGCAATTCGAATCTATTATCGATGTAACTCGTTTTAGTAGCTGGCATCGACTATTTCGGACATTAGCTCAAGTATTTCGCTATATTCGAAGGTCATCTATTAAAAGAACGAAAATATTTCCGCAAAAATGTTTCATCAATCTGGACTTCATTAATGCAGAAAATTACTGCTTCAAGGTTTGTCAACAGGAGTCTTTTCCCGAAGAAATTTCAATTTTGAACGCTCGACACGATAATGAAAAAAAGCTGCAAGTTGATAGGTCCAGTAAGTTATACAAGCTCTCACCGTACTTAGACGAAAACAGCTTATTGCGAGTAAAAGGTCGAATTGATGCGGCGTACGGTTTATCCCTCGACACTAAACGCCCAATAATTCTGGAAACCGAACACTACATAACTAAATTAATCATCACAGATTACCATAACCGATTTCTTCACCAAAACGATGAGACTGTAATCAACGAATTAAGACAGCGATTTTTTATACCAAGACTCAGACCTCGACTAAAAAAAATCAAAAAAGAATGCCAGTTTTGCAAAAATAGCAGATGTACCCCCGAAACTCCAATCATGGGAGATCTACCCGCAGCAAGACTTCAGCCGTTCACTAGGCCGTTTTCATATATTGGTGTGGATTACTTCGGGCCGCTCTTCGTAAAGGTAGGGAGACATTCAGAAAAGAGGTGGGGTGTTTTAATAATATGTATGACTGTTCGGGCGATACATATCGAGATCGCACACTCACTTTCAACAGACGCCTGTATTATGGCTTTGAACCGCTTCATAGCACGAAGGGGTCGGCCGCTGGAGATATTTAGTGATAACGGCACGAACTTTCGTGGAGCCAACAATGAACTGAAGGAAGTTGTACAGCAGATTGATACAGACAAAATGGCAGACAAATTCGTTGGAACCAATCTAAAATGGAATTTCATTCCACCCGCCTCACCTCACATGGGTGGAAGTTGGGAGAGGTTGGTGCGTTCCGTAAAGAAAACTCTAAGCTGCATAATACCTACTAGAAAACCTACAGATGAATTATTACTGACTATGTTGGCTGAGGTAGAAAGAATCGTAAATGCTAGGCCCCTCACATACGTTCCCTTAGACAATGAAAACGAAGAGGCTTTGACGCCTAACCATTTTCTGTTAGGTTCTTCAAACGGTATCAAGATTTCAGGAGAGTTATGCGACGATGGAGTTATTTTACGTAGAAACTGGTTAACTAGTGAGCAATTCGCGAACCGTTTCTGGAAACGGTGGGTCAGCGAATACCTTCCAGACTTGACCAGGCGAACTCGATGGTACTCTGAAACGAAAAAAACTTGAAGTAGGTGACGTTGTAGTCATTGTTGATGCAGACAATCCTCGCAATTCCTGGCCGAAAGGCATTATTCTCAGAACCTTTGAAGGCAAAGATGGAAATGTAAGAAGTGCATCAGTCAAAACAACTACAGGGATCTATACGAGACCCACAGCTAAACTTGCCGTGCTAGATGTTGGCCACTTTGGCGATAATGGAAAGCCGATTCAAAGAACCGCCTTGCCAGGGGGGAGTGTTACCAAAGGTGGCAGCACTTAAAAGGAGAATATTCCACATATAGGCGGCGTTATCAATCCTATAAACTTTTCACCGGAAATCCTCCATATTTGTTAAAACTTCGAGAACATTATTATAAAAACTTTGGAGAAGTAACTTCAAAAAGTCAGCCGCCATAGATTAAAAATAAAAAAGAAACCAACAACTGAGAAAAAACATTAAAATTAGAGAAAAGATAAAGAAAACTTAAAGTAAGAATATCAATAGTAAAGTAAGATTATATGAAATAAATAAAAACTTAAAATTTAGGAATTAAAGTCCTCGAAACATGAAATTGGTTCGTCTTTTATTCACGACACGAGGGCTGCTCTACAAGTGACAACAATGTCTTTACGGCGAAGGCATAGTAGTACCGATAGTATGATACAAGTGAATATTTTGTGACAAATAGGCGAAGAAAAATTTATCGGTTGCGTATAAACTACGAAATTTCAGATGCTTTTGCCTTCAAAGAAAAGTTTCGGATAAACCGTATAAGAGCAGAGGAAATAATAAGAATAATTGGACCGCAGATTGCTAATGAGTCTGAAAAAAACTTTTCGTTGACACCAAGGCAGCAATTTTTTTTCTATTGTCAATTTTAGTCTGCAATGATTTTTATTAAAGACATTATTATGTAAAAAATATAAATAAATAAATTTAATGGCACAACAGCTCATGAAGAACTAGGGCCTAGTGACTTACAACTCTCAACCATTCCTGTGTGCGTGTCTGCAGGAATGGAGGGGACCTACAGTTTATTGCCGAATCCGAACGGCTAACGAGCGGCACTTTTCTGTGACAGGAGATACTCTTGGAGGATTTGTCAATTCCTCGCAAGAGGCAGTAGCCGTTTTTTCTTTTTAAATAAATAGGTGGCGAGGCTGGGGATCGAACCTTAGACCTCTTGCATGACAGTCCATCGCACTAACCATCACGCCACGGCATACATTATTATGTATTTTATATAATACTGCGTTTTCATTAGAGCAAATGAGGTGATTTCGTTCAAAAATTCCAAATTCAATTCAAAATCATCTCATTTCCCATACAAATTCAAATTTCCAAATGAGGTAATTTCAACCAAATTTGCACGAAATTCGGTAGGAAATTACGTAAAACTTTTATGAACACACACAGATGGATTCCATTCAAAGTGGAACCCATTCGAAATGACAGAATTCAATGTAAAAAACAACAAAAATAAGCGATTGACAATCTGGGCCTTTAAACAAAATTAGCAAATTTGAAATGTGAACATTTTTTTTGTAATTTGCCAAATTAACTTATTTCAGCTCTAATGAAAACGCAGTATAAGACTACTTTAGGCTTACCACTGTAATCCGTTTCAAATTTTGCCAAAAAATATCTCTAAGGTATTTCCCGTCTTTTTCAATAAGAAGGCCATGAGATTTAATTGTTTCATAAATATTTTGCCACTCGATGATTTTAACATTGTGTGTTATAATATTTGAAAATTTTCCAAATTATATGTCTTTTTTTTCGCGAAACAACAAAAATTTTGTTTTGTTTATTCCTAGAGCTTAACGTTAACGTTCGATTCCGACTCGGCAGACTTTTACAAATTTGTGAGAAAGAATTGTTTTTTACAAGTTTAGCAAACATGCGGTGAAACTGTTTTTTTTTTATTTGTAAATCACAACTACAATTTCCTCTATTTTTTTTGCTCTTTGTTACAAATTTGTTCGAATTATGTTTGTTGTTTGTGAAACAGAAAATCTGTTTACAATTTTGTAATTGTAGATTACAAGTACAAATTTGTAATTGTAATTGTAATTTGGTGAAATAGGCCACTGGTGTGCGAAAAAATTATGTTATGTTTTGTCTGTAGTATTAATCTAAAATGACATTTTCGCATACAGGCATTTCTAGCGCAGATTTTAGTTTTTTTTTTTTTTCACTTTTGTACCTACTTCTTGCAAAAAGTCTTGAATGAATTTAAGCCTTAAGTTACAAAATAATATTATGGCAGCATTTCCATAATTCCAGGGTTGCCACTAATTTTTTTTTTTTCGAGTTTAAATTTTAAAATAACTGTCAAATAAACTCTACTTGAAAGTATAGCTTGATTGAATTTTATCGTTTGGTTTTATACTTTTTGGATCTGATTTTATAGGTTAGGTAATTTACGCGAATCGTTACATTTTGTCTCGAATTAATAGTAATAACCAGAGATCAGAAATAACTGTTGACCTTTATTTTCAATTGGTTTCTCTCTGAGAGTCACCACATTTCTTTAAGAAGATTTCGGTTACGGTTTGAGATTTATTTATTGAAAAACAAAATATCGGTTATCGGTTGAGATTTATTTTTTATTTTTTAAAATATCTCTCAATGGTTGAGTTTTTTACGAAAAAATTAATGGAAAAGGTCAACCTTTAACCTTTTTCGTAGAAAATAAATCAAAAATGGTTAATTCGAACAAAAAATTTTAATAATATAATTAAGCCACCTAGCGACTTCAAAAATGCATATTCGTAATCTAGGAAGTGTCACCTTTTCATGTCATTATGCATGTCATTATATGAAAAATCGACTTTTATCTTTAAATACGATTTGCGGCTAAACTAGACGTGCTAAAGGCATCAAAGTTTGCATCTTTAAACTTGACTTGCGACTAAACTAAGCGACCTATCGACTTCAAAAATACATATTCGTGATCTAGGTAGCACCAGTAGTTCTAAAAAATCAATAAAAAAGTTGGTAAAAAAAGTTTGTTTTTTTTACAAAAACTTTCAAAAAAGGCCGGGCAAGATGCTTTTAATAAAAAAGATTGTAAAGAGAAATTATGAGTATTTAGGGTCAAGAAAACTGTTCACATTGGCGCCTGCCTGGCGACTGATAACCCCCTAAGCGGAGCAACGGATTTTTATGTTTTTTTTTAATTTATGGTATTAAATTTCGCTAATGATAAACTTTCAAGGTTTTTTTGACCCAAGATTCTCCTTTTTTGTTACTAAAAATAAAATTTAAAGATGAAAATTCCTTTTCAATTTTGAATTCAGTCGCTGGGACGCCAAGCAAATATGTCAGGAAACTTGATGATGATGACTAAAAAGCCTAATAAGCTGCATTTCAGCATGCAGTGCTAACAAAAAACTAAGGGCCATTCTGATTGATAAAATTGCAGATGAGATTTATTTTTTCTCTCAGCGATTTCTCTCACTGGTTGACCGTAACATAAAAAAAACAAAATAAAGGTTTCGCTCAGACCTTGACCGAAAAACTTTTTTTTTTTAGAATAACTTTTATTGAAAATAGCAACAAATAAGAGTTATTAAGGGACCTTTCAAAAGGTTGAGATTTATTTCTGATCTCTTAATAATTCTAGAATTCTAGAATATTTTCGTACAAGTTTACGAAATGATAGATTTTCTCAGTTTTCAGTCTGTTCTGCATTAATTTTGACAGTTATATAAATATTGAAAAAATCTGGGTGGCAACCCTTGAACTGTGAATACACTTTAATACTGCCAGACTATTATTTTCTAGCTTATTAAGTCTAGACTTTATTAGCCTTGCATCTAACTCGTTACTCAAATTTTATTTGATGCCATTTCATATACCATCATACAATGTTTAATCCGTTATAAAAAATAAAACACGATACTTTAACACTTAATTATTTATTTAACTAGAAAATAAATAGTAGATAAAGGCTTTAAAATATAATGAAAACCAGAATTATATTGTCTCAGTTCTGCTACATATCAATTTCACTTCCAATTTAACTTTTTTGATCCTTTACATTTTGAATGTTTCTTTTTTTTTTTGTAGGTTAATTTAATCTTATTTAAACGTTTTTTTTTTAAAGAAATTAAATTTATTATATCATATGGACGGGAAAGATATATACAAGATAATGTAAATCATTTTAACCTACTCAACATATTACTGTATTTGAAGCTGGTTATTCCCCCAGTTCGTATCTCCTCCCTTATTTTTGTTCTCAGTTTCATCAAGGGGCTGACAGGACTCCGGTGGTAAAGACAACACTGACCTTGCAGCAGCTTTTAAAACTTCCGGTAGACCCCCCTCTTCTGTTAAATAGGAGCATTCCAAATATTGAAAAGCGCATATCTTTTTGGCCATTTCAAGTCCTTCAGCATAAGTGATGATGAGTTTTTCGTTTTGGATCTCAAATTCGTCCTCATAAGGAATATCAATTTTACAGCCAACCAATATAATTTTGGCATCAGGATAAATGCGTTGTGCGTGGGGAAGCCATTTCAGTTCAACGTTTCTAAACGATTTCGAATCTCTCACTGAAAAACATATCAGAAAAACTTTAATTTGTAAAAACAGAGATGATCTCGGTGAATTGTCAGCCTCTTGTTGACATGCGTTCCACAGATGGAATAGTATTTGCTCTCCATTTACGTCCACACTATACAAGTAATCATCACAAGCACATGAGGTTTTATTTAGTGGTGGTGGTGGTTTTACAAATTTGGGGATTTTCACATCACCTATTAGAGCACACGTTAAGGTTTTCATTGTTTGTCTTTTTGTAATCCCAGGATTTCTGCTCTGATGACAACAATTATTCATTTCGAAATTAAATTTATATGATTTTTTTCTGGCCAATATATTGAATAATTCTTGTTTCTTCGTCGGAAATTACACTTTAACTAAATTAAATATTGACCTTAACAAAAAAAAAAAAAAAAAAAACAGAAAATTATACATATTTGGAATTGCTCATGCTCATTATAAAAGCCTTAATTTTCTGATATCAACTTAACTTGAAATCAAGTCGGTATAATGCCATGAGTAATTTAGTTGTGTTATCGCATTTCTGAGCATTAAAATACGTTATTTTATATTTTGTCATGATTCTTAGAAATCAACGGGTATCGTATCGAGAGTATTCGCGGCCCTGTTCAAAATTTTTCCAGAATTAATTTTTATATCATCAGGCCCAGCTTTACACTTGAGTGGTAAATATGGGATATAAAGGATCAATATCTTACTGAACATCAATCCGAATGAGTGGCATTTAAGTCTATCACTGTGGTCACTTACATAAGTGCCACTTACTGAGAATATAAACTTGAAAGTCCCATCAATATGAAAAATCCAATTGCCCTTTTGTATCGGTAAGTCCCTATGAAACAGGCCCTTAATATAAAAAATACACTTTAGATAATACTGCATAATGTAAATGTTTGAATGCTGTAAGCCTATTCATGCGAAATAAAAATAAATTAATTAGGTGATGCACATTTATTTGTATGGAACTTACTGTTTTGTTGTATTATTTAAACCATCATAATTATGAATATATTGAATAAGCAACTTCTGAAAAATTAATTGACACCAACATCATTTGATTTACCTCGCTATTATTCGACACATGATCTTCACAATCAAACAAGTGTTTAAGGGCCAGTTGTACAAATATTTGATCCGTGGTTCAGGAATTTTAACTCACCAATTTCGGCGGATTAACTGTGGTTCAACGATGGTTCAGGAATGTAATTGGCTTTTAGTGCATATTGGAACCTTAAACCATCGTTGAACCTCAGTTAACCCGTCGAAATCGGCGAGTTAAAATTCCTGAACCACGGATCAAAATTTAAACCACGATTGTACAACTGGCACTAATTGATTTGTAGAAAAATTTAAAAGTTAAGTGAACTCTTTTGATCAAACTGTGATTATTGCTGATAACCCTAGTCCAATTGAACTCCTCATGATCCTATAATTTAATTTAACATTCTGTTTTTTTGTTATTTATTATCTACTAGCAGACCCGTGCTCGCCTTGCTTCGCATTAAAATTTTTTTTTTGTTACAATATAACATGTATAGATAAAGCCTTGCAAACGCACCGGTAATATCTCGCTTCGTTCTCCCAATGATGTCAATATCATCTGCATAAGCAAGTAGTTGAACAGACTTTTGAAAAATTGTAACTCTGTTGTTGACTTGCGAGTTGTGTACAATTGCTTCAAGAACGATGTTAAACAGGTTGCATGATAACGCGCCGCCTTGCCTCAAACATTTCTCGACATCAAAGGGTTCGGTGGTATTCTTGCCGACTTTGACGAAGCAGCGAGGTGTCTCCATCGCATCGTCATCCTGCACAAGCGGAAGATTTTGACAGGGCAGGAATTCCGAGATGCGACATGGCTCTGTATAGCTCTTCTCTGTCTACGCTATCGTATGCGCTTTTGAAATCGATAAAGAGGTGGTGTGTTTCGATTTAAAACTCCTGGGTTTTTTCCAAAATCTGTCGGAGTGTGAACATTTGATCGTCGGTTGATTTTCCGGGCCTAAAATCACACCGATGTAGTAGCCGTGGCGTGATGGTTAGTGCGATGGACTGTCGTGCCGGAGGTCTAAGGTTCGATTCCCAGCCTCGCCACCTATTTATTTAAAAAAGAAAAAACGGCTACTGCCTCTTGCGAGGAATTGACAAATCCTCCAAGAGTATCTTCTGTCACAGAAAAGTGCCGCTTTTGAGCCGTTCGGATTCGGCAATAAACTGTAGGTCCCCTCCATTCCTGCAGACACGCACACAGGAATGGTTGAGAGTTGTAAGTCACTAGGCCCTAGTTCTTCATGAGCTGTTGTGCCATCAAATTTATTTATTTTTATATAAAACCACACCGATAGGGGCCGATCAGATCGTTGACAAACGGTTTTTATCGATCACACAGTACAGATGACAAGTTTTTGTATGCGACGTTAAGGAGACTTATACCTCTGTAGTTGGCAGAGTTGTAAAGACTGCATTCAGTTAAAGACTGCAGTCAGTTAAGTCAGAGTTAATTGACTTAAATATTTGAATATACCTAAGTCAATACTTTGATTTTTGGCTGTGACTTTGATACTAGAGTAAGCAGTCATGTACAATATTCTGACTTATATGTCAATTAGGGAAGTCAATTGACTTACAGTTTTTGACTTTTTGACTGGTTGCAGTCTTTAATTCACTTAAAAGTTAGTGAGTCATTTGACTGCAGTCTTTTAACTTAAGTCAACTGGTCCGTAATGAAATAATTGTAACTACTACACTACACAAAAATATGTAAATAATTTTTTTTTCAAAACGCTTAAGGCAGTAAAAAGAATAAAAAGTAATATATTCACTTAAGTTAAAAGACTGCAGTCAAATGACTTACTGACTTTTAAGTGACTTACTGACTTTTAAGTCACTTAAAGACTGCAACAAGTCAAAAAGTAATCCAGTCAATTAACTGTAAGTCCATTGACTACCCTAATTGACTTATAAGTCAGAATATTGTACATGACTGCTGACTGTTAATTTAGAGTTAAGGTCATTTTGAAAGTCAAAAGACTTATAAAAAAAGTCTTTTAAGTCGATTTACTTAAGTCGTCAATTTGACTTAAATTTTTACATCTCTGGTAGTTCGCTGTGGTCATCAAGAATTATAAAAAATAAAGTATTTTAAAGCCCTCTCTCAGAGAACCAAGGAGACCTTATATAAGACCCTAATCATCCCGGTCCTGCTATATGGGGCAGAGGCATGGACCCTGTCAAAAACGGATGAGAATCTGCTTGGGTGCTTTGAAAGGAAGATTCTTCGGGTGATCTTCGGTCCAGTCTGTATCGATGGAGTATGGAGGAGAAGATTTAATAACGAGCTTTACGGGCTTTACAGCGACGTCGACCTGGTCAAAAAGCTGAAAATTCAGCGGCTGAGATGGCTGGGACACGTGGAGCGTATGGACACCAACGCACCAGCCCGACGAGTCTTCGAATCTACCCCTGACGGTCTGCGCAGCAGAGGAAGACCCCACCTTAGGTGGCGCACACAAGTGGAAAACGACCTCAACCAACTTGGAGTGCGTAACTGGAGGCAGCTAGCTAGGGACCGAGCTGGCTGGAGGGGCTTGTTGGTTGAGGCCGTAGTCCATCCTGGGCTGTGAGCGCCATCTAAAGTAAGTAAGTAAAAGTATTTTAATAGTTTTAAATTATGTATGTTTGCACATATGTACTTGGTTATAAAAAATACTAAATTCATTAAATAAAACAGGATTTTCCATAAAAAGAGAAAAAATGTTCGATTTAAATAGTGGTACACTCGGGCGTATACGTACTTTTCTTATTCTTTTGAATATCTTTCATACATTAATTTACTGCAATTTTGTGTGCACGTTAAATTGATTTGTATCAATTGAAATATAATTTGAGGAGGAAACGGCGTAGCTTTGAAAAAAAAATAATATGAGAAAAAGTCATTTTGATGAATTTGTATTTTTTCTATTTAAGAAAAAGAGGCGGCGATGCAGTACAATATTGTAAAACGATTTTATTTGAAAGTTTGAAAAAAAAAAATTCTTATCACCATTGGTTGCATGTTTAAATTCAAGCTCCAAAATCTGTGTCCTTATGGGAATTGTCCGCTTATAGGAGCAGTCCTCAAGCAGAGCTTTCACTGCTTTTTTATTCAATTTTATGTAAGTTCTCGCATGATACCAACTATTATTATGTATGTACATATATCTACCCTTAAAAATCAGACTTTGGTCCTATCCTAAATTTTATCCACACGCCCCGACCTCTCTACATCCAAGTTATCTAGATAATTCATATGCAAATCACCATGTGTGTAGGGTAAAGTCGGGGGATATGGCACCCATTTTTGTTTTTCTTTATTACTTGAAAAATAAAAAAGATTTTTATATTAAACAAATATAATTTTATTCTTTAACAAACTCTTTAACAAAAAGCAGGAACATAAGTTAAATTCATAGATTATTTCATATATTTTTTTGCAAAAACAAAAAACATTGAAAAAAAGCGATGCAGGGTGATATGGCACTCTTGTTTTTTATAGTTCTTCTGGCCATATTTGTTGTATGTAGGTGTTGTTGAATGAGATGTGCATGAATCGTGACACCAAAAGTGGGTATTATGCTCATAAACCACTCATCCGGTTTTGTTTTCAGCATTATCCCAAATAGCCTACGCTGAAATCTTCAGGTCCATCTGATTCGTCATAGAATGATATGTTTTAGTCCTAAAAAGTGAGTTATTGACGTCATCGCCGTCGTTTGTACTCTTTTTGAGATATATTGGTTTTCTAAGCACCCTTCTAATGAAAATTTGATACAAAAGTATAGGAGCGGGGGAAATGGCACCGGTGCCATACATCCCGAGATTGCGAGGTGCCATATCTCCCTTTTGACATTACTTCTACTTTTCTAAATAACACGAATAAACACGTTTGCTTAGTTATTTCAATAAACAGATAAAAGAATTCACGGTTAACTGTTCTTTTTTTTGTTCATATAAACACCTGACGTCAAATATTTTCGTAGCTACACGTATTTGAGTGACACACAAAAAAACTTTTTGCTTCAAATATACTAATTTTTTTTTTTTCATTCGGTTTTAAATAAATATTTTTAAGGGCTACCGCGATTCTGAAGGGATACAATAAGAGCTTACATAATTCTGAATGATACTTTGTTCTCTTTGTTTCGAAAAGAAGTCATTAAGTGGGAGATATTGAAAGGGTGCAATATCACCCGACTTTACCCTACAGTAGGTAGATTAAAATTGTTTAAACAATTTGCTCTCAAAAAATTAAAATTTCAAAGTCGATAAGTTTAGGTATATTATTTTTTAAATACGTATGAAAACAAAACATTATGTAAAAATATGCACTAGGTAGAGATCCAAAATGAATTTTTAATTAAAAATTCCTCACATTGCTCATACCCACTTGACTTTTCTTGTGTGATGCCACACATCTCAACCCTCGAGAGGATTCTAAAAAACTCGGTTAACAGTATTTTTGTCTGCATTGTTCTCAAACAAAAAAAAAACAAACAAAAAAAAAACACTTAAATGCATGTGTCGATATCAATATATATGTATGTTCGTAGGTATCTTAGAAACTTTAGATCCTTTTCAGTTCATTGTTACGATGAACACTGGGATCAAGTGTTTTCCCCCACATTTGCATATTAGCGAATTGATTAAAAATACATTTCGAAAACCATGTCATTCTCCCACCTCATCTAACTCAAAACACAAAACGTCTCCTTCCAAAATACCACATTCAAATGAATGCATACCACATCCTTAGAAAACAAAAAAAAATTGACGAAAAAGAAACCATTGCAAGAAAATCCGCATAAATAATCCAAAGAATGATATAATTTAACGTGTGTGTGTTTGGGCTTGTGTTTGTAGGTGGATCAGATCTAACCCAAACACCCATCAAACCATTCCAAATGCATTGCACAATCATTTGTACAATTCATCACATCGCATAATGGATAGAATAAGGACGAAGGACTCTGGCATAACAAGTCCTCTATATATGCATGTACATTCAACTGAAAAACAATGCTATAAACTATATCCTTTTTTGCATTGAAGTATCTACCTACATATCTCCTCCTCCCCATCCTTTGCATCATGATCCAGCAGCCCACCACAGCTCCACTCTGCTCTTCATCAGCATTACGCCCAACTAAATTGCAATCCCTCTGATTGGATGTGCGGAATAATTTACACTTTTCCTTTCTTCTGTTTGAAGATAAAAATAATGAACACGGATAAAGGATTAAGCCTTACATAATGCCACATCCAATGGATGGGCTTCCGCCAGTTAAATTAAAGTGTTGCTTTTGGTGTATTGCATAGCATATCCTCGCTCCCACAGATGACGCTGCAACTGAAGCTGATGATGATCATAAGGATGTTGCCAGGCACACTCGTTGCTTCCTCTGTCGCTGTCGCTGATGTTGTTCTCCAGCATAGTTGAGCCAACACCAGTTTCGGAAGCAACACTTCTTGCTTCGAAGAGCTCGCTTCCTGAATTCTGATTCCTGATGTGGCGATAATGAGAGCAGAAAACTTGAAAATTGCATTCATTATACAAAAGCGGCGTTAAAAAAAAAAAAGTTTCAAATAAAACAAAAAAATAGTAACACCCTACCAATTGTATCTAAGAACACAACCAAACAGACAACAACGATGATATGACGACAACGACGACGTAGACGACGTTCATTCGCATATATTCAGACAGACACATAATTTAGTCCTTGAGGAATGAAGTTGGTAGCTCTATAAACCAACGTACACAACAATTATTTAAAATAAAACATAACCTGCACAAAAAAAGGACGAGCTATGAGGAGGAGGACGCCTGCCGCACCACGCCGGAAGTTTGCTGGGTAAGTGAAAGGGTGGGTATAGAAATAATACCGCCCCGCCGCCGCCGCCTAGAATAGAAATGAACAAGCAACTAACATGCCGCAAGGATCCATCGTCCTGGCCTTTTGCTCCGGCTCCACTCCATGCCATTTTTAGCAGCGTGCCTCCATCACCTATGTATAGTGGTAGCAAACAAAATGCAAAATTTCACACTGCAAAAACTTTTTTTGTTTGTGTTGTTGCAAGGAAAAGGATAAAAGTGTTGCGGTTCATGGTTTTTCCAGTTCGGCGCTTTTGTACTTGTCGCGGGGCGTCTGCAAAAACATTGTACCGGGTGCACCCTTTTTCCACAACTCCACGCTATACATACAAATACACATACACATCCACACATATATAACTGAGAGCGTGACTTGTGTCGGTCGGTTGTGTGAAAAGTGTAAATTACAATTATTTGCATATTCCAAATCATTATCCTTGTTTCCTGTGTTCTACATTTAATTTTTTTTTTTTTTCGTATTATATATGGTTGCTTTGGGATTTTTTTAAGGGTCTGTTCTTTTCTGTTCTAATTTCTTTGAATGGTATCAAACGCATGTGAAGATTTAGTTCTATGAGATGTTTCAAGGCGATATTTTGGGAACTAATCTTCTTGAAGACAGAGGTGTAACCATGTTTAGTTTCGAACCTGGAAAATAATTTTATTATTATTATTATTATGTTTTTTTTTTTTTTTCAAAACAAAAAACTTTACTAAATTCTCAAGATTTCACAAAAACTGTACCCAAAAAATTGTGCTTACAGAGTCCCGAACTATCTGCAAGAAGTAAGAGAAATAAGTGCATTTCCAGATTCTCATATCAAAGCTACCCGTCATAACATCAACCCTAATAATTGTTTGAGGTTTGCTGCGGTATCTTTAGTGAATGAATAATAAATTACGTATTTGGTGATTACAAGTGCACAAACTTTAATCAAAAACGGCATTTTCGAAAACGAATAGGTATAGTTGTATGAAAGCTATACCCTTTTTAGATAAGTTTAAGTTTAAATTTTTTGTATAGAAGCCCTTGGGGTAATGGTTAGTGCCGACGATCTAATTGCGTACAGAACGGCCCCAAAAGCCATATAAATGCTGCTCTGACTAGGGTAGGGGAGCTTTTGCCCTAACGAAACAGTTGTTTTATAGCAGCCGGGTTGACCCCAGGGTGAAGGTGATTTGCTACATGGCCCTCATCTGACCGATGATTTCCTATGAGTGCACGGTTTTGTTAAACGTTGCCCAATCTCAAATGGAAAAGATTCGGGTGTTTGAGAGGCAATGCCTTAGACGCTGCCTTGGATTACACAGAACACCAGAGTCGGAGGAGTACAAACATTATTATTCCAATTAGGTTCTATACAACGGGGCCAACATAAACAGAATAGATAATGTCTTGTTAAAACTGAATCGGGGTCACATTGCAAGAGCGATGTCCTAGATAAACAGCCTAATTTTTGGGGCTTATTACCCCAACGACGAATATTATGAGAGTGTGCGTTTAAGCGGCTTTATTCTGCCCGATGCATTCCTCCATCTAGATTCTAGACAGTCGAGGGCAGATACAGGATAGATTGGCAGTTCCACTGATCTACCACGTCGGCCGTAGAACTGTAGACAGGCGACTCCCTTACAACCGAGACGTCCTCGCACAAGGCGGTGCTGAGCGCCTTCTGTTCATTAGGACTATGTCCGATCGGGACCGAAGAGATAGGGTAAGGCAGGAGAACCAGTTTTGGTGGCTTAAAAATGAAAAGGGACAGTCAGGGTGACACCAAAAAAAAAAAATTATAAAACCGAAAATTGCTTGCTGTGGCTGTTCTAGTTTTAATAGTTCTAGGTAGTTTTAATTAGCTTTAAGTAGTTTTAATTACCTTTAGTTTAGTTTTATACAGTTTTTAAGTAAAAAACCGATCAGAAATCAAGTGTTTTTTTTTTTCAATTCTTCGTGGTGAAAAATAAAACAAAAATGAATTTTAATCTGAACATAGTTTTAAGGCCAAAAGGCATTAGCATTAAATTATTAAAGTTTAACTTAGAGGAGCGCCCACACGGGGCCAGAAAGTTAGTTGTAAGTTATTGATAAGTAGGCTAGTTTTTATGATTTTTTTTCTAGCTTTAAGTTAGTTATAAATTAGATGAAAATAAAAATGAATTTTAAAAAAGTACATTGGGCTGTCATGCCCAGAGGTCTGGGTTAAATTCCGAGCCGCTTCTACCTAAAAAAAAAAAAAAACGTTTTTTGCAGTTTGCGGATTAAGGACCAATTTTTATTAAATTGAATTTATTTTTAATATAAAAATGGAAACAAAATTTGTTCTTACAATTTTTTGTTAAAAATATCAACATAACATTATTGAGCAATTACCGCACCTTTTAAAATGTTAAGCAAAGCTATAGCTTTGAATGACAAGAGCAAGTTTGTGGAATTTAGTCGTGTATTTTATTTTTACCCCAGCATTACTTAAGATTCCCCAAATTTCTATTTGAAACAATGATTAGTTTTATTATTTTTTACACAAATATAAACAGTTTTAACCTACTCCAGAATTTTCTGAATCCGAAACTGAATCTTCACTAGCTGTATCTACTTCTACTTCACTAATTTCATTCTCGATTTCAAGTGGCTGAATAGACACATCAGGTAGCAGCAATAACACTGATTTCGCAGCTGCTTTAAAAACTTTCATTAGGCCCCCTTCTGGTGTTAGATTGGAGCATTCCAAATATTGAAAAGCACATATCTTTTTGGCCATCCTCAGTCCTTCTGCATAACTTACGGCTTTTTTATTTATATTCATGGGCTTTCTCATTGTGCCCATACCACTAGAAATATCATTTCCACAGCCCACCAATATAATCTTGGCTTCTGGACAATTATATTTAGCTTGTGGGTACCATTTGAGTTCAACATTTTTAAAAGTTTTGTAATTCGTCACTGAAAAACAAATAACAAGAACATTCATTTGTGGAAACAAAAGCCTTTTTACGAGTTTGTAATCTTTTTGGCCACCAGATGCATTCCAAAGATGTATTTCGATTTGATGTCCTTCATCAATGTCAACAGTAGTAGTAGCTTTTGTTGTTGTAATTACAATACTTCACCCTGCTTGGATACAAATTGATTTTCAAAGAGGTTTTTATTGCTATGATTTAGTTAAGAATTTTCTTAAGTTTTTTTTTTTTAACTCTTGTTACTTTGTCGGAAATCACAATGAAACTAAATGACAATGACCTTAGCAAAAACTCAGAAATTTGAATTTAAATTGAAATGAATCGCATTCAAGTTGTGGGTTTCTTATCAACTTTTAGATTATGAATTAAAGTGACGAAAATATAAAAAAGGTTTTAATTAACTTTGTGATTAGGCATTCCCTAAAAATTTAATTTATTTCAAATTAATTTAGTCGTTTTCTTTGTTTTTTCTTCTATTTTAGGTTTTTTTTTGTAAATTTTTCATACGAATGAAACTTTTTCTTAAGTTTTAACTCAAACTTGCTGTTGTTTACAGCTTTGTAAACATTATTTATCGACCAAGCTCCTAACTCAACATGTAAAACGTCAAAAATACATATAATCCATTACGTCTGGATTGCTCGAACTTGCTATTATGATTAAAATTGCTTGCAATTTTGAAGGTTGTGTTGTATTTATTTTTAGTAACATTTATATAGGTTGATTCACTCTATTCACATAAGGTGCGACAAAAAGCTAGACTGTTCGGTCAAGACAAGAAATAAATCGTTTTGGAGAGGGGACCTATATTTCCCCCCGTTTAGGCCAGAAGTCAATTATTTCATTTTGTTTCTATTTTAATTTTTTTCACAAAAAAGTTTTTGAAAAATTAATTTTAAAACTCAAAATTTTGAAAAATATTGAAAAAAATTGTGTTCTAATAATTGATAAATTTTGTTTAAAATTTTACGTCATTAAGGCTCATTCGCTGAACGGCCCATGTTCTACTTTTTCCTTAGCGTAAACTGTAACATAAGCTCTTATGTTCAACTTAAATATTTAAGTTTATATTAAAATTATAAATACATATAATTTTTTTTTCAGCAGGATGCAACAATAACAATTTTAGGCCACACAAACATTTTTTTTGAAATTGTTTTTGAATTCGTTTTGTAGTAAAATACGGTTGTATGACAGGTACCGCTAAAAAAATGATTTGAATTTCGCCTTTAGGGAATCTTCTAGAAATCTCAAAATTCTAAGTTTGAAAAAAAAATTCTTTAGTGGTTTTGGCTGCAGGTCGAGTTACAGATAGACAGGCAGACAAACGGAATTTCGGGACCTTTTTTTCGTGTTCTTTACCATCGTAATGTCAAGTTTGATTGAAATTTCGAGTTCGAGTTTTTACAGGAAACCAAAGCTTACCCTTTAATCTCCTTTAGGGATGGGAAAAACCGAACGGTTCAAACCGAAACCAGTTTTTTCATTTCGGGTAGCCGGTTTTTTTTCGGTGATTTTTTTATTTTGGTTAAAACAGGCGCGCGTTTCTTATAAAATCAAATAGCTGGGTGGAAAAAAACGGTTATTTAAATTTTTATTTATTTTATAATTAAGATTTATATATTTTAATTTCGATTCTTTAAACACCAGTTTTTTAACGAAAAATCTTGCCAATAAAAGTGAAACATAATTTAAAAACCATTTGAATTTAACAACATTTGTTTTATCTCTAAAATTTGTTTGGAAACGTTTTGATGAAAAACTTCTACAAATATCGGTTCTAAAAACACCCGTTTTTTAAACGAATGCTTGCCAGTAAAAGTGCAATATTATTTCAAGATACATTATGGATATTCATATTTCGATTATGCAATCCGCAATAGTGGATCTGCTATGATTCGCAGTACTTTGTTCTCTTTTCTTACCACGTTGAATCGACAAAGAGAAAAGAGAGCGTGCACTGCGGATGCAGTTTTGTGGATTCCATAATACATATATTTTTCGAAACAATTAACCCAATATAAAATCTTTGACAAAAATTACCGAAACCCCGTTTTTTGAAAAACCTTACCCTTTATGTGATGGCGTTTTATGTAAACATTTCTATTTAAAAAAATTTACTTAAGCATGCTCGTATGCGCGTATAAAAAAACAATACAAACTTTGTTTCAATTTATATCTATACAGGGTGCCCCATCATAGTCTATCCTCCAAACTGGAACACGCGGAAGACCAGCTAAAAAAATAGCCAAAGTAAAGGTTTTTCAAAATTCAAAAAAAGGTAGTTAATCTAAAACCGTTATGATTTTGGTAAGAACAAGTTACTGAACTCTGAGAGTATATGCCTGAAATTTCATATGTTTCAGTCTTTTTATACAGATTTATTCTAAAATTAAAAAAATTACCAACATAAATAAAATAAAATAAATTAAATAAATTTGATGGCACAACAGCTCATGAAGAACTAGGGCCTAGTGACTTACAACTCTCAACCATTCCTGTGTGCGTGTCTGCAGGAATGGAGGGGACCTACAGTTTATTGCCGAATCCGAACGGCTAACGAGCGGCACTTTTCTGTGACAGGAGATACTCTTGGAGGATTTGTCAATTCCTCGCAAGAGGCAGTAGCCGTTTTGCGACATAACATAAATAAAATGCATATTTTATTTTCTCATCGAAATCATTAATCATTTACCATAAACTCAAACTTACATTATTTCGTATCGATTGCTAATCCAAACCAGTTTTCTATACATAAACTGCTTGGGTAGAACCCTATCCCCTCCTTTCATCAAATAAACCAAAAACCCTTCTTTCATCAGCCAAAGTTCCAACAACTCTATACCCTCTTGACTTCTGAGTTCTCGAAAACTGAATACACCACATCATCACTTCGACACCGCTGACGACGACTCTGCCGACGCTTCGCCCAGTAACTCGAAGTTCAATTAATCTCGATTTGATTTTACACTCTCTGGAGCGATTTTCGCACTTAATTAGAAGCTCGGCGAAGCTCGTAACTCGTAACCATTATTTGATTAAAGTGAAGATGAATTTTAATTAAAAATCCTTCGTTTCTATGGTCTCTTTCCCGACTCACCAAAAGAAGTGGGACATAAGACGCGAATTTCTCTCCTCACTCACTTCTATCCCGGATGGTTACAAAACACTTCAAATCGAAATATCATCTGAAATACGAAACGTTTAAGGAGGGGATGCGGGTGGGGCAATAGAAGGAAAGAAGAGAGGCTCTTAGATTCTATTTGAGTGACGTCCATATTGTGGTGGGTGATGTGGAGGCTTTTGTTTTTGCGGTTGGAGAACTTAAATTTGCTGGCTCATTGTTTTAATTACCATCAGGGTGTTTGGATGGGGTGAGAATATTATAAAAAGGAAAATTAAATAGGGAAAGTGTGTAGATGGCATTTTGTACTTTTTTGTTTTTCAAAATATTTAATTTAATTATGTCCATCATTTAGAAGGAAGGACAAGAGGAAGAGTAGCAGCTATTAATATTTATTAAAAAAAATTGTATTGTCTAGCCAGATTTTGAATAATTCATTCGGAAGCATTGTTTTTTAAAAAATGATTCAAAAACTATATTTGAATTAACCTAAATTATTTAGCTTAGGCGCCAGTTATAGCTTTCATCGAAATCTATCATTGAAACACAAATCAGTGAAACTATGGAATTATTTTTGACAAACATTGAAACTTGGCTTTCATTGAAAACATCTCTACTCATAAGAATAAATAATTTTCAGGTTAGAGTTGATAATTGAAATAATGACAGATGAGAACAGAGAGAAAATCGAAAAGATATCATTGGAACGATTGTGTTCCACTTTGCTGAAACGAATATCAGCTGCTCATTGAAAACCATTTCGATCATTGAAATAAATTGGCCAGTTTATATTTCAGGGATCTCAGAGTAGCCGTGGCGTGATGTTCGTCTAGGTTCGATACCCAGCTTCGCCACATGATAATTTTGTAAAATAAAACGGCTACTGCCTCTTGTGAGGAATTGACAAAACCTTCAAGAGTGTCTCTTAGTATAGAAAAGTGCCGCTCACATTATCCGTTCGGATTCGGCACGACAATAAACTGTAGGCCCCCTCCATTCCTGCAGACACGCACACAGGAATGTTTGAGAGTTGCAAGTCACTAGGCCCTAGTTCTTCATGAGCTGTTGTGCCATCAAATTTATTTTTTATTTATAGATCTCAGAGGAATCCGTATTCTCAGAAATATAAACACAATCCTCACAAAAATTCCTGTCAAAAAACTGAGGAAGTTTTTTTTGATTCGTTGTTTAATATTATGAAATACTTAACAAAATGTTTAAAAAATCTTATGTAGAAATATATCTTTATAACAAAAAATACCCGAAAGTATAGCTACACACAAAAAGTATTCACATCGAAATGGAAATGGTGAACCTCTATATCATCTTACAGCCTGAACAGAATGGAGACGGAGCTGCAATTGGAGCCACATCTGGAATAGGTGTCAAAATATTGAATGCACACATATTCAATGCTGCGAACACAATGCAACGTAGCCGCATACGGAGCAGCAGCTGCGGCCGGAAGAGTTCGGCAACTTTTCACTTTTAACTTTGACGTTTAAAATTGTATGAAGAAAAAAAAACAACTGTTTGCGTCGTCGGAAGAAAATATTGTGGTTATTTGTGTCTCAAAAATTATTAATTAAAAGGAATATAAAATATTGGAAATATAAAATGTGCATTCTGAGCTTGTACAAGAATATTGTTTGGTTTTTCTTCAAAATACTTTCAAAGCTGTACAGCTGCATTGTGGACGCTCAAAAAATAGAACGTACGAGACTTTTTTAAATCTTTTTAAGATCCGTTTCCAGTTCCAGTTGCAGTATTCTATTCAGGCAGTTAAAGAAAAAGGATAAGGCTGGTTGCCGGATATTAGCATACTGGCTGAACACAATGCGACGGAGCCGAAGCTGTCTGTCAAAATATTAAATACACACAAAATCAATGCTACGAGCACAACGAAACGCAACTTCAGACGGAGAAGCAGTCAGAGCCGCAAGGGTTCGCGAACTTTTAACTTTTCACTTTTGACGTTTTAAATTGTCACTCCCTCCAAGTCAAGATTCAGACTACCTCAAATACTGTAGAAATTTATCTTTAGGTATAACAAAAAAATACCCGAAAGTCAACATATGAAAAGTCATCATCATGAAAATTGTGAATCTCAATATCATCGGCTCAGGGTGCATCATGGGAATCTTCATTTCACTTAACACTAACGGTACCAAGACATTGTCAATTTCTCAGTCAATTATTTAACCTGAAACCTGAGAGAATAAGTCGACATTCTATTCATTCACAGTCTTCTTTCTAGACCTGTTGAATGCCCATAATTTGAAATTTGTTCGCATCGCAGTACAAAATAATTTGCAACATTCACCCCTACTGTTTTCTTAGACATAAAAGAAGGTAAAAATCCAAATAAAGCAACGCATCATAAAAATTGTAAAAATATATTCAAATGGCCAAATGGGCTTCGTTTATGAGTTTGACATCTTAACAAGTCATATATGTATATTCAATTTTAAAAGGGTACTAGGTAGGTATAGCGTTTAGGTATACTTTGTAACTTTGAAATCTCACAAGGAAATATTTTCAAACAAAAAACAATATCACTTTATTCTTATGCAAAACATCATTCAATAAATTTACAATTTGTGTAAATAAATTAACGACCAACAAAAAGCGGAGCTGCCATGTCTCTTTAAGTAAAAAAAAACATAATGAAATATTCATTGTCTACCTGCCGCAATCCTTGTATAGTAAGTGTTGTGGCACAAAAACATAAGTTTCTCGTTCTTCTTTCGAAATAACTTAAGGAACTGTTTTGTTGGTTGAAAAAACTATATGTATAAAGAAACACTGCAACAGCGACGACAATGGCAACTATTGTAAACCACGACCCATGGAAGTTTAGACAAAAAAAATCATCTGCAGGCAGGATACGGAAAGAAGTTTGTTTGTAAGCTCTTCGTTTGTGGTTTCACTGTGGATCGAGTTCAAATCGAGCAAAAAAAGGTTCATAAAATGAGAACCAAGAAAACACTGAACGGATGTGTGTATAAATTCAATTTTTTTTTGTTATGATGTAGGTATAGTTACCTCCCGGCCTAGCTTTTATATGACAACATTGTAGGGAATTTATACCATCAACATACGAATTACGATATTATGTACCTTAATTCCATCATCAAGACTCAAAACAAAAGGATATCTTTTGAAGCTTGGGAAGTAATGTAAATGGCAATGTCATTAATCTAGTGTAAAACATGAAAAAAGTATTTAAAATGGATTTTTTTTAAATGGCAACACTTACTAAAAAGTGTTATGCCTCTTCTGAAAGCCAGAAGTCTCTCCTTTCATTCCTTTTAAAATCAACTTAATCATATTTATAGTTTTCGAAAAAATTACTTCCAAAATTGAATATAAAATAAAATAAATTTGGTGGTACAACGGCTCATAAAGAACCAGGGCCTATTAACTTACAACTCTCAACCATTCCTGTGTGCATGTCTGCAGGAATGGAGAGGACCAACAGTTTTTTGCTGAATCCGAACAGCTGGTGAGCGGCACTTTTCAATGACAGGAGATACTCTTGGAGGATTTGTCACTTCCTCGCAAGAGGTAGTAGCCCTGAATAAAACTTAATGTGGAATAGGTATTGATTTTTTTGTAATGATAATTTTATTTAAAATTTTACATTTTTAAGTTTTATTTTTAATATGCAATAGGTACTCCTATCAAAATCAAGATATTAAAAAAAAAAAAAATAACAAAATCTACTTTAGTATTTAGTGGAAATAGGATCTTTTGAGCACCAAAATACATTTTTTATGAAAAATCATACGACCCCTTCCCTTGCGAAATATTGTTCTGGCTACGGCCTTGTCTTTAATCAAGGATTATTGCAACTAGTCAACTAGTAGATTATGCATGTAATGTGCATGCTGACCAACATTTTCATCGACTAGGAATACATAAGTTCAGGTTATTTTGGTTGATTAGCATTATTATTAGAACCTGTTAAAGTCTTTGTACAGATTTAAACCGCACTGAGAACAAACTGGCCCTTGGTTTTTAACCTTATTATAATACAAATCACATTTCTCGTGATTGTTGTTTTTTTTTTTTATTTATTAAAGCCTCTTAAAATGGTTTTAGGATTTTCTATTTAAAAAATATATTTTAAAACACACAAAAGAAAGGGATTTATTTAATGTTCCCTCACTCTGAATCATCTACTTAAGTATAGTTTGCTCTTTTATATTATTTTTTTTAAACAATAAATTTAACAATAAATATTGCTTGCATGTTTCAGTCACATTCAGATGCTTTATTGTTTATTTAATGGAAAACTTATGAAAACTTTTTGGCTGGATTGTCGCTTTAGTTAAAAAAAAAAAAAAAAAAAAAACAAAATTTGTATAAATTTGTATATGTTATTTTCTATATACCCATTCAAAAATTATTAAAAACAAAAAAGCACAAAAAAAAGACAAAACAAAATCCTTTTGTTCATTGTTTTTGGTTACACCCACTATCGTTGCCAGCGGCGGGTGGCGACTTCGTCTACTCTCGACGAACGGCTGCAGTTTCATCGTCATCGGCACACAGAATCCAACTTTACAACAAACATTTTTCAATAAATTCTCGAAAATTCAAAACAACAAAACGTCCAAGTTCCAGTTATAGAAATAGAGATGAAAACTTTTGCCAGCCTTGCTGTCTATCTGTGCTCGATGTAAGTTTTTGGGGGAAAAACCCCAAGCTGCCTTCTGAAAAAACCAACAAAAAAAAAAAATCATCACAAAAGTCCTGTGATTCGTTTTTCTATACTCCACTCCAAGTCATCCTAGAAATAATCACTTCCATTTAATATAACCTCCATTTCTCATTCATATATAAATTTAAGTATGAAAATAATGGTGAGAATGAAAGCCAAAGGGAAAAGCCTGTCCATCTTCACCATACAGACTCACACAGATTACAAACAATAGGCCAGGATAAAAGACTCGTAAAAAACTAATAATAAACGGGAACACAATGCAAAAATCCCTAACCGAGATCCAAGGAACACAAAGGACTATACAGGAGAAGGAGGAGCATTGGACTTTGATGGTTAGAATGGAATGAGAGATTGGGAGCATGCTGTGTGGTATAGTGGTTGCATATATGCAACTTCCGGGGAGATGTTATCAAAAAATCCCTTCGTCCTTTGTGAACTTTCGTATTCCTTTTGGCTATTGGATGGATATAGGGTTTTTTGGACTTAGACGGAACACGGAAGATGTAAGAAGGCGGATGCTCCTCGACTTATATAGGAGCTTTCACAATTAATGAATGGCATGCAACAAGTTTAGGCAAATAAATGGATAATCGAAAGAGAAAAAAAATATTCGGGTGGACATAATGGATGAGGAAATGAAAACCGGTATAATGAAAGGATATTGAATTTGAATACCCTGGCATCGCATCACAAGGAAAATAATGGATGAGGTGATGAAAGGGTTTTTTGTCTTTTTTGTTGGAAACAGTCCAATATGGTGTTTAATTCTTTAAGTGGGTTTTTGAAGATTCAATCCTTTTAACAGCTTTGTTTGTAGTTTTATTCGTATACATTTAAATGGAAACAAATTACATTATTGAGCCTAGTCATTTTAAGTATTCAGTGTTTGGGTGTAGGTAGCTCTGAACGTTTTTTATAAATATAAAATAAGATATCGGCATATATGTAGGCTTTGCATATAAATACGCTTCTTGTTTCTTTGTGGTTTGTGCCAAGCTGTAGAACCACATTGAACACCAACGAATTTTTAGGGATGTTTTTTTTTTTCAGTAAATTAATAGCTAGCCATACAGTGTTTTTTTCACATTTATGCTAACTTTTCTTTCTTACTTAATTAAGGTAGCGGAAAAGTCCGGAGTAGACAAGGGCCTCAACCAGCAAGCTTCTTCGAGCCAGCTCGGTAGGTACTTAGTTAGGTGTTTCCAGTTTTCCAACTAAGTCATGATCTTCATCTACTGCGCCATCATTCGAGGCTGGATTAATTCAAAGTCTTTTCCAATCGGATCTTTAGTGTCAGTTCGTTGACACCTCAATAATTGGATTTTCACTTTATTGTCTGGGTCGGTGTCGCTGTACTGTACCGACCGGAAGGTTCGTTGTTGTATCTTCTCTTTCCTCTGTTTTTTATACGGGAACAAAAATTACCCGGAGAAACTTCCTGTCAATAAATAATCTAGAGCCTAGCCTTCTCATTCTCATCCATACCATTGACAAGGTCCGTGCACCTGCACAATATAGGAGGACCAAGATGATTAGCGTCCTATACTGAGACACCTAAGTTGCTCCAGAGAAGGCTTTGTTACTCAATTATACCTTCTTAGCTCGAAGAAGCATTGATTGGTAAGCGAGTTATTCTTCATTTGATCTCAGCTTTGGTATCGTTCTCTAAGTTGATAGCGGAGCGTAGGCAGTTCCTAACTATCTCAAAATTATATCTATTTTTAGTTATGTTCTATATCGCGTGTTCGGTAGGATCTTACCCTGATTAAGCCCATGTTTTTTATCTCAAAGCTCATGAAAGCAGTACTACTAACATCAACTTTGGTTGTTCCAATTATGTATGTCAATATCGTGAGCGTATGAATTGAGGTTTAATTTAGATTGACATAGCTTTCTTCAATTCGCCGACTATCGTGTTGACGGAATTGTTAGTCTACTTCGTCAGGGTGCAGTGGTAAATTTAGCTGGGCAGCGGAATTCCATTTGTAATCGCCTCAGCATCGACTACGATTCTAAAACATTTAAATTAATACCTTCCTTCGGTAAAACTTGCAGACTTCATCTTTGCATCTCGATCGCTCACTTCTCTTGATCCTTCTTTTTCTTTCTGAGAAGCCGAGATCCACCCCCCACCCACCCCTTTTTTTTCTACCGTTAGTGCTTGCGAAAAGCTATAAGGGGAAAGATAGTTGCGTGACACAGGAGGTATATTTGATGATGGCTCCTTGGCAGTGTTCCCTCTATTGCTTGGGGCATACTATTCCTCACGCTCGATCAGAAACCAACAAAGTGATCGCTAAACTTCCTCATGATATTTCCCCCTTTTTGATGCTGTGATCGGGAACAGATCTTCTTTAATCGAAATGTGGTCAAGCTGGATGAAAGTTGAATTATCTGGAGATCTCCATCATAATCAATTATGAATGTTAAATGTTGGAGCTGCGTACTTATTATACTATCATAGTGTTTTACCTCGGAGAAAAGCCTCCTTCCCTTTTTCGGAATTGGTATCGTTCAGGCTGTTCTTTTCGATTTTACTACAAAAAAGATTGGCTATAGGAAAATTGTAATTCATAGCTAGGGCGCTGCTAATATATTTTTTTGATCGTAGATCGAGATCGTAGCTCTTGGTGTCATCGTTTTTTTCTTCTGTGGGGACATACCCACATATTAAGCTTATGTCAGCAGATATAGTCTTGATGCAATTGTTCTGAGGCGCTAGTTAATGCAGTTCGTCAATTGTTAATCTTTCTGTAACCTTATGGCTTGTTGATGATGCATCTAGATTACTTAAGTTTATGTGTTCAGGAAGTCCACTCAGATAGCACAACCTTCAAACTGGAGGGTAAGAAGACCCTTAAAATATATCTTAGGAAAAGGAGACAGATAAATCACTTTTAATAGGTCAGAGCTCTCTATAAGTCGAAGTAGTCCCATATCAGGTTTTCACTTTAAGTACTTCTGCCTGGCTAAAACTATAGACGCCAGCATCAATTCCAAGACATTCTTCCTCTATTGCCTCTCTAATTATTTGCTGCTCTAAGCAACCTTCCAAATGAATTGAAATCCAATGTTCAGATCAGATATGTAATTGGCGACCGATATTCACCGCAAGGAGGTAAGAGGAGGAGTTGATAGACAGTGGTATATTTTGAAAAAAAAACCAGTGAGCGCTGGTGCGCTCTTGAATGATTAAATTCACGGTCTAACTTCTGAAAAAACTCAAATAATAAATATAAATTAAATTCTGGTATACCATAGGGTAGTCATTTAGGCCCTGTTCTTTTTATTTTATTCACTTACGATAAACCGACTGTTGTTTGAAGTTTCGATACAGCTTACAACTTTCTCCGATCGCCGAATTAGCTGGTATCTGCCTAAAAATAATGCGTTTGAAGGCTACAAAGAGGCATCGGTTGCACCTAAAAAATCACGCTAGAACTTCAAGGAATAGCAAGTTTCTGTTGATTCTTTGAACTCTAAAGTTCAAAAAGAGACGAAAAAATTCTTCATAAAAAAACTAAAAAAATGTCTCTTCATTTCCTACTCATTCAAGACCTGGTGGTATTTTAAGTTTCAAGAATTTCCACTTTCAAACCTTGAAACAAATTCTTTGCATTCCTTTATTTTTTTTTTTTTTTTTTTTTTGTTATCAATAAGCTTAAAAAATCAAAATATATCATCTTATTTCTGAAAACAAAATTTCTAGATTTTCTGTCAATCAAATATTTAATCACATTCCTACGTGAAATTTCTAGATACCTACATCATACTCTTTATTGCTCTTTGATTTCATCCGTCAAAAAAAATGATAAACAAAAAAGTTGGTAAATTCTATGATATAGTTTTTAGACTGTATTATCGAAAAAACAAAAGTATTATACTCTTATCGTAGAGTCTTCTAACGTCTTAGCTGGTTTATTGTTATCATCATGAGTTTTCTGTTTTTTTTTTTTTTTTTTTCTAGCACTTCAAACGAAATCTAAATTATACTTTACTATTTTTTTTCATGTCTCAAGACCTGTGTAGCTGCTTTTCTCCAAACACTCTCCGGATACTCGACGTCATTTGAAGTATGTAGTTTAAGTATTTTTTAAGCCCTGTATACACTGTGCAGAGACCTTGAACGCCATACTAAGATGGCAAAGAATAAACTAGATCAGGCCATTTTAAAATCCACTTTCCTGACACGAGGCAGATCAAAATTTATCACTGATATCACTTTGATTCAAAATTTTAATTCATGTTCAATTGATACGGGTATTGAAGCAAAAGTGATGATAAGAAATCGACTTGTACTACGAACAATATATGTATTGATAAGTTTGTCTAGAGATAGAAACTTGTTGAGAGGCATAGGTATATAAAAGGGAGTGTTTGACAGAGAGAACCCATTAGTTGAAACAAACACTTTTAACAAGAAGAACAATAGTAATGGAAGTTAAAATTTTCCTAGGCTTACTGGCTTGCTGTAGCTTCGCATTGGTCAGTGCCGAATTAGAAGGGTGAGTTTTTGACGAAATGTATTCCAATGCCTTAAGTTGAAACATGGATAATAGTTGATTTGGTAGTGGTTAGTCTTTCCTAAGTTTAATGAATGAATTTTTTCCAACTGGAACCTTAAATTTTACATTTCTACAATACTAGAATTCTAATCTTCTTATCTTTTCTTTCAGTTACAAGATCTACGATGTCACTCCTACCAATACCTTCGAACAGCAAATACTCGAGCATATCAGCAAATCTGAGGACTACGACTTCTTCCATCGTCCAAGAGCTTTGAATGTATCGTCCCGTGTTATGATTGCCCCCCAGGATCAAGATGATTTCGAAAATACTCTTAGCAAGTTTTCTCTTAACTTTGAAGTTATAAACGAAGATGTGTCGAAATCAATTCATCTGGAACGTTCTCAAAATGCTCTATTCCGCTCGATGTCTCGTGGCATCTCTTTCAATAGCTTCCAAAGATTCAACCAAATCAATGCTTACCTCGATGAATTGGCCGCTAAGTATCCAAACCGTGTTAAGGTTAATAACGTTGGAAAGTCTTACGAAGGTAGACAAATTAAGACCATCACCATTAGCAATGGCGATAAGAAGGCCAATAAGAATGTGATCTGGGTTGATGGTGGAATTCATGCTAGAGAATGGATTGCTCCTGCTGCTGCACTTTATGTCATCAATCAGCTGGTAGAGAACTTCTCAGACAACAAGGACCTTTTGGCCAGATACGATTGGGTTGTTATGCCAGTTGTTAATCCTGATGGATATGAATACACCCACACTAAGTCACGCATGTGGAGGAAGACCAGGAAGCCATCGAGCAGTTCATGTGCTGGCACAGACGCCAATAGGAACTTTGACTTCCACTGGGGTGAGGTTGGTGCTTCGAGTTCATCGTGCTCCGATACATTCAAGGGACAGAAAGCATTCTCTGAGCCAGAAACTCAGACTGTGAGGGATGAATTGTTGAAATTGAAGGGACGTGCTAAATTCTACCTGACCATTCACTCCTATGGTAACTACTTGTTGTACCCATGGGGCTGGACTTCGTAAGTTTTTTTATTTCCTCATCGAAGCCTTAACTTTAATTCGAAAATTCTATTTTTTATCAGATCTCTTCCCTCAACCGTTTCCAATCTCGATGAAGTCGCAAAGTCTGGAGCGAATGCTATCAAATCGGCAACTGGAACCAAATACACTGTTGGATCATCTACAAATGTCTTGTATGCTGCTGCTGGAGGCAGTGATGATTGGGCCTTTGGTGTTGCTGGTATTCCCATATCCATTACAATGGAATTACCTGCTGGTGGTTCTGGTTTTGATCCTTCTCCATCACAAATCAAACCATTTGTTTCCGAGACATGGATCGGAATTAAGGCTATGGCTCAAAAGGTTATTTCCAAGTATTAAATTTTATATATATATAAGGACCATTTTTGATAATGGCTTAAAAGGTTGACTTGAATATTTACTTACAAAATAAAATTCTACTTCTGTTTTAAGAAATGGTTTAAAGTCTTTTTTTTCATTCTGATCAGATAAATGTTGAAAATATAATTGTGTACAGAAATATACTGTATGTCATTAAGACAAACCAATTTTGAATATGCTAATCCCAACTTCCGTGTGTTTTTTTATCTTAACTATACTACACTAATTAGTTTGCAATGCAATCTTAGTATGTAAGTACAGGTAAAATAATGTTTGTAGTCAGAAAGGCGGTTTTACTATACCATACCCATTAATAGAATATTTTATTTATATGTATCGCGTTACACATTAATGAGGTGTAAGAGAAAAGCTTGGTCGTCTACCCTATGTCATAGGCAGATCGACTGTCATGTTAAGTGTTGTCTGTATATTTATTTCGAAACCAAATTTAAAAGCCTAATCAATGGGACCGGTGTGTAAAAATGGCGTTTTTGTATTTAATGGTCGGAAATCTACCTTTAACCATAGTTTATCCTTGTTTCTAGCTCTTGATTTGTTATTAAAACGTTACTATAAGGATTGGTCGCAATTTTTATTACTCACTCGTGGCATATAACCGTGAAAGACCGCCATTATTATTAAGGTCTTTATCGTGTAAATATCATTTATATCGTTTGAATTTCGTTTTAAAAACCCCAATAAGGAATTACCCTTAGAAACAATGTAATCAATGTGTGATCTAAAGTCCAGCTTTGAATTAAAATGCAATCCAAGATCATTTATTGCTTATCTTAGAAGCCTAAAATCATCGAATTTGTACTCAAAATTTATAACAGATGAAGATCTTGTCACACTGAAAACTTTACATTTTGAATACTTCAATTCAAGTTGGTTATAGTTACACCATTTTAACACATTTGTTATGTTTACCTGAAGATGAAAACATTCTGAGAGTGAAGGTGTTGAAACAAAAATTTTAACATCATCTGCATACATCAAATAGTTACAATAGCACAGTAGGTAAGTCATTAGTGAATATAATGAACAAAAGCGGGCCCAAATGACTTCCTTGCGGAAGAACTGATACTACTTCCATATAATATTCGAGGTTAAGCCATTTTATCTCTACAGTCTGCTTTCTATTTTATAGGATCCTAACCACTTAATGAAAGCTTTATTAAACCCCAACCTTGTTAATTTTTGAAGGAGAAGACCATGATGCATGCGATCAAATGCTTTTACAAATTCGGTGTAAAGGTCATCAACTTGTGTCCCATTTTCTATTTGATTACTGTAAAAATTTGTAAAAAGGCTTAAATTTGTGCAAGTTGATCTACCCTTCAAGAAAACATGTTGACATGGGGATAAGGATTCCTTCACAGAAAAGTAAAGTCTTTCAATAATCATTTTCTCGAAGAGCTTAGGAACTGTAGAAAGCTTAGAAATAGAACTATAATTCTTTACTAAATGCCTAAGTCTTTATAAATAGAATCTATGAAAGATATTTTCCATTCTTCTAGGAAAACACCAGTTGAAAGAGATGTATTAAAAATACGCGATAAAACATAACATAGGGAAGTTGAACAATTTGATAGAAGTTAGTTAGAAGTTAGAATAGGAGGAATAAAATCAAATCCAGCTTTTTTTGTGGTCTCAATACTAGGTGCGTTTTATTGGCAATTTTATAGCTAGCGAAATAAAATTTCCCTTGGTGAACAATAAAAAAACCAAAAGTGCCGATAAATTAGCCAGTAAATTAGTGAATATCAAAGTGGACAAATAGTGTGGACTTGAACCTTAAATGTCGGTAACGTAGTTTGTTTTCCACTCAAAAAAGGGTATGAACATACATCCAGAGAATAAAGAGTGGACATAAAAGTTGATATAGCGTTTTATTGAACTTGTATTGCTGCGCTAGCTATGAATTACGAATAAAACGCACCTACTATTTAAGCTTTCCAAGACATCCTGTTCTAAGAAACTCAGTAACGAAAAGTTACTCAAAGGATTTATATCTGGGTAAAAGTCATCAATATCTCTGATTAAAGCACTGTTATACGAAGTTTGAAAGAACTGTGCAAAAATATTACAAGCAGATTGAGTATCAATTGATTTTAGATTTTCATATTCCATATTTTGAGGAAACGATGAAATTTTTCTTTTTGAGTTTAAATACAATATCCAGAAATATTTAGAATTTTTTTTTAAGCCCTAAGGACATAGTTTGTATTATTACTTCAAAATGTTTTTGATATGTATTTATTAAAACAATATTATGTATTTATGACGAAATTACAACAACTAGGCGAGTTCCAGGAAAATGAGATATCAGAGCTGGAGGCCAATGCCAAAGCAATCTAAGTTATACATGAACAGGATTCCTCAGCAAAAAGTTTTTCTGTTAAAATATTAAGGAAAAAATTTCGCTGGTTCATTGTTTGACGGAGGTAAGTCTTAGAGATCTCATTTTCCTAAAAATGCCTATATTGGGGCCCTTTTCAACATACAGACAGAATTAATTTTATCTTGCTTCCATTTTACTTATATGCGTTTTACTAATGTACGTGCGACGATTATTGGCAATTCATAGCAGGCAAATAAATACAAGTTCCAATTCCACCTTAAGATTTGACTATACATTCACTTGACTAAAGGCTTAACCACATTCAAGACTTTTTTGCAAAAAAAGTGAAAAACAAAAACGCTCTAAAGATGCCTGTGCGAAAAAAATTATTTTGAATCTGTAAATTCAAACTGATAATGTCAGATAAAACACACTTTTCGCGAACAGGCATCTCTAGCGCATTTTCTTTTTAACTTTTTCACTTTTTACAAAAAGACTTGAATGTGGTTAAGCCTTTAGTGAAAAATGCAAAGTGAAACAAAAAAATATACAATAGAGATTCCTGTGTGCTGTGTTGGAAAAAAAACGCATGGAAATTGTGTTTGATATGTCATATCAAATAATTTTGACAAATGAAACAATGTTCTCACACACAAGCATCTCGAGAGTAGATATATGTTTTCGATTTTCACTTTTCCACTTTTTGCCACTTTATTGCTAAAAGTCGTGAAAGTAGATCTAGTTAAGCCTTATCTACTTTTATGTGAACTTTTGTTTCTATGATCGCAAAGTATTCTTGTTCCATGGTTCCACCGAAGGCATAATTTTATGTCTTGATTTGATTATCGAAAGGTCGTTAAATTTTTAGTTGCTTTAAAATATCAAAATATAAAGCGTAATTATTGCGAAATATCAACGTAAAATAGTAAATTCAACCCCAAAATATCACTTTCAAAAATTCTTCCAATCCGTAGCTTTTATAACATTGCTTTTTTATGGTTTATTACCAGTTTTATCAGAGCACTTACAAATTCTCATACGTCTATAAAATTCGTACAAAAATTTACTTTTTGATCTGGCTATAACATAAAATTGCAAGTATTGCCGTTGTTTTTGAATAATTTATTTTTACTAAACGTCCAGAAATAGACCCGCTTTCTATACGATTTTTTCTTGTTTCAACCTAACCTATAATATGCTGCCTTTTCTCGTGTCTTGGGCAAAATTATCTGTATATCGCAAGGAGTAGGTACATGTGTGTTTATAACCTGAGTGATCCATAAATATTTTGAATTACCCCTCAGAATTTTTGTTTTTTAACTTTCTAGAATTTTCCTATTCTAAGTTTAACTTTCCATATCTCGGGAGGGTAAAATCAAAATATTTTCCTTCAGAATTCTTCAATCTATGTAGAAAAGTTTCAAAATTCCAAACAGCAAACTCTCAATATTCATTTTATTGAAATAAATTACGAAATTATTTACTGATATTTGTTGATTACAGTCAAACCCATAGCCTTGATTCCAACCCATGTCTCCTTAACATACTCATCAATACTAGATACTGGTGGATCAAAGCCCGTCGTACCACCTGCAGGTAATTCCATTGTAATGGAAATTGGAATATTTGTAACACCAAATGCATAATCATCACTTGCACCAGCAGCCACATAAAGGACATTAGTTGAAGATCCAACCGTGTAAATTGTACCAGTTTCTTTAATTATTGCATTATATCCAGCCATGGCTACTTCATCTAAATCCTCCCAAGTGCCAGGAAGATCTCTTTAAATAAAAAAAATTAATACAAAATTATAATAAATTCAAATTGCTTTTGTTAAATTTGCCAAAAACTCACGAAGTCCATCCCCAAGGATATAAAAGATATTGTCCATAAGAATGAAGCGTCAGATAAAATTTACAACGATCTTTAATCGAGGCCAACACATCTCTTAAAACTCGAGTTTCTGGTTCAGAGAATGCAGATGGACCAGCAAATGTTTCCGAACAGGCACTTGCAGATGCACCTTCCTCCATCCAATGGAAGTCAAAATTCCTGTTTGGATCAGCACCGTGACAATTTCGATTTAGTGTACCTTTGTATGGAGTCCTAGTTTTGCGCCACATCCGGTTGCTGGTTGATTGCCGAGTGTAATCATAACCATCGGCATTCACCACCGGTAGTATAACCCAGTTGTAGTTTTCCAAAAGTTCCTTGTTTTCGTCGAAGTTCTCGATGAGCTGTTCGATCACATACAACACAGCTGCTGGGGAGATCCATTCACGAGCATGCATGCCACCGTCAATGAAGATGATCTTTTTGTCCAGTCGTCCATCTCCATTGGTGATCGTTATGGTCTTCATTGTGCGGTTCTCGAAAGTCTTGCCAACTCTCTTGATAAACACCTTGTTTGGATACTCTTCAGCTAGATGGTCAATGTAATTGTTGATCTCATCATGGGAGTAGTAGCGGTCGGTTCCAAGCTTCGGCGAGTAGGTCCGAGGGCGTAGATTCTCGACAAATTGTTCTTTGATAGTTTTTCCAACATTAGAATTCACAACAGTGTGATCGATTTTATGTTCCCCAAGGAGTTGCAAAAACTCCTCCTGCCTCTCGGGAGGTACCATCACTCTGGAAGTCTGGTTAACCAGTTTGGGTAAAGTAAAAAAATCATAGTCCTCTAGTTTGGAAAGCTCAAATAGCACGTTTCCCTGCTTCGAATTAGAAGCTATTGCGTCGTAGATTTTAAAACTGAAATAGATTTTTGTTAAATGTAAGGCAAGTATGACGGCTTTACACTATTTCATAATTTTTTTGGTGAAAAAAAAAATGGCATTGGAACTTGGGTTCTCAATAGGCTCCAAATGAATTCTACATTGCTTTCATCAAACTTACCCATCATATCCTTTACCAAGGACACTCGTCACATACAACAAAACTATGCAATTCCGAAGCAGCATAGTTCCAACTAATTAGCTCAAAGTTTTTGATCAAAATGTAAATCGAAGTTCCAACAAAAGTTCATTCTTCTTTAATTGTCATTGTTTCACAATCTAATTTTAATCAATGGTTACATTTTTGATTTATAATCATTATTAATCATATAATAATGATTTGATAAGAAAGATTTGTTACTGACAATTCTTATTCTAAAGGTTTTGTAGGTATCAATAATTTCAATCAACTTGAGTAAGCTACCATATCGATAAGAAGTATTTATAAGCCGATTTAAATTATATAACCGGTATTAAGAACTACGAATCGTGTTTGATTGAAGTGTTTTTGATAAAAAAAAAAGAAATACACATTTTTCTTTTTCTGTTGTGTTTTTTTTTTTCTTGTAGATTAGTAAAACTCAAAATACGACTTCAGATTATTAGGATTAAAGTTTACGTATAATCGACAAAACTGGACAGATATTTTTTTATATTATTCCTTAAATCTATTAATGCTTATACACGGTTAAAAATGTTTAACTGTTTTGCCAGTATTGTATATAAAAATAAATAAATAAATACATATACAATTTGTGGCTCGTAAAGAACTATAGGTACAGGGTAAATCCATATATGAACATAATTTCAATGGCTTCTTAACAAGTTGCTTCCTTATTTTCGCTTTAACAAAAAAAAAAAAAACAATGAAAATATTCAAAATAGCTTCCAACGGCATTTAGTCTACAAAAATTGGTGTTTCGTCCGTGCAATTCGAGATTGTAATCAAAATTGACACTGCGATAATGGAGAAGTCCAAAAAAGTGATTTTTGCATTCCGTCTTTCGGAACTATTTTTTTAACTAGAGACTGGCACAGATTTTCTTCAAAAAAATTGGTACAGAGCATTTTTATGTGATTCCTTAGAGATGAAATTCGAGTTTTGGATTTAGATCATCTAGAACAGGGAGCTGCCTTAAAAATATTTTTCAATTTTTTTCAAAAACGATTCTACCGATTTTGATGAAACTTCGTGCTGTAATGACCAAACTGGTTGTAAGCAAACTGCATTTTAGGTTTTTGCCAAAAAAAAATTGTATTGCGGGTTTTGATGTTTTTTGAGAAAAATGCCATATTTTTGAGTTCTTCGCGTCTTTCTTCTCAATGGGTCGACCCATTTGTTTATAATTGCAAACTAATGATTCTTAATAGTTCAAATAATATTGGATTTAAAAATTTTGAAAAAAAAAAAATACTTTTTTACATTTTTTAATAAAACACAGTATTCCCCGTTTAATTGCACCTTGGTTTATTGACTTTCCCACTTTATTGACCAACAAAATTGCGTTCGAAAACTTCCGGTATAAGTAGAACAGCTTTTTATACGGTTAATTGAACGTCGATTAATCGATTAAAAAAATCGAAATAACAAACCGAAAACATGTAAATTTTTTCGGTTTATTGAACGATGCCAAACAACAAATTTTATAGGCTTGTTTTTTAACTTTGAGCGTGAGAAGAGCACGAGCATTCAGATTTCAGAGCAGAGTACGTTAACACTCAAAGAGTTCTACAAATAAATTTACCGAAACAATTTTGTTAATCTTTTAATTGACCGATCTTTTAATTGACCGATCGGTGCAACCAAACTGTTTTCGCGTAGTTGAACGGATCGTTATATTAAGCGGGTTCCCGTTAATTAATTCACCCGGATAAGCGGGGAATACTGTATCATATCCTTACAGTTTTGAATACAAGAACAATTTTGTGCGATCCAGTTGTGTATATTTTTTACAAAGGGCCAGACATTTTTTTTATATGAAGGTTTTTATAATACACATTCTATAAAGACTTCTGGCAACCCTTCAGACCCCACTTGACTCAGGTGTGTGTCAATTTGTTTCGTTTTAGTGTATTTATAAAAACAATGTTAATTCCAATTTTCAGACTTAGATATACCTTATCAAGTTGAATTTATGTCGCTATAACGCTACTGCCTTTAGAGATTATTATTCTTTTTATTAGCGAAATAAAAAAGGGGTTATTGCTGTATAGAAAAGTAGTTCATGATCGGTTTTCAAAACTTGAATTATTATAGAGAGAAGGGTGCAATACTCCATAGTCTTGTACCAGCGCCGGCTGGCGAGAGGGTGGAGGAATTGTTAATTCCCCCGGGCTCTTATTAGGGCCCGAACATTTGAAACAAACCCAAATCAATTGTGTATGCCTTTATCTAATTTTATATACCTAAGCCAATTTTTAAAGGTTGGTTTCATTGCACTTTGATAAAATGAAATAAGATCAAATTATTGTAAGAAATAAGACCAAATTTGTCTTTTTTCCTCTTTGCTCAAGCGAAATAAGGCCAACTCTAATAATTCAGAGCATTAAGACCATCCACTTCAAACATGATAAGATCATTGACTTCAGGTTGACCCCCTTCATTTGCAATTGAAAGCTTAGTTCCATCCCATAAATACGTGCCGTACAAAAATATGGAAATCAATAAGTGTTGTTTACCGTATCAATTCTTGCGTGTAATTTATTTTATAAAACTCCGCAAACTTATGTAACTTCCTATTTATTTAAATTCAATTTATAAAGTTTTCGGAGTTTTATAAAATCACGCGAGACGTTAAAAGTTTCGCGAAAATTCATGAAATTTTATAAAACTCTATGAACAGTCGTTCATATTTTGTTAGTTCAGTTACGTATTACGAAAGGAGCGGCAAAAAAACGATAGACACGATAAAGAGCGATTATGCAAAACGAGAAAGTGCCTAACAAAAAAAAAAAAACGTATACATATTTTGAGGCAAATTGTAAGAAATAACGAGTATCGTTAAGACTAAAACGATTCTCGTAACACGTAATTACACTTAAACGATAACAAAGTAATTTCAACGTTTTACAAAATAGGGTCGTAGTTTCCGTAGGTACTAGAGCCCCGTGATTTTTCTGAGCTGGACCCGAGATTTCTTTTGATGGCCCTGCGTTATATTGAAATAATCAAGTGTGTTTTAAGGCTCTGAACTCTTAGCACCCCATACATGGAAAATTCGAAAAAAAAGTATGCAGTCAAAAAGGTCAGTAATTGGTCATAAAAGGTCAGGTAGTTTAAGAAATTGGTCAGGCTTAGAAAACTTTTAATCCAAGGTTGAAGTTTCTCAAGGTCACCCGCGATTTTTGGCACCTCATTAAGGGGATATTCGAAAAAAAAGTATACCACATGAAGGGCCACTGGATAGTGATAAAAGGTCAGATAATTTCAGTAATTGGTCAGGCATAGTTTTTTTTTAATTAATTTTCAAAGTTTTTTTCAAGGTCACAGTATAAGACTTTTAGCACCTCATTGGTTGAATTTTCAAAAAAACTGTATGTCATCTGAAAGTCTACTTAATCCTCGTAAAAGGTCAGCTATTTTCAGAAATTGGTCAGACATAGTTTTTTTTAAATCATTTTTTAAAGTTTTTTCAAGGTCAATACAAGGTCACGTGAACTTTTAGCACCTCATTTGTGGGATATTCGAAAAAAATGTACACCATCCGAAAGGTATCTCAATCCTGATAAAAGGTCAGCTAGTTTGAGAAATTGGTCAGCCTTAGGTTTTTGTTTATAATCGTTTGAAGTTTTTTGAAGGTCATGCAAGGTCGTATAGACTGTTAGCACCTCAATCATGGGATATTTGAAAAAATTGTATACCATCCGAAAGGTATCTCAATCCTGATAAAAGGTCAGCTAGTTTCAGAAATTGGTCAGCCATAGTTTTTTTTCTATGAATTTTTTAAGTTTTGTTCAAGGTCATTTCAAGGACGTATAGACTGTTAGCACCTCATTTATGGGATATTCGAAAAAAATGTATACCATCCGAAAGGTAGCTCAATCCTGATAAAAGGTCAGCTAATTTCAAAAATTGGTCAGCCTTAGATTTTTTTTAATAAATTTTTTAATTTAATTTTTTTCAAGGTCGTTACAAGGTCGTATAGACTGTTAGCACCTCATTTGTGTAATTTTGAAAAAAATTGTATGTCATCTGAAAGTTTACTTATTCCTCATAAAAGGTCAGCTATTTTCAGAAATTGGTCAGGCATAGATTTTCTTTTATGAATTTTCAAAGTTTATTATTTTTTCAAGGTCATAGAGATTTTTAGCACCTCATTTGTGGAATTTTTAAAAAATATGTTTACCATCTGAAAGATAACTTAATCCTTATAAAAGGTCAGCTAAATTCAGAAATTGGTCAGACATAGATTTCTTTTTATGAAGGTTTTAAGTTTTTTTCAAGGCCACAGTATAAGACTTTTAGCACCCCATTGGTGGGATATTCGGAAAAAATATATACCATCTGAAAGGTTATTTAATTCTCATTAATGGTCAGCTAGTTTCAGAAATTGGTCAGGCTTATATTTTTTTTAACGAATTTTTGAAATTGTTTTCAAGGTCACAGTATAAGACTTTTAGCACCTCATTGGTTGAATTTTCAAAAAAACTGTATGCCATCTGAAAGTTCACTTAATCCTCATAAAAGGTCAGCTAATTTCAGAAATTGGTCAGGCGTAGATTTTTTTTAATGAATTTTTAAAAGTTATTATTTTTCAAGGTCATAGAGATTTTTAGCACCTCATTTTAGGAATTTTCAAAAAAAATGTATGCCATCTGAAAGTTCACTTAATCCTCATAAAAAGTCAGGCTGTTTCAAAAGTCGGACAGCTATGGCTTTTTTTTTAATGAATTTTTAAAGTTTTTTTCTCGGTCCCAGTATGACTTTTTGCTAGCACCTCATTTAACGAATTTTCCAAAAAATGCAGAAGTCACGGCCTCTGTTAGTCAGAAAGTGTAGTATACAGTTTTTGTTAGCACCTCATTTTGGGAATTTTCCAAAAAAAAAATGCATAGTTTCCATCTTAAAGGTTATTTTAGACTTATAAAAGAGTTACTAATATTAGTAATTGGTCAAAATAAAAATGCATAAATGTATATACACAATCCGTTGAATTAAAAAAAAATAAAAATAAGGTACAAGCACGTATACGTATATGTATGTGAAGTCACGGCATCTATTAGTCAGCGAGTGTAGCTTATCTACTAGCTGAACACAATAGACGCGCACTTGAACGCGCGTTTGAACTCGTATTATTATTAAACTTAAGCCGAAACCACACTTACCTTATTCCGCTATAATTATATTTCACATGCAAAGAGCCGCCATATTTGTCTCCTGTGATGTGTTTTGGAGAGTGTGTTTTATCGGAATTCTGTTTTTTTACGATTGCGCTGTACAAAGCAGTGTCGCAAAATAATAATAATAATAAAAAATAGGGTGCATAAAAGAGGAAATGCTTTGGAATATAAAATAATAAAAAAATCAAAAATATTTTTTAATATAGCACGCTTGATTCGTGTGAACAGTGAGTGAACAACTTTCTACTAACACACCACAAGAGACATTATGCATTTTTTTCCAATTCCTGAGGGATTTTGTTGAAAAAAAAATCGCGGTTTACCGAAGCTTAAGTTTAATAATAATACGAGTTCAAACGCGCGTTCAAGTGCGCGTCTATTGTGTTCAGCTAGTAGATAAGCTACACTCGCTGACTAATAGATGCCGTGACTTCACATACATATACGTATACGTGATTGTACCTTATTTTTATTTTTTTTTAATTCAACGGATTGTGTATATACATTTATGCATTTTTATTTTGACCAATTACTGATATTAGTAACTCTTTTATAAGTCTAAAATAACCTTTAAGATGGAAACTATGCATTTTTTTTTGGAAAATTCCCAAAATGAGGTGCTAACAAAAACTGTATACTACACTTTCTGACTAACAGAGGCCGTGACTTCTGCATTTTTTGGAAAATTCGTTAAATGAGGTGCTAGCAAAAAGTCATACTGGGACCGAGAAAAAAACTTTAAAAATTCATTAAAAAAAAAGCCATAGCTGTCCGACTTTTGAAACAGCCTGACTTTTTATGAGGATTAAGTGAACTTTCAGATGGCATACATTTTTTTTGAAAATTCCTAAAATGAGGTGCTAAAAATCTCTATGACCTTGAAAAATAATAACTTTTAAAAATTCATTAAAAAAAATCTACGCCTGACCAATTTCTGAAATTAGCTGACCTTTTATGAGGATTAAGTGAACTTTCAGATGGCATACAGTTTTTTTGAAAATTCAACCAATGAGGTGCTAAAAGTCTTATACTGTGACCTTGAAAACAATTTCAAAAATTCGTTAAAAAAAATATAAGCCTGACCAATTTCTGAAACTAGCTGACCATTAATGAGAATTAAATAACCTTTCAGATGGTATATATTTTTTCCGAATATCCCACCAATGGGGTGCTAAAAGTCTTATACTGTGGCCTTGAAAAAAACTTAAAACCTTCATAAAAAGAAATCTATGTCTGACCAATTTCTGAATTTAGCTGACCTTTTATAAGGATTAAGTTATCTTTCAGATGGTAAACATATTTTTTAAAAATTCCACAAATGAGGTGCTAAAAATCTCTATGACCTTGAAAAAATAATAAACTTTGAAAATTCATAAAAGAAAATCTATGCCTGACCAATTTCTGAAAATAGCTGACCTTTTATGAGGAATAAGTAAACTTTCAGATGACATACAATTTTTTTCAAAATTACACAAATGAGGTGCTAACAGTCTATACGACCTTGTAACGACCTTGAAAAAAATTAAATTAAAAAATTTATTAAAAAAAATCTAAGGCTGACCAATTTTTGAAATTAGCTGACCTTTTATCAGGATTGAGCTACCTTTCGGATGGTATACATTTTTTTCGAATATCCCATAAATGAGGTGCTAACAGTCTATACGTCCTTGAAATGACCTTGAACAAAACTTAAAAAATTCATAGAAAAAAAACTATGGCTGACCAATTTCTGAAACTAGCTGACCTTTTATCAGGATTGAGATACCTTTCGGATGGTATACAATTTTTTCAAATATCCCATGATTGAGGTGCTAACAGTCTATACGACCTTGCATGACCTTCAAAAAACTTCAAACGATTATAAACAAAAACCTAAGGCTGACCAATTTCTCAAACTAGCTGACCTTTTATCAGGATTGAGATACCTTTCGGATGGTGTACATTTTTTTCGAATATCCCACAAATGAGGTGCTAAAAGTTCACGTGACCTTGTATTGACCTTGAAAAAACTTTAAAAAATGATTTAAAAAAAACTATGCCTGACCAATTTCTGAAAATAGCTGACCTTTTACGAGGATTAAGTAGACTTTCAGATGACATACAGTTTTTTTGAAAATTCAACCAATGAGGTGCTAAAAGTCTTATACTGTGACCTTGAAAAAAACTTTGAAAATTAATTAAAAAAAAACTATGCCTGACCAATTACTGAAATTATCTGACCTTTTATCACTATCCAGTGGCCCTTCATGTGGTATACTTTTTTTTCGAATATCCCCTTAATGAGGTGCCAAAAATCGCGGGTGACCTTGAGAAACTTCAACCTTGGATTAAAAGTTTTCTAAGCCTGACCAATTTCTTAAACTACCTGACCTTTTATGACCAATTACTGACCTTTTAGACTGCATACTTTTTTTTCGAATTTTCCATGTATGGGGTGCTAAGAGTTCAGAGCCGTGTTTTAAAGCCATTTCAAACATACCTATATGAGGTTAGAGCAGTGACGTGTCGTGGTGCTTTTAGTAGGCTATTCGCTATGTTTTTTCTGCAGTAAAAATATCTATTCTGGGAGAGTACCTACGTTAGCTTTGTCACCAACATTTGATAACGTTTTTTTGTAGAGTGGTCAAAAACAAGCATTTTTTACTATGGGAGGGGGTCTACTTAGCCCCGTTTAGGTGGTATGGCCTAAAAAAATGACTTAAAATGAAAAAAAAAAAATATTAAAAAATAACGACAACACTTACTATACAGTATTGTATTATACCGGTTTCGAAAGCCAGAAATTTGTTCTTTAATCTTAAATTTAAGTTAAATTATTTATGTCAATAGTTTAAAAAAAATTTAGACTAATTTTTCCAAAATTGTGAAATGAAGTACTAAATTAACTTTTTGTGGTCAATGCGTATATTAATTTTCAATCAAACACAAGGAACCGAATGGTTTTATGTCTTCTAGTATCTTGAGAAAATTGAAAATACATTCTATTTGAAATTTTTAAGATTTTTATTTGAGTTCGAAAACAGATCTTAATTATTTATTGACGTATGTATTGATAGGTTATTAAAGAAAAGAAAGACAAATGCGTATTTTGGAGAACTTTGGCTATACGTATGGAAATTAAGATGTTAGTAGGGTGTGCGGTGAACACCTGCGCACCTTCGAATAAACGTCACTGGGTTAGAGCCATTTCATAGATGCCGGTGGCCGGCACTGATTAGTATAGTCGGTTCCTTAAACAATTAAGTATACTTTCACATATACACAGCACTGGTATAGCGGCATAGCCAGGCATGTGTGAAAGTGCAATTTGACTTACTACATCCATAGTCCAGTAAATAGAGACAAAAAAAAAGGGGGTTATACCCTGCAAAAGGTTGGGTAGTTCTAAATTTATGATTTATGTATTGTATGACATGGTTGGTAGATAAAAAATACAAATTTCCAAAACCACGCCCCCTTTGCCCCCTTCACAGTCCTGAAAAAACTGCTCAAAATTGGCACTTTTTTTAGTTCTTTGCCCATAACTTCTTTCTGGTGTGTTGTCATAGGCAAAAAAAGCAATATGGCAGCTTGTAGATAACAAAATTTCCTACAAATATGACCCAGATAGTTTTGTTGTACAACCAATACCAAAAAAGCTATGAAGCTCCCAAAAAAAGGATAAAATTTTGTATTTGTTGAGATTTTCAGTTTCTTCCTACTTTGCAGGCTAATTACTTCTTAGGGAGCGATTTTACAGCAAAAGTCTTCATAGTAAATCTTATTGAGAATTTTACTACCAAAAAATTTCATGTACACTATTTAATTTTGAGATTAAAAGAAGAGTGAGAAATAGTGTTTTCCTTTTTTACGTTTTTATTAATTAGCTTCCTTCTATGTTCGATAAAAATTTTGCAGTCGGTTTTAAACTAACCGGTCGATTACCTAGAGACCAGGGGCGTATGCCCTTATATATGTATGTATTAATATTAATGTTTTATTGTATTGTAGATATACTTTGTCTCAATTAATTACTTGGTCTGTGCCGGTAGCTATTTGCCGGCTATAAGAATATCAACTTCAGTTCTTGCAAGCCTCTCCGCCACTATTCTATTCTCTGGCAGATCTCAATACCCTTTCATTAATGTCGTTTTCCGTTGGTCACTCCTAGCACTCTTTTTTCACTCCATCCACACTCCCTACACTCCAAAAACCTTCCATTTGCTGTTCGGAGTGATGATTTAGGAGTGTTTTTTCACTCCGGATTTCATTAAGGAGTGCTAGGAGTGCACTCTGAAAACACATATACGTTTAAAAGTATGTGTTGGAATAATTGTCAAAATAGTAAATGCTTCTTCTTGGGATGTTCTGAAATTGAAAATATTGAAGAGTTCATTTTATTTTTTACTTCTACATAGATACACATATTACGAAAGAGAGTTTTTCATATTCCATTGGAATCAAAAAGGAGTGAAACACTCTGAAAATCCAATCGAAAACGACATAAGAATACTGAAAAAAAATCGTGATTTAAAAAATAAAACGCGAGAAATTTTTCTCTTTCCTGTAAATTTATAACGAGGTTCTATAAATATCGCATTAAAAAATCGTTTATTATTGTTGTATACTAAATAGTTTAATACCTAATTATTAGATTTTATACCAATTCAAAAAGTTATAAGAAAACTATAATTTGTTGAATTGATGAAAAGTCAAATCTTATTTTAAATTTAATTTAAATTTAATGGTCTTGTTGTAAATTTAAATTACAAATAAAAAACAACGCCAACAACAAGTCTTGTTGGCTAAAATTCTTTAATTAATAATAGTTTGTTTCTTAATATTTATTTATAACATTCAGTCCCATAGCTCTAATTCCAACCCAAGTTTCTTTGACTAACTTATCAATACTTGATGGCGGTGGATCAAAGCCCATCAAACCACCACGAGGTAATTCCATTATAATAGAAATAGGAATATTTGTCACTCCAAATGCATAATCATCACTTGATCCTGAAGCCTCATAAAGGGCATTAGTGGAAGATCCTACCGTATAAACGGTTCCAGTTGCTTTGAAAATTGCATTATATCCTGCCATAGCCACCTCATGTAAATCCTTCCAAGTGTCTGGTAGATCTCTAGAATTAAACCAATTTTACTATAAAATTCACACTCTGCTCAAACAAAAGAACTCACGAAGTCCATGACCAGGGATATAAAAGATACTTCCCATAAGAATGTATCGTCATGTACATTTTACATTGATCTTTAATCGATATCAAGACATCCCTCAGAACACGAGCTTCTGGTTCAGAGAATGCAGATGGACCAGCATATGTTTCCGAACAAATATTCGACGATGCACCTTTTCCCATCCAATGGAAATCGAAATTTCTATTTGCATCGGCACCATAACAATTTTTATATGGAATCCTTGTTTTGCGCCACATCCGGTTGCTGGTTGATCGCCGAGTGTACTCATAACCATCAGCATTCACCACCGGTAGTATAACCCAGTTGTAGTTTTCCAAAAGTTCCTTGTTTTCTTCGAAGTTCTCGGTTAGCTGTTCGATCACATACAGCACAGCTGCTGGAGAGATCCATTCACGAGCATGAATGCCACCGTCAATGAAGATGATCTTTTTGTCCAGTCTTCCATCTCCATTGGTGATCGTTATGGTCTTCATTGTGCGGTTCTCGTAAGTTTTACCCACGGCTTTGGCGATCACTCTATCTGGATACTCCCCAGCTAGGTACTTAATGTAATTATTGATCTCATCATGAGAGTAGTAGCGATCAGTTCCAAGCTTTGGGGAGTTGATTCGAGGCTTTTGGTTCTCAACAAATTGGTCTTTGATAGTTTTTCCAACATTATCATTAACGAGACTAAATTTCATGTTATTTTTGTCAAGGAGTTGTTCGAACTGTGTCTGTCTCTCTGGAGGTATCATTACACTCGAAGTCTGGTTAAGAAGCTTTGGCAAAACAAAAAAGTCATAGTCATCTTTTTTGGAAAGCTCAAACAGCAGTTTTGCTTGCATAGAATTAGAAGCTATTACATCGAAAATTTTGAAACTAAAAAAAAAAATATCAATTGATTGATCTTAAATAAATTCAATACAGTTCGATATAATTGCGATAAAACTCACCCTTCATATCCCTCACAAAGGAAACTACTTGTCAGGCACAATAATAGTATGCACTTCCGAAACATCTTAGAGTTTCGACTTAATTCCAGAAAGCTAACGATCAGAATAAAATAAACATAAGAATCTATGTTTTCAACTAAAGTCCAAATTATTGTTAATAAAGATAAAACCTACATAATCTTTCTTTTATGAGCGGCATAATAATTTTTTAAGTGATAAGCTCAATTGATTTAAATAAGAGTCTAGACAGACAGATGCGATTAGAAATAGAAACTTTAGAATTTCTGAATTATGGTTTCTTTTTATATGTTTTGTTTTTGTGTTAGGAGAACTAGAAACTCTCTGTAAAATTCTACATCCACCCACTACTCATTCAAGTAGTCATTTTAGGAAAATAGTATATTTTATTTAAGGAAAAAAAATGTTAAGGCTATTTTTGTAAATAATTTCATGTTCTGCAAATTGGAAGTAAGAAAGAAATTTAGCATCAAGGACACGAATTGAATGCAAAAAATAAAAAAAAATATTTTCGCCCTTTGACAAAATTTTTAAAAATATGATCTTTTTAAAACATCGCTCCTGTTAAAAAAGCTTAAATTCAGTTTTTTGAAGGGAATTATATGTAATCTACAAATTTTGTATAAAATACTGTTTGATAACATTTACCATTTAAGAGTTAAATGCGAAAACCGATATTTTTTTTGTTTTTAAATACCGATATCTTCTACATGTCAGATTAAACTGTGCTACAAAATTAAAAAAATTGCACGAACTTTTAAAGTTACCTAGTAGAAGTTGTAGGCCTATTTGAGTACATCATGAACCTATACTTGAAAACTTTTCTATACCCTATGGGAAATAATACCAGGACGCATTTTTTCTTCGATATTTTAAAGAGTATCAGTTCACAAGCCGAAAACCACATTTTTCACAATTGCACCTGGTTTTGTTTGGCCACCATTTTGTTTTTAAAGATTATTTTCATTTTCGCAGGTAACTGGCGTATTTTTGATCCCGGAAAAAAGATTTGTACTACAAACTTATAGAAAATTTAATTTCCTACAGAATATTTCAAGTAACTTTTTTTGATAATCGCTTTTGTTCAAAAGCTACAGTGCATTTTGTTGTCAAAAGTAGCGCTTGACTTTTTACATTCGCCATATTTTTTCCAATAAAATGAACTGTAGGTTTTAAACAAAAGCAATTATCGGAAAAAGTTATTTAAAATATTTTGTAAGAAATTAAATTTTCTACAAGTTTGTAGTACAAATCTTTTTTCCGGGATCAAAAATACCCGAGTTACTTGCGAAAATGAAAATAATCTTTAAAAACAAAATGGCGGCCAAACAACACCAGGTGCAATTGTGAAAAGGGTGGTTTTCGGCTTTTGAACTAATACTCTTTAAAATATGGAAGAAAAAATGCGTCCTGGTATTATTTACCATAGCATCATATAATGAAATCTATAAATACCTCGTACTAACTTGTATGATCAAGGTGATCTTGCAAAATTCATAACTTCAACAATTGTGTACCGATTTTCTATGAACGATTGCTTGTTTGACTCATTATAAAGAGCACTTGAAATATTTAATACCCAAAAAAAAAATAATGCAAACTGTTGCCAAAAACGGTCTTCAAACTTTAAAAAACGTGAAAAATTAGTGTTAGTTTCGGATAACCTTTAAGAAATCTACAGATATTATTTTCCGTACTGCACATGTATACATATCGTTGGAAAGGGCTATTACTCCTCTTTTTAAATCTGTAATTGAATTATAAATCGGACGAAATATGGCCGAGATAAAAATCGTTGAGTGAGGGAGATCACTCGAAAACGGTTTTTAGCAATAAATTGAGATTTTGAGGGTATAGGAAAGTTTTCAAGTACAGGTTCGTGATTTACTCCAATAGGCCTACAAACCTCTACTAGGTCAGTTCAGAAGTTCAAAATCACTGTAGCACAGTGTTATTATATGAAAAAAGGTGTTACAATCTTTTTTGTAGAGAATTTTACGATCTACAAACATTACCTGAAATACTTTTTAATAATGTTTACCATTTCAGAGTTATATCTGAAAAACGTATGTATATGTAGATATTTTTGAACTTTCAATGACTTTTTTTCCGTCATTTGGATTTATGGGGATTTTTGACAGCGCATTCGTAATGACAAAATTAATGTCTGTACCGATTGCGAATTTTTCGCAAATTTGCACTTTTGTTTATCTATTTTGACTGGACTACTGTCTCAGCAGAACAGATAAAAATTTAAAAAAAATCCATATTTAAATTCAAATTGAAGTTTTTATTGTAATGTTCACAAAAAAGTGCCTGAAATAAGACGACTTTTATCGTTTTCGGTTAGATTTAGAGAATTTAGAGTGAAAAGAGTGAACGAAATTTGCATACTTGATAAGAATGGAATACTACCATATCCAACCGAAGCACGACAGCAAAACTGAGACGACTAAAGGTTTCCAGTTTTAACAAAACCAAAACATTTGTGAGATTGTGATGGATTTAATTTATATTGTTTAATATTTCTTAGCTACAGCTTCTGCCATGGCTTTTATGCCAATCCATGCCTCTTCAACAAATGGCTTTATCTTACTTGCTGGAGGATCAAAACCACCACTACCAGCTCCCGATAGTTCCATTGTTATTGACACAGGTATTTTAACTGCACCAAAAGCATAATCATCACTAGCCCCTGCGGCCGCGTACAAAACGTTTGTTGCACTTCCCACAGTATAATTTGTTCCTGTAGCACTTCTGATCGCATTTGCTCCAGCCATTGATATTTCATCTAGATCCTTCCAGGTTGGAGGAAGAGTTCTCGCAGAAAAGAAAAAAAACACAACAACGTTAGAAAGTTACTTTCTTGAGAAATAAAAACCAACTCAACTTACGACTCATATCCCCATGGATATAACAGATAATTTCCATACGAATGTAGACTAAGGTACATTTTACAATTTCCCTCGAATGACTCTAAGATCTGCTTAACAGCTTGAGTTTCTGGTTCTGAAAAAGCTTTGAGTCCACGAAATGTCTCAGCACAGGCATAACTCGATGCTCCAGTTTCACCCCAATGGAAATCGAAATTTCGATTTGCATCAGTTCCGATGCAGGCGAATGAATTAGGTTGACGTGTCTTACGCCAGAATCTCTCCTTCGTATGGGAGTATTCGTATCCATCTGGATTGACCACCGGAAGAATCATCCAATCGTAGTCTTTCAGCAAATCTCTGTTGCTGTCGAAATTCTCCACCAATTGGTGAATCACAAACAATGCAGTGGCCGGTGCAATCCACTCTCTGGCATGAATTCCAGCGTCTACGAATATAACTTTCTTATCAGAGCGACCCTCACTGCTGTCGGATATTCTAAGAGCATTCATTTGCCGTCCCTCGAAGGATTTACCAACCGGTACCAAGGTGGCTTGTTGGGGGTATTTTGTTGAAAGGTCTTCCAAATATCCTGTGATATCATCGAACCTTTGATACGATTCGAAATCCATGCGAGATGGAGATCTACGCCTTGAGTTATCAGCACGTTCTTCGCGAACCGATGCTGCAACATCATTATTGATGACTTTAAACGGTATATTGACACCTTTCAGAACAGTCTGAAGTTCTTTCTCTAATTCTGGAGGTACAAGCATGAGAATTGGTACATTCGGTAGTTTTGTTTTGCTGAGAAAAATCACTGAGGGAATTTTGTGTTGCTGATTTCGGAAATGGCCAAGAATTGTGCTCTGCTGATTGTTTTGTGGAGTTGCTTCGAATATTTTGTACCTATGACACAAAAATTTTAAAAATTACTTCTTTGACTATCAGAATTGTTGTTTTTTTTTTTTTTTTATTACCCTTGGTATATACTGTAGTTGTCTTCTTCAGTTCTTGCTTCATGGCCAAATGCAATGAGAAAAATGAACAAAAAACAGAAATACATTTTCAGTTAAGCAAAACTTTTGTGGAAAATTTGTGTTAATTTCCTATAAGGAGTTCTACTTTTATACCTTCGGTTATTTTATGTTACTTGTGATTGGGTTATCTTTTTCGAACGTGGTTTGGTTTCTTAAAAATAAAACTCAGTGCTTTTATCTAGAAAGAGGGCTCCAACCTGTAAAGATATTTTGTTTCGATGACACCTTTAAAAGAACTATAATCAAGTCCGGTTGGATGAGCTTGAAATGTTAATGCGTTCGTGTACACCATATTTTGAATAATATTAAAAATGTTCCAGAGCATGGATTCCTAAGACATTTGTGCAAATGTCATTCTTAAGTTACAAGGCCTTATTAGCACGTTTAATTTGTCATCAAAGGAAAGGTAAATGTGTTTGTATTGTCACGCGTCACCATATTACATTCTGGATAACAAATTATAAAAAATCAACGAAAGGACATAATGATGCGTTGTAATATAATATTCTATTCTTGTATTTGTTTTTAAATTAAAGTTTTTTAGATGAATAGTTTTTGAGAAATTCCAGAGTCAAGAGAAAAATTGTGATTTTTTTTAAAACAATTTTTGTAATATTCAACTATCAATATTCTAAGTCAAATACTTAAAACCAGATGTGAAAGTCATTTTAAGTTTATTTGTAATGTTTATGACGCAAAAAAGATAACCATTTATAATTAAAACCCTTGTTTCGTTTTTTTTGTAATTTCTCAAAATTTAAAACAAAAAACATATGGTTCTCTGTATTTGACCGAGAATTGATAAGAGCCTTGAGTATTTAAAAAATGTGGCGCTTTTTTTTTTCAAATTTCTAGTTTGAAAATTAATTTTTCAAAAACTATTCACAACACAACTTAATTTTAAATTAAAATTAAAGAAGAGATTTCTGGCTTCCTAAAAAGTTATAGCATGGCATTGTTTATTTTACCGTTGTTTTTAAATAATGTTCTCTTTCAAGTCAATTTTTTTAGAAAATTGCCCCTCCCGCCTAAAGGGGGAAATAGACCCCCCTCCTATTCGATTTTGTTCTTGTCTTAACTGAACCTACTCACTCCAGATTTTTGGTGTACCTTATACCGATCACCCTGTATAATAATGTTTGCACTTTTTTAATAAATTATTTAATAAAAAATCTTAAAAAAAAAAGCGGTTTCAGAAAGTTTTTGATCTTTAGATATGAAAAGTTGACGAATGAGACAATTACCTTTATTTAAATGCACAAATACTTATAGCTTAGACGAGGGCTTCTGATATTTGTTGTACTCACAATTGTATCTTATGTACCTAAAATAGTAGCAATAAGGCAAATCTTTTCATTTTAAGAACCTAAAATAATTTATTTCACTCTCTTTATAACAAAACAACATCATTCAATACAAAAAAAAATTACAATTCATTTTCAAAATAACGAAACATGCCTCACAAACTCAATATAACCAGCAAATGTCTCCTTGCACACATGAATTAAGTCCGAGGCAGGATAATCGAAACCATTACCGGGAAGCTCCAAGGTATACGTCAATGGAATACCAAGTGCTCCATAAGCATAATCATCCAATCCACCGGATGCCTCGTACAGGATATTCGAAGAACTACCAATAGTGTATATCGTTCCACGGTATTTAGCTATTTGCGTTGCTGCTCGAAGAGCAATTGAATGAAGGAGATTCCTCGTTGGTGGAGCAGCCCTTTGTTTTAGAAGGAAAACAAAACATTCAGAGATGACATGTTAATTCACACAAAAATATACCACAACTCTCAAACTCACTTTGTAAACCCGTATGGATAGAAGAGGAATTTTCCAAATGAATGAACATCCAGGACTAACTTCACGCGATTACGATTTCTGTCCAAGAAACGTTTGACCGCTTGAGTTTCTGGTTCTGAATTTGGTTGTAAACCGGAAAACACTTCGGAGCAATGCTATAAAATGGCAAGAACAAAATATTGAATATCTGCTGGTTTGCAATTGATGATGTTTTTATTTTTACATTTTGGCTGGATCCTTTGTAATTCCAATAGTGACCGAAGTTACGATTTATATCCACACCAACACATGAACGAAGTGCGAAACGATGTCTGTTCTTTCGCCAAAAACGGTCCTAAAAATTCAGAAAATACTATTTATTAAACTCAGATTTTTTGGAATTCTTATTTTACCCCTGTGTGGGAATATTCATAACCATCGGGATTCATTAGAGGTACAACATAGATTTCAGTGTCACGTAAAATTGAACGGAAGGCATTGAGGTTGGCAAGAATTTCGGCGGCAAAGTAAAGTACTGTTGGTGTTGTTATCCATTCTCGTCCGTGAGTTCCCCCTTGGATGTAGGCCATTTTACGGTCACGTCTGCCATTTAGTGAAATCGACAATCCAGCAATGATGCGTCCTTCAACAGACCGACCTAAGGCTTCTAGTCTTGCGTATTGGGGATATCGTAGCGCTAATGCATTCATGTATTGAAGAATCTGAACAAAAAAAAGGATTTTATAAAAGTCTTGTCTTCATTATTATTAGGTTAAATTTTAAACTTTACTTTTATAGGAGTGACCTCTAAATATTAACCAAAATAGCTACCAGGCTATTTACTAAACTTTAACTAAAAAGCAAATGGCATTAAAATTCGAAGACATTTTCGCTATTTTTCAATCATTCAAATGTACTATATTCACTACAGGGTGATTCGCATAAGAACAAAAAGCTAGGTAGCGTAGTTCAAAATATAAAGTTGCAATTTCGTTACTTTTTGATATTTTTTTCCAATTTCTAAAAAGTTGAATTACTTTTTAGAAATTGCAAACATGCGAATTTTTCATCTTTAATAAATTTTGCCAACAAAAATCAGCCTATACAATAACTTGCTTCATTTATAATTTTGTATTATCAGAAAAAAATAGCCACTTTAAAAAAAATGAAAATATGTTAAGTATACGCCCTAGTGAACCAAATCCTTTCTAATACCATATTGAAAAAAAAAACTTACCGCATCATATCTTGGATAGTGTCTAAAAAATCCACCTGCTTGTCTTGTTTTTCTCTTTAATGGGCATAAACTATCATCACCGTTTGTACACCCTTCATCAATCATTTCATCCAAAAGCCTTTTTTAATTGGAAGAATACAAATTAGAACCAACATGAAAAAAAGAATTGGAATTCAAAATTGTATTCAATGTTTACATACATCTCATCCATCAATGGTTTAGCTACATATGGTGTACCCCATGCTTCCAATTGTGATTCAAATGTTGGTTGCATAATCGGTGGAACCGATACTATTGACACATTTCTGGTTAAGAGCCAAAAATCTAGATTGGTATCGTTGGTCTGCAAATCGACGATATATCGGAATACATCTTCGTCGTTATGTTGTATTGTGTATTTTTTATATCTGTGGGAAAATAGAAGGTGATTAAATTAATTCATTAGTTATACAAGGTTTACTTTTTAATGTTGTGTTTGTTTTTTTTAGTAAATGCGAAAATGGATGGAATAATTAAAAAAAAATTGTTGTGAAGGACAACTATAAGGAATAATTATTGAGGCACTATTACATCGACAAAAAATCACGGTTTTGTGATAAAAAAAAAAAAAAAACTATTTTTGTATCTGTAACTAATTTTAACATTTTGTAGCTTTAGCATCGATAAAATTCGTCAACGAAACTTCATCGTTTCTCAGACTACCTATACCTTGCCGAGGGTTTTTGATGCCCTGAATTAGAAAACGCAACGAGACAGGGGCTTACCAGGACAATACCTAGAAGAGACCGAGACGAGACAAAATTTTACTAGACTTAGATGGCTACCCAGACGAACTGAAATTTTCGGTATTAAAGGCATTCTTATCCGGTGTTTATTAAGTTTACGAAACCATGTAAGGGCATATGGGCAGCTTTTTGTTTTGAGGCTGGTATTCTAGGATTAAAGTTCAAAAGCATCGTTCGTTGGTTTTAAGGGTTTTGGTTTTTTTTTGGCATTTTTTGCAAAAAGCGGCTTTGAAATATCCGATTGAAGACTCAGAAATTTGTAGAAATAAAATCAGTTAAAGTATTTTAATGCCAAAATAAAGTTTTTAATTATTATTACTATACTTTTTTATGTGCAGAAATATCATTTTTGCCCAAGCAACTAGTCTACATAATATAACTTTAAATGGATTTTGTGTTGGCGAAATGTGCCAATTTTTTTTTTAAATAAATTTTTGTCAAAAATGAGTTTGTTAAATTAAAAGTTCAGAAATACTGCCACATTTAAGTACCATTTCTGCAGGCCACTTACTCTAAATTTGATTTTTTTTAGAATTGTCGATATCTCAACTAAGCAATGAAATAAAATTCTACCCAAGATGACCGGCAGGCGCTCGGTCTGTGGTTGTGGTGGGAAAAGGGGAGGGATCTCGATATTGCAGTGAGAGAGTCTAGTTTTCAGTAGCAACCATGGTTTGGACGGGAGAGCATCGTGGGTTTGCTGTTAGGACTTTTTTTGAAAATGGCCGTTCTGACGAAGCCCACTTCCACCTGTGTGGAACAGTTAACAAACAGAATTTTCAATATTGGGCTAATGAAAACCCAAGGAAAATTCACCAGAGGCCACTTCACTCCCCTAAAATCACTAAGTATATGGTGTGCATTATCCCAATTTGGGTGTATTGGTCGTTACTTTTTCGAGAATAATGGGCGAACCGTTACTGTCACCGTTGAGCGCTATGTGACAATTTTGCAAGAGGTATTTCAACTACTAATCTGGGAGACATCTGGTTCCAACAGGACGGGGCTACATCCCACACTGCTAGGATTTCAATGGAGAGATTCAGGTAAGTGTTTTCCCGGGGCGCCTCGTCTCTTTGAGGGGTGACGTGGAGTGGCCTGCGCGCTCACCAGATTTGAGCATTTGTAATTTTTTTCTTTGGGGATACATAAAGGAAAAAGTTTTTAAACTTCATCTAAATACCCTGGAAGAACTTAAGGACAGAATCAGAGAGGAAGTTACGGCAATAAGAGCGGTTGAAAACTTCAGAATTCGCCCTCAAGATTGCATCGCGGCAGACGGCCGCAACCTACGTTATTACACCTTTAAAATTTAATGTAAAAAACTAGATTCTGTACTGAATTAAACAATATAAACATAATTTCTGAAAGTTGAATTGTTTTTGTTTTACATCCCCTTAAAACCGGTTCATACCTTTTGCCCCACCCTGTACATAAAAAGTAACAGTTTTTCAGATTTTGTTAAAAAGTAAGCTTCCTTAATACTTCCTAACTTTCATTTTCCCACTAAGAAATTTTAAATACAAATACAAAAACATATTAAAACTGAAGACAGCCATCTATCTTCGAGTTAAGTTAAGAATGCGTTTACTTAACAAATTTCCAAAATAATCACAGTAGACTATAGTTAATTTCAAAAAATTGGAATTAAGGTTTTACCGATTTAAAGCAACGGGTTATAGGTTAGGTTAAGTAGAAGTGGCTGTTGGATCTTAACCCTGTTGTGGGACCAAAGAAATAATTTCCCCACTCCTTAAACCATTTTGAGCTTTTTATAAGAAATGTGTTAGATTACTTATTACCAAAGAATATAAAGTTACCAAGAAGTCGCATTTCATACAAATATTTTACTGAAAATGCCGGGTTCCAATGTTGGAACCCGCCAGTTCAAAGTGAGAATAATTGATGATTGAAACAAAAAATCATTTTTCAAATTTGTATAATATTTGTATTTATGGTTTGAAAAGTATTTGTTCAAATTATTTAATTAAGTATGCTAAGCATGGTTCAAAGTGTTAAAATTAATTAAAGGAAAACCAATGCATCGACGACGGTTTTATATTTTAAAATGAATTATTACCTAACTAAAGTATAAGCACAGAATTCTATAGATTTACAGAATAATAAAATAATAATTAAAGCAAACAGCTTTAATAAATAATAAAAAAAATATTGGCGCAATTTTGTAAACAGCCTGATGTTAAAGTAGTTATGTACATGATACTACTTGTACTTAACATTTTTTTAGCTTTAAAGCTCTTTAATAAAATTTCCTAAGTTTCCAACATTTTTTAATTTCCTATCGGTCCGATTTGTGAAATCGAAAATTTTGACATTTCACGACGTTACATTGTCTTTAGACAGACGTCTTTGTACCATGTACGTTCGTACGTTCATCCGAACGCTGACGATATGTCGAGAACGCATCAAGATATCGACTTCAAATAAATTTTATTTTATAGATGATAAGGCCATAACGTGCAGAAAGGATTTTCAGAAAAATTCAATTAGCGGTTTTTTTATTACAGTAATTGAAATAAAAGTTGTAAAATGGCTTGCTTCTCGAATATCTCTAGAACAAATAATGCTTTCGACTTCGGCCCCCACAGTTTTTTTGCTAATTGAAAAAAAAAACCATTTAAAATTCTTAAAAAATATCGAATATCTTGACAACACACAAAGATAATAACTTCGGGTTAATTTTATTTAATACAAAACGTTATAGTTGATAATTGGTAGAGTTTTTAAACAACTTCAATTAACGGGTTTTTTTTTCTAGGCCAAAAAATCTGCAAAAGAAACTGCTAATAATTATTGTAATTTTTCGTGCCGCATATATTTAGAGCCAACAGCCTTCCCTTGATTGCACAACTGATAAGTTTTTCGAAGATTTTAAATTGGTAATTTTCTTATAAAAAATAATATCGGGTGTCGATTTCCATAGGGAACTAATGGGAAGTTATCAGTGAGGTCAAACTCAGCCTCTTTTTAATTATGTAGTAAACCTATTTTCTTAATAAACTCCAGCTAAACACGCCTAAAACAGTGGCAGTTCATACCTTTTTCACATTTTAAATTATCAATGTGACATTTTGGAGCTATAGTCTATGATACTAAAAAGATAAAATATTGTAACTTTAGTAAAATGTCAAAAAGATAATACGACGCTAACTCGTTTAAAATTTTGACCTGATTTTAAACTAGCGTCATACTGAAATTTTTTTACCATCATACTTAATCGTCTAAAATTTTATGCCAATAAATTTAAAAAAATGTATAGGGGAAAAACCGCATAAATGTATATGGTTTATTTTTTGTGAAGTATTTATTTTCACAAAATAAACTTATATATACTAAACCAAAAACGACTTGGTCCAAGTATGGTTTCACTGAGTAGATCTACTTAAAATTGATTTATTTTAGGCAAAAATTTGAGCAAGTAATACTAAATTTTTTAATCTTCAAACATTTTCTACAATAGTTGCGCCGATGAAAGAATTAAAAACTCTTCCAATTGAACCTTTCCTATAGACAAAAAAAAAAAAAAAAAAAATCTTTAAAGATTAAATACTCGTGTCAAAAATTCAATAAAAAGCCAGTAAATAAATCGAATATTTTATTGTTAATTAATTCAATAAAAAAAAGAAATAGTTATCAACTGTCCAGAATTAACATAAATGTACCTACTAAATATTTTTTAATTATTATTATTAAAACTAGTTTAGGATCAATTCTCTACCATAAATCAATGATCAAGATACATTGCATATAATGTATATTGTATTAAGTATATACGAAACTACATATTTGTTTAAACAATAATGTTTTATACAAAAATTATTAAAATTACTTTATTTTTGGATGACAAGCAACATAAAAATTTTTAACAGTTAAATCTTTTAATGATTTCATTGAATTTCAATTGAATTCAAATGGCTTTGTTTTGAAGAATTGAATTAAATAGAGAAAGGTAAATAACCTTTTCAAAAAAGTTTTATAATGTTTTAGTTAAATATTTTACTATCTGTTAAATTGGTTTAATATTTAAATTATCACAGATTTGTGTGTGTTCAAGGTTTAAATATTTGTTTTATCTTTGAATTTGCGGTTAAAAGATAGTTTTAATTTTCTAGTTTAGTTTAACAATATAAATGTTGCATAATATTGTAAGCACACAAAATAAAAAAAAAAAAAAAAAGACGTACCTGCTTGAGTTGTTTTTTTATAGAATTTCTCAAACAACTCTTTCTTATATTGTTTTGATGTTTTTAGTATGTAAATTCATTGGTCAACATTATTTTTGTCTATGATACAAAATATACCTACATCATACATAATTTTTTGAAGGTTTTGATGCCCTGAATTCGAATATGATGTTTTGCTATATCAGCCTTAAGATATTCTAACATGAGATCGCAAAAAACTCGTTTTGCCTATTTAATTGGTGGTAATGCTATAAGGAATCAAAGATCACGGTAGTGTCTAGGTAAATTCACGTCACTAACTCTTTACAAGAACAACTAAAAATGAATTATATTCTGAAATCCAATTTTTTTTTTAAATTTTATCGCTTCTAATTTCACAAATTGTTATCCGATTAACATATTTTGTGTATCGTAGGAAAGAAGAAACTGTTATCTTTCTAAGGATATACAGAACATGTAAATTGGATATGCCGTTAATAAGATTTAAGCTATCAATATTTGAGAAAACATGTTTTTCCGAATGTATCGAAAACGCTTCTTTGGAAAAAATACTGAGTTACATTTCCGTTTCCAGCTACCGAAAAATAGTTTAGAAAATACATTTTTTGTAGGTACCTACACTACATGTAAAATGAACCAAAAGTTTTTAAACTAGTTTTTATCTAAACTTAAAAAAAAATTGCAGGAATTTTTGTCCAAATTTGGACTTTTTTTTCCTAATTATCGTAGAGTTTTATATTTTGATTAAATGGTTTGGTCAGTATGCTAATTTTCCTTTAAAATCTCCAAATAAATTAAACTCAATTACAGCAGTAAATTAATATGCAATGTTTGGTTTTTTATTCATCATGCTGATGAACATCACCTTCCACCTTGGCACTACGAGCCAAATTGCTGATTTAATCACAGATTCAAGATAGCTTTAAGAACTTACTTTTCCTGCCCAGCTATCTCAATTCGACTCATCAGTAAGCTAGTTTAGAAAATCACCTTCTAAAGAATCAATATAGACAACATATTGTACATTTTCCAGACCCTATCATCTACAACTTCAGTACTTTATTTATAAAGTCGTCTGAAAGTCGTCCAAAAGTCTTTCATACTTTATTCTGATTCTGACCTTGGAAGCCAATATTCAGTGAGTTATTGGTAAGAGAGAGCTCCAAAATTATTGACCGATATGACAGTCTCACAATCCGAAAAACTGCTGACCACTGAATTCAAATTCAGACAAATTGAAATATCTTAGTTTAACTTAACTTAAAACTCTAACTTCCTGACTATAAATCTAACAAGTTAATTTTTTTACGAAGATTACGTGATGAAGAAGAAGTAAAAAAAAAAAAAAAAACAAAAATTCTAATGGACAATTTAAAAAGAAATATGTATATTTAATTCATTGATGATCTCTACGATAAAAGAATTCAACTAATTCACAAACTAAATTTAAGACTGGATAGCAAAAAAAATTTTCAAAAAAAAAAAAAAAAAAACAAAACAGAACAGAACAGATTAAAATAAAAACACAAAAATAACTGAACGAATTATTAATCTTTGAAGTCAAAAAAAAAACTAACACTTAAAAATGAAATAGTTTTTATCATATAGTTCCGCATTTGACTAAAAACCAGTATTCTTTACCACAATTAACCTTCGAAATAGTTAAATCATATAATAATTAACACAACACGGCGACAGATCTTCGATTATAAAAAAATCTTACTAAGTGATATTTTTTAAACAAATTAATAAAACAAAAACAATAAAGAATATTGTCATAACAGCATAACAGTTCGTGTATCAGCGATTGCATGATTAGAATAATCTTGTCAAACCTACCCCTCGTATCCTTCCATATTGGTGTATGCCATGGTGGCGCAGCACAGCACCAGTCCGATACAAATTTTCATCCACATGGCTTCCGTAAATGTAAAGATACCCGTCGTCCCAATAATAAATTTTCTATTGCAGAACAACAAAACCGATAAAAACTTAACTAAAATTTCTTCACAACTTTTGTTTGCAATTTAATGCATCTAGTTACAATTTTTTTTTTTTCTTAATCACACATTTGCACTCTGGAAGAATTGAATTTTGTTTAGTACACGGCGGAAGTTAAGGGAAGTCAAAATGCTTATAGATTCTTGCTATCAAATTTAACTATCCATCCGTGGTGCTTTCGATTTCATCGTCGACTGATCAAACTGAAACTTAGCTTTCGGAACACATATTGATTATAAATTCATTAGAAAAGTGAGTGTCAAGGTCAATGTATATGGCTAGTTAAACAACGCTCAACAAAGTATCTGAGTATCTTTTTTTTTTTTTTTTTTTAACTGAAGATTCATTAGCTTAACTCTTCTTCTTTTGGTTTTGTTAAATTTGATCTTCATCTGGCGGTGCTATCACCATACACACTAGAGTGAGGCTTGAGTGTTTGGCTTAATGAGGTTTTTGGCTTTAATGAGCTTACCGCAAGTCAGATTTGCATATAAAGTATCTCAAAGATTTATTTGAATTTTTGGGCAAGGGCTCTAATATATAGGGTGATTCACATAAGAGGTGACACAAAAAACTATAGGATAATTAGGTTAGGTAAAGTCAAAAAAATATATATGGGAGGGGGAGAAGTGTATATTTTCATCCGTTTAAGAGAGAGAAGGAATTTTCTTAAACATTGAATTAAAATGGAAAATCAGGAAGAAGTTTGGTTAAAAAAATAAAATACAAAATTTGTGCATGGCTTTGAGAAAACAACATTATGGTATGTAGTTTGTATTTCAATTTTAATTGGCGAAACAGGCCCCCATTGTTGACGTAAATTACTCGCAATAGATTTTTTCGAATTATTTACGAATCACCCTGTATACATTTAAGAATTATTGTTATTGTAATGCGTGCGAGATGATTATCGTTCTTTTGGATTCGGTTTTTTTTTTCTTATTCTGGGATGTTTTTTTTTTAAAACCCTAAATCAAGTTCAAAATAACCTGCTTGCCGTGACAGATTTTGATCGGTGGATAGGAAGTAACTTTTTTCTTAATCTTTGATAAGTTTAAGAATTAGATGTTTCACTTAACTTTACGTTGTCAAGGTGAATGATTTTGAAACAACTTTCAATTTAACTAACTCACTCGTGTTTTTTATTCTGCTTCTTTTGTTGTTGTTTTTAATTTAAACATTTTATGTGTATCTGAATAGTTTCATGTGCCGGTAGAATATTCTTTTAAAATTATTCAAATTATTTTTGGACGTACCTACATATACATATGTATGTAGGAAAGAGAAGAGTCAAGTCTTAAGTCATAGCTTAAACATGCAAACAAAATTTTATGTGGGTGAATTTTAAATTGATTGTTGTCATAGAAATAATGAGCTTTGAGCGATTAGTATGTATGAAGCATGAAGTAGTTTTTTTTTTTCTTTTCAGGGCAGTAACCGTTTAATCCATCTTACTTAATATAAACGTTATAAAGATCATTAATAACATTAACATCATTAAATCATATTTATTAATTACTATATTTTTAATTTAATTTTTTTCTTATTTTGTTTAAGTTCAAGACAAGTTATAGAAAAGAGTTTTATGCTGAAGCACAGGTAATTATATAAAAACAGTTAAGCTAACTTGAGGAAGACGTATTGTGTGCTTGAGATTTGGATTTATGTACATGGGTATTGAAGCATCTGAGTATTTTTAGTACCTTCATTCTGCATAATAAAAGTTAACATTCCAAAAATGTTTACTTGATCTATAAGGCAATTATATTGGTTCTGTTCGTCTGTGCGTCTGTGCGTTCGTACGTTCGTGCATCTGTGCGTCCGTGCTTTCATTGTAATTTGAGCTTAAGCGCAAACGGTTGACCCGAATTGCATCAAATTTGGTACAGAGTATTTCTATGTGATTCCCTAGACTAGAGGGAAAATCGGAGTTTTGGTATACCCAATCTATAGAATAGGTACTTAACCTATAGCTTCCATAAAAAAAAAATTCATTCTTTTCAAATTATCTCAAAAACGGCTCTAACGATTTTGATTAAACTTTGTAAGTGGTTGTAATTAAACTGTATTTAAGGTTTTTGCCAAATAAATTTGCATTGCGGAAATGGAGTTTTGATGTTTCTTTGAGAAAATTGCCTTATTTTCGAGTTATTTACGTATAGCTTCATAATGGGTGGTGCACTTACGCAGTTCAAATAATATTGCGTTTTAACATTTCGAAATTTTTTTACATAACAAGAAAAAAATTAAATTTAATTTTTTTTGCAAAAAAATGTCTTAAACTTCAGCCCCAAGCCCCCAGTCCCCAGCCCCCTCGCGGCTGGATCCTAGATCCGCTACTCATGCATACCTTTGCATACCTGGTACCCAAATAATAATTTTTTACTACAAGAGCAAGTTCGTGCGGTCCAGTCGTACATATTTTTGCTTGCGATATACATATGTAGGTACTATAGGGAATATTTTGGATTCGTGCAAAAAATCGAACTCGATATTTCAATCGGACTTGACATTATGATGATAAAGAACACGAAAGAAGTGGGTCCCGCAATTCCGTCTGTCTGTCTGTCTGTACCTCGATCTACAGCCTATAATCAACTGAAGTGATTTTCTTGAAATTTGGAGAAATAGATTTTATTTCCTGGAGGGGAAATTGTTAAGATTGTAAGCTCAAAAAATAACGGTACCTACCATACTGCTGTTTTGAAAAAAGTTAAGTATTTATCTCGAAAACGGTTTATCTCTAACGATTTTGATTAAAATTTTTTTGTTTACTAATGCTGGTATCGTTTAAATTTTGGTGAAAAAAAAATACCAAAAACTGTTATTAACGGTAGCTGCCAAAGAACCGTTTTTTTTTTTTTTTTTTATTTTTGACTTTTTCGTTAACGATTCAACCGATTTTGATCAAAATTTTTAATATATATGTAGGTCCTTGGTAGTTTGAATAATACTACATACAAATATTATCAAAAAAAAAATACTTTTTGAAAAATCATTTTTTTGATTTTATTTTTAAATTATGGTTTTAATTGTATATTATTAAATTCTTAAAAATTTCATTTTTTTCTAATAAAATTCAAGAAATTTTATATTTAAAAAAAAATACTTTTTAAGAAAACAGCTCCAACGATTTTTGAAATTTTTACTGCATACATTCATATTTTTATTTGAGCTCATTTAGAAAACGGTTAGCTGCCATAGAAAGATTTTGAGTTTTCTTCAAATTTTTTTTTCGAAAACGGTCCAAACGATTTTGATTAAACTGCAAACAAAAACAAGCTGATTTGAGCTGGATACTTTTTCAAAAACAAGCTTACTCTAATTTATAATAATTATACCTGCTGCATAATATTTTTGACCTGAGAATTGAACTCAAGTCTTGAGAAAATTCAAACTCCGACACCATTTAGAGTATAGATCAAACATCTTAAGGTCAAAATATGTAGGTCCAAAATAATGTAGGTCCAAGATCTGAACAAAAAACTCTGTAATATTTTCTGTCTGTAGGTGACCATTGTTGTCTGGTCTTATCTAATCAAAATCCATTCATTTGGCCTTTGGAATTATAAAGTAAAAGCAATATACCTAATTAGCATCTTCATTAGATGTTACCACCTTTTTTCAGATTGTACGATCAAAACCAAATTAAATACATCTATACAAATAACTATTAACAAATCAGTCTCAATTCTTTCCAATTTGCTGTTGTTTATATCTTTTCTTGTGTAATTTTGTTTTATCTTTTGTTGCATTTTTAATTGTCATTAAATTTTACTCAGTCCATTTTTTGTCTACAAACAAAAAAAAAACAAAGTTTTTATTTAAGCAATAACAATTTATTTTATTTTGGGGATTTGATATAAAAATAATGTAATTTGTGTCGGAACTTCGTAATCCTAATCTCACATAACCCACCGATGATGAGACTGAGTTGAAACCTTGACCATGAATTCTTAAAAACATTGCCAAAGCTAATTGCTGGAATGCTATAAATAAACTTCATCATCAAGACCAAATTTTAATGAAAATTCAAATATATATAAAAAAAAAAAAACAAAATGGTCAAACTGTAACTTCTGTTATTTAATCGAGTTGAATGAACGAAAAATAGTTATGTAGGTTTAATGAAGGTATCGATCGAACCAGATATTTCACGCAGATAGATGTTCTTGATCTTGAAGCATCAAATGAAAATGATAAAGTGTTTTGTTTTGTTGATATAGACACAATTTTTAGAAAGATACTTTACACGCTATATCCGGCTCTTAACATTAGTTATATTCCTTTATTACAAGAATATGCAAACTCAAGGGATTCTGCTTAAGACTAGAATGCTGTCGATACCAAAGAAAATTTTTGTATGGTCTCCAAAACTACAACGAAATGCTTATACGAAAACCACAACGAAAAAATACCCATTGAAAGTGTCACCAATTGTAAAAGCAACAAAAAACACAATCGCACATTTTTTTAAAATTTTCTTGCGGTGATTAAATTATTATCAATTTCATTCAAATGTGTTCTTTATCTTTTTTTTGACATACCGTCCATCTGTCTGTGCGTCTTAACACGCCGACTCAACAGGACATACAAATCCAAACCACAATCCAATCAACAATCACCTTGTTTTTTCGCACTGGGCACTTTATGTCATGTCGTTAGTTCACTGATCTCTATAATACACTGGATAGTGGATTCCCTACAAAGTATAACAGTTTTTCTACTTCCAATTGAAGATGACAAGTACGTAGGCAACTCAACACTTTAGATATGTTCAGTGAGGCTGAGAAGGCCAGTTCAAGTTGCTGAGATCTCAAAAATTCTACTACAACTGAAGAGGGGCAAAAACCAAAGTGGAATTTCTAAGAAAAAAAAAAGCAAAAGAACCATCACTTGTTTGTAAATTCCATTTTTTGTAATTTAAAATAATTGTAAAAGTGAATTTAAAATATTTTACCTGCAATTTTGTAAAAAATTTTGCATTTCATTATGTTATACAGTTATACCGTTATACAAAAAAATAGGCAACTCTCTCACACACATGGAAAGTCAAATCTCATGGCAAAGCTTTGAACAGAGCTCATGTCTTGTTCAAGGGAAAAATCAGAATTATTGATTTGGCTCATTTAGAATTGAAAATATTTTTTTTTAAACAAAAATACTAAACATAAAATTAATATTTTTAGGAGGTACTTTTGACGTTTCAGCATTTTATCATTATATTTTTTAGCTAAAAGACCAACGTTGTGCGATCCACATCCAGTCGTGCATATTTTTGAATATCGAAACATGAATAGACGACAGTTACATACAGTCAAATGTAGTAATTCAATAAATTAATAAATAAATACAAAATATTTACATTGAATATACTAGGGACTTAAGCCCCCCTTTCACTATGTCTATGTCTTCCTGGTCTACCAACGTATAATTTTTAAACAAAATTTTAATAAGAAATTTTATTTTAAGTAATATCAAATTTCTAACTTTTTTAGTTAACAAAATTTTTCCAAATTTCGTATGAAAGATTTATTCAAATACATATATTTAATTTAAATTTCAATAAAAATAAAAATAAATGCAGAATATTGTTCGCTATTTTAACTAACATTCACAATAAATTTACAAAACATCCGTCTAACTAAAAATAGAAATGCGGAAATATTTACCATCCGTTTAACTTAGCAGTAAGTAATTGCTAAAACAAAAACTCAAGACTCTCAAAGCTCTCTTGAGGTTGAGAATACAATTTGCCCAGGAGCGATGGCTGTCAAATTATTTGTTTTGTTTCTTTTTGTCAATTTATTTGATTAAATATTTGGGTTCTTTTCTTGATGAAGACACATATCTTCTAAAAATAACGACAAACCTTTAAACAGATTTAAATTTATGTTCCGGGTTCAAGAAAATCTGCCATTAAATCATACAAAAAAAAATATCAAAACAAAAGTAGATATAATCCCCAAGTTCAGTGTCAATTGTGGTACACCCACAATGATTGTCATAATGATGCGACTTGAAGATGAAAGTTTTCTGCTACCGACAGTTTGAAGCCCAATTAATGACTTTGACTATATACACCCACCACACCACAACGAGGAAAAGTGTAATGCTGTACATGCGGATTTTCCCAGAATGTACCTACCTACATACATATTATACATTGTACAATGAACACGTCCATTCAGCTCATTGAACTTCGCATGAAATCAACGAAAACTGCTGAAAAGCTCTTCATTGTGAAGTAGCGAATTGGAGCGTTTATGTTCTGTCAAATTAGAACGTTTCCTATACATAAATATATGTACATACACTCTTCTTGGTTCTAGTGTTGAGTTGACAATATTGTGCATTTACAATAGTCGGGTATAAGAAAACGATATTTTTCAATATGATGACGGATGGTTAATTTGAAATGGAAAAGCTGAATAAACTTCAAGAGTTTTTTTTTTTGAATGAAACAACGAACTCTATACTCGAGTAAGCTACAACATATCACCATGTTTAACAAAATATGTACATGTCATCCTACTAATCTTTTAAGCAGTATATTAGATTTGGCAGTACATTAAGACTGTAAAGCTTTATAGATATCATGAACTTAAAGGTAAAGTAGTAGTTTTATTCGAAAAAAAAAAAAACATTTTAATATACCCTTTTTAAAGTATAAATTATTCGCAAATATTATATTGGGTATTAAATAAAGGTACCTATTGAAAAAATATCCTGTTTGGTTTATTATCGTAAGATTACAATTATTTTTTTATCTTTACAGTTTACAACGATAACTTCCTGACTATAACACTGTTTATTTGAGGGTTTACAATTGAAATGCTTCTTGTATGATAACCATCTTCCATGATGACATCGATGATGTGGAGATGGTTATTGTTGATACCGAATTGTGTTATCTGCTTCCAAGAGATCAGAATAATTAGACATACCATGGAAGAAACATTTACTGGCGTTGCTTGATTCAATTGGCGAGTGTAGTTTTCGTGTCAGAAACAGATCATTTTCATGGTGGTACCTATTTGGGTATGTCTTGAACTTTAAAGGGAAAAAGCTTAATAAACTTTGTTACGAAATTCGAAAACTAGGAAACAAAACATTTGAAATTTTATTTTATTTATAAAATAGTTTAGATTTTTGATTAAATAAAACAAATATTTTAGAACATGAACATCTTAGTTTTGCCCTCATTAGATCCACTTGCGTTCCATCGAAGATGTATCCATTCTTGGATGCAACAATGTTTGGCTTGACCGATAGCTTTTATTTTGACATGTGGTGTACAAATGTATGTACATACATACATATATAGCGTATTTTGTTTCAAATGTCAACTAAAATCCTGCATTGAGGTCCTTTTTCGGGGGCGAAAAATAGAAATATTTTCAAATCTTTCACAGATTTTTAAATCTTCATATTTATCCAGAGCCGCATGTACAGTGAGGCAACCCGGGCCCCCACAAACTATGGATTTAAAAATTTCATAGTTATAAATTTTATATTTTTAATTAATTGATGATCATGTTAAGTATATAGCAGGGATATTTTCATTTTATATAAAATGTACATGCATATTCAAATTTTCACACGGTTCTCTCGCTGACTTAATTGTATGTTCTTTTCCAACCGTGATAAAAATTTGTTTTTCAAATGTCAAAATAAAATTATCGATAAATGTTTAGTATTTTTCTTCACTATTTTTCTTAGCCCTAAATCCAGCACTGTATCTATCCATCCTTAAATTATATTATTGTGAGATTTATATTTGCAGTTAATTCATTTCACTTCTTATAAAATCTTCTCCACTTCACATAAGGAAACAATTTTTTTTCGCCAACAGCATACTCAATAAAGAGTGAAAAAAATGGAAAAAAGTTCTCTTCAAATTAATAAACCGCGCGATTTTTGTTTTACTTCCCAAAAGCAAAAAAATTGTTGACAGCTTTAATTAAGCTGTCCATACACGATAGAGCCAAATAGCTCGACCGAGTCAAATCGCATCACGTGAATGGGTTCAGCCTAGTCATAAGGACTTTCAGCAGGTTATAAATCCACCAATTGTCACCAATTGGCTCTATCGTGAATTTCCAATTTAACAAAATAATATTTTTTAATTTTTTTTCTTTGTTTTTTTTTTTTTCAATTAAGACACAAAATGTGTACCTAGCTCTTGTTTTAGACATATAAAATAATAAGCTTAATTTTTTCTCATTGGCGATAGAATTTTCAACAGTTTAGTGTAGTTCAAAACGTCTGCCTAAGTACCTTTTAATTGAGATACATTTCAATCAGTGATCATCAAAATTGAATTAAAAAAATACAATAATAACAAACGCGATTTATTTCGCGGACTTAGATAGTTTGGTGTAACTCAAAGGCATATCGCACTCAGGGAGTCGAGAGCTTTCCAATGACACCAATTTTAAGTGGTTTCCCAAAAAGTAAAAAACGCCAAAAAAACGCATTTTCGGCAGCGTCTGTCGAGGGTTTTGCGGCCACCTACACGTCTGTCATAACCATTTTTGTAATCAGCGAGTCAGTGGCGTCGGGATGCAACGCATTTTAAGTGGTTTCCCTCACTATTTCTATTTTCAGAAAAGTTGTAGATACTTTTGATGCACAGACTTTCATATTCGTTATCCCTTCCCTAGGACTAGTTGTAACATTAATACCGTTTGGTTTCCTTTCACGCAGAAAATCCGTCGCCAGCTCTTAGACTAGTTTAAATCAATGAAAAAAATATTTTTAACAAAAAATAATTTGTAAAAAGTTTTATTTTTTTTTATTTTTGAATACAAAAATATGGATTACGTGACGAGGCAGTGAATAAAATCCACTTTTATAAAAGTTCTGTCTTCAAGGTTTCCGTCCATATAATGAATATCTTTATCGGAACTTTAAAATCAGTTATCAACTTATTTGAAAAATAAGACTAAAAAAAGTTATCTAAATGGCAAGAGTTGAATTAACTATTTTCGAACAAATTACAACTCTTATATTGCATTTATAAGCCTCAACTCTAACTTCAAACAAAAGAAAAAAACTAATCATAATTGCATCCCCGGCGACTGGTACTAAAGGATTACCCAATTATACTTTATTACTGAAGCAGTTAGTTGCTTAAGCTTATGCCAAAAAGAGAGAAAACTTTATCCTTGTTACGGTAGGTCCTAGAGTCAATATTTTTGTGGTTCAACGCCTGATTCATACAAAAAAAAGTAGAATTTGAGTAAGGCCTAGGGCTATAGAGGGTTGGTTATAAATCCCCCCTCCTTGTAATTCATTATTCTAGTAATTCGCAAAAATAATTTCATACTTGTGTACATTTATTGTTACCTACCTATCTATATACATAAGATATGTACATATGTACTTATCCTTGCGGAATTATGACTGTGCCTTTGTATCTTACACCAGTGTCCCGTTTTATGATTGCGTGTTCTGTTTTATGTTTGACTATATTTCTGTACGAATCTAAAATAAATGGTGGAGACACGAATATCTCAAATCAACAGTTAAACATAATTTTTCAACAAGGAAGTCAAGAATAGAATAAAAGGATTATGTACAGCGAGTCAAAGCTGAAATACTAAATGGGATACTTTGTTTAAAACCAATTATTATTTGTGTTTTTTATTGATATATTACAAACAAAGTCGATATTGAAAGCCTTCACCTATCTTTAAAAGAATTCTATAATGATTTTAGAACATACTCGTACACTCGGGCGTATACGTACTATTTTTTTAATTTTTTTTTCAGATCTAAGTTTTTTTTTAAAATAGTTGTGAATGAACATAGCCATTTGTAGTAATTTAAGGGCCAGTTAACAGTGCACACTTAACGAAATAAGTGGCACTTAAGTTTCCTATATTGGGACTCTAGGATCAGATTCATAGAGCCTTTCATTCAAGCTAGTTTTCACTGATGATGATGTATTGAGCCTTGATCTCCCTTATTGACCACTTAAGTGCCATTTCCTTTGACCGACAAACTGGGCCTAAGTAGCCCTTATCTTAAGTAGCACTTTTCCTTGATATGCTTTTAGGTAATTTTCAAAATTTATTTTACTGACTGTACTTTCATAATTTATGCAGCACCCCTTTAATACAATTTATGCAAACCAGTTGAACTTAACCCTACAAAATAAGCAAAATCTTTTTTCTTCTTTTTCTTGCAGAACTTATTCCAATGGAAAATGTCGCGCAACCATTGAAACAAAAACCAACCAATACCAACCACTAGACTAGATTATACTCCAACCCAATAACCCATACAGCACACCCCATACTACCCAAATAAACTAGAACCTGTGACAAAGTTTATTCGCTTCTCCGGGCAATGACTTTTTCAATCGCAAGTAAATTCCTATTTCTTACAGTCTTATCGTAGTCAGCGTTCGGTGAGTTTGTCAAACAAAAGTCGTGTCGTATTTTTCGTTCTAGTTTCAAAATTTCAAATCGGTGCAAAAAAAAAAATAAATTAAAAATTCTTTCATTCTGCACAAGAGCTTCAAAACCACGCAAGTATAAAAATGAACAGATGATGATGAGTAGTTATAATAAGCCCGATGTAACAACCAGTTACCTCCGGCACAAGGAGATTAACGACTATCTAGACTATTTGCGACATCGTTATGCGGACGTTGTTAAGGTCTACAATATTGGACGCTCCTATGAAGGACGTCAGATGAAAGCTATTCAAATTGATTGGCATAAACGCCATCGTCGTCATCCCCTGCCCGATGGAAACAGTGCCCCAAAGAAAAATGTGGTTTTCATTGAAGCTGGCACTCATGCCAGGGAATGGATGACAATTGCTGTAGCCCTCAAATGTATACAACAGCTAACAGAGAAACATGTTCGACATAGAAAAATTCTCGAAAAGCTTCGATTTTTTATCGTTCCTTTGGCAAATCCCGATGGATATGAATACACCTACAACAAGGTTTTTTAAAATTCCTTATTTGTGTGACACATCCTTATCAAATTTGCTTCATGTGTTTTTTTGTGTGTCTCTATTTTTGGTCCAGAATCCCATGTGGAGGAAGAATCGTCGACCACACAGTATTTTGAAAAGTATCGGAACGGATTGTAATAGGAACTTTGATTTCCATTGGGAGAATGGATCAACGAAAGCATGCCGAAGCACATACAAAGGAGAGAAACCATTTTCGGAACCAGAAACTTGTGCTCTTAGGAATATCATGGAGAAGCTGCAACCACATTTGTTACTGTTTTTGTCACTGCACTCGTATGGACAGGCCATCATGTACCCCTGGGGATATACTAAGTTTGTTAATTTTTTTTTCATTTTCAGTAGGTATTTGGTGTTTACCAGAATTCTATTTCCTATTTTCGACAGTAACAATTTCTATCTTTTAGAAATACCTACTCAACTTAAAATGAGAAGTAAAATTTACAAAATAGGAAAGACGTGATATATAGGTCTGTGGATATATTTTTAATTTAGTAGCTTAACTATGAAGTCACGTCTTATTGGTGTTTTAAGTGTAAATTTTGTTTTCGAAATAAGTCACTTGTGCCTACAGATTGCATCCAGGCATTCTTTTTTTTGAATTTCGGTATTTCAAAAATATTTTATAAAAAGTTGTTTATTATTTTTTTTTGTAAGACGCAATATTTTGGTTGATGACCACCGACTCTTAATAAAATCTACATTCTACAGCGTATTATGCACTGCGAATTGTGTTATTCTAGGGGAACATGGTTACATTCTTAGACCTAGAAATGTATGTTGTTGTATGCCCGTGGTCTGGCTAATGTAAGCGAAAAATCTTTCATTTGAATTTAATTCAATACAGTCCACTAAAACAACAACACAAATATTTTTCTTTTATTGTTGTCCTCTTCTTCGAATTATTTTTTTGTTTTTCAAATTAAAATCGATTTTCTTAGGATGCAGAGTATATTCGACTGCAGCCTCAGCTTGGCAAAAAGCAAAAAACAAGTTTTAAACCACTTCCACTTGAAATGTATCTTAATTGGAACGTTTTGACTTATTTATTTTTGGTCAATATTTTTGTTCAATTTTCATCTTAAATTTTGGAAATTGTACCGGAAATACATACCTACTCTCGAAATTTTTTTTTTACTGAACAATTTCCGGACCAGTGTTGCCAGAAGAAAAAAAATCATTTCCCCCCAGAAAAATTTTAAAACCCCCCAGACGACCACCAAGTTTTTTTCAACTTTTTTGTTTTTATTTTGTATTCACAGCGCATACCATGGATGTACCTTCAAAAGGTACTCTAAGGTAAAACAAATTGTTTTTTATTTAGAGTTTATTTTTTAAATAATTGTTTTTTTTTCGCTTTTGGCATTTTATAAAATTGTATGTAGATTATGACCAAGGACATCGAATAAAAATTACAAATAAGAACCATAGTTTTAAGCTGAAATTTGAAATAGAAAATGTGACGAATTACGATTATTATTAAACGAGTAAGAAACCATATAAGCAAAATAATTTTTCCTTTGCTTTATTAATCTTTTGGGGTGTACATTGTTTTGGAATACTACACGAGAAACAAGCGTTGATTTGTACAAAAAAAATACCCGTACTGTACAGTTACAGTCAACAAATAGTGGTGTAATTATTGGATATTGATAGTAAATTCAAATTGAAAGGAAAAATTCAGGTATTTGAATAATTTAACTTTAAAATTAATCCCCCCAAATATCTCATCCCCCCAGTTTTCCCCCCAACGATGAAAAAAAAACCCTAAATCTGGGAGGAACTGGCAACCCTGTTCCGGACAGAGATTTTAAAAAATATACATGACTATCGCACGAACTTGCTCTTTTAGTTAAAAACTATACTGTGTGCATAGGAGCTATGCAGATGTATGAAATGTTTAAAAGTCAAAAGTAATTTAAAAAAATTTATTTTATGTTTTTTTTTCAAAAACGTATTTTCCAAAAAAAAACCTATTTCCGCAAGCGAATTTTTTAGCGAAAACATGAAATGCATTTTTTTTACAACCGCTAGCGTGATTACATGTACGAAGTTCAATCAAAATCGATAGAGCCCTTTTTGAGAAAATTTGAAGAAAATAAAACTTATTTACATACAAATGCACCTGTTCTAGATGAGCTACCTGTTCTAGATGAGCTAAATCAAAATTTCGAATTTACCCTCTAAGAAATCACATAAAAATGCTGTGTACCAAATTTGAAGCACATCGGCCCACCTTTTTAGGCTCTAGCTCAAATAAGAGTGGCCGCACGAAGGCAAAGACTGACGGAAGGTATGGCGAAACCCACTTTTTCGCACTTCTCCATCATCGCGTAGTGTCAATTTTGATTACAACCTCGAAACTTTTTTTTTACACAAAACCAATACTTGCCCTATAGTCTCTATGAAGTATGTATGTATGTATACATATACCTAACAGTATGTACTTCAACGGATTTCTGAAAAAATTACAAACATATTGTTCATGTTCAGAAACGATGTTTAGGAGGTTGTATTAGTATATTAATGCCTTTGTTTTTAACCATTCTCGGCATCAAAGGTTTTAATTGTGATGGCTTTCTGACATTGACAGAGCGAGGTAACTTTTGCATAGTGATCCCGCATAATTGAATGAGCTTACCATGCATGACTCCTGTCCTCCCCGTATTGATCTCCAATTTTTCTTTTGTTTCGAAAATCTGTCGGAAAATCTGTAGGTATTTGCCTGACCTAAAACCACACTTAAACAGACCAAGAGGTTGTTTGATATAATTGAAGTCTTCTTAAAGAACTGTATAAACTGATAACATTTAAAAAATGAGACTTATCTTCTGCACTTAAAAATAATAATTTTTTACTTTATTTGAATCCGATTCAAGATATCTTTTTATACATACATAAATATGTAATAACGACTATTTTTTTGTCCTACCAACAGGGAACTTCCAATTTCATGGAAAGAACACCAACAACTAGCCGAGTGTGGCAAGAAGGCAATTAAAAAAGTGTCAGGACGTGTGTATCGATGTGGCAGTATATCGGGCATTCGAAAACATACTTACTCCGGATCGATTGTTGACTATGCTTTTGGAATTGTTAAAGTTCCGTTTGCTTTAGTTGTGGAATTGCCATCGAATGAGTTGGGCTTTCAGCCATCTCCTGTTCACATTCGGCCCATTGGTCATGAGAGTTGGATCGGAATAAGAGCAATGTGTCAAAAAGCATTCGAACATTCTATTTCGATAGTAAATCTTGAGGGAAATCAGAATCAAAATATAGATTTAGCAAAATCGGATGTAGTTGATGTAGCCACGACGACAGGAACAATGACGACGGTGGTGGATTAAGTTGTATTTTAATGGAGGCTTTTCTGGTGTAAATAAAATTTGTCTCATATAATATTCTAGTATTTCAAATGTAATTGGCAAATAATAATAATTCGTCCTTATTTTGGTTAAATGTATGTATTTAGTATAAACCTTTACATTGTCATTTGTTTGCTATAGTGGTCAAAACGAAATAATAAACTCATTGTGCCACTTATATTTTTTGAATTTTATTTAAACGTAACTAACTTTTTTAATGCGTAGAGTATCATAGTTTCTCTAAAAATTTAGTTAATTATTATCCGACGTCCGATATGAGTCGAATGACTGCCGAGATTTGTAGGTGTGTGTCTTGATACCGAATGAAATCTGACAAGTTTTTATCCAACCCTTTGGTGGGCGTTTGTTTTTTTCAATTTGTTTAAAGGATTATTATTAAAATTAGCTATCAGCCGTATTCTACCATTTTTTCAAGTGAAAGTTTGTATTCTGCTATTTGCTAGAGGGCAACGATAGTTGGAAAATAAATTGAAATGCCTTAAAAAATGCGGTCGAAATTAGTTGCCTGCTCTAAAGGATTTTATAAATAAATATCGGAACAGCCTTGCACTCGAAGATAGAAAATTAGAAAAACATTTGACGAATCAAATATGTAGTAGAATAGGGCTTTATGTTTTTTATGCATGCATGTTTATCATTTTATCAAATCTATAAAACAATACGTGTGCAAAGAAAAAACACAACTTAATCCGGATACACACATGTCTCGTGTGGTGTGTTGTGGAGTCATGTGTCGCTATCGCTCCAATGCCTTTCATATGCGTAGATCCATATTTGTCTCGTGTGATGTGTTGTGGAGTGGCGTGGTATGGCACGATTGTGCCATACCACGCTATGGCGAAGACATTTTTTTAGTGTGCGGGAAAGAGAAAACAATGCTCTTGAAAACAGAATAATAAAAAATAAAAAATGTCAGTTTAAGACAGCAAGCTTGAATGATTAGTGTACTTAGTCCACAACTCTCCACAACACACCACACGACACAATGTGTGGATCCGGGTTTATGTGCCATACCTCTCAGAAACTTGATACGCTTTTGGAAGACTAAAAAAGAAAACTCATTACATCCAATTTAATCATGTAATTTATACTGAAAAAGAAAATACATAGCTGTATCTTTTAACATATTACAATAATAATAATATTTTTAGAAGTATGTATTTCTAGTTTTTGTTTATTTTCTTTTTGTTTGTTTTTTCCAGCCTTTCATTATAAATAAATTTAAATAAAGAAATTAAAAAAAAAAAGAAAACAAACCTCTTTATCGGATTTATAGTAAGATTGTTTTATAATGTTTGTTGGTTTGTTTGTTTTAGAAAAAAAAAAGGTAATGGGAATGAGATGCTGCGACAGTAAATCTTAATTAAAGATGGTGTTTTTTAAATTATTCTCTGATTATAATCTTTCACGTAAGTTAACTATTTATTTTCAGTGGATACTCGAGGAGCCGCATACTTTTCTTTGAGCTTCTCGTATATTTTTCGATCCTATTTTAAGAAGAAAACATAAAGAAATTGAAAAGTGCATTTCTGAAGAATTAATTATAGATACCAACCTGTGCGTTAACGGAAGGTCGCAGGAGTGATATCGCTTCTGTGAAATGTTCCTTTTTCACACAAATGTCTTCCAAAAGGATATCTGGATTATTTATGGACTCTTTGAGAGCCAACATCGATGCTTGTCTCACAAGACCAGCCAAATCGGCACCAGTATAACCTTCAGTTTTTGTTGCCATTTCTGTAAAGTCAATGTCTTCGGCAAGAACAGGCTTCGTGCGATTCTATGGAATAAAAAAAAATTAACTGAGGAACATTCTTTCATAAAGTTGTATAAACCTTTGTAAGGGCTGTGAGTATTTCTACACGATCTTTCTGCTGAGGGAGTCCTACATACAATATTGTGTCCAAACGTCCGGGGCGTAAGATTGCGGGATCAATGATATCAGGCCTATTGGTGGCAGCTAGAATATGAACACCTTTTCTATCTTCAACGCCATCCATCTCCGTGAGCAACTGATTGACGATGCGAGTCCCTGAACCACTGTCATGATTGTCCGATCGCTTTGGACACAGGGAGTCGAATTCATCAAAGAATATGACGCACGGAGCTGAATTCCTCGCACGCTGGAAGCACGCTCTTACTGCTCGCTCACTCTCACCGACGTACTGAAAGAGACAGGCAAAATTTTAGTTAATTTTTATGTGAAAGAGAACCTTCTATCATACCATATTCATCATTTCTGGTCCCTTGACCGATATGAAATTTATGCCAGCTTCATTGGCAATCGCCTTGGCAAGAAGCGTCTTACCACAACCTGGAGGGCCACAGAGTAGAACGCCCGATGGAGCTGTGAGTCCCAATTTTGCAAGCTTCTCGGGGAATTTAACTGGCGCCAACACAGCCAATTTGAGTTCCTCCCGAATATCCTGCAGCGAGCCCACATCATCCCAAGTAACGTCTGGAACTGTGATGAATCCTTCTCGCTTTGCAGAAGGCTGAATAACCTTTACCGCCTCCTTGAAGTCTTCCAACGTAATACAAAAATCTGAAATCTCTTGTATATCGATACTCGCACTGTCTAACATGTTAATCATTTCAAATAGCGTCGGTTCAGGTAAAGATTCAGTGGAAATGCGTTCCTTATCTTCGGGCAGCTCATCAACATCGATGGGCTCTTCGTTTGAAACTGTTTTATCTGCTTCCTCCGCAGGATTTTCAGTTGATTTCACAGCCTCAACATCATCTTCTTCAACTTCCATCTTTTCCATATCGACAGGAGATCCATTAGCGTCCAACTTCTTAGCCGAATCGGCCTCTTCGTGTTCGGCCCCTTCCGATTCTTTTTCTTCAGCTGTCGTACTCTTTTGCTCTGATTCAGATTTTTCAGCTTCAGAGGCAACATCCTCAGATGTGCTTTCGACGACAGTTGCATCAGATCCGTCTGTTTTAGATTTGTCAACCTCCTTCTGGGATTCATCATCAGTTTTGGAGTTATCCTTTTTATTTTTACCACCAGCGTCGGTTTCTTCTGTTTGAGTTTCATCGATCAGATCGACAATCGTTATGTTCCTTTGATTCTTAATTTGCAGTTCTTTCATTTGCTGTGAACATCTAAAATAAATCAATCAAACAAATTAGATTCGTCCGTACCGTTAATGTCTTTTTAAAATAAACTTACTCTCTCTTCACGGCGATTGTCGCAGCTCGAGAAACTAGGGCCAACATATCTGCACCAACATACCCAGGTGTTACTTCTGCAATTTTATCGAAATCCATTTTCGGATGAATCGACAGTCCATCGCATATTATTGTCAGAATTTCTCGACGATCCTTACGACTTGGTATGCCAATTGCAATTTCATGATCGAATCTTGAGACACGTCTCAAAGCTGGATCGAGAACGTCAGCGCGTGTTGTTGCGCCTATTACCAATACAGATTGGCCTCGGTCACTTGATTTCAGGCCATCCATGCAACTTATCAATTGTGAGACTATTCTACGTTCCATATCACGTTGAGCATTGGAGCGATTTGATGAAATTGCATCGATTTCATCTATGAATAGAATACAAGGAGCGCAAACGACCGCCTGTTCGAAGATATCTCGAATTCTTTCTTCAGATTCACCTGAAACTCCTGCGATTAATTCAGTTGCGGCAACTTCAAGCATTAACATTCCCAATTGCTAGAATAAGGTGAAAAAAAAAATTAAAAAAAAAGATAGACGCAGCAACATTATACTGGTGACAGAGGTGATGAACTTCTTTGAGGCAGTTTTGGTATTCCAAAGTGATAACGTTTTAAACAATCACGTTGGAGAATTCATTTTAAAACAATTAGCCTTTCTTAGCCCAGTAGATAAATGAATTTCAAATTGGCCTTACTACGTATTACTACCTTTTTTCTCCCACTTTAGATTGTAAGAACGCGGTTGAGAATTTCTGATATCTGGAAGCATCATCTCTTCGGACGGCTCGGTTCGCGAAGAAATCGATGTTAAAAATATAATCGCGAAGACAAAAGCCTTCGGAATGCTGCTTAAGATGTGAACCATAGTCCATAAGATGTATTTGGCTAGAATCAGCCTTTTCACTCGTAATAGATTTGTACTTTACTTGAAACAACGCATTTCAACGAAGAGTCAGGAAGAGCCATAACAAGAGGACTAGCAGTAGAATAAGAGATGATGAAGTAAGAGCACTTAAAAGTTGTTCAATATTTTAAGCGCGTTTCAAAAAAAGGATGTTGTTGATAACTTATGCCCTCTATGAGGGGACCCACAAGGTAAATAGTATTAATTAATTAAATATAATTTTTAAGATATTGCTCAAAAAAAGAGCTTCTTATTCCAAAGAATATATTTCTCAGAATTGAGGCATTTTTAGAAAATATTTTGTGAGAATCAATCGTATTTCCAATATGATTGAAACTTTGGGCCTCCTAGGATATACATATGCACCTACATATGTATGTATACTTTTAGAGATATTCAGAATTAAAATTAAAATCAACAAAAATGAACTCACCCCAGCAATAGCATGTGCCAGCAGAGTCTTTCCACATCCAGATGGACCGTGTAATAATAGACCACGTGGTGGCATTAGCCCCAGCATAAAATAAATATCCGGTTGTTTGAAATGCATTAATATCTCGCATAATTCCTTCAAAACATGTTCCATGCCACCAACATCCTGGAAATTTTGTCGCGGCTTCAACGGTCGCAATTCCTTTTTGTATTTACGTTGACGTAACATTGGTAAAAACGATTCGGCAGTTGGAGCGGCAGCGGTGCCATCGTTGCTGTTCGACCTATTAACTGGTTTTGTCGATATTTTAACGTTCTCCTTTTGTTCGGTTTTTTTTGGAGGCGATTGTGATCGATCGCGTTTGCGCTTTTTTGACAAAGACGTAGGCGTTGTAGGACGCTTCGTCGGTCCTAAATCATTTGGGGGAGTTGATTGTCCATCTGATGCGCTACCGACTTTTTTGCATGTGACTCCTCCATATTTTTGAACAACATCGGTTGGATTCTCGGAAGGACCTGTTCGTAATAAAAGAAATCGTATATTTCCGATTTTTGATATTAAAATTAAAAAATACCAGTATCGCCCTGCGGCCGAAATTCGGCCAACAAAAACTGACACACAGTAAGGAAAATAAAAAAATATATTATAAGAGAAAACTACTTCTGCGAAATCGTGTCATTGTTTACTTAAAGTATATATATGTTTCCACTCTCTTTATCAATTACGTATCAGCTGACCATCAGTTACCAACTTTAAAATTAATTCAAAGTCTGGTGGACGCTCATACACCACCATGAAAGTGCCTTAAATTTTGTTTTAGATTAATTTATTACTAATATTGAGAGCTTTATACACAGGAGATTTTTACTAAATTTTTGTTGTATCGTTAGTTTAGTTACCCCAAAAAAAAAGAAGTTGATTTTCTGCAAACTTTAAAGCCGTCAGCTATAACCTGTGTCAGTTTTATTAAAATCGCTCAAGGAACAACGAAGATAACATTTTTCGATTCCGACCCCGTACTTGTATAAACACATCCCTCATGCTACCCATTCTCTCTAAACTCTCTCCAATAAACATTTTCAGTACAAGCCTTATGAGAAAGCTTTTTTTCAAATCAGTGGGACCTACCGAATTACTAAGGTACTACATGAATCAAAATGCCACTTACACTAACCATAGACTTCCCATAGCATTGTTTTTGTAATTTCTTTTTTAAGCGACGAACCGTACATCCCTCATGACCTATCTAGCCCACAGTCTAGCCCACAGCCGTAGACACAATGGGTAACCAAACAAACCGCCAAATAAGTTACCATTGCGAACATTACCTATTTAAGTACATCAACTACTTATTCCTTTTTCTATAGTTTGTATGCAAGAGCTTACAGAATTAATGCTTTTTTCTAAAGCTCTAAGGATCAGAAAAAGTATATTTATAATGCATGCTACGGCATCGCGGTAAGAGCTAATGCGTCTACTTATGTATGTACATAGATGCAAACGTCCTATTTTTCCTGTAATGACAATCTTTGTTGGACTCCATCCAATTTGAATAATGTTGCCGAGTTATGTGCGTATGAACAAAAATTCAAGATGTCTTCACGATTTTCTGACTTTATTGGTCGATTTTTTTCAATTTTCGGCTCCGTTGTGTTAATCTGATTCAATACAAATCCAACAAAAAAAATTCCATGCAAATCGAATGATGTTTAGCCGAGTTATGCGCGTTCGAACACAATTTCATTTTTGAAATTTCAAAGCGTTTTCACTATGTTCGTAATTCTTCGAGCGAATTTTCTAATTTTCGTTCCAATTTACCAAATTTTGGGCTCTGTTATGTTAATATGGTTCAACAAAAATCCGCATCCGAATCGGATGATGTTTAGCCGAGTTATGAGCGTACGAACACAATTTTTTTATTTATATATTGATTGTAACGTCTTTTATAGCGTTCGACGTCTGTTTATAGTAGTCGTGTTTTTTAACGCATTTTTATCTTCGCATAAAAATAAAGTCCATATTATTAAATACAACAACACCACGGAATTATACCAAATTGTTGTTGAATTTAACATTGACTTTTTTTTTTTTGTTAAGCAAAGATAAAAATTCGCAAAAAAACACGGCTAGGAATAAATGCGTCAATGCCTGACCTACATATAATGTCATGTCGTTTTTCATTGTTGAAAAGATTTCATGTTTTTGCGAAAAAATTTGTACTTTTTCCTGTTTTTCATGTTTTATTCACAAAAAGATGCGTTCTGGACGAGTTCTGAAGATGACAGATGCGATCTGTTTAATTTGGGATGATTTGATCTGCGTTCACCCATACATGTAATTAAGCTCTCATTTCAAATTGAAAATATCTTTGTTCAGTAAATTGGAAAGTCTATCAGCCCAATTCTAAATGAAAATTCCCAAGGAAATGTCTCCCCAGGAATAAATTGTTTTTTCTCTACAATTTGATAAAATTGTCTAATAATGGAAAAAGCCGTCCTGAACATTCAGAACTCTCATTCCCGCTATCGTAGATAAAAATAATCCAACGGGGAATTCGGAGTAGGAGTATTCTACTCCCGAAAGAATAGGTCTCCCGGGGAGTTTTTTTCCGGGAATATTTAGAATTGGGCAGTATATGTGTGAACTGTGTGAACAATCGTCACCAATATTATTAAAATATATATGGGCTAACTGACATGCTTTGAAGATGAAATTTTTCGATGCTTACATGTTTTAAAAAGAGCAATTCTGGAGCCTGAGAAGAGATTTAACAGATTGCAATGAAAAACGAAATTAGTTTCAATAGTAATTTGTAAGCACAATACTCACACACACACACTCATGCATTCAAAAAAATCAATTTCACCATAACCTCAAACCCGAAATGGTAAAGAATGTGTGATCGTTTTAATGGTTTATTTACACGAGCGATAGAATGTTATTAGCCGTATTTTTTTTGTGCATTATACCAAATCCTTGTTGTACCTTTTTAACACAGACTCTCTTTTAATTCAGTTTAGACAAATAATTGATATAAAATGACAGAATTAATGTTATTTTCTCTCTCGTAAAAATGAGGTATCCCTTCAAGCAAATTCACTGACCCAAATTTCTCGGTCTTTCTTGGATCTTTGCTAAACTGAGTGTTTCATGCACACCTACAAAAACTTTTTGTATCTACAAGCATTTTTCCCCACACATTTGTTTAGTTCGTCTTATCTTTGCAAATGTAGTAGCGAATTTTTTTTTTCTCTTTTCTTATATTTTCTTATGAAAAATTGTGAAATGGTCGCTTCATAAATTAAATGTGACAGTTTTTCGTTCATTTCGTCTTTTGGTAGTGCAATAAAATATTTTTGTAAATTATATTTATATAATTGATGAAAATAAGTGTCTTGAGATGAAAAAAAAAGTTTTGTTTATTTATTGTAGGTAAACTCGATTGGAGAAACTTGGAATGAAAAAAGCTTTGTTGTAGGTAGAACTCAAGTTGGGAAGTACTTTTTTTGCGATTCGTTTCGGATCCGTTTTGGTTTCGGTTTTCGCTGAGTATGATGAACTCTCACCATACGTTGTTGACTACTTGTGTGGATCCAAAACGTACTCTTTTGATTAAAGGAATAAAACCAATTAATGTTAAATGAGATGGGCTCTCAAGTCATGGAAGATAAAATTTCATATTTTGTTTCCACATTATTATACCTAAATACATGATTTCGTTCCCACTTTTTTTTAAATAGATTGACATTAATTTCACTGAAGTGATATTTCTGAAGTTGCAGAGATCTGAGAGAACATGAAAAAACTGAACTAGCCTTTAAAACAAACATAAAAACAGGAATATTCTTAGGTTTCTGGTCGATTGACAATCTATTATTTAGCCAATTCGCGTTTCTGACATCTCACTAAGCAGAAGCTTGAACAAAATGTCTGCTATTTTAGTCTAAAAAGAAATTTCAAAAAAAAGGAAAAATTTTTCAGTCTCAGCTTTCTGACAGTCAAATTGAAGAATCTCACTGAAGAATATGTTCAGATTTGTGAGATCTCAAAGATCCTAACCTGAACTAGCTCCTCACTCCGCACTTTCAAAATGAAAGAATTTTGCCAAATACTAAAAGCCAAACGTGATGCTAAGTTGTGAATTTATAACAAACAACAAAATGGGAAAGTATGAAAAATTTCCACAAGTAACAGTGATTGGCCCCGACCTTAAAACCAGTTCACAACTAATGAACTACGCAATTGGTCAGTTGAAAGTCAACTCACCCTTAGATTTTCCATTAGTTGCCTTTTCATCGTCGGAACCTTCATCACTACTGATATCGATGAGTTCGCTGTTGTTTCCACTTTGCTGTCCGCCGACATTGCTACTCATGCTGTTGTCCTTGGGATTTGTTTTCTTCGCATAGAGATTAGTGAGCATGTTGTTCATCGAATTTGGAGCAACTGGTGCCTCCTGAAATCGATGAAACACAGCAAAATAATGAAAAGCACATGGTTGCTATTACAATAAACTTACATCCATAACTTCCAAATCAGAACCAGAATCAGGACTGGGTGGACTAACATCAAGCCCGTAGCTTTGCGAAACGACCTTGTATGCTGAAGAAATAAAAAAAATAGAAATAAAAAACAAAAGTGTTTAAAAAGACTACCTTGTTCAACTAGCGAACGAAATGGAGCAATTTTACGTCGACTATACTCTGGATAACGATCCTGTAGGGATTTGGCCATGACACCGACATCCAAGTAAGTTTGATGGACATTTTCTTCCAAATACTAAAAAAGAAACAAGAAACGAAAACCTTCACAGATGGCGTCGAAAAAGAAACTTTCCCGGCATTTTTATTGACGAAAGGCTCCTTAGACGCCGAGGAAGCCAAAAATTCTCAACAGAACGAGAGAAACATAACCTAGTTTGTTTTTTTCAATTTTTCTTTACCTGTTTCACACGATTGATGATCAAAGGATCATACAGAATTGGTTTTGTTTTTTTCATTTTAATTTTTAGCTGAGTTATTCTTGTTTTAATTAAATTCCTTTAAAGATTTTATTAAGATTTTATAAATGAACGAAAAAGTAGCCGACTCAACCAAAAAACCAAAGTCAAGAAATTTGTAAAAAAAATCACACACACAAAAACTAGCTGCACAAAACTGACGTGACGTGACGTGAACCTGCAGACATTACAAACGCAACGCAAACGTAATGAGACTGGAAAAGCAGAACTGCCATGCCTAGTGAATTTAAATGAATGGAATAATAAACAGAGGACAGACCTAGGAGAAAAAGAAATTCAGAATCAATGTTCTTCAAGATTACTTTTTAAAAGCACAATAGGGGTATTCATGCAACGTCGGAAAACTATCTTATACTATGTTTTCGAGATTACATAAATCAACTTGGTGTTTCAACCCCACAAAAAGAATAAAAAGGAAATTTATTTTGACAATATGCATATGTTGTTTCACTTTTTGTAATGGTTGGAGTGAGGCAGAAAGTTTCATGTATGTCATGTATGCCATTTCGAGTTTTAAAACTATTGGACCTATGAAGATTTAACAAGATTTATTTCAAATCTTCGAGATTAAAGCCTAGTACGCAGATCGGGAAAAATTTTTCTTTTCATACAAAATTTGTCCCAGGACAAATTTTGTCTTCAGTTTTTTTCCAGTCCGTACGCAGTTCACGTGCAAAATTGTAACATTTGTACCCGCTGTAGGGTGAAGTCTCCACTAAATTTTGCCAGGAAAAATAATGTTCGAAGCATTATTTTGCGGGAAAAATTTTGACAGGTCAATAATTTTGCACGATAAACACGATCAACTATTATTTATCGATAATTTTACAAAAAGAAAGAAAAAAGAAGAAAAACGTGAATTTTACGCGATTTTTCCATCGTTTTTGTAGAGATTAGAATTGTAGAGATAAAATTTGTCTTTTCCCGATCTGCGTACTAGGCTTTAGGAAATAACTTTGTATGGTAAAACTTCGGGATAGGAAATAAATTTGTATGGTAAAACTTCGGGATTTGAAGAAGATTTAGGTAAATCTACTTAAATCTCGGTTAAGTGGTCGGTGGAAACGTAGTATAAGTGCCTCAAAATGGAAAGACAAAATTTTCAATGATGGTTTTAAATGAAAGCTATAACATATATGGACCGCAGCTTTTTAAAGTTAGACATACTTTGTAATTTAGTTATGACTTTATACTGCGTTTTCATTAGAGCAAATGGGGTAATTTCGTTCAAAATTTCCAAATTCAATTCAAAATCATCTTATTTCCCTACAAATTCAAATTTCCAAATGAGGTAATTTCAACCAAATTTGTACGAAATTCGGTAGGAAATTACGTAAAACTTTTATGAACACACCCAAATGGAATCCATTCAAAGTGGATCCCATTTAAAATGACAGAATTCAATGTAAAAAAACAACAAAAACAAGCGACTGACAATCTGGACCGTCAAACAAAATTACGAAATTTGAAATGTGAACACTTTTTTTGTAATTTGCCTAATTATACCTCATTTCAGCTTTAATAAAAACGCAGTATTAAGGCTCTCCCAAACTAACGCGATTAATCGCTGCGACAAAAGAAAACAACAATAACAACACGTGGTTGTCAAACAAAACAACACGTTGTTGTTATTGTTTTCTATTGTCGCAGCGATTAATCGCGTTGGTTTGGGAGAGCCTTTAATATTGTAGTGAAATTAACCATAACGTTAAGCCTTAACTACATTGGCCACTTTTTGGAAAATTACAAAAGTAAAAATAGATTACGATTTCGATGAGATTTGGTGATTTTTGCTCGAAATCTAGATTTCGTTCCGGTGTGAATAGGCTAGGCTTTATTTTGATGCCAAAAGTCAACATGTTTGGTTGAATGGAAAACCTCATAAGGAAAACCACATAACACCGAACAAGGCTATACATTTAATCTGGCAGTACCTTTATTTTTTTTGACATCCATCACCATCAACGTCAACGACAACGAACGTCAAAGGACGCTTTGTCTAAACCATTTTTCTATAATTTTTTTAACAAAATTTTAAAAACATCAAGAATCCAGAAGCGATAGCAACTTTGTTATGGGTGGTTGTAGATGTACATTCCGAACATGTAATGTTGCCACTACAAAGTTCCCCCACATGTCCTTCTTCCATTACCCGGTGAAAAAAAAAGATCGCTTAGAGAAATGGATTCAATACGCTGACTTCGCCTGCATCAAAACCATGCCGGTCTCTCAAGCTAAAAACCGATCAGTATGTGCTCTTCACTTCAAGGATGAGTGCTTCATGAATTATAAAAAGAATAGGCTAACTCCAACGGCTGTTCCTACACTAGATCGCCTAAGATGTGGTAAAGTGCTGGACTACTCGGCAAGAAACCCAAAGCCAATTTCTATCCCCCCAACCAAAGATGAACATTTGATTCCTCCCCCAGGTGAGTTGGTATGGGGACAACTTCCGGAGTTTTGGAATACATACTCTACCATCTGCCCTGAAAACAGAAGCAGGCCGAATCAGATGAGAGATTTAAATGATTACACATCAGAACCCCCAGCGAAGAAACTGAAAACCATTGAAACACCGAGGATTCTCAATAAGGGAATTCGTTTGCTATCGAATGTCTCTTTGAATGATAACTTTGAATTCGGTGAAACCACAACTATCTCGTTGAGTGACAATGTATTCCCACAAGAAGACGAATGCGACGATGGTTCTGATGTGGTCGACACTTCAAATATAGATTTAGCTGAAGAACGTACCTGTGTAAATAATCGGACCTACTCAGAGGTTTCTAATGTCGATTCTTTCATAAATATTGAGGACGAAGTTGAGTTCCTCACCGTAGACCAGATCGATTCCGTTGAAAATACGGTCACCACACACAGCACGTTGGAGAGCACATGTATCGCATACGAAGCAGAAATGGTTCTTCTAAAAAAAGAAATGCAGATCCAAGAAAATGAAGCTGAAAAACAGATCGCTCAGTTAAAAGCGGCCCTTGAACTGACCAAGGAACAATTACAGCAATCGGAAAATATGGCTACAGCTTGGAAATGCAAAGTCAACGAGCTTGAGCAGAGAGTGACTGATTTGGAAACAAACAACCAGGAACTTCTAATAGCAAAAGCCGCAGAGCCGCCCCCACCACCTCCCAAATTTACTGCTACATCGTCGAGTTCGCTGTCGAAACCCCAGCTATTTAATGGAATCAAGAAGTATCTGAGCGCTTCGATGACGGCTTTGGTACGTATGGAGATGTTTGGCAATTCGGAGCGTCAATGGAAGCCTGATGAGAAGCAAGTTTCCGTTGAACTGTTGAAATTGGGTGAAGACGTATACAAATATTTTAGAGACGAATGGAGATTTCGACTACCTCCAAAGAAAATGGTTGAACAATGGACAAATGAAGTGGCTGAGGAGGACATCGAGGATTTGTGAAGATATTTTTTTTAGAACATTTTTAGTTTTAAGTTTTTAAAAAAACAAATGGTTATGTTAAAATATTTATAACATTTTGAAAGAAGAATTACGTGGGCGCAATGGGCCCACTCTTCAATAAAAATGATTTATGCCTGATTATTCCTTTTTTTATTTTTGGTTCTAAATAGCAAATGGCTTACACACTGTATTTTCAAACAAATTGTTTATGAAATTGAAAGTGTCGAATTTCGACACAGGACGATACTAGTTTATATAAAAGTTGGTGATCTGGAATTCGTGGCATGTAGTTAGCTTACATTATTCACGTCTGAGTCAATTTACCTTCCCTAATTATTTACGTACCTACCTATAGTTTTTAATTTTCATTTTCTCGCTTCAATTCCATTACAACATCAAAATCAGTTAACCGATGAAAATACTAGCAAGCTTCCAAGTAAAAAGGTTAAGATTTAATTATGTTGAAACATTTAAATTTGTTTCAGAAAATAAAAAAGACAAAAAAGTGTAATGTAAATAATGCAATATGTACTTCAGTTTTTTTTTTCATTGTTTTATCGCTTTTGTAATACCTTTGAAGTCTTTAAAAAGCTTTTACATATGTATGGAAAAGGGAAAGTTGGGAAATAGTACTTTTCCGGAAAAATTGAAAAGCTTGAATTCGTTAACAAGAGATATTAACAAAATAAGACAGCAAAGAGAAATTAACAAAACTTATAGTCTGTTCTTATAGCTTAGGAACTAGCAATGTTTTTGAGAAAGAATTTTAACAGTCCTGGTTCTTTAATATTTTGTCCCTTTCACTATCTCAGTTCGAATTGGAAAAATCTGGCGGGTGGGATGTGTTGCATTTACTTGGGAGCGGTATTTACTTTTCTAGCGGTAAGAAGAACTGCAGATTAAACAAATTACTTTAATAGAAATTAAAGAAAAATGTTTTAAACTCCGACGTTTACCACATCTTTTAGCACATTTACGCAAACATTTTTTTAGGGCATTCATGAAGTGTCTATCGTACCTACTTTACGATTTTACGACGTTCGTCGTAAAGTTTCCGACGTTGCATGAATACCCTTAATATATAAATCCGTGCTTTATCGTCCACAAAAGGCCGTTTTTTTTAAAGTTCTTGAAAAGAAAAAAGACAGATAGAGCAAATGGACCTTGTCAAAGGTGGATGAGAATATTGAGAACTATTTTAATTATTATATTGATTATTTTAAAAGGAAAACTTCAAACCAATAACTGTGAATAAAATTGGCTGCAACAGTGCAATACCAGACTACGGTGTAGTTGCTCTTTGTTCAGAATTTTAACCAAAAAATACATACCAAAACAAATAAAAAATACACGCTAGAATCGGATGTACCTGTGAATGTATGAGGTGAATTCAACTTTAAATACATGAATATAGATTTTTTCCATAAGAAAAAAACAGTAGTTATAAATAGAACCCGATCTACCAAACTCATAGCCCTGAAAATAGCCGTTTTTTTTATAAATTCAAAGTGGAATGACATTGATGTCGATTACGCAAATAACTATTATCGGTGTCATAATAAAATTATGACTGACGAGACACAAGATGGTGTTGTAGTGCTTTTGAAAAACACATTGAAATCCCTATCGTGTAATAATTAATTTTCCACTCTGATGAAAGTGAAAACGAAATATTTACTGTCACAGAACGAATTCACTTTCATTGGAAGCGCAACTAATTGTGTTTTTTTTTCTATCTCTAACACATTACACATATTAAACGTGCTCTGCTCTGCTCATAGGTGTAGAATAGGTTTAACGCTTTGACAAATTTGACAAATTTCAAGCGTTATAACGTGAGATAATTAAAATTAAAACAAACAACAGCAATATTTTGATGGGAGATATTTTTGTCGAACCTTAAATTCAGATCTTTGACGCGAGAGCAATGCATTCGTGATCATGAATTCGAAAGGTGCGGATCAAAATTGAAATTTAAATCTTAAGATCGAATTTAAAAAAAAAAAAATCTTATCCTTAAAGTATCGGCTGAATATTCATATTATATAACGGTTATAATGTTTATTCGTTTCGTAATTGTAACGGTTTTTGCAATATTATTTGTGCAGAAAGTTTCGTGTGCAGTAAAAAACGGCAAGAGTTCCTGGAAGGATTTATTTTTTGGCCAATGGGGATTTCAACGGGACTCGAGGTGTATGTGAATTTTAAATTAAATAAGTGATACGAGTACTTACATACATATATAATCGACATGAATGAGATCAGAAGGAATTAGGAACGTGGCTTAAAGGTTCAGCTCATAAGAGGATCATTAAAAGGAAAAAACCAAGTCATTCCGAAAACAAATTTTTTCTAGCTTTACTTGGACACAATTATACATGGAAACAGATAGTTCTATAAATCGAGTGAAATGAAATCGTAATTGAAAATCAAGTGATTTTGTTTTCAGCGTTTTACATCTTGCATACGATAATTATTCGAAACAAGTTTAATTCACTTCAAATTAAATTGAAAAACTTATTTTTAACCAAAATTTGCTTTAATCAGCCATAGGCTTGGTCAGCAGTTGATTTCGTGTTGCTATAAATAAATATTCAAAAGGATGAAAACACATATATTTGTATGTACAGGGTGTCCCCTAATTCGTGCGTGATATATTGGGGGTGATTCCTGGGATTATTTTATGAAAAAAATTTCATGGGCGAAAAATAGGAAAAAAAATTATTAAAAATTAAGGAAAATGTGCTCTAACTTTTTTCAAATAAAACATGTATTTAATTTTTTTTATTTTCGTCTTAAATCAAGTTCTTTGAAAGAACAGTTTTTGAGAAATTAAATTTCAAAATTAAAATTTTTGAAAAAAATATGTGAATTTTTTTTTTTCAAGTTCTTAAGTGGTTAAGTGCCACTGTTCTTTTAAATATTCTCTTCTATTACCAATTCTTAGTAAAATATTGAAAACCAGATGTAATAATAATAGTTTTTGAGAAATTGAATTAGAATTTTTGCCTGTACAATTTTTTTTTTAAACGATCCCAGGAATCATTCCCATATCATATACAAATTAGGGGACACCTTTTAAAAATTCGTAAAAATTCGTTGCTTCAAAAATGTTTGACAAAAAGTTCAGGGAAAATATCGTCAATTTTTCTAATTTTTGGAGGTCGTTGAAGCATATGGCATGAGAAATTTTATTAGTTTACTTTTTTAAAACAGCACTGATTTAGCAGTTCTCCAACACAAACGAAGGTCTAAATATGGGAGGAAGTAATTCTGAGTTCGTGTTCAAATTCAGGGCATCCAAAACCTACTTGAAAAAGTGCTAAGTTCTGTTAGTAAACTTCCCAAAACAGCCATCTGATTTGGTCCAATTTTATTTTTTTTTTATATGGACTTTGACAGAATTTTGGACTAAAATGGGTAGTTTTTGCCGCAAAAGAACAGAGGTTTAGTCAAGCGCGTCAATTTTTTAGTTGGGAAAGTACAGCCGAAGAAAACTTGTCATGTACTCGTTAGGCCCTTGCTAGTAAAAATTCGGTTCAATTTTTTTTCTTTTTTAATAAATGCAGTGTTTTTGATGGCATAGTAAAAAATGGCAAATTTTGTCAAGGGTTGAAAGTTTGCTGTAGGGAAAGTATAGACGCGGAAAACTGGGAAAATACTCGTAAGGTTTTGGTTTGGTTTAGTTTTTTTTTTTTTTTTTTTTTTTAATAAATGGAGTATTTGTACTGGGATATTAAAAATGACATGTTTTTGTCAAATTTAGTCAAGAGCTTGAAAAATTTTCGGTAGGGAAAATCCAAACGCGAAGCTTGAATGAATACAATACCTTTAGTAGGGGCGTGTAATAAAAACCACATTAATCATTGCTTCATCATTTGATATTCAGTCATAAACCGTAAAGATGTTTTAAACATGGCGTCGACACTTTTATTTAAAATCACGAAAATTCTAGTCTTTAGTTGGACCTTTGAAATTTATTTTTTTTAAATTAATTTCTTCATTGTTTTCGAGAATAAAAAATTTATTAAAGAATCTTTTTTATTCTTTTTAAGTTCTGCCAATTTTTTCCGTAGTTCAAGCTGGTGCTGGCACTTGCACAGCACCATCGGGTGAAATTGGAAATTGTATTACGAGCAAAGATTGTCTTTTAAGGGGTGGCATCCCCGCAGGGCCATGTGCTGGTGGCTATGGATTGTGTTGTGTATGTGAGTATTAATTTTTAAAATAAAAAAAATAAAATTTTCAAAAATTTTTTTAAAATAGTTATGCAAACATGTAATGGTAATATTCGGGAAAATTCAACCTATTTTGTGAATCCAAATCACCCAGATGTATATGATGGAACAGGAAGTTGTCAAGTGACTGTTCATAAAATTCATCCAGATATTTGTCAGCTAAGGTAAATATGTTAGAAAGACTGAGGGATTTGTCGAAATATTTTCTTATAAATCAAGAAAATTAAATTCCTATATACCATATGCTTCGTCATATCATGTCAACATCTCGTTTATGATATGTCCATTGAAATTTCAAACCAACATGAACTAGACATAAGCTGCAAGCAATAGTAACATACGTGTATGACGAGATGCTTCCTGTGCAGAAGGCATATCGTCGCTTTGGAAGAAAAACGACACATTTCAACAAATATCATTTTTCAAAAATAGGCAACAGAAAATTAAATGAAAATTTAATATCAATTAATCTGTTAAAATATCAAGACCACGCAATAGCTCATTAGGTTCCAAAGTCTATGGTATTTTTCCAACTGATAGTTAATCTTTTTTTCACAAAAATGCTATGTTAGATCAAAAACTTCATTTGTTGACGCAGCGTTGCCGCCCGAAAAAGAATAAAACTGCCCAATTTTCTGAAAAAAAGTGCCATTTATCGTGCCATATGAAAAAAACCACAAATTCCTTTATTTTGTTGAAAAAAAAAGTAATTAATTTTATCACGGAGTGTAATGCATCATAAATAAAATGCACACTTCTTAAATTGTTTTGAGAGCTAAAAAGACTAAAAAATCTGATTTCTTTAACATTTCTTAGATTATAGAAAAAAAAAAGATTGGAGAAAAAAAAATTCAAAATCGGAGGAGCATTTTTTTTTGTAATTAATTTTTTATACATACAATTTTGTAAACATTTCCAATTGGTACACAATTTTTTAGTATTTATTTATGTTGAATTAAAAATTAAATTTCGAAACAAATTATCCAACCGTTTTTGAAATATCGAATTTTCAAAAAAAAAAAAATTGAAATCTGTTTTTAAAATCCAAAATTTGTTTTATTTGAAAATTTTGATATGCAGTACAATTTAAACTTTTGAGAAGCTATTGTATAAAAAAATTTATTTAAATCGGTTACACACATAATGTGATATGTAGTCTAAAATAAAGAAAATGGATCTATAAGAGGTACCTACTGTTAATAATGGTTAACTGTAAATTTTGTTTTTGGTAGATCATAGACCATACTAATATTAGTTATTGGAACAATTTTAATAAAATTCGTAGGAGTTGTTTTCGGGAAAATTTATATATTCTGCAACGGTTTTTTGATACTTATATGGAAGGTACCGTTAATTTTGACTATAAGAAAAATTTTTGTTCAAAATATTTTAGAAAAAGCTAAGCTCATTCACGATTCACGGTCGAGCCAAATGGCTCGATGCTAATTGGACTGGTGGATTTATAACCTGCTGAAAGTCCAAATGACACGGCCGAACCCATTCACATTATGCAATTTGGATCGGCCAAGCCATTTGGCACTATTGTGCCGCTCGGTACCAAGATTCATAAAAATCAGCCAAATCGTTTTCGAAATATTTGGTTTTCAAAAAAAAATTGAAACTTTTTCTAAAAATCCAAAGAAAAGTTTTTTGAAAATATTGGTAAACAATACATTTTTAATTTTTCAGAAAATACTCCATAAAAAAATATCATAATCAGCCTTACCTACTTTTAGAGAAAAACGAAAATAAGAAAAATGGTTCTATGGGAGGTACCATTTAAAACAATTTTTTTGGAAATTTAATTTTCACAAAAAGGTAGCATATACCTAATAAAATTTATTGTTTTTTTTTTTTAGAAAAATCTTTCGAGCCATTTTTGAGAAAAATAAGATTTTTTAAAAATACTAAAAAAAAAATAATTGGCAGGTACCGTTATTTTTAGTCCTGAAAATAAAATGAAAAAAACGTGTCGGGGGAATGTCCCAAAAATACTATATACGTTCTCCCAGTTTGATCAAAATCTCGAGTTAAATTTTTTTAAGAATCCAAAACTAGCCATATAGTACCTATGTATAGCGCAAGTAAAAATCAAAGGATAAATCATTTGGTCTACTCGTGCATTTTAAAAAAATATGAGTTTTTGTCAATTTTTTACGAAATTTGGACCAACAAAAAATTGTGCCATATTGATCTTTTTCGTGCCACCGACCGATTTGTGTCGTTTTTCTTCCAAACCGACGATATGTCCTAAAAGGTCATAAATAAAATAAAGAAGGTACTTAAATAAATTAAACTAAGTTGCGTTTTTCAAATGACACATAACAGACGTAAAACTTTAAAAAATAAATTTTATATCATCAGCAAATGGGTTTGTAAGCTCCAGTTTATTCACTCTCTATTAAATTTAAAGTCATCATTAAAACTGAGAAATTTTCTGACTTTATCTATAATTTTATGAATGTAATTTTTTCTAGAAAAATTAAATCTGTTACAGAGTGAACAAATTCGACACATTTGATTTTTCTTATTCTTGGCCTTAAATAAAAATAATAATAATTATTTATTTGTTGACTAAGTGGACCTTAGAGTTTTTTAAAGAACTTATAAAAACATTTCATGCTTTGCTTTCTTACAGACTAGACCTAGATTTATTTTCCATAGCCCAACCGGAGGCGCTGAATCATATTTGCAACCAAGATCAACTCCTTATATCCGGTGGAAGTCCTGCACCTACAATTTGTGGCTCTTCAGCTGGTGATCATAGTAAGTTTAATTAATAACTCTTTTCAATAAAACTTTGCAATCATCAAATTTTTAGTGTACATTGATGCTGGTCTTGGACAGAGTAATCCCATTGTAATATCTGTTATAACAAGTGGAAGTTTTCCGCGACTTTGGCGAATTCGCATTTCTCAAATTCACTGTGGCGGAATATATCGTGCTGATCAAGGCTGTTTGCAATATCACACCGGAATAAGTGGTCGAGTGAAGAGTTTCAATTTTAACACAGTATCAGGACGTCAATTGTCAAATCAGGATTACAGTATTTGTGTGAGAACTGAACGAAACTTCTGTGGAATTCAATATAATGCTTGCATGGATCAAGGTAATTATATTTCTTTAAATATTAGGTTTGTGTCTTTGCTGATTTTATGATATAATTTTGTTATAGAAAACAACCGATCGCGATCGTTCACAATATCGGGAAATTCAAATACTCCAGTTATGTCGATGGTTGGAAGTGGGACAACCCAAGTTCAGACAAACACTTGTCCCAATGACTGGCTTCTGATTGGTTGTATAAGAGTTGCTGATCGTGTTCCACCAGCAAACGCTTGTGAAGATCGTGTTTGTGGTGGTACTTTCAATGCTGAAGTTAGCCCCGATCAAAAGACTGTTCAAAGTGAGTTTTGTTATCATGATAATTAGGATTTTAGTTATTTTTTCTTTACTTTAAATTGTTATGTAGCTAGCGTTCGTCCCTTTCGATTGTATTTCCACACCGATGGGATTGAAGCTCCCTTAGATGTAGACAATCGTGGTTTCTGTCTGGACTATGTCCAGCAACCTTGTACAAATGGTTAATCGTTATGAATTCAATAAATTTAAGAATAGCATTAGATATTTTTTTACTAGATTTTTATAGATTTTAAGATTTCAGTAATAAACATTTTTTATGAAATTAAGAAATCGCAAGGTTTTAATCTAGGATGAGTATACAATAGATACATAATTTTTCGATGAATTTTCAACAACAACCTCGAGGTTGTTTAAAAAAAATATAACCATTGCTTGCTTGGCTTGAAAAGTTAATGAAACAAATTTTTCTTTTTTAATTATTTTATAACTTTTATTTTCTTAGTTTTAAATTTCTTAATTTTAATTTTTTTTCATAACTTACAAAGATATTTAATCGTTTTTTTTTTTTTTTAATTATAAATTTAAATTTAACAAAACATAATATAATATAATAAAACAAAATTTAATGTGATGTAGCATTAAATAATTTCATAATATACAAAATAACAAAGAAAAACTAAAAGAAAGAAAATTAAAAACAAATGGGGTCCTAACATAAAAATCCACATCCAACACTTAAAATTTAATAATAATGATTTTTTATATATCAAATATTTTCTCATAGTGTAGTGTAATAATTGAATAGGTAATACTTTGAATTCAAAAATAAAAAAAAATTAATAAACTGGAAAGGTAAGTTTTTGTTTTTAAATTTAATTTTAATAACGAAATAATTAATGTATGTATTTGATTTTCGAGATTTGTTTAATAATGATTCTCAGAGTGTTACACTACTTTTATTAAACCTAATTTTATAAGGCATGCAGATATGTATCTATGGGTGATTGCAAATGGCAATTTGAGTGGATTTATGAAAGTCCAGAATGGAAAACTCAATTCGGACAACACAGAAACTTCTGAGATCGTTTTTTTAGTTTTTTTTTTAATATTTTTTTTTTTTCGTTTCGATTTATTTCTTTTAGGTTCATGTAAATCCATGATGAATGATAATTCGATTGGTTCCGCTGGCTGGTTGATTTTATGGCGTTGATAAAATGAAAAATTGATAAGTAGTAGGTACTTTTGATGATACTATGATTGTAAGTGATGATTGTTGTAAACGCTTAAATGATGATTAAAGATGTTATCTGCTAATATGTTTTGATTAAGGACGCAACATGTTGCTTTTCTTCTTCAGTAAGGCCATTCTTTAACGTTCGACGCACTGAAATATTTAATAAAGTTTGTATAAGTATTTATTAAAATATAGAAATTACAAAAAAACAACATATAACATAACAACATAAAAATTATTAATAAAGCTTGCAGCGTTATTATTATATATTTGGGAAAATATTTTTAAGGCATCATTATTCCTGCCTAAATAAATTACATATATATATTGCTTTATATTTTACAGCTTCACAATAGTGTATTTCAAGAATAGTAGGGTTTTTCTTTTACTATTTTGGCTACACCCAATCATCGATATTAATTTTGTTGTTACTAAAAATACAATATCGTCGGTTCGGAAGAAAAACGACACAACTCAACAAATTTCATTTTTCAAAGCAGGCAACAGAAGATTGAATGAAAATTTTAATTCCAATTAATCTGTTTAAATATCAAGATTACGTAATAGCTAATTGTGTTTAAATTATTGTAGTAAAATCTGGTATTTTTCCAATTGATAGTTGTTCTTTTATTCGCAAAAATGCAATGCAAGCTCAAAAATTTCATTTTTTTTGTCGTTGTTCTGCCGATCCGACGATATGTTCTTAAAGAGTTTGTTTTAAATACCATCTAGTACTCTGCCAGTACCAATTTAAAAAAATTTCATCAACTATTAGACTTTTCTCGATATTTTTTACTAAAAGACTGTGGAAAATTTCAACTCCCTTTGTGGAAACGTGTTTAATTTTAAGTTATTTTAATAAATTGTTTCACAGAGTTTTTCTGTATTTCTTAGACCGAGTTTTTCATCAGCGACGAGTTAAACCAGAGTTTATTATATCTGGCCATAAATTTAAGTTTACTTAAGAAACCGTTTTTTCTTAAATATCTCGGAAGATAAAATATCAAAAGCATATGTTTAGTAAATGTCGTGATCCACCTCATTAAATTTGGTGAGTTAGTTCGGGTTTAACTTTAATTTCGCACTGAAAAACTGGGTCTTTATTAATTAACATAGTATAGTAGATGAGAAGGTAAGAGAAATTAATATATCACTGAAATTGCTGAAATTGCACCTCTCAAGTATGTGCTATTTCACGAAACGAAAGAGTTGATGTACAAACCCTTATTTATAATATTTAAGATAAACAAGCACTTTATATTTTTTTGGAATTAACTAAAAAACTGACAATTTATAAAAATACTATAATATGCTGTTTACGCAGCCCCGTAGAGCCAGGGCCCTTTTATTAATAATATTTTCGGCAGGAGGGGAATAAGTAATACAAATTTCTATTGAATTTAAACGGGTAAGACAAGAGGCACTTTTAAATGATAAGAGAGAGACTCTTGAAAGATTCGTCACTTATTGTTTGTTGTTTATTGACTTTATTTCTTAGTACATATAAGATAAAGATCTTTTGAAAAGATGTACAAGCTTAATTTAATACTTTTTATCATACAACTGCATCCAATGCAGTTTAAGCTAGAGGTTGACCAATTTACTTTAAATTTGGTACAGACCATTTTTATTTTATTCCCAAGAAGGAAAATTCGAACTTTTGTTTCAGCTTATCTAAAACGGTTATTTTTTTTTTTAATTTTCTCGAAAACAGGTGCAAAAAAATGTATTAAATACCGTCCTGTAATAAGAAATTTTCAGATTTTTGTCATAAAATTTACGGAGATGTGTTTTGAAGTATTTAATAACTTATTGACCTCTGGACCGTGCTTTAAATACTTCAAATTGTACAAAATAAAGACGTTACCAATAAATTCCTATATATTTATGGAAATATAGGGTTCTGGCGTTTTTTGAGAAAATTGTGATATTTTTAAATTATTCAGGTATGTATGTATTATAATTTTAAATGCTCAACCGATTTAGTAATGGTTTTGCAATTTGGTGCATTTAGGTATTTCGAAACATGTAGATGCATATATACATATATTTTTAAATTTTAAAATAACTTTTGGTTAAAAAAAAAAAAATAAACCAAAAACTAATTTTTAGAACTGCATATTTTTTTTGTTCAATTTATTGTGTAGATTAATATTTCCCAAATAGTGAATCCCCCGTTCCGAAAAATAAACTTAATTAATACACCAGTGTACCCAACGAAACTATTCAAGTGTACCAAATTTAATTACATAATTTTCGTCAAGAACTAGGGTGAGAAATGATTCTGTGACGCCAATATTCAACAAAGGAATTAGTTTCTCTATCTAAACATATAAGCCTGCTTAAGTAATTCATTGTACTCCATGTGAGATTCAATAACTTATACAGGTACTAAACAAAAACTTCAACATAACGTAACATAATAGCCCAATCGACAGGAAACATATTTTGATATAAAGGTTTAAATAGATTAACGGACTTACGGACACTAAGTAATATTTCAATCAGGGGCTAAATTAAAATTTAATTAAAAAAATTCTAACAATTTTTATGAATTTTAAAAAGCAAAAAAATTCTGTTTGTTACTTTTTCTGAAAAAATTTGTATTTTAGACGAAAAAATATGAAACCCCCTGTAGATCGCACTATTTTTAATAGCGTTGAGAAATTCCTCTAAGCAAACAAAAAACTTGAATGATGGTTAATTTGTTCAAAATATAAGACCTTTGCAAGGAAAAAAGTCATTTGGGCCAGACCTTCATCATTAAATCCCAGTCAAAAACTTTGTCTTGTATTAAAAAAAAAAAAAAATATTTACATTATGCAAATTCCTATCGACTGGGCTTAACATAAACTTAAGAGAGCTTCAAAATTATTTCATGCATGCGGGAAAAATATTTTTTTTGAAGTCAGCACAAAAAAAGGGCAATTAAAAGCAAAAAACAAAATTCAATCTTTTAAATTTGTTTGTGTTGAAAAAACTAACCACATTTTAGTGTAAGAGCTAATTTATTTCTACGGCGATGGCGCCTTTTCCATCGTGAATCCTTCTCTCGTTCGTGATCTCTTCACTATACCCAAACGTATTTGAATTATTGTAATTTTTTAAAAATAGTATTGTAATTGGATTCGACCAATAAATAAAAATTAATAAGAAAATTCATGAATGTTAGAGAGAATTTCGAATAATTTTGAAAAAATGATTTTTTGAAAGTGAGCGTAATGAAAATGAGTCTGAATTAAATTTTGAAAATGTCAAAATGGTTTTTGAAGAATTTGGAGAAAAAAGGGAGACAATAGACGAAGTCGATAAATCTGCAGGATTCTATATACTTACATGATTTTCGATCGGCGTGTCGTGTACGTTTTCTTTCACGTGGCGTCGGTCGTGGTCCTGATGTTTTTGTTGCTGTTTTCACCAGGGATTCTAGAATTTCATCATCACCATCGGTGAAATTATCATCGTTTTGTCTGATAATCGGTGAGCGAAGACTTTCTGCACCTCTTCGACGCCGAGTTAGTGTTCCATCAAGACTGGCATTACCTGGGCTAGGAGATCCAAGAAGTTCTCTGTTTTGAAAAAACAGAAAATGGAATTATATTATTATATTTTTAGTTAATAATGATTTCAGCATTAGCAAAATTACTTTAATTCAGCATCAGCTCGATCTTCTTTGGTGCGGAATTTTCCAACATCGATGATCATTTTACCTCTGGTCTTATTTCGTTCACGATGATTTGCCTTCTTTTCGATTTGTTGCTGAACCCGTTCTCGTGTCGTTCGGTATTCTAATGCAAATTCCGAGACAATTCGACAGAATTCATTTGGTTTTGATTCTGCTACACTATGTTGTGGCACACCCAGCCACAAAAGGAACTTTCGATACCTATATTTTTGAGAAGAAAATAAAGGAATTTCATAAATTATTGTATATATTTTTGTGGTTATATAAAGATCCAAAATCTCTTATATACCTATTGATAATTCTTCTATGAACAATTTGTAAGATGATTATCCTTTCGGCACAATCAGCTAAAAATTCCACTAATTTTTGTTTCAGCTGTGGCGGACAATCGTGCTTAGCAATAAGTTTCAGTCTATCCCATGATGACTTGCATTCAGTCTCCAATTGTATTAGATTATAAGCCAAATCGGCAAAATCTGCCTTCGAGGCTCGAGTAATTGGACCGATTTCTGAATATAAATCAGTTGTATCTGTACACGTTTCCATAACCATATGACACAGGTGATGCAGTAGCGAGTGTTTGTGTACAGTGTCTTTTACTTCAGGTACCTTTTTGAAAGAAGAAAGTCATAATTTGGAATAAAACTCGGTATACTGACATTGCAAAATTAAGAAGATACAACTTTTCTTTAAAATAAATGTTTTAAAAACTATATTTTTCAGTAAAAATTTTTTTGGTTCATAGGTACCAAAAAATATTTAATGATTTATATCGGCTGACACAATTTTTATATTTTGTTTGTAAATTGATGAAAACCTATTTCACTTTTTAAGAACAATGATTTACAGACCCTTAAGTAATAACCTACCCCTTTGGGGCTTCCTTCAGATATATATGATCTGAAGTACGTACAGTTATTTTACAGGCAAACTTAACTTTATTTTGAAATACATACATACATACAAAAAATAAGGATTTGATAGTTGATTTAATTAACGCCAAGTTTTGATAGTATGTATATGCATGTGTGTATCTACAGGGGCAGGAACATAACTCCCCAGGACATAAGTCCATTATGGACATAAGTATGTCTCACCTCAATGGGACATAAGTCCACACTTATCGATGAATGTCCCACGTCCCACCCAAGTGGATCATAAGTCCACAATTTAACTAAGGACGTATGTATGTCCCACCCAAGTTACATCGTTTTTTGGCGTGTATACAAAATATGGAAACAACCCCCCCCCCCTCCCCCCTCTGCCTTACAAAATTTCTGCACACGGGCCAGCTTCTTAAAAAACAATCAAAATTTTTGTTAGGAATTTTGTATTATTTAATAGTTTGTTGGTTATTAGGTGTGATAATTCGAATTTGTCTTTTATTATTTTCTATGTTTTTTTTTGCAGCTTTGCTAAGTATATATCAAATTAGAGAAGCAGCCCCTCCAAAACGGATTCAAACTTTGTATGAAGAGTTTTTTGTTTGCTTAATAAATTGTCGTTGATAAGTTGTGATGGTCTAAAATTTTTTCGTCTGATTTGTATATGTTTTTTTTACAATTTTGTTTAAACATAGAAAACATTGCATGACAAAATTATTGTTATCATGTAACAGCTAATTATTAAACAATATTTATTAAATATAATAAATTTTAACCTCATTTCGAGGGGCGGGTTTTATAACTTCATATGAATTTAGCAAAAAAAACAAAAAACATAGAAAACATTGCACGGCAAAATTAAAATTTTCGCCTAACAAACAGCAAACTAGTAAGCAATTCAAATTTCATTTATCTAATTAATCTTAACCACTTTTCCGAGGCTGTGCTTTGCTAACTTACATACATATATGAATTTAGCAAAAAAAAAAAAAAAAGAACATAGAAAACATAGCACAACAAAATTTAAATTATCACAATTGATTGACGACTAATAAATAAAAAACATTCAATCTAAGAAGTTTTAACCACCAAACAAAAAACATAGAAAATATTGAACGAAAAATTCGAAATTATAACAACTATTTCACAGCTAGCTATCCACTTAACCACTTCGATGAATATTACTTCGCTAACTTGACATTAATTCAAATTTACTGAATATTAGTCTTTTGGAGCATTTATTTATGTGAAGGTACACTTTGTGATTTCTGAGTGGGTAATCAAACATAACCCGCAAAACAGTTAATTTTGCAAACTAAATCTTCTGTCAGCTACTGCACTAAATTTAAAGACCGAATTCAGAAAAAATTGGTCGTATGTATACACAGATTCTTATTCTAGTACCTTGGCTAAATATTCAATTTGAAAGCCTTTAACTGGCGCTCCATTCAAAAATATTCCCACTGACAGCAATGTTGACAGAATACATTTGAAGGTACGATTTTGGCGAAGAAGTTCAATTCCTTGCTTTAGATCCATCAGAGGTTCAGCTATTTCTTTCTAAAAAAAAAGAGAAAAATTATATCAATTTTGTTCATGAGACTTATATTTCTAATATTTTTTTTTTTAATAACAGTATATTATTTTTTTTTTATAAAATTAAATATTAAAACTTACCTCACTATTCTCAAAATCCAGTCGGAAAGCCCATAGCTTTAGTCTTGCAGCAAGTTCTGATATTGAGGCTAGTGTTAGAAGGAACTGTTCAGCACTACCGAGTGGAAGTTCAGGATTTGCCATCTTAAAATTATAACAAAAAAAAAAACAACAACAAATTTTCGCAACCCTTGACTTGAAAATAATTTTTTTTTTTTGAACCATACTTGAGCTTCCTGAATCTTTCCACGTTCTTCATCCGTTGGCAACATATTTAGCAGCTTGTCAATGCCTTCTCGTGTAACTACAGTGGCATCCATTTTTAATATCGCTGCCTTAATTGCTCTTGGTGGTGGCAATTTGGTCATTGCAATATTTATCGCATTTGATCGTTTATGATCCAAGACGATAATTTCTTTGTTCTTATTCATTTCTTGTTGTTTCTGAAAATTCATCAAATAATTTATTAATTAATTTGGAAAAAAAAATACTCAGACTTTCTATAAAAATAAAAACAAATATGTGGGGACATTTTAGTGCACATTGTGTCGAAAAAAAACAAAAACTACAAACAACAACTACTTTATAATGATGTATTATTATAAAATGGTGTTTCTATTGTGCAGGAGTGTGTATTTGCTTAGTAAAAAGAAATCTATTAATATTAAATAGAAATTTTGTTTTTATAACAAAAATCTATATAAACATTAAAAATAGTTCATTTTTTTAATAGAAATCCAATAAATGTTTACTATATAAGAATATAAATAAAAACAAATATACAGGTAATAAAGGAGACAGACAGCAGAAATTGTAGAATGTTTATTTATGTAATGCGACCCTTACACTATCAATTATCTGACGCTAGTGTAATAGTTTTTTTTTTTATTACATTTCTGTAAAAAATGTCATGCGTATTTTGAGGAATATTATATGTTACGATTTTTTTAAATATTTTTAATATTTTACAAAAATTAACAAACTTATTCATACTTTCTACACGACAGAACAACCAAGAAGAACAAACAAAAGAACATGTATTTTCATTTAAACTGCACTCACCTCCTGTTATAAGGTTATTTTGTTTGCATTATTATATAATTTTTATTTATATATAGAATATTTTTATTAGTTTTTATGTATAGATTTTATTATTTATTTATATCAATTTCAGTTGCATACATAATATGTATATAGTCCAGTAGAATAATGCGTGAAAGTAGTAAAGCAAATAGTAAAATTTAGTTTTAATTTTTATTTAAAGTATAGTAAGTGTTATTAATAATTTAAATTTAAATTAATTTAAAGTGTGTTATTAAAAAATTTTATATTTTAATTTTGTGAATTATAATTTATATGGTAATGGACAGAGTGATATTATTATTAATTGAAATTTTAATAAAATGCTTTTACTTAAAATATAACCTGTACAAATAATAATTGTTTATTATTTTGATTATAAGTGTGTTACATTACCACATCTATTTATAAATAGGCTCAATTATTTTCTCATTCATGAAAAAAAAAAACTAAAAAGTCGATCAAGAGAACTTAAAAAATCGTTAGAATGTAAAAGAAAAATAATTTTGTACACATAATAAAGTTTTTTAAAATCGTTAGTGTTAAAAAAAAAAATAATTTTGTATACATATATTTTTAAAAGTTGGTAGGCCAATTAAAATGCGGAGTTAAAAATTCAATTAAATATCATAGATCCTGGTTTGAAATATCGAATTAAAAAAAAAAAAACGTTGGCATTTCGTCGTTTTTAACCTGAACATTTGTTTTCATAAAATTTTGATACGCAAATTTAGAAGCATAACAAATTAATTTAAATAGGTTAAGCCGATAATGATAAATTCAAAAATCAAAATAACTATTAAGGGAGGTACTTTTAATAACGACTTGTGGTAAAATTATTTGCTTATAGAAGGTATGTAAAATGTATATTTTTAAATATCGAGAGTCATTTTCAAAAAAAATAAAATGTTTTTTACTTTTTTTTTTTTTTGGTTTCTTGAAAGTCGTATGTAATAAGTAGAGTCGTTGCCGTTATTTTTGGGTATGTAACCAATTTATTTTTAAATCTTTCAAAATATTGAAAACCTAATATTGCTACCAAGTTTAGAAACATTGATTTTCAAAATACATATTGAGTTAAAAAGAAATTGAAAAAATTCTTTTTTAAATCTATATTTTTTTTTTCGAAAATTTTGTTACCTAGAACAATTAAAATTCAATCATAATAATGACAATTTTGGAAATATTACCCATATAAAAAAAATTGATCAAAATCAGCATAACAGAATAGAATGCTGCAACTGGAGCCGCATCTGAAACTGGAATAGCTGTCAAAAACTGTGGTACGTTATTTTTTTTACGTGCCGAAAATGCAGCTGTACAGCCTTAAAAATATTTTGAAGAAAAACAAAACAATATTCTTGTGCACAAGCTCAGAATTCACATTTTTGATTTTCAATATTTTTCCTTTTTTTTCGCGACACAAATAAATACAATATTTGTATCCGACGCAAACTGTTGTTTTTTTTTGTTCATATACAATTTGAAACGTCAAAAGTACGTGAAAATTTTAAAGTTGGCGAACTCTTCAGGCAGCGGCTGTAGCTCCGTATGCGGCTACGTTGGGTTGTGTTCACAACATTGAATTTGTGTATATTCAATATTTTGACAGCTATTCCAGTTGCAGCTCCGTCTCCATTCTCTTCAGGCAGTAATGCTGGTACTATTTGTTAATTTAAAATTAAGTTTAGACTCAATAAAAATTTTATATATGTATGTTACCTTTACCGATTTTTGAAAGCTTAATACATATTTTACTTATTTTATGCGAAGTAGTAAGTAATTCAAAATTTTAAAATATATAATAAGGTAAAAAAAAAAACAAACCTTAGTCATTAAATCTTTGGCTCTTGATTCAAATAGATGCTCTAGTTTTTGTGTATCTACATTTGATTTTGGTAGTTCATCCCAAATTGTTTTACCAATTGCAACGGGAATCATATCTTCTCGTACTTCCTTCCAGAAAAGTTTTACCTATAAAAGTTTTTAAATATAATATAAGTTAGAATCTGAAAAATTATAAAAAAAAAAATGGAAAAAATATCAAAACCATATGAAAACTCAAAACCAATTGCGATTTAAAAATTTTAATCCTTAATCAAAAAAATAAAAAATCCGGAGAAAGATTTTGAAAATCAAAAAAGAAAAAAAAATGTGATTTGAAGTTTTTATATAATAGTTCTAGACATTTTGAACAAAAAAAAAATTAAGACCAAACTTACCGTCTTTTTGTTCTTTTTTACTGTCGACGAACCACTAACATCACCATTAATGGAATTATTTAAGCTACTACTATTACTATAATTGCCTTGATTATAACTAAACATAGGTGGAACCAGATTTGTTAATGGCGGTGGCATATTCATTGGTGGTGGGCAGACTATTTGTCCAATCATCATTGGTGGCGGAACACCTTGAGGTGGTGGCGGTGGTGGTATACCACCACCTAAGCCACGTGGTGCAAGTACATCTTTTTCATCTTCTGAATTTAAATCGGTGAAATCCATGTCGCATAGATTTAATGGGCGATCCATACTTTTGACCAATTCTTCCCAATGTAATTCATTTTCGGATTTTTTTGGATCAGCTTTTTTGATTTCTTGATCAACACTTGATGATCTGGAATAAAAAAAAAGGACATTCATATCAATCTCATAAAAAACAAAAGAATTTATTTGTTGAGTAACTATATATGGAAAGCCTTAAAAAAAATTCACATTGAAGTTTGAATAAAAACGAATTCTTATTCTAGACGAGTTCGAAAATCAAGTCCCTAAATGTTCATATGCTAAATTTTTCCCCCTATTGATTTCCTTCAAAAAACAAAAAAAAATTATCCACAAATTTAAATTTGAAAAAATCCTTTACCTGCTTGATATTAAACAGTCACGTAAGAAAATTGAAAAATTGGTATTTCAAAGTTAAATTTAGATTTCTATTTTAACTAAATGCTATTTGATAAGCATAGGCCAATGACAAGGATATTGGTGATAGATTCAACTCACCAAAATCTAAATCGTGAATCAAAAACGATAAAGAAATAAACTTTTTTTTTATAAAATGTTTGTTAGTGGATAAAAACTTTAAAAATATGTAGATATATATTCATGTCGATTATGAAATCTGAAATAGTGGATCCGCAGTGATTCTCAGTATATCATTCTCTTTTCTTTCCACTTGAAATCGATGAAGAAAAAAGAGAGCAGTATAGTGTTTCACTGCGGATGCAGTTTTGCGGATTCGACATGATTATATATTTTTGATTCCTGCCGGATATATCTATCTTTGCAATACACTATTTAGAGATTTAAAGCAAACCTCCGTCCAAATGAAATGACGTTTAAGGTTGTACCTGTACAATACAGGTACATAACAAAATAAAAATAAATAAAAAAATTACGTATACGTCCCAGTGTACCATTTTTTTTATCATTTATAAAATTCATTAAAGAAATACTAAAATTTTTTTTCTAACGTCAGTTAATATGTTAATGCTGATTTCGTGTTAATGTTGCGCTCACAACTATTATTCTGTTTATAATAGTTTATATTTTTACTGTAATTTTATTTATCTAATCATTGTAAAAATATAAACTATTATTTTTGTTTTTACTGTAATTTTATTTAACTAATTATTTATAATGTGTAGTAGCCGTGGCGTGATGGTTAGTGCGATGGACTGTCCATGGAGGTCTAGGGTTCGATCCCCAGCCTCGCCACCTATTTATTTAAAAAGAAAAAACGGCTACTGCCTCTTGCGAGGAATTGACAAAACCTCCAAGAGTATCTCCTGTCACAGAAAAGTGCCGCTCGTTAGCCGTTCGGATTCGGCAATAAACTGTAGGTCCCCTGCAGACACGCACACAGGAATGGTTGAGAGTTGTAAGTCATTAGGCCCTAGTTCTTCATGAGCTGTTGTGCCATCAAATTTATTTATTTTTTTTTTTTAATTATTTATAATGTAATAGTTTTGTATTAATTTTTTTTTCTAGTGTATGTCTTCAAGTATTTTGTTTTTGCTTACTAACTACTAACACTGCACTAAGTGATGAGCCAGATGAACACTTATGTTGTGTTGGCAAATCTTTGGTCGCAAGATGTCACTAGTACTAAGCATTCTTCGTTTAGATCTTATAGTGTGAAAGAATAACGGTACATCAGGTATTTCCGAATAAATATTTTTTATTTAATATATTTAGTGTAATTTTAAGCGTCCAATATTTAAGCAAGCATCGTGATCTCGTTTTTCTCAGAATGGTGACCAAAAAAAAAAACAAGACTACGAATTTTTAATAGAAGACCAAATTGAAACCTAGCATGTAAAATAATTTTCTGGTTCCAGTACCTACCTCAACAAGTATAAAACTCAATAATAGAATATGTCCGATCTTGTTTAAAATTTTATCAAAAGATCGAAATACAAAAATCACACCATGTTAAACTGTCATACTTTAAAATAAAGTCCATCTAATCTTATCGAAACACACCTGCCTCAGCCTAAGGGTAATAATGCAAGGTTTATCGTGATAATAAAACCATTTTTTTTTTTGCATTATGGAAACAAAAAGTTTAGAGGAAATCAAACTACGATAGTAAATAAACAAAAAAAAAATCCAAAAATATAATGATAAATAATACAAAATAAAAGAAAAAAGTAAAATATGACAATCTAATCTTCATAATTTTTTGGTAAAAAATTATGAAGATGCATACATAGGAAAACTAAAATAAGTATGTGTGTATAATAAATATGATAAGTTGATATAGAAATAAATTCAATAATAAGATAAGAAATACCTACGCACATCGGATTATTATTTTTTTTTTTAATTTTTAAAGATTACCATAATTTGGACAGGTGTTTTTTTGGTATAAAAGTTAGAAGCAATTCTTTTAAACCCCATCAATCGTTTATTACTTTTGATAGTACTCAGAGGTAATGAAAATATTAAAAAGAATAAAATAAAGTTTTGTTTTTAATTATTGTACTCATATACTCACTTAAACTTAAAATAATTTTTTTTTTTTTTTAGTTCTCAAGCCCAACATTTTTAAATCAAAATGGATGTAAGTTTAATAAAAATTCTCAGTAAAGCTAGTGTGAATTATAGCTAATGTAAATCTTTGATCATTTTAGTTCGCTACCGCCCAAGAAAAAGCAAAGTCTTTCACCAAGAAGCCAAGCGATGCTATTTTCTTGGAATTCTACGGACTCTACAAACAAGCCACAGTTGGTGACTGCAACATTAGCAAGCCAGGTGCTTTGGACTTAAAGGGCATGGCTAAATACGAAGCCTGGAACAAGAACAAGGGTATGTCATCTGATGACGCTAAGGCCGCTTACATCAAGACATACGAGAAGTACGCTCCACAATACGCTTAAATAATAATACTGACAAGGAAAATGTGAAAATGATTAGATGAGTATTTTGTAATGTACAATGTATCAAAGCTATTTCTATAATCATGTTTGATTTGAAGAAACTGTTAAGACTGTATATTTGAATAAAAAATCCTGATTTAAAAGAAGTATTTTTTGATATTATCATTCCGATTAGGGCTGAATTATATAGTTGTAGGAATAAGAGAGTAATGTGAATGTATTAACACATTTTCAATTTTCTCTAAACTTAAAGCGCAAAACGAACTTAAAACTTTGCGAATTTACTAATTTCCAAATTAAGATGAAATTCAAACGTCTGTCGTCTACTAATGCATGGTACCTTTTTTTCTAAAAAAAAATATGGAAATTTGGCAATTTGGAGCTTGTGTAATACGACGAATACGTGTAGCTGAGGTATGCGGTTATCAAATGTGAGGACACAATCTAGAAACTAGCAGAGAACGAGTCTATAGTGAGATGCTTCGTATTCACAAAAGACTTCTAACAGTACTACAAGTTTTTTGTGAATACGAAGCATCTCACTATAGCCTCGTTTTTTGCCAGTTTCCAGATTGGTATCTGAATTACTTGTCATGAAACAATTGAATTCGCGTCGCTAGCAAGAAAATTCAATTTCTGCTTTCCAGAAGTTTTGTTTTTCAAACACATTTTCCACTTGTTTTTTTAAACCTGATTTAGCTATTTTTTAATTGAATTGAAAAAAGAACTGATGTGTACGAATTTAAAAACAATATTTGAAACATTCTCTCCTTCTCTCTGCTCTTCGTTATGTTCTTCACCAAACTGGCATACACCAGTGGCATACTGTAGACAAAGGTCAAGATAATATTTGGTGTTTTCAAAAAGGCTTCTGGGTAGGATACCAAACATGGATGAACTTTTATTGAAGTCAAGCAACAATTAGCTTTAAACAATTTCTTAAAATCAGTCTCAGTCATGTCAAATTCTAAAAATTTCACTCTTCACTCGGTGCAGTTCACACGAAGGGTTCTTATCTAGGGGTTAATTATAGTCATTTTTGTTGGGTCGTATAAAGTCGCAAAAATTGTGAAAATCTTTTGACGAAAAGAAATATGAAAGGCCGATTTCTTTCGAAATTGCTCAAAAACCTTTAAATTTTTTGTAAGAAATATAATTTGGGTTATTAGTGTTTTTTTTCAAGACTTGGCGTTGATGTCCAGAGGTTTTAATGTCTATAAACTGTTATAACTGCTACAAATTGGCATTTCTCTAAATAAGCATTATTTCTATAGTCTTAAATGAAACGGTGTTATACACAGAACATAATATGAGTCGTCTATTTTAAAAGTGGTCTAAGTCCATTTTAACGTTTTTTTTTTTTTTTAATATGTATATGCCAGTGATAAATATTTAACATTTTTTTCAAGAAACCTCTTATTTTTAAATTAATATATATATAAATATATATATGTTTATAGGTAGGTACGTCTTTTGGTTCAAACAACTTTTGAACTCTTCATACTTTTAATAGAGAAAATAATAATGTAACTTTTTAGATTGTTTGGCCTTCTAAAATATCAACCATTATCGATTGATAGCAAAAGTCTTTCGATTTTACCGTAACGCGGTTGGTTTAGAATTCACTAACCTTAAGTATATTTTTAATTTACGATTGCCTTGCATTATAATAATTTTATATCTAAACTTTTTTCCTTTTATTTATATAGTTTTAAGTTTTATAGCATAGTAATAGCTTCTAATTCTAAGGGAAACCCAGATTTTAGTTTCAATTTAAAATGTCTTTCTTTTTTAAATAAAGGCAGTATGTAGTGTTAGTTAATTTTTGTAATCTTTAATCTTACTGTTCTAAAGGAAGATACTATTAAAGAACAATAAATTAATTTAAAACAGTTTGTCTTCCACTTATGATTATGATTATTTTTTGTGTTATCATATAACTAAAAAAAAAAACTTTAAACAAAATCAACTTTGCTGTTCGCAAAGTTACTTTATCTATTTTTTTTAATAAAAAAAATATACCTATTTTTTTAATCGAACTCTAGATAATGTTTTTTCGCTATAAAACGAAGTACATTTGTTGCAAATTTTGATCTTATCGTATAGTTAGTGCTAAAGGTGGTAACTGATATTTCAGTTGGTTTTCTGACTTATATTTTATTGAAACAATTTTATTTGTACAAAGGTTCAAACAAATTTCAACAAATATAAAACACTATGGATGTAAGTAATATAATGTTTAAATTTAATTAATATATATACATTTTATTTGGGTTAAGTTTTTAAGGTTAATTTTCTTATAGTTCGCAACAGCTTGTGAAAAAGCAAAAGCCTTCACTAAGAAACCAAGTGATGATATCTTTTTGGAATTTTACGGATTATTTAAGCAAGCCACAGTTGGTGATTGTAATATTGCAAAACCAGGTGGAGTGGATCTCAAAGGCAAAGCTAAATGGGACGCATGGAATAATTGTAAGGGAATGTCTACAGATGCAGCCAAAGCAGCTTATGTGCAATGTTATCAGAAATATGCTCCTAAATACGCATAGAAACAATTTTTTTTTATTTTAAATAAATTTAAACAAAAAAGTATAGAAATTAAATTTGTGCATTTATGTATGTATCAGGGTAGATACATATTTATTTTTCTTGAAACTTGTTGAAGGTTTTGATCCATTAAGTTTAAATCTGAACTTAAAACTGCTCTAGCCTAAAAGTGTAAAAATAAATCTATCTTTTTGGTATCTTTGTAACATACTCTGAATAAAAAAATATCATTGTCTGCATTATTCATTTTGAATCATTGCAATCTATTTATCATGTGTTTATTAAATTTTTCCAAATATTAATATTAGAAACATTTTAAGTTTCTAAAAACAGAAAGGTTTAATCGATAATTTAGTAGAGAGAAATGAACAGTTACAGCTAAGTAATAATTAATAGAAAAATAGAAAAAAGATTGGAAAAGAAAACAATGAATTTTAAAGGAGGAGGTTATTACTTTCAGATCCCGTAAGTAGAAATAGTTATATCGCTATGTAACATAGTCCAAATTTCAAACATAACGAAAAAATTGTTATAAAGTTTTTGGTAAAAATAACACTTAAACCCTTAAGTCATGGGTATCGGGTTTGGAGCAAATTCAGAGTTTGAAAAGAGATTAAATAGTTATTTTTATAAACAGGGTGTCTGGTAAGTGCGTGAAGTTAGCACCGCCTTTTTCGATTTGAAAAAAAAATATATTGTGCTGTATTATGCTTAACTTGTGCGATGTGCGTAAATATTTTTCTCAAATTCGCAAATTTTACGAATGAAATTTTTTGGAAAATTAAGTTTTTCTAAGAACTAAAAGTTGTGCTGTTTTGTGCTCAAAAAATTATAGATACTAAGAACCGAAGAGATAAAAAACAAATTTGCATATTTGCAACTTTTACAAGCAAACGCAAATGTTGCGAAGCACCGTCGTGTGAAGTTAGCACCGCCATTTTCGATTTTCAAAAAAATAAGGTTGTGCTCGTGCTGTATTATGCCCAACTTGTGCTATTTGTGCCGTGAATTAGATTTTTAAAATTCGCAAAATTGCAAATTTTAGACCCAAGAATTCATTTTGCGAAGCGTGAAGTTAGTGCCGCCATTTTCGATTTTCAAAAAAAATAAGGTTGTGCTGTATTATGCCCAACTTGTGCTGCGTTGTGCTGTAAATGTTTTTTTTTTTCAAATTCGAAATTTTGCAAAATTTACGGAAGAAATCATAGATTTGCAAAAAAATTATACTAGTGCTAACTTCACGCTTGGCAAAATGTATTTTTGGTTCTAAAAGCTGCAAATATGCGAATATTTTGTTTATCTCTTCGGCACTTGGCAGCTCAATCTGAGCACAAAACAGCACAAATTTAATTTGTTTGAAAATCGTTGTTTTGCAAAAAATTTCATTCGTAAAATTTGCAAACTTGTGGTATCGTGTCGTGACACTTTCTTTAAGTGACATAATATTAAAACAAACTTTACGCTCAGGGTACGGAAAAAATATTTTTCTTTATTACAGTGTTGTATTGGACGTAACTTTTTCCTTGCGTTTTTTTAACGCTAATAGTTCAATTATATGTTATAATGGGAATAGCTACAGTTACTCAAAATTGATAAATGTTAATAAGATTTAGGCGAAATTTAAGCACTTAATTGATTGAAAATTGCTACTTCTGATACTAATATTGATAAATTACTTCATTAAAAAGTGGAACAATTTTTAATTATTTGCTAAAGTTGCACATTAGAATAATGTTTTAAAAGTAGGGCTAATCGTAGAGCGGAGCAAAATTTTGCCTGAGTGTAAAATAACTTTTGTTGCGAAAATTAAAAAAAAAATATATCAATTTTTTAATTTTCACTGCGCGCAAACATTTATTCAGCTACGCTTTTCGGACGAACCCTAATAGACTTTTCCACTTATAACATCTCATGTCAAACTTTGTGTTCGAATATAAATTCATTCAAAGCGTAGCGGAACAAAATTTTGAGTGTGAAAGAAAATATAAAATTCTAGAGAATTTTTAATTTTCACACTACAAATTGGTCTTTTCCGCTATATTGCAATCGATTTTAAATTCACTCAAAGATCAGCGGAAAACAAATTTTCCCGAAGAGAAGATCAATTTGGGCTGTGAAAATTGAAAATTCGCACGAATTTTTTCATACCCCACAACAAGATGATATGAAAGTGTTATAACGCCACATTTCAAAATATGAAAAATTGCTTTGCCCTTTAAATCATAATTTTTCTCATTTAAATTTTCCTACTTCCGATCTCATCAAAGAAGTGTTAAATTAATATTTAGCGAAAACTTTAACTCACCTTGAAATATCTCCTTTGCTCTTGCTCTTAGCAAGTCCTTCTTTGGCTTTTGAAATCAGTCCAGTCATATCGCCGACAATGCGATTTTGTAATTTATCCTCCTGAGTTGGACTCATTGGTAAATTGCTAAGTTTTGTTGTCAAATCCTTAACCGTATGATCTCTTTTCAAATGAAGCAGGAGTCTCTTTTCTTCACTATCAGATTCTATTCAGAAAAAAAAAATCGAAAATGCATTAACATAAATTATCAAGCTTGCATGGGCGTTCCATTTTAAATACATAATATTAAATAGAGTTATTGGGAACACCCTATATTTAAATGAAGACTTGTTTAACAAACTATAAGAAAAATTGAAAGCATTAGCTTATAAAGTCGACATATGTAAATGAGATGAGTGTATTTAGAGAAGACAGTAAGCACGTAAAAAAGTTTTTGTGAAAAATGGGAAGAGTTATTCAGGATTATAAGCGTCAAGACTCACCTTCACCTGCAACTTTCTCATCTTCATTTAAAATCGCCGAAGTTGGTGTCACCTTGCCAGCTATCATTTCCGACAGACTTGTACCAGTCACTGGGGGTTGCGGAACTGACAACGGAGCATACCAAAAACTTGGCGGTGGTGGCGGCGGAGGAGGTGGTGGCACAAAAACTGGCTCTTTAAGCATCACTTCAGCTTCGGGTACCACTGGCAGTCCCATATCCATCTTCACAGGAGATGGCGAATGAATCTCCCGCAAACGATGATATGGTGACTCGTTTCCGGTTATCACATTGATGGTTCTAGTTGGTTTTGATATATTCTCGATGGCATTGTTGTTCTTCTGACACAACACTGCCTGACTCTTTGGTGTACTCATCTGACTGTAGTAATTGTTCAAGCGATTGGCATCGCTTTCAAACTTTTTGTGACTACTGTACGAGATCGCTTCCCGGTTTTCGCTTTCGTTGCGATTTATGTTCTTCATAATACCGTTAATCACAGTTGCATTACTCTTCATCAAGAGGTTTTTCGTACTAAGGAATTCGGGGGAGCCATTTTGTTTGCCATTTGACAGATTCACTGGGGGTGGAGGTTGAAGTTGTTGACGGTTTCTGTCGAAACCATTCGTAGACAAAATCTTTGAGGGACTACAATATTCTAAACCGTTGTTGTTGTTGTTGATTGTGTTATATGTATTGTTGTTGTTGTTGATATTGGTAGTATTGTTGGCATTGAGACTATTGTTAGTTGCATTGTTACTACAATTATTGGCATCATTGTTATTTGTTAGAACAAGTGAGTCTGGAGGGCTATCGCTGTTTTGTTTCAAATGAACTGGCATGGCGGTTACTATTTGTCCTGCACAGGCATGTTTTTTAATGAGTTATTTTAGAAAAAAAGAAGGAAACAGAAATAAAAACCAATTTTTTTTTTTAAAGCTGTAAATTGCATTAGGCATTAGATTTGTTTTATATATTATAGGGCTTAATGGTAGCGTGTTTTTTTTTTTTTTTTGTTTAAAATTTATAAAAAGAGTTTTGAATATTGTATTAATTGTATATAAATATACAAGAAAGCACTTCACAGATAATCAAGATTAAGGATAAGGCAAATAGGGCTTTAATGAAAAATGCTAAAAATTTACTTACCCAATTCATCACGTTTCTCGAAAACAGACATAATACCATTGGCTGCAGCTTCCTGTTGTTCTCGAAGAAAACTCTTTTGTCGTTCGACACGTTCACGTCGTCGACGAAAACCGGGCGTGATGCTTGGTTCAAGGCGATTGTCTGGAAGAAAATAAGTCTTGGGTTAAAGATCGATCTTTAGGTAAAGGGTTTGATGAGAAAGTATACATGGCAATTGTCAATAACAAGGTAAGTCGAAAAGTGGAAAATTTTGGGGCGATTAATTATTTTTCAATATTAGCAAATCAAGTAGCTTCTACTCCAAATTGCATTATTTTCATTGATATAGCTTCATCTAAAATTTGTGTTTTATTCGTGTTACATAATAAAGTATTTCTCGTCATCACGTTGCGTCTTTTTTTCAATTTTTCGAACTTTACGACGTGACGAGTCAACGAGAAATGCTTGACTATATATTATTTCACTGTTTAAAATTCTTTTTTAAGAGAGAGAAACTGCGAAGATATCTCGTCACGCTGACGTCTCGTTTTCTAGACGCATTGTGAAACAGCCTAGACACTAACAATTTTCATTTGCCTAGTTTTGACGTCTGAGGCAAGTCACCTGACGAATGTTCGCTTATTGTAATACCGATTTGATTCATTCGCCAGCTTTTTGGTTCGCTTCGTGAACGATAATAGAGACCTTAGCTTTCATTTGATTACTATATACATAGAAATCGCTTATGAGATAGATGTATTTAGCCCAAAACATCAACTTGAAGCCTATTTAACCAGTGATTTTGTTATTGTTTAAAACAAAAGCTATCAGATGGTATCAATATCTGCGATGAGATAGATAATAATCTACCGCTCAATAACTCCTGTACTATTGGATGTATAGAAATAATAGAACTTATTTTCAAAGCCAACTTTGACACAATTGACTGAATCTGTACCATCGCGCGATTGGAAAATATAGTTTTTGAACTCAGGAGTGTGTACAGAAATGATAATTCGATAAACTACAGAAGCTGATGGATCAAAAATAGTCTTTCGTTTCAATAAAAAAGTGAAATCATGTTAAATAAGTACAATAAATTTTAACATCAAAAATATATTACTATAAACCTTTTGGAGAGAGTTGAGAACTAACTAAACTAACAAACTAACAAGTTTGGGTTGTTATAACCTGAATGATATCAACGTAAAAGGTGAACTTGTGGAAGAAGTTAAACGGCTTGACTGAAGGCTGTTTCACAATGCGACGAGAAAACGAGACGTCAGCGTGACGAGAAACGCTTTCATCTTTTTCTCGTTATAACATCGTTCCCCAATTCACAATGCAGCGAGTTATTCACAGAGACAGCGTAGAATTATTCGTGTTTGTCAGTGAATTTGGGAAATAAAATACAAGATTTGAAAAAAAAGAAAATGAAAATGTTAAAAAAAATGCTTTTAGTACTTTTGGGAGTGTTTATTTACAAATAAGCAAAAGGCAAAAAAAACCAAAAGTGAGCAGAAGAAGACGGTGGGAATGTTAATGAAGACAAAATTAATTAGTCGCAAAATAAAAACACATATTTGCTCGCCATTTTCGGTATTTTATTTATTTATCTACACAAATAATGAATATAAATACAAATACAGATACGCTCGGTGTCCTCTTCTCAATTGTCAAAATGAAAATCGTCGTCTCGTCGCGTCTTTTTTTCAATTTTTCGAAATCATGGCGTGACGGGACGACGAGAAACGCTTTATTGTGAATACTCTGGTATATTCTCATTGCTTGAAATTGGTTTGACAGCTACGACGAGCTCTCGTCACGTTCACGCCTCGTTTCCTCGTCGCATTGTGAAACAGCCTTGATACAGCTAGCGTGTTGAAACTGAGTGCTTAAAAATTTCGGGAATTCTTATTTTTAAGAAAAACATGAAATTAAACTGTCAAAATCATGTCGATCAGTGAAACTTTTGAGACTTTTTGAGATAACTCTTTTAAAAGAAAGACTTGAACACGGCGACGGTGGTTTTCTATTTGGAAAGATTTAAGCAAATGAGAAATATCTTTCTGATTTATTAATAACCAATATTTTAAATCATTATTTTCAGCGGTATCAGCCATAGTACCGGCACTGTGCTAACAAAAATTATTCCTATTCTATTTCTTTTAGCCCGTACGTGCATGCACGATTTAGGGCCCTGTAGTAACACAATGCAACAAGTTGACAAAACTTAGTTCACTTACCTAACTATACTTGTCCGAGAAGTCTAGCTATTTGTGTGGTGCAACGGAATCTAAAAAACTATTGTCAGGAAATTTAAATTCCCTCAACAATGCAGCAGGTAAATACTCAAATTATGAGTGAAATCCAAAAAACTTGTAAAGAATCCTGTTACACAAATGGCGTGTTTTTTTTTTTGTAATCACGGATGAAATTGGTCGAACAAAAAGACATCGGAGATTACCGACGCCCTCACAGAAAAAACCTTGGAGTTTTATTCATGCCGGTAACACAATTTTTATCCGTGACTAATTTAAGCACCGAAAATTCTTTGTGCTTAGCTAACCCTAAATGGGCTTATTTGTTGTTGTATTTAACACGTTAACTGTTAAGCCATGACATCGTTTTTTTTTTCACCCAAAAAAACACGGCTAAAATTAAAAGTCCGGGATCATCTAGACTAGCCTATTTCGCGATGATTATGACAAGTGGAAAATTGCAACTCCTGTCTAAATAGGAGTAAATGGAACCCCCACCAATTCCAAGCGATAATTTTCTTACATTGCCCCAAACTACATGTCACAGCTTTTTTGTAGTCCAATTCTGCGGATAAGTTAGGAGAAGTTTATTTATCCTGACAAGTTTAACAATTCGCGTTATGTTAACGTTACTTGTCAGACAAGTACCTACATATTTGTTTACAAGTGACATGGTGTTCATATAAGCAAATCGTAACACATTTCGGATTCTATTGCGGAAAGAACAAAACCAAAACTATATTGTAATGTTTTATCTTGACAAGAGTATCAATCGTTCGTAGACCTGTCGCTTTATGTTACAGAATATTACATCATATCTTATTATCCTATCAAAGTTAATATTTGTTTACCTTTCATATAACCATTTGCATATTCATTCGAATTATTGGAACTTGAACTATCTTCATCCAATATCCCATGTTTTGTTGTTGTAAATCTCTTTGGTGATTGTATGACTTTATTTACAGATGGACTAGTGCCTGTACTATGGCGACGTGATTTTCTTCTTTCGGCTGCATCTGTACTAGGACGATATCTCATAGTTTTCCGTAGAGAATTATCAGGTAATCGTATTCCATCGGCCTCACCATCTTCAAATCTATAAATTTATAGACCAAAAAATACGTAATAAAAAAATACTTCTATTTAATTTAAAAAGAAAAATATTACTTAAGAACAGCTTCGTAAAGTTGAAGCTGATCGAGGAGATCTAAATCAGTTCCAGGTCTTGACATATAACGTTGAATGACACCTTCCATTCCTTGTTGTTCCAAGAGATCACTTTCATCATAGAAACTATCTTGATCATTCAAGCCCGCCAAAGTCTTATTGATCAGAGAAGTTGCATAGATCAACAATTCTGTATCAGCATTATCATAGTCCTTGAGAAGTCTTAAATATAAAATAGAAATTTAAAAAACCAACTGAAAACATTCCTTAAAATATGCAATAAAAAGTATCATTATGAGGTAATTTCTCTATAAATGATAAATATTCACACACTTTTATTAAGATTTTTTTAAATCATCATAATAACTCCAAACAAAAATACTTACTTCATAATATTAGACCATGGTAATGTGCCCTGAGCACTATCAACAGTATGTATAGCATTCACCAAGAGATAACAATTGGTCTCAACGTATTCGACGAACACCAGCAGTAATTTTAGTGCGGTCTTCACAACCAACCTATATTTAGAGGCTATTAACGAATACAACCATTTCATGGTTGGTTCATGCTTCATGACACCATTCATTCCGTCAACGTACAACATAACCTAGAATTTAAAGAAGCATTTATTTAAAATCGTTTAAATCAGTTGGAAATAATTTCAAAATGAAAATAATTCACTGCTTCAATCGTTTTGGACAATCGTATGGAAAAAATGATTGATTAAAAGTGTATAGTGGGTATAATATTTGGAGCACACTGTTTTCTTTTTCTATATATGGGATCGTGCTCCGTCTTCTTCTTCTTCTCCTTCGTTTTTTACTTACTTGGCCAAGGGCGCGTAATATATAATTCTGGTAATTTTGATCAGCTCCATTGCCAACGCGAACCAAACAGTTAAGACCGCCCAAAGCTACAAACGCATGCACTAGATCTTTGTCCTCTTGGAAGACTTGCTTCAATGAGAACAACGCCCGCCGGAGTTCACTTCCTTCGGATGTGAGGAGTTTTTCTGAAAAAAAAAAAAAAAAAAAAAATAATAAACAAATATAAATAATAAATTTAGTTTTCAGAATTTATGTATGTGGGTACTTTTGTGAAAGTATCGAAATATTTAAGAACAATTTTAATTTATTTTTTTCTTTCAATTTTATGCCTGCTTCCAAGTGACATTAATACTAATCTATTCTAAACCAGCCATTGTCTTAGGGCCTGTTTCAGAATATCTGACACATACCTTTTGGGATTCGGATATTACTCTGTAAGCCAAAAGTATTAATTTTTGGATTAAGGTGAGATTGATGACAAAAGAGTCATTTATTGTAAATTTGTGGACCATGAATTTAAAACCCTGTGCTAATTATGTTTCGGATAACTAATCAGAACTTAAACAATACACTGTCTCATGTCTACACACTTTTTGCTGCTGAAACCCACAGTACCTATATAGAAGGTAATATCTTCCGAGTTTTCATTTTTGTTCAGTTCTGCGCATGTCTTGTATTTTGTTTTTGTAAATTGTGGACGAGGGTCACTGCGATTCAGAAACACTTGTGTTTTGTTTTTGTAAATTCTGACAGGCAGGTCACCGTAATTTTCGAAGATGCGCAATATATTACCTTCAATATATTGTGTACTGTGGCTGAAACCAAACTTTACTTTTCCAAAGTGTGCTGAGTGCAAATAATTTAAAAATTATTTTCTACGCATTTTCGAGTATTTTAATTTAAATGCAAAAAAACGTTCTCCGCTATTCTTACATACTTATTTGAGGTTATGTTCCAAGACGAACAAATTATTTTTCAAAAATCTTGAAATCACTACCTTTATATTTTGAAATAATTCCAATATTTGTACATATTTCACTCGGAGATTCTTTTATGGACTTTGTTTAAACGAAGAAGCTTTGCATAATGCCAAATAGTGAATAATTCAACCAAAATTGGGGAGATTTTTTCAAAACAATGGTGTTCTGAATCGACCAATGAAAAAAATACCTGAACAGAGAACTGACTTGTTTATTGGAATTGTTGTTGTTATTCGCCAAGAGGAGAGATTAATGCAAACCGATGCAACTTGCCGAAGTTAAAAGCGTACTGATAATTTTTTGTATCAAACTCTAAAAAAAAGAAGGCATTGAAAAAATTTAGAACGCTTATATTTTTGACAGGGAATCGAAAAAAATATGAACGACGTGATCGCACGAACTTGTTCTTATAGTTTACAACTTAAATGCACCTTTCATCCTACAAGATATATTTAATGGTTCAATTGTGTTCGACGAAAAATTGTTAAAAAAAAGTTCAAAGGACGAAAAAAATATTTATTTTCTTAATGTACCTACTCATTTTTTTTATTTTTAAATGCAATATTGTTTGACCTACTCAGCAGCACCAAAATTATAATATAAAAAAATCAGAGATACGGGAATAACTCAAAAATTAGGCATTTTTCTCAAAAAACATCAATACTTTATTTCCGTAATGGGAGTTATTTGGCGTTTATAGGTACGAAGCTTAATCAAAACCGTGAGAGTTATTTTTGAGAAAATTCGAATAAAAGGATTACAAAATTCGAATTTTCTCTAAAGGGAATCACATAAAAATGTCATAACAAAATTTGAAGCAAATCGGCCCACACGTTAAGGCTCTCCAGTTCAAATTGCATTGGAGGCACACGGACCCACAGACGCAGAAGATTGCCTTATTTTCGAGTTATTCACGTATAGCTTTTAATAGATGGCCCGATTTTCTTATAATTTTGTAATCTGGTTTTCAAAAAATATTGCATTCAAAAATTTTGAACATAATTTTTTTTAAATACAAAATTTCAATCATAAAATTTATTTTTTTTTATTACTTTTGACTTTTTAACATTTTTTCTTTAAAAATATCATAACATTATCATACATCTGCAAAGTTTTTAACGGATGCAAGAGAAAGTTCGTGCGATCGAGTCGTGAATTTTTTTTTTTTTTTAATCAGCCTAATGTTTAAAGTATTTTGCATAAGGTGCGACAAAAGGCTAAAGCCTGTATAGTTTGGGTTGAGACGAGAAGAAAATCGCATGAAAACGGAAGGCTATTATCCCCAGTTTAAGCGGGAGGGGCAATTTTCTAAAAAACTGACTTGAAATAAAAAAAATATATATATTTGAAAACAACGGCAACATGATACCTTTTTTTAAAGCCAAAAATTCATTCTTTTATTTTGTTTAAATTAATACTTTTTGAAAAATTAATTTTTAAATTCAAAATTTAGGAAAAAATAGTTTTCAAACTATTTTTCTTCAAAATTTTACGTATTTTTGCTTTGAGTGTTCAATGCTCTTAATGGTTGTATGTCTTATAATTCTTGAGAAATTTTCCATTCGATTATAATAATAATAACAGATGAAAAAGTATAACGAACTGCATCATCATGTCTCAGGCAACGCCGCCGTTCGGTCGTGTCGCCCCATATTTTAGATCCTGAACCACCGAATCCAACTTTTTAACTCCAGGACACCGAAAACCTGACACCGAGACTGGACCTCAGTTTTTAGTCTGCAATTTATCAAATTTCTCGTTCAATACCTATGAAATTTCTGTTAAGTTCAGTTTATTTTACATAGATTTTTATGAAGAATATCTAGTGTTAACTATATCAAACATTTCTAATTATTAAAGCTAGAAGGTTTTGTTTGCATATTGACAAATCTTTGAATAGTCAAGTGATGAGTTCAAGTTAGATCGCCGGAAATAAACGCTAATTTTTGCGGACTAAAGACCGTTAAAAGCTATTATTATTATTAAATTATTAATAAGTAAATTTTTAAGAATTAAATTTTATAAGGGCCAGTTTTCCAGTGCAATATCATCTTAGCTTAAGGTCTTAACGAAAACTTTCCAATTCCAATTAACAATTTCTCAAATCCCAATCTAAAGAATAGAAAAATCAGGTCTAAAGTTCATTGATGTCAATTACAAACACTCCCCAGATTGCATCCATGATGATGATGAGAAAATAACACACATCTCGAAAAGAAATAAAGTTTCCTCAAGGGACTCCCAATACTATTCCAATTTTCGTTTTTCCAAAAACATCTCCAAAGGCATAAACCAATTTTACAATGGACCAGCTCTCTTTAAACGATTGCAGGTTGATTGGTCTATCTTGAACTTGACCATGTTTAGCTACAAATCGCATTTTGCCATCTCCACATGCGCTGTCGGGTTTTCTAAAGCGTTTCACTAGATGATAGCTCAATCGGGTCATTACTCAAATCAACGAGTATAGTTCTACAATAGCAAACCCAGACGATGATGTTCACTATTAGCCCCCGAGTGGCCACTGATGATCTGTATATATATGCTTAGCCACATATAGGTATGTATAGAGAGATATAGAAAGATACTAGAAACGATAAACAGACACTTGAAATTAGGTCTCATTTGCGATACCCCTCACCTTGCCCTGTTAGCTCACTACAAAGTATCGTAGAAGCTCAAAACATTGCCTCCTCTAAAATCAGCTTGGCCAAATGGACTGGATAAACGTTTTATTAATAGTCACTAAAGTGGCATCATTACTTTTTTTTCCTTCTAGATTCAAGATACTTATGCGGACTGGTGGATGACTTGAATTTTTGCTTCTTCATCTTTTCTGGTAACCCAAGTTGAAGTCATGTTTTGCTTATGCTTTGTCTTTAGACTATCAAGCAAGACTCTATCAAGACCGGTAGCGTGAGCGCTCTTCTATTATTTCTCGGTAGAAAAGAAAAGTTGAAAGTTGTTTAAAGAAAAAAAAATGTTATATCTTAGAAGAGTTCAAGTTCTTTTGTTATAAGTTTATTCCACTGAGTGTTGTTGTTTATTTGCACTAGAATGTGGTAAGCCGAAAAAAAAATGCATCTAGCCAGGCAGCTATAACTGGATGTTGGTAGAGGTCGCTGATGTCGTTCGCATGTCTATCATGCGCCAATGAACTTTCTATTTGAAATAATAAAATAATTTCTGTCAAAGGATTATTATCATCATCTTTGAATAACGATTATAAAAGTTGAATTTTCCAAGTACAGGGCCGGCCGCAGTATCTTTTTCAGCAAAAAGAAGGCAGATACGTATGATTTCTATAAACTGTCTACATAAATACGATCTATAGTGTTAATTAAAAAAAGGTTTAGAACGTAACTTTCTAAAGCCCTATTCACATGAGAGCGACCAACGAATGGCGAATTAATGAATAAATGGGAATTAAAAACATGTAAATAACCTTAATTCTTCACAAAATTTAAATAAAATGATAGAAATGTAAGCTAGATTAATTTTCTAATACTAAAATTTTCATTTTAATTACTAAAACAAAATAAATTTGAGAAAAGAAATTGGTCGTCGCGAACGATCGCAATTCGCTACGACCAATTTGTTTTCTCAAATTTATCTAGTATTAGTAATTGAAACTAAAAATTTTAGTATGTAAACATGAATCTAATTTACTTTTCTATCATTTTATTTAGATTTTGTGAAGAGTTTAGGTTATTAAAGGTTTTAAAATCCCATTTATTCACAAATTCGTCATTCGTTGGTCGCTCTCATGTGAATGGGGCTTAAGAGCCATAAAATAAGTAAGTAAATTAAAATATGACAGGGGGAGGGGCAAACACAAAATTAAAGTAGGTACAATTTTTTAATGGTATTTTTTTTTCACAAAAGGTTGATTTATTTTTTGATGATAGGTCAGTTATATGTAGCAGGTACCTAAAAATTTTTCTCGAGATAGTAATTCATAGTGGTCCTGCATTAAACCAAGGATTTTAGTTCTGCTTTTTAAATTTTTGCCTTCACTGTCGAAAATTCTAGTAAAAAATTCTAGAAATCGTTTCTTTTTTTTAATTCGGTTTTACAAACTTATCAAAACTCCGCCTTTCAAGCTCATTTTACTTTTCCAAATTAACATAAATAATATTTATGCAAATTTAAACATTCCAAGTTTTTCAAAAAAAAAACAATGTCAACAAAAAAAATACCCTAGTAAGTAATTATGGCTTAGAGCCAGGCGGGAATAAGTGCCTCATCTTGCCCCTCCCCCCCCATGTGGGCGCCTATGTAAACCTTGATAAAAAAGAGTCTACTAGACAAGTCTTGAATTTTTAAGCTAACTCTGGAACTTTTGTAATGAAATTTCCTTTTCAATGGACGTGTACAAGGCAAGCTCTGAGTGAAAGTCTTTAGGTCGACCCTTTTACTAGCGCCTGTGCACTGTCACGCTTTCAACTCTGAGTTAATACGGTTCTGTCTAAATCTTATTCTTAAGATTGTGTATCATATCTGACTCATTTGTCGGAACCAACAAATTTAAGTCAAGGACGGATTATTGACTGCGCTGCTTCGAGCGCGTTGTGTGCAATTAAATTGCAATGAAAATAACTCACAATATACCTACTTGCGAAATCAAACACTCAGACTGACGAAAAATACCCAATACAAAAAGGTAAAATTAAATAAGCAACAACGAAAAAAAAGTTTATAAGGTTCCAATTCATTCATATAAATATCTGCGCCATAGATCAAAGTTATTACTTACCAATAATTGCGTGAACTCGTACACTCAGCTGCGTTCGAACCACCAATGAATTTTTACGGCTGAAAAGACACAAAAACAAACAACATTAAGAATTATTATTAAATAATAAAACGAAAATAATAATTAACAAAGAATATTACGACTGTCTGGATGTGGGAAATCGTATAAAAAAAAATCGTTTATAGGTTTGATTTAATGAAGCTTTGTTTTATTGTAATGAGTTGAAGGTTCTTAACGGTTCGGAAACCGAGGTAATTAATATAAATTTAATTTAAATGGGAATGAAAATTGAAAATGAAACCATTTGGATTTCTATAATTAATTATTTTAATAGGTATTTTTTTTAAATAAAGAAATTCATATTGTACATAAATACATATGAAATTCAAAATCTTTTATCGGTTCAAGGCGGAGTTTTCTAATTTTTGTGTGGCAAATTGATTAAGTACTGTGAATTTTAACTAGCTTTAAGCCACCTTTGGTTAATTTTCCATCGATTAGAGACTTATGTTCTTCTTTATCATTATTATTATGACTCAATTTTTCACAACATATGGGCTGTTTTTTAAATAACTGCAGTAATGGCATTTTCTTAAAATTAAATCTCATGTTAAATATCCACAAGAGTATTTTTTTTAAATGATTTTTGATATCATGGTTAATTTTTATTAATTGACAATATTTTTATTAACCCCTTTTTAATAGTCATTATCGGCATGTAGTCGTGGCGTGATGGTTAGTGCGATGGACTGTCATGCCGGAGGTCTAAGGTTCGATCCCCAGCCTCGCCACCTATTTATTTAAAAGAAAAACGGCTACTGCCTCTTGCGAGGAATTGACAAATCCTCCAAGAGTATCTCCTGTCACAGAAAAGTGCCGCTTGTTAGCCGTTCGGATTCGGCAATAAACTGTAGGTCCCCTCCATTCCTGCAGACACGCACACAGGAATGGTTGAGAGTTGTAAGTCACTAGGCCCTAGTTCTTCATGAGCTGTTGTGCCATCAAATTTATTTATTTTATTTATCGGCATGGGCCTTAGACAAAAAAAATCCATTTAATTTTTCATTTTTAATGGAAGTAATAAAATTAAAAAACAAACACACCATGGATCTTCAAAAATTTTGAAGTTTCTAGAAAGACTTTTCACTTTTACTTTAATATAATATCATTGGCGTTACAAAATTCATCCAAAAATGGGCACTTTTCGCATTGGTGTAGTCTCAGAATGAAGAATGAAGAACGCCAGCTTAATTCAAATTCACAAAAAAATACAAATTTATGCAGATAAAAATTTTAAAAATCATTGGAGCGGTTTTCTTAAAAAAAAATTTTACATATAAAATTTCTTGAAATTTTTTAGAAAAAAAAAAATTGGCATGCCATTTTTAAGAATATAATAATGTCCAACTAAATCAATAATTTCAAAAAAATTCATCAACTCGTTTCCACAAAAATGATTTTTCAAAAAATAAATTGAACTTTTTTTTAAAATCCAAATTTTTTTTTTGAATATACAGCAATGTCTCGCTTATCCGAATTATTTATTGCAAAAGGGGTATTCGGCTTATACCTATTTACTTTTATAAAAAATAAAAAAATCTTAAAACAAATTCATGTATGTATTCAGATACTTCAATGTGGGTATGTATTGGTTTGAGAACGAAATCAGTTATGTTCTGTTTGCAACATAAAGAAGTAATATAAACAAAATTACTCTAAAAATTGAACTCTAAAACCAGTGTTTTTCTGAGTTGGAATATGGATTACAGCGTACAGAAATCTAGGTAGCTTCGGATTGTAAGGAACATAATGGTAAAAAATAGAGGTCCGGATTAGCGCGATATTCGGATTAAAGGTGGTTTGGATTAGCGAGACATTACTGTATTTGTATGCAGTATTATTCGCACTTGATGGACCTTCAGAAAATAAATGTTGATAAAAAAAACGGTTCTATGGCATGTACCGTTAATAACGGTTAATGGAAAAAACACGAAAATTTTAAAAATATCGTTGGAGCCATTCTTGAGATTTTTTTTTAATAATGATTTTATTTTTCATAAGACGGCTTTAGGCCATGCTTATTATGAATTGTCACAATAATATAGTATTTAGTAAATTATGAAAAATAAAATCATTATTAAATCTAATCTAAAAAATCCATTCTTGAGATAAATAAGCTTTTTCAAAAGGGTTGGTATTTGTATGACAAGTACCGTTATTTTTTGAGATAAAAATAAATACCTCGATTTTTGCACCAAAACATCTTATGCTTCAAGTTTTTAAGAAAATCGGTTCATTGGTTTAGGCTATAGACTAAGGACAGACATAATAAACACACAGATGGATTTGCGGAACCCACTTTTTTCGTGTTCTCTGTTTCGTAATGTCAAGTTTGATCGTTATCTCGAGTTCGTTTTTTGCACGAATCCAAATCTTCCCTATAGTACACCTATATCGCAAATAAAAATTGATTATTCTCAAAAATTTTCCGTTGGGATATTTTAGAACTATTTATCCATAAATTCAGGGCTATATTTACCATATGGGCAGAATGTGAGCGGCAAAAATTATTTCGTATTCATATTTTCTTTTCGATTTACGTTAACATTTTTTAATGTTGATTTCTACTTGAAAAAAGGACGAAAACAGAAAATACAAAACGAATTTCAAAGGAAGACACTTAAGGCCATCGATCATCAAGTATTATAAAAAAATAAATGTATTATTTAATAAACGAGATGCTCCATAAAAAGAGATGAAATTCATTCTATTAAAATAGTGGTCCATTAGGGCGTATACGCTCTTTTCTTGTTTTAAAATTTTGAGTTTGGAAATAAATTTTTCAAAAACTATCACTTGAAAAAAATTTTATTTAAAAAGAAAATTGAAGAATGGATTCCTGGCTTTGACAAAAGGTATAGGATTTTATTCCAAATATTGTCGTTGGATTTTTATGAGTCTTTTACGATTTTAAATCAATTTTTTGACAAAATTGCCCCTCCCAATTAAACGGGGGGATTTAAACTACCCCCCCCCCCAAGGGTTTTTTAATTCTTTTGACCTAACTTATACGCTCTAGTATTTTTATTCATCTTGTTTCAAGAACCATTTTTTTTTATTACTATAGGTACTGAAAAATATACTACATACTTGTTGTTGTAAATTTATTTTTGTTAAATTCTGTATATCTGTATTTTCGAAACTGTTGGGCCTACACAGATGGCTATAGGCTCAAATTGAAGAAAATTTAATTACTTTAAAATCGTAGAGCGAATTTATAGTCGAAAAACTAATCCTTTGGGGTTAAAATTGCCAATAACTGAAAAAAGCGCAAAAATTTCACGTTTTTTTTTTTATTTTTGACCATGATGCGTTTGGCGCTCGAGTTCGAGTTTTTCATATGGAGCCAATATCATAAACGACTCAGCAAAAAATCAGAACGCCCTCCTATGAGACGACAAGGTTACTGGACTAAAACCTTTGAACATTTTTTTTCTAATATCGTCATTTTATATATGTATCTCAGTTTTTGTAGTTTGCGTAAGTAGAAAAATTCTTTATTAATTTTAAATGCACTTACATACGTCAGAAAAGTAGTTAAATATTATATTGGTAGATACTCACTCACCTCAAAAAAAAAAAAACATTTTACGAGTATCAAATTTCTTGTGAATAAGCTCAAACTGACAATCAATTAGATATTTTTTTTTTCAGTTCAACTAAAACAACTATAAAAGGTTTCCACTTACAAAGTAATAACTACGCAAAGGGGTGAATGAATACTATACATATTTCGTCATTATTTTTTTATCTTATATGTACCTAAATAAAAAGTTGTACCGACAGTAAGAAAATGTTTATGGGATATACAATAACATTGCATTATACATATAGAAATAGAAACGTCGCAAAGCGTTAGAGCATTAAAGAAGCCTTCATTTGCGTTTGACGGAATAAAATTAAAATATCTTTGTTTATACCGTGTCAAGTGAGTATTATGCCCGGAGTCGTAGTCTGAAAAGATCCGAACACCCCCACTTTATAAAAACGCGCATCGAAACAGGAAGGCTTTCTCATGTATACCTACCCTTTATTTTATTTCGACTGGCCTAATGCTCCCCTGTCATGTTATAAGCTAAAGTGTGGTAGAGAATAGAACACTTTACTTAATTCAAAAAGGATTTGATTGCACAATGACTTAAAGCCACTTCTTAGGATTGTATACCTAGGTACCTATACAAGTTGGTCAAGAGTTTAAAGTAACAAGCCTTGTATAGGCTTAAAGTTTCGTGATTTACAGAAATTCCAAACAGTTTTTGAATATTTGTATCGCATTTAAATCCATTCTGAGAATTAAACCTTTTTTTTTTTTTTTTTTCTCCATAATGACACCCCTATAGTTCGTCCAGTAACTATTTGAAATAACAAACCTTAAAAATTCTTTTGAAAAAATCCTAGGAATGACTCAACGAATACATCTAGAGACAAAATGAACACCCGGGCGGTAAGTATCGAAATCACCACTACCACCATCTCCATTATAATACCAGCTCCATAAAGCCCCACCGCCTTTCAAGACAAAGCATAAAATGGTGTGTCTGGTTTAAATGTTTTGGTTTAATAATATCACGTAACTAATTTGCATATGCAAACAATATAATAATTGACAACGTAGGGTTACAAAAGTTCTCCGCAGAGTGATGACAAGAATTACTCACTCTCTAGTCCGACGCGGACGGCTGACACGACGACGCAGTATAAAAAATTTCTGTTTTTGGACTTGCAAAACTATCTGCACCGCGCAGGACAAAAACATAAAGACAATTTGTATTCTGTTGTGATCTGCCAGCAAAAAAGATTACAATTATTACCATAGTCATTTTGTTTAAACTCCAGAATCTGGCAATCAGATTTGTGTGCAAAAATATGCCTGGAGGGACATATTCGAGCAATTGCAGATAAATAAATGAGTATATGAGCTCATTCACTAGGAAGTTGACGTTTTTTTGTTTTGATGAGCTCAAGGAAAAGAACAACGGCAATTATCATGACGGTTTGCAATGGAATGCATGTAGGCGGGCCCACAAGCACTGGGTATAGGATTTAGTAATAAATCTCGCAAACCTTTTCCTTTGACCTATGCGTGGAGACAACAACATCAAAGACAATTATTAGGTCATTTTGGACATACCTAAACGAGAAATTAGTCCACAAACGTATTTGCATCTTACCCTTAGATAAGTTAGATAAGGGCCAAAAAATGTAAAATTTCAATTCTTGTATGTATGTACATTTGTGAAACTATACATTTTTAATTAATTTATTTACATCTTTTTGTTATAGTCAAATGGACTTTGGCAAACGGATCTTAATAAGGTGTCAAGTAAGCGAATTATTTCTGAGTAAGCAGCTTTACAAAATTCAAGGCATTATTACTTTAAAAATCATTTATTTTTATATTAAAAATATAAAAACAAAATTCTGAAATCTTCTAAACTAGTCGAAAAAATTAAGGGAACAAAAGCAAAAATTTCACTTTTTTTTTTAGTGTTTTTTGAAGAGCTGTATATCTGTGGAAAGTGATCGTATTGAGATGAAACAAAAAGCATTCTAAAGCTTTATAATTCTTGTAACGAGACATTTTATAAATAATTTTTTTTTAAAGTACCGTTATTGCGCAATTTTAAGAAACAACAAACTAGCCAAAAATTTCAACTTTTTTTAATATTTTTTTTAAGGAGTGTCATTTTCTTTGAATTTTATTTTTGGGCCAATTCAATGAATTAATTTTTAGCTTTATTGTCGTCTTTTTTTCGTCGTTGTACAATTTTTCTTTTCAGAACAAAATCTGACTTTGAAAAAGAAAAAAACAATTTCTGTCCACTTTTTTCACAGTTTTGCGTTAGTTACAACTTTTTACTATTTTGATGACAATTTCACAATGTTTATGAACCATAAAATTTGTTCATTTAATTGGTTTGTATACGACTTTGGTCATTCGGTACGGGAAAACGGTTAAATGAATCGATTTAAAATTTTACAGATATACTGGTAGTCTAAATTTCTTTAAATTTTCCTACCATATTAAGTTCTGCAATCAATATTTGACTAAAAGTCTTTAAGAAGTCGTTTTTTGTACCTTTTATTAATTTTACGGTGAGGGAGTTCCAATTTCCAAAACTGCCCTTAAATTTTCCGTGCTAAGGTATCTCTTTTTTCATTCAAATCCAGATTTTCTTCTGAAAAAAAATTATACAACGAAAAAAAAAGACGAAATTAAAGCAAAATAAAAGAGCTATCCAATCAATTCCTTAAACTGGCTCAAAAAAAAATAAAAGAAAATGACACTCTTGTAAAAAACAAAAATAATAAAAAAAAATTTAAATGTTTGGCTAGTGCTTTTCTTATCATTGCGCATATACAATATACATATATTAAAGGTAATATCATTACCGTTTTCATTTTTGTTCTGTTCTGCGCATCTATCAAAATCGATACAAAATGGTGGATCCAGTGCCCATTTACATGTCAAATTTCGGTATTTGTTGTTGTTTTTAATATTGCGGTGTGAGCAACCATTTTTTAATTTCTGACAACCTGCGCAAGATAATACCTTATATTTGTGTACTGTGTTGCGCAGTAGCGGTACTTTAAAAAAATTATTTTTTAAAATTTCTCTACACAAAAAACATAAAGCTTTAGAATGTTTTTTGTTTCATTTTAATCCACAGATACACAGCTCTTCAAAAAACACTTAAAAAAATGAATTTCTTTTGTTCCCCTAATTTTTTGACTAATGCGTGTATTTTATAAAAATATCAACCTTTTAAACCAAGCTTATAAATTAATTAACTAAAGTTTGTAAGATGCATTGATTAAAAAAAGAAAAAGTCCGACAATATGTGCCAATACAGTAGACTAAGACATTCCATATTATTTTGCTCCTAACATATGCAACTTATTAATATACCCAAGAAAACGTAGACATAAGCTCAACCCATTACGGTTGTCAACAGTCAAGTTAAAGTTGTCAAAAAGGCTTAACATTCCTGCAAACTACTTGTAAACTAAAACAAAATCCATCTGACAAAAAAAAAAAAAAAAAAAAAAAAAAAAAACTTTTAAAAAGAAAACGCATTCATGTGGAAAAATATGCGCTAACTTATAATAGATAATAATTCAAAAGAGTATTTTTTACAACTTAAAACTGTTAAAATGACCGATTAACATACATCATTGCCACATGAACGATATGTTTTGTTTTTGTCGTTTGTCTCTTTTGAATAAATTAAAATTTGACACAAAGTCCATGGAAGCAGTAACCGTGAAAAATATATAGAAACACAAGAAAAGTAGAACAAAGTGATGGCGCAGCCAAGTCAGATTATTATTTTTTTATCTTTTCTTAAGTTAACACGCATAATTGGCCGATAAATATCTAGTTTTATAGTAGAAAAGTTTAAAATCAATAAATAAATAATTGTAAACCCTATTGGGTTGATTTGAAGATAGACCATTGTGTTTCAAGTTCAGCGAACTCTCACCTTAATAATAATCAAATTAGCATAAATCCTATTATTCATAGTGAATTTTTATGTAAATAAAGAAGCGTCAATCTTTTCTTTGAAAAAGTTTGCTTAAATTAATCACTTTGGTTTCTTATGACAGTTTTGTGACATTTATGTGACATTTCAAGCGCTCTCAGCCAACTGTCACGTGGAAACATGATATCTTCATGCAACACGTCAAATGTCTGTTTTTTTTTTTGAAAGTATCTTTCTACATAATGTTTGCACAAATTTAAAAGATGAATAAATTAAGTAGGTTGTAGAAGTATAAGCCACAAAAAAAAAAAATGTTAGATACAATATCTATACACACCCGCACTTAGATGGAGATAGAGCTTCACAGCTCTACATTTTAGTTGGTTATTTTTTTCGTTTTTTTTTTTCGTTAAGTGAAGAATTGTTGCTCATACAACTTGAAAAAGATCTTCTGATGAAATTCGAGTATCACTTTCGGTACGTAAGCTTCGAGATAGGTAAATTTTGTGTTTCATTTTGTTTGCTTTTTTTTTTATTTTTTATTGTTGTTGCGAAATCATCGCAAAACAGTGTTAAAAAAACTACATGTGAAAAACGTGTACCTACAGCTCAGCTCTCTCTCTCTACTCCATAGCCTCGACGAACGTCATTTTTTAAGTTACATTTTTATTTGTGAATCGTTTTATTTGTTTCCAATTTAAAACACATTTAAAGCTATTATTGAAATTTAAGGGTATGGTTATAAACCGGAAAATATTGACGTCAATTTTGCAGTTTGTGAAAATTGAAACTGACATTATTTGTTGGATTGTTGATACTTTAGGGGAGACTGGAGTTTGTTTTATTTTTTTTTTATAAAAATGAGAAATATAAAAATTTCAAGAGTGAAGATTTTTTATGAGAGGTATCTATCTTCTCAGGTTTAAGGTTTTAATACCTACATTTTAAGAGGATAGCAATCATGGATTTTGGATAATGTGTTAAAAAAAAGTTAGGTCTACCATTTTCAATAAATTGCCAAATAACTATCGTGAATTAAAGTGAAAACAGTACAGATCTTTTCCACAATCTTCAAATGTCAAAAAAGTCAAAAAATATTGGATACCTTCTGAGTTTATAAACACAAACATTTTAAATATTGCCATGCACCACCTGGAATTGTTATTAAAAATAATGTATTATTCATTTATTGGAAACATAAAAGCGCGGCATTTTTTTTTAGTTTCTGGGGGGTATATTTATCTATGTACTCATTATACGGCAATTTCTGCGGTTATTAAAAATAATTTTTCCAAAGATGGAATGGGGTTAAGGTCCCCTTTTGTTTGTTTCTGTGAATATTTTGAATACCAAGCGTATAAGCGGAAATCTCTACATTACAAAATGAAAGCAAATTAAATTTCCCGCAGAAAAACAGTTTGTAAATATGTATTTTCGCTAAGCATTACTAAGGGAGATGCGGAAGTATACAAAGGTGATACAGTGTGAAAAAAGCTAGAGCGTGTAATTGAGTCGAGTCAAGAAAAAAATAGCATAGGAGAGGGGGTATATTTCTCCTCGTTTAGGCGGAAAGTGCAATCTTCTAAAAAATCGACGAAATAGAAAAAAAATCATTAAAAAACAACGGCAACGCTTAAATTGTCTTGCCATATTTTTTTAAAGCCAAAAGTCCGTTCTTTTATTATGTTTAAAATTAAAATTACTTGTGAGAATAGTTTTTGAAAAACTACTTTTCAAACTCAAAATTAAAAAATTAAAAAAATTGTATTTAAACTAATTTGTGTAAAAAATTTTACGTTATTAAGAAGTATTTTTGTTTTTAATATTCGATGCTCCTATCAGTTTTTAGTCAAACACCAAAAAAAGGTGAAAAACATTAGTTTAACATCGGCATTTCTTTAAAGATTTACCTTTACAACAAGTAAATAAAAAGCCTCAAAAAAACAAAAAAAAAAAATGCTTATTTAGGATTACGGGGCGGGGAGAGGGTTGAGTTAGCTTAATTTTTAAAAAGGTTTCTTACTATATTTTTACACTTGCTCTTGGAAAAGTTTCACTGATGTTTCCTTTAAAATACAATTTAACGGTTTTAATGAATATTAGCACTACGAACTACGATCACTGCCGTCCATAAATCATGAGCTAGAGCCCAAAAGAGATTAAAGTTTCAACTCATTTAATACGGGTAGCTGTAAAACCAATTCTCGAAAACGGCTCAAAAGATATTTTTATGAAACTTCGTAGGTACATGTAATGATTAAATCGATTTCAATAAAACTACGTGTCAGGTTTTTACGATCAAAATAAGCATAATGAAAATGAGGTTCTTGACGTTTTTGGTAGAATAAGCCTTATTTTTGAGTTATTCACGTATATTTCCTTAATGCCTTTACCGATTATGTTTTTATTTTGCAATGTAGTGCTTTTAGAAAGTTGAAACAATATTGCATATAAAAGTTTTAAAACTAATGTTTTTTCTAGTATAGAAAAAAAATAATTTGCTAGTACTTTTGAACACTTTTTTTTCTCATTATCATTAACATTGAAAAATAAACAAACTCTAAGGCTTTGACTTGCTTTCTCGTAAGAAACTCTAAAATTTGACATGGGAACTATTCAGAGTTTAAATATTTATCTATAGAGAACGCAGAGAAGATAACTTTTTAAACATAAATAGAGAAAAAATATTTTGCTACAACGTGATTTGCATCAAATTAGTCAGAGGTTATTGCTTTTGTGCAAGTGGCCCTAAATGATATTTTGTTATCTTTGAATAAATAACATTAATTCAACAGGTTTAATTATTTTAAATATATTTTTTCGTTGATTTTTTATTGCTTTCAAATCAAAGCAGAAAAAAATACTTAATTCAATTAAACTGAATTAAATGGGTATCAAAAAGTCAAGTAAAACTCAGTTAAAAATAGAGTTAATGTTATTTACGATTTGTCATACTTTCTTTTGCGTATGTATTTTTATTGAATTTTTAAATACTACTTAAGTTTTCAATTTCAAAGTAATCACCTAAAGGTTATGTACATAATACAATATGTTTGCTTTGCAAAATATAATGGGAAGTACAGCGGATTCAAAGTCAGTTTTAAACTATTAGGTTAAAAGTGGATTAAAATTTAATTTAAAAACACTTATCGTAATTTTTATGGTTTGTCATTCCAATATTTGAAGTCAAACAACTCAATTAACTACCATTTGGATAAGTACAAAATGGAATTCGGCTATAAATAAGACATCTTCATTGATCTTAAACTGCAGTTAACTGTATAGATAACACACGACAATGCCTAGCGTTAACTGCTCTATAACAATTTTGACAAATCTTTATCTATATTCTATTTTAAAATGGTTTGGTAAGAAACCGATTTTACAAAAAAAAAAACTAGTAATTGCTTTGGTTATTGACGACATTTAAATTAAATAAACATGTTACCCTATCAATAAATTTATCTGGCTCAAAAAAAAATGTCAAAGAAAACGACACTCTGACTATGGAATAACGGTACTTTAAAAATCAATTGCTAAAATTTTTCAACACATAAAACACAAGGCTTTAGAATGCTTTTTGTTTCATCTCAATACGATCACTTTCCACAGAGATAAGGCTCTTCAAAAAACACCAAAAAAAACGTGAAACTTTTTTTGTTCCCTTAATTTTTTTGACAAGTGTATTTGAAAATTCTAGGCCAATACTTGTATACTTTTATAGCAGATAATGTGATCTATGACCCCGTCATGTATTTTATATAACTTGCGACATGGTAGATAAAATAGGTGCTTTATTTATATAAAATCTTTAAAAAATTAGAACCCAAAATTTTAATTTAAACCTGACATTATGATCATAAAAGACGAACAATCTGAGTCTCACAAGCTCTGTCTTTCTGCAGTTAAACCTGCAGCTGAACACAAAAAATTTAAAGATAATCTTTCCTTTGGGACCCATTTTTAGCTCCGCCTTTAATTGCAGTGCTGATTCAACTAGAGAATGAATAATTTGTTTTTTTTTTTTTTTTTTTTCGAATTCAAATTATGCAAATCTTGAATTTTTGCATAAATTTCCAACCTTCAGTCTTAAATTTATAACATAACAGCCTTTTTAGAATAAGGAATGTCATCCCAGCATCACATAAAAAACACTACTGGAACTATAACTTACTTTGTATTGAGCCCTTCAATCTCTTCTGTTTGTTCAGCTAAGGAGGATTCCAAATCAAGATAAGCTCCATAGTCGCCATCCTTGTATACTTGTAATGCAGCATCATCGAGCTAGAAATAAAAAAAAAATAAAGTTAAGTTAAAAAAGCAGAAACAACAAAAAAAAACACCACCATTAGTTAACAAAACGATTTAGCAATAAACACATCAATATAGGAAAAGCAAGCCCCCGAACAAAAGCCTCAATTAATCACATGTCGTGCCACCCACTTCCTCAATTCTATACCCCCTCGCATCATCTTGATTATCACACAGAGCGAATGCTCTAACATGTTTGATGTTTTTATTCCCAAACGGATCCTCTTTCTATTTTCTCAAGTCAAGACATTTGAGCCTTCTGGGCTGCTGGAGATCTCAAAACTATGGCGAGATGCAAAGTTGAAGTTGGAGCCTCTGGGCCTGGACTGGTACTGGAGGAATATCGAACAAAGAAAATTAAAGAGCAACCCTAAACGACGATTTAAATGCAAAACACTTCACAATTTAAAGCAACAGCAGCTGGAATTGAAAACGACAACGACGAAGGTGGAAGGACAGGGAACTCCTAGTTGTATCCATACGGAATCCCAAGAAGACTGAACTACTAAGCAGCCGCGATTGGCAAATTTTATACATTCACCTTTGGTAATAAATAACCTAGCAGCACCACTTGGATCTTGGACGCTGGATTGCAATATTGCAGTTGCATCAGGCAGCAGGAGATAAAGGGAGAACTCTTCTTCTTCTTCTCCTGCTTTTAGATCTCGGTTAACCAAGGAAGCTAGAGATAGATATACATTGGGTCTATTATAGCTATAGGCATCTAAGCACATGTATTTCTTCATAGTAAATTAGAGACAACACACCAAACGGTCAACCCATTGCAGTTGTTGTGTATCTTTAATTTAATGCTTCCGTTTTGGATGTTGCATACAACACGTAAAGTAAAGGAAATTGGCTTCTTCTTTCAAATGAAGAAGAACCTCTCTTGAAGATACTTCTGCGTTGATACTCCTGACGCAGCTTCTTTTTAAGCCTGACAATGGCAGCAGATAAATATGGAAATGGATTAAGCACATGCGGATTCGGTTCCATTCAGAGATTTACGCATCCTATTCCTTATTCATTCTATAACCAAGCGCTATGTTCCTGCGATCTCTGAATAAAGAATGGTTGCGTGCTAAGCGATAGTTTTCTTTAGAAAGTGATGCAATTGAGAAACTGCCAACTGCACTCAATAAGTGAAAAATTGAAAAATCTATGACTTTTTCATCCAGAGTTGGTTGTTTTTTTCTTAAGTCGTAGCAGGCACAGTTAAGAAGAGATTTTTTGAAATTAATATCTAAAAAATAATTTTCGATTCTGCCATAGTGTCTAATTAAATTTTAAAGTGTAATAATGGGTTGGGGTCAAAATTCTGCCAGGGTTAAAATTCTTTTGTCAAAATCCTGCTTTCCAAAATTCTCTTTTTCGAAATTCTGCTTTTCAATATTCTGCTTTTCAAAATTCTGTTTTGTAAAATTTTGCAAATACCTACCTAAAAGCGCGCGCTTTTTTAAATTTTTAAAACTTTTGCTTTATTATTTGTAAAATTTTGTAAAACAGTGTTTTTGAAATTTGAGTTGTGTTGTACAATTGTGTTTTACAAGTAACATTTTTTTTATAATTTTATATATGTTCTGTTACAAATCTCAATCAAAACCAGCATAATTTTCTGGAATGAAAAAGAATTCAAGAAACATATTCAGCGCTTTAAAGAGTTAGTTGCTCGAAGTCATGTAATGTGGTTTTTAAAATCTTAAGAGGAAAAGATCGTTTATACTCTAAAATCTGAAGCAGATAAGGCCGCATAAAATGCAGAGAACATAAAAACAAAAAAAAAATCATATGTATTTAAAATTGTAAAACAATATCATTACTGTATACTAATATAATATTCAATAAAAACTAAAAAATCCTACTTGAAAATGTTTGAAAGCAACCTACGAAAAGTCGAGAATTAAAAAAAAAAAAATAGATTCATTGTTTTTAATCGCACATAAAATACAGATCAATAAGCCCCAATTAACAAAAATTATAAAAGAAAATTAAAGATTAAATAAATAAAAAAAAATCTATGCTCTAAGCCAAAGCCGAATAACATGTCTTAAGAAAATAGCTAAAAATATCGTCTAGCGTTGCTCAGACAACCTATTATATTTACTCTATAAACTTAAAAATTTGTAGTTTTCATTAATATTGGTAGTAAATGTTTCTTTGGAAACCAGAATGAGCAGAATTTTATTTTACAAAATATTTATTGTCAGTACATATTTTGAAAAGCAGAATTTTGAAAAACAGAATTATGTTAAACCGAATCGAAAAAAGAAACACAATTTTGAAACACAGAATTTTTGCAGAATTATGAAAAGCACGATTTTGAAACACAGAATTTTTGCAGAATTATGAAAAGCAGAACAATTCGAAAACAGAATTGTGACCCGCTCCCTGTAATAATAGTTTGGTATGGAAGAGGTGCAAAATTTGATAAAGTCGTTCTGATTTTTGAACCTTTGCTACTTTGGCCTTATAGTCTAAACTGAAATAATTTCAATTATTCCTTCTCTGCCAAATTGAGACCACAGGTTCTGACTCATCAACTCATCAAGGTCAGGTACAAAACTTTGCAAGCAAGCAGTTATATGAAAAGTAGTAAGATGTTATTGTCCGTATTTATCACATAGAAAAGCAGCAGTAATAATAGACAACCCTGCAGTAGTCCACATTAAACTTGAAGATCATTAAATAACAGAAGATTATTATGTAGCACTTTTCATTTTGGACGTAGGTTCCCTTTACAATGAGAATTACCTATACTGCTAAAGGTTTATTCTTCAGCAATTGGCAGACCGCGGTCTTGACTGTTAAACAGGTAGTTTTCATACAAATATTTCGGTTTTTTCTACTTTCTTCAAAAACGCCTTTAACGATTTTGATTAAACTTCGTAGCTGTAATGAACGAAATAATTAAATAAAAAACTGAAACCGATTTTGTAATAATTTTGCAAACTGGTAATTCTGAGTACTTAATTCAAACAACATTGCAAACAATTGCAAATATTTTTTTTAAACAAAAAAAAGATGAAACAAAAAATTAATACTTTTAAGTACATTTGATTTTTTTTTTAATTATTTTTTAAATGGTGGCTCCCATAGAACAATTTTTTTTATTTTCACTTTGCTCTAAAACGAATCAGCCTAATTGGATCAATTTATATGAAGAATGCTCTCTAAAGTTTAAATGACATCTATTTATATTATTTGGATTTAAAAAAAAAAAAAGAGTTTTCAATTTTTGTTTGAAAACTTGGTATGTACCTAATACTTTGTGTAATTTACAAGCCGAAGTAATGCAATTCTAGAATTTACCGATAAATCCTACCTCACTGTTTATACATAGGATACATTTAAAGTTTCTTTAAATCCAGATTCTTCAAATGCAAAAAAAAACTTTGCATACACTTAACCTCGAACCTACCCCAAATCCTATAGTGGACCAAGCCGATACATACCCCACTGTTTATACGCCGTAATGCTGGCTGTCTAGGATTTACCGGTTCATTCTAGAATTTCATTATTTCGGCTTTTTACGGTAATAAACAGGGTGATCGGTATAAGATGCACCAAACTGCTGGAGCGAGTAGGTTGGGTTAAGACAAGAAAAAAATCGTATGGGAGGGGGGGTCTGTTTCCACACGTTTAGGCAGGAGGGACAATTTTCTAACTTTTTCTGACTTAAAACAGAAAAAAAATATTTAAAAACAACTGTACGATTTAAAATGCCATGCTATACTTTTTTTGGAAACCCAGAAATCTCTTCTTTGATTTTCATTTCAAATAAAGTTGTGTTAGTGAATAGTTTTTGAAAAACTAACTAACTGGAAACAGTTAACACAGTACTGCAGTCATTTACTTGCTGTAGTCAATACACGAATTTAGAATAGGTAATTAATAATTTCACTAGCGACTGTATTGTAAAGTACAAAGTCAATTTGTACCTTTATTTTAAGCTTTTAGTCAATTTGCTTTGACTTTACTGACTGCAGTCTTCTACTGACTGCGTGGTTTTTAAAGCTAGAATATCCAAAAACTTTGAAAATTTTTGCAAAAGCGAAAAAAAATCTTCCTACTACTACCGAAGAATCATAATTAAACATTTCTTATTATTTATTTACTTTGAAAACTATAGTGTTGCCACCTAATAATTATTTTCACCTATAAGAGCCATAGGCGGGATAGTATGATTTCATCTTAAATAATTAAATATTGTCAAAATTTTATTTATATATGTACGAAGATGACGTATGTACGTAGATACCTTAACTACAGATTCGAGAATACATAATATTTTATTAAGTTGATAAAGACTAAATGATTACTTAGGATATACTCACATCGACCTCAGGAAAAAAACAAAGCTAATCTTTATAACTACCATATAGACTATCATACACAACAAACTCCAAAAATAGTAAAGAAAGGGCCACACTGTGCTTAGCTATACCAAAACAATGGAGTTATCAAATTCTGTAAAATCTCCTAAGTGTATGTTTCAACACACAAAACAACCAGATTCACCACCACCGCATCGCTTCGCTTGTCGCTGCCTGCCGCCCGCCCTTAGTGAGGTCAAAGAAGAACCTTTCAAGACAGCACGCATGTTGTTCTGTATTCATGTTCACATGCAACAAACAACATTACAAACCAACGCGCCTGGTCCAAAACAGACAATGATCCTACAACAACTGCCATCACAGAGTCCAAGTCAAGCCCGTTCAGGCTAAGCTGCCCGTCCGGCCACGGCCGGCCGACCCTATAGAAGAAACAGCAATTACAAACAATATATGCTAGGAATTTATATTGTCGGTTGTATTATTTGTAAATGATGTATTACAAGCGTAGCGCTTTAAAAATAAACCTTGAATTCGTTTCGCAGTTCCGACGCTCTTAACTTGGTCCGCGATATCCCTCGGGGTTCCTCTGTAAGTTCTAAGATAAAGTTGAAGATGAAAATGAAAGAAGAAGAAGAGTTTGTTGCACTCTCTCTGTATATGAGATGTGCGTTGAATGGACGAATGCACATAAATATGTTTAAAGGTATATTGTGGGATGGTTATAATGGGTATCTTCTGTTAAGATGACATTGGTAAGAAGGCCAATGACTTTTCTATTCCAATTTTGTATTGTTTTCTGTGAAGAGAGTCTATGGTTGTATTGTAGACATTTTTCTTGTTAATCTTTTTAATGGAATCGCTGGTGTTTGCGGTAAAAGCCTAATGAGCAACTCAATCGAATGAAAATAAATTGATTTTTTTTTTCTTCAAAGAAGACATTAAAAAAGAAGTTGACCGTGTCATTTATTCGACCCCCTTTGAGAGGAAGTATATGCCAGTTTTACTTCTTTCTCTCTTTAGTGCGACTAATGCAGACTTGAAAACAAATTGAAGCTGATGCTGACCTGATGAAGATACCTGTTGACTAATGTCTGTATCGGAATGGTCAATTTGCATTTCACCACATCATTATGAGATGACTCAAGACTTGACACATGCATGATGAAGATACAACGCAATTAAAAGATAGATATATATTTTCAAATACAAATCAAGCTCAAAGATATCAAACTCAAATTAATTTTAATAACATCAATTCCATGAGATAGATGGAATCTACTTAATCTTATACTCGTAGTCATTGATGAACCTGTCTGGACTTATTGAGCTCAGACTTTGTGGTCAAATGCAAATTCAAATGCAAATACAAAAATGCAAATGCAAGTCATCATAATAAAAATAAGTGTGTGCCTGCATACGTTGCACCATGAGACTTTGTGGAACTTATTTGATGATGATGTGTTTCAGATAAAGATTTGTAGATACTTTAACTGTTTATTTAATTTTTAATTTTTATTTTATTTCAACTTTAAGTGTCACTTCTATTTTTCTCATATATTATTGCGTCTTGATGGTTGATGTCGACTTCGTTTTGTTCGAAGAAGTTGTGTACCTATACATATTCATGAGGCAATACTCGTAGGTATTTATTCTGTTTATTGTTCCGACACCACCACCGGTTCCGGTGTTTTGTTAAGTGAAAAGGTATATTCTTAGTGTGGGAAATGTGAGACGTGGTTTGAATTACATTTGACGAATTAAGTTCACTTCTAAATGATGCAATTAGTTCAGCATTAAAGGAAGTTTTAAAGCATATGAGATCAGAATATCTATATTGATGCTGACATGGATATAGAATTCTCAGAAAACTGTTGAAATATTATTGAAGATTATTTGATTGATTTATTTAGCACCAGGTGATTTGAAAATATAAAAACTATCTGACCCGACAGACGTTATCCTGTCTTAGCTATATCAATATTCAATTCGCACTGGAATACATAATTAAAAAAGATGTGTACCTACTTTTAGAGGATTTACCATCAGGTGAAGAAGGAAACCACCAAATTATCCATAAAAAAAAGTGTAGACAAACGTGTTACACACTGATAAATTTATTTTTTTGGGACCTTTTAATCTATTACACGTGGATATAAGAAGGTAAAAAAAAACCTTTTTTATTAATCTTTGTCTGTTTTTTGAACCTCTGTACAACATTACAGACCTTTTAAAATAAATAATACAAAATAAGCATTATCGGAGTCACTGCGGCGTATACGTACTTTTTTATTAGTATATATTAGTTAGATTTAAAAATCTGTACATTACAGCCTTACAGTTCATTTTATATAAATTTTATATAATTAGCTATGTAGATATATTTTAAATAACAAACCCCTCTCAAGCAAAAATAAGTCTTTATGTAAGTAAAGTCAGAGTTTGTTGTTTCAAATAATTTGAAAAATATTGCGAATCTTATCCCACTAAAATTTTTTGTCTTTTAATCATTGACAAGGAGATCAAATTCGTCACACAATTTTTATTTATTAGGCTTTCTTAGTACCACAAATACCTAGATATGAAACTATATAAAGTACTACACGAAATTCTACATCAGTAGAAAAAAAATAAGTCATACTTTTTTAAAAATATTAATTATAAATTACAAATGTCCCTTCCCATGCAAATCGGTTGATGTTCAGCCGAATTAGCCGAATTATGCACGTACAAACAAAAACCCAATCCATAAAGTATGGTTTTCACGTTTTACCGGCTTTTCCGGTGGTCCTGGGGGTGGCTTTGGAGGTGGCCCTGGCGCAGTGGAAGTAGTGCTTGACTGCTAACCTGGATGTGTGGGTTCGAGCCCTAGTCTAGGCAGCATTCTTTTCTATATTCCCTCAACTGAACGCCACCCCTGGGATTTAATGAGATAATGAAAACCTTTTCTCAGTCCACTGTGCCAACAAAAATCTATCCTATCCTTCTATTCCTTCTAACATTGCCTAATTTATAAGACCTTAGGTCTTACTGGCATATATAAGTTTGTGTTGTTTTTTTTTGGGCAGATTTTCAAATTTCGTATTTACCTGTTTCAATACGAATCCAAGAAAAATATTCCCATGTAAATCGGATAGGAAAATAAATATTCTATTCAAAATACTTTCGTCGTGTAAATTGAAAAAAAAACAACAGGAATAATTTGCGCGCTATTTCGCACGTCTATTGGTAATAAAACAATAAATATAAATTTTAAATAATGAAATTGAAAAATATCAACGATAAGATTTATAAAACAACAACAGTATACTCGTAAATTAATTCTATTTGACTTTTTTATTTTAACACGGATTTTCTGACTTTTCCGGCCTACTTTACCAATTTTAATACCCGTAGTATGTTTATCTGGTTTATTACAAATCCAACAAAAAAAAATCTCCATTCAATTTGGATGATTTTCAACCGTGTTATGCGCGTACGAACAAAAAGACTAATTCAGAAAGTTTTAAATTTCAAGATTTTTTCACGATTTTCTAGCTTTTTTTAGGTCGATTTTTCTAAATTTCATTCGATTTTTTTTTATTCGGCTCCGTTGTATTATGTATGCATAGCTACATTAAAATATTGTAATTTTATTTTTTTATTGGGAGAAACAGATTTCGGAAAGCTTATGAAATTCTATACAAAACAGGGTATAACAGCTTTTTTTTTTAAGGTGAAGAGCTTATTTTCCTGAGCTATTATCAATTTCTTTTTACAAATATCTTCTAAAATCTAAATAATCTTGCATTTATGTAATTATATAAATAAATAAATAAATTTGATGGCACAACAGCTCATGAAGAACTAGGGCCTAGTGACTTACAACTCTCAACCATTCCTGTGTGCTTGTCTGCAGGAATGGAGGGGACCTACAGTTTATTGCCGAATCCGAACGGCTAACGAGCGGCACTTTTCTGTGACAGGAGATACTTTTGGAGGATTTGTCAATTACTCGCAAGAGGCAGTAGCCGTTTTTTCTTTTAAATAAATAGGTGGCGAGGCTGGGGATCGAACCTTAGACCTCCGGCATGACAGTCCATCGCACTAACCATCACGCCACGGCTACTACATTTATGTAATTAAAGATGGTAATAATTTTGCTTGGGACTGTGGCCGTGGACCAAAGAAGTATAACTTCTTTAACTTTTTTCCGTCATATTCCGAATTCAAAAAAATACAATTTAGTGTTATTAGAAAAAAAGCTTGATCTAATTTTTTGATAACTAAAAATAAAAATATCAATAAATTATTTCAGTCAATTAATTAATATTAAGCACACAAAAATGTTTAAACTAAGATAACAATCCATTACTCTTCTATAATGACGAACGTTATAAGCCATATTTGTTGATCAGCGTGGAATACTCTTCAAATGCAACACTACCCCTCTGACTATATTATTGCCTTGTGATGACGGCACACGGCAAAGTACAGAGCGTGAAAGTGGTATTAATTCAACTTAAAACCCCGCAGTCAATTCTAAAGACCAAAACAAAGACTATCCTGTCACATAGCTATAGTAGAGCTAGTGGTGAGGAACTAACAGATAAGCGGCAAGAATATTCCAAGTTGCAACGTACAACAGGTATAAACTGGAACATCCCCGCACTATACTAGAGCTTACAAGCATATAGCTTATAGCATCGCCACACGGCAATCCTCTTTTAAAATAAGTACAAACGGATTGGTTGGAGAGTATGTCCAATGTTCATGAGCATCTTCATGGGTCCCGTGGTGGTGGGCTGGTGTGGTCAGTGACCAAGGACATCGTGACTTAGCGACATCTGCAGAAGAAATTTTATGCTAGAAGAGAACGTCCGCATATACGCTTTGATCTCTATACACCTAAGTTAAGGGTCAGATTAAGATAGAAGGTGCAGTGGATAGCATTTGCAGAATACCCATGGCTGTATTCTTGACTCTTGTGGTGGTGTGTTCCAGAACAACAATAACTAGGTATAGGCACTATCTGGATGGTCCTTTGTGTGTAGGTGAAAGGTGTGGTTTGGTTAATACTATTTGCCAGCCGGTTGGTAAATTGCAATAGAAGAAGATGATTTTCTGTACAAAAGAGTGCAGTTTTGTGGTCAGCCATTGTAGTTTTATATGATTAATAGCATTTAACATCAGCGGAGGGCTTCAATTGTGTAATTGCACTCCCCGGGGAGTATTTTCTTGGGGGAGTACATCAGCATATATAAACCTTTTCCCATCTCAACAACGTCAGCCACGCGTAGAGCGACGTATCTATAGGATAGGTAAATATGCTTCAAATCATCTTATTATTCTTTTAGACTGTCTGTCCAGGCCAAGCCAAGCGGAAATATGTAAAGTAGTCACTTGTAGTCGACGCCACCGCTGCTGGACGTTCATTTTTTTTTGTTCATTGTATCCCCATCTCCTCCTACCCTTCTTATTCCCTTTCCTATATAAGCTCGACGGTTTGCCTACACTCTCCATCACGGCTCACCTGCCGGTAAGCTGGTTGACATAATTTGAGAGAATATGTCAATTTTGCAATCTTACGCGCTTCAGCTGAGTTATGGAAGACAATATAAGTGAAGGCACTAAAAAAATAAAAATTAAAAAAATAAGCCTTTGTTGTAGGTGGCACCTCCTCAACTACCAGCTACATATATGCAAAATATACTTGGTGGGAACTTTCAAGAGTGTTCCCACTTTTTCAATTGTTTCAGCGACTTCATGCTTAGCCGGACAGTCAATATGATAAACGTTGCTATTATTCACACATGATAAACATCTATCGTCTGCACACAGTGGGGTATATTCTATGGTAAAGTCGGAATAAATTTGAAAAGCAATATTTTAAAGATAACAATAAAAAAAAATGTTGACCCAAGGGATATGAACAAGGGATATTCATCCATTATAAGGGGTTTTAAATGAAGTAGTCGTAATAGTAGGTGTTTTAGTAGGTTGTCCGTTATTAACTTCCCATTTGAAGTTATTGTAATCGGTCCAATTTGTGAAATTGAAAATTTTGACATTTATCGACGTTTCGAGGTCTCTGGAGTCGGATTATGTACATTGTTTTTAGAGAAATGTCTGTGTTACGTATACGTTCGTATGTTCGGAAGCTTTTTTTCGCCGACGATATCTCGAGAACCCATTGAGATATCGACTTCAAATAAATTTTATTTTACAGATAATAAGGCCTTAACGTGCGCAAAGGATTTTCAGAAAAATTAAATTAGTGTTTTTTTTTTTATTACAGTAATTTAAAAAAAAAGTTGTAAAATGGCTTGTTTCTCGAATATCTCTAGAACAAATAATGCTATCGACTTCGTCCTGGTTTCATTCTATGCATAATGACGTAGTCAAAAATTGGTAGTACCTAAAAAAAAAAAAAATCCACAGTTCTTTTTTAAATTAAAAAAAAACAATAAAAATTGTTAAACAATAACGAATGTCTTGAAAACACACATAAAAATATTAACTTCGGGTTAATTTTATTTAATATACAAGGTTATAGTTGATAATCGGTAGAGTTTGTAAGAAAATTCAATTACGGTTTTTTTTTTCTAGGCCAAAAAAACTGCTACAAATTGTTAAAAAATGTTTTTTCGGCTCGAATATCGCGAGAACAAATAATGATATTAGCTCCGGGATAATTTTAGTCTACACATAATGACATAATTGGTAATTGATAAGGTTTGTAAAAAAATTTCAACTGACGCTTTTTTTCTAGGCCAAAAAAACTGCAAAGGAAAAGAAAAGTTAAATTGTTGTAATTTTTCGTGTCGCATCTATTTAGAGCAAACAGCCTCCCTCGATTACACAACTGATAAGTTTTTCGATGATTTTTAATTGGTAATTTGCTTATAAAAAATAACATCCGGTATCGAGTTTAAAAAGAAACCAATGGGAAGTTATCAGTGTGGGTCAAACCCAGCCTCTTTTTTTCTTAAAAAATTTATATTGATTTTGATTTTTACCGAAGCGAAAATAATTTCAACGTGATTGCATTTTTTTATTTGATCTGTCCCACTGTACCCCGACCATTTGGTATATTTACCTATGATTATCATATTCGAGTGTGGTTATGGCATTAATGAATAGTTGAGAATTGAATTTGTAATTACAATTAATGCAGAAAATGAATGACAATTGCTGTAGATAGTATGGTGATGATGCGTAAGTGAGACGGATTGTATTAGGCAATATTCAATTTATTTCAATTACTAAGCCTAAGGTGTACAAGGAAGTTGAGTCAGTTTTATGGTTGAAATTGATTTAGTTTTTAAGAACTTGAGGGGGTGTTTTATTATAATGACAAATTGAGAATAATCTTGACATTTCAGCATAAAGAACTGATAGAATGTATTTTTTTGAAGTTTTTAACAGAATGAAAAATATAAATTAAAAGTAAAGTCAAACTATTTGAATCATAAGCGGAATAAGTGTGTTCATTTCTGGACGTTTGCACGATTGCAGAATATTGCTTATGATTAAGGAAAAATTAGAAACCACATAAAGAAGGAATAATATTGCACGTGTACACGTGTACCCGTGTTACACGTGTATTTAAATTATCGGTGTATGAACACGTGTATCTGGGGGCACGGTAGTGCCCCCTGCCAAGACGAGCAAAACGAGCGGCGGGCACTACCTATATTTTCTCGTAACGCTTCGTCGGATTTTCAGGCCCTCATAACTTCGATCTGGATAGAGCTAGAGAGCTCAAATTTTCAGGATTAGGTGTAGTCCGCGGACTTACAAAATACACCAAATTTCATATTTCTAGCTTTTATACTTTGGGTGTAATTCATGCCCAAAAACGTCGATTTTGTCACTGACCACTCACTCATCAAAACCTAAAGGGTACTTCCCGAAGTCCTAGAAAGCTGAAATTTGGAATGTAGGCTAGGATTTGCACACAAACAACAAAAAAATTAAGAAATCTATAACTTTCACCCTCCAACACCCCAAAAATGGGTCTTCATAATAAAACATCTAAGACAACAACAATTTTCACAATGCACATAACACAATGCATATAACCCGCCTAAGTAAGGGTTGTTTTTTTTATTTTGTACTCACAAACACAAAAAACAATGCACAATATGTCTTTGCTTGAAATAAGGGTTGTTTATGTATTGTATGATCTTCACCACAATTGGTGGAAAAATTGTCGTGCCGGTATCGCTATGACGAATCCTTGGAATTATATGTTATATGTATGTATGCATATGTATTTATATTCAGGGGTGTGCGATAGAAAAAAACTATGAACTTTCAACTCTCTTCGGTCAAAAAAAAAATTAAGAGATTTTTCATTGACGGCTCATTTTTTAAGGTTTACCCTAATTATTGCGAAGTTAAAAATATGCGGGTTACTTTTAATTCTATATATTATATTGCTTTATAAATATGTATAGGTACATAGGTATATGATTTTCAAGTACATATCTGGTGCTTTGCTAAGAGACTTAGGCCCATTTGCTGAAACGAAACTTAAGTATTTAAGTTCAACATAAGAGCTTATGTGACAGTTTACGCTGAGGAAAAAGTAGAACATAAGCGTGTAAGTTCAACATAAATATTTAAGTTTCGTTTCAGCAAATGGCCCTTAGCTCAATATAAAGGTTAGGTTTGGTAGGTTGTAGATAGTTATTTAATTCCTAGGTTATACATATGCCTATTGCTACAATATAAACTGTGAAGTAGTTTTATTGGAAGCAGGGTTTTACAGTGAAGTATTTATAAGGGAGGTTCAAGTATTTTTCTTACGGATAATAGGTAATCCTACAAAAAGAAATGAAATCCCACCAAAAACATTTCATGTAAAAAAAGGTCGCCAAGACTCACATGCACATAACGCTTTCGCTGTGAAAAAGTTATGAGATCTCATGAAGAGCCAAGCCCATAACTCTACAAGGCCTTACTCCACAAGACCTAACTCTACCAACCCTACATCGTGGTCAAAAAGTATGGCTTGGCCGTTTCATATAAATTTTGGATAACCGACTTACCAAAAATCTATGGAAGTTTCTGTGTTTCGGCTGCGAAACGGCCAAGTCATACTTTTTGACCACGATGTAGGGTTGGTAGAGTTAGGTCTTGTGGAGTTAGGCCTTGTAGAGTTATGGGCTTGGCTCTTCATGAGATCTCATAACTTTTTCACAGCGAAAGCGTTATGTGCATGTGAGTCTTGGCGACCTTTTTTTACATGAAATGTTTTTGGTGGGATTTATATTTACACGTGTATTTATTGTTACACGTGTATTTAAAAATACACACGTGTAATTAATTGAAAATCACTTTTACGATTTTTTATCCAAAGATGATTTTTTTTGATGAAAACTTAAAAATTTTATCTCGGATAGCATTTAATCGACATTTTAATTCAATTCTCGCATGTCTTTAGTGTAAGTAAATCAGAAAATCATCTTATGCTAAATTAAGTTGTATTTACAAGTCCGTCGCTTATATTTTTTGCGCAGATACTTTTTTGATGAAATACAGGACACCCCGATTGGTTTTAAAAAAGAATTTTAATTACACGTGTTTTTTTATTTACACGTGTATTTATAACCTACATGCTTACACGTGTATACGTGTACACGTGAAACGATATACATACGTGAAAAGATATCATAACAATACTTTTTAACCCTTTACTGCATGAAAGAGGAATAACGCTTAAAATGACTTTTTTGGGTTGTTTTAAAACATTTTTCATAAAAAAAAATTGTATGTATATCAAAAAAAAAAAAAAAACTCATACAAATATGTACAAGTACATACATATATTTTCAATCCTTTACTGCATACGAAGCCAAATATGGCTTGCACCCTTTTACATCTCAAACGAGCAAGATAATAATTTTTTTTATAAAAATGTACTTATTTCAAAGAGAAATAGATACACAATCTGAAATATATTTGTATGGCCACTTAACTCACCTAACACCAAAGTTATTATTATTTGAAATAAGACTTCACACTTCCGTTTTCAATGAAAACAAGCAACCGACCGACCTGTAAGCATGAATATCTTCCTTCTTGTTTGGTGCACGTGTCCGAAAGCACAGCTATATGTTCTCAAAAATGCACAGAAGAGGATCATATTGTGTTTTGATCATTTTTTTTTTCGTTGAAGTCAGAAGAAAAAGGGACATAACTGTAGAAAGCCATATTTGGCTTCGTATGCAGTAAAGGGTTTTAACTTTAAGTTCGGGCGATTCAGTCGTGCATATTTTTTTCTTGGTACATCCAAACACAATTTACATAACTAACTGATATAACATGTATCAGTGTTGTATGTAGGTGTTGTGCGTCGGCTGCCATTTTGAAAAACTGTTACCAATATATTAAGAATAGCTCATGGTACACAAAATTTGTATTTATTTTCTTTGTAAACCTTTCGATGTGAGATATATTTATGTTTCACTTCGATTTGGATTTCACTTCGCAATAATATATTTTAGTATTAAAAAATTGCAAAAAAAAATTAGTATTAATTTTTTTAGTATTATTTTTTTTTTTGATTTCAAAATTTTTGAGTTTGAAAGTATTTTTTTTTTTGAAAACTATTAATAGAAATAAGTTTGGATTAAAATAAAACAAAAGAACGAATGTCTGGCTTCCAAAAAACCTAAAACAATAATTTTTAGTAAGTGTTGCCATTTTTTTTTTAAATATTTTTTTCTATTTTAGATATCTTTTATTTTACTCTTTTATTTTTATAAGATTTTCAAAAACACTATAGCCGCTATTATAATTAAAATAAAGTAATCTCCATAAGCTTCTTGACAATGTATGTAAATCTCATCACAGTGAAGCAATGTTGACTCTGGGCCTATTGTCGATACAAAACTGCCCTTTGTCTTTAAAAATGTTCTTCATCTTTTTTTTTTACAAAAACGGACAATTGAAATATTATTCCAAAAGTTGAAGCACGACTATACGTAAATATGCCATTCTTTTATTTTATTTTTAAATTCAGCTCTTTAAATGAATAGTTTTTTAGAAATTAAATTTCAAAGTCAAAATTTTTTACAAAAAATTGTGAATTTTTTTCAAGTTTATTTTTTTTTTTCAAAATTTTTGCGTGATTAAGTGCCATTGTTTTTTTTTTTTAAATATTCAATGCTTTTATCAATTCTTAGGCAAATACTGAAAACTAAATTCTTTCTTAGTTTTTGAGAAATGAAAAAAACCAGTTTAAGGGTAAATTTTTCAGAAATCGCCCCTCCCCGCCGATATAGAGTTTTTTGCCTAAAAAATATTGTTTCTTAAAACGATCCCAGGAATTATCCCTTAAAAAAAAAGCACGAATTGGGGGACACCCTGTATATCTGTCTATAAATCGGCTTGTCAAAATCATTTTTAAAATTTGTTATCTATGTTAAAATGTACCTGAAGTAAGATCCCTATAATATTTTACTGTTTATTTTTCATTTTCAAACATATGTACTGTACATATATACAGAAAATCAATTCTCTTTGTTTGGACTTGAACTATAATATGGTAACTAATTCAAACTTGCACTATTCACTTAACTACCAAAATAAACAAATAAAATATCTTACATAAATCACCACCTTGACTCACAAAAATATATATATCAAAACCTCCTAAGAAAGAAACCTTTTCAATCGTCTAAAGCTATACATGACAAAAATTAGTCTAAAAGGCGACAAGACGATAATAAAATGCATTAGACCGTGAATTCTTGAAAGAAACCAACAAAAAAGATTATTATCATTCATTCAGTGTCAAAGCTATTGTACGTTTTGTGTTAATGTGCTTCATTCACGAATAGTATTATACTGATATCGAAAGTTCTGGGCAACACTTAAAGATATAGACAAATATTTGTTTTATAGTTTTTACGGAGGCCTCAACAAGGGTGACGAAGAATAGTTAAGTATAACTATTGTGTCAATAAGTTAGTAAGAAGTTCATTTTTGATGTGACAAACGCCTCGCTGTCTTGATAGAAGTTTTACCAACCATTATTAGATGAATACATGGATAATGAATAATTCTACGATGTGTACCTATACTTGGTCTATCGAGCTCAATGGTTTTTTGTATAAGGAAATCCTTAGCTTTTAACAAAACCTAACATTATAATGCAGAAGACAAAAAAAAAAAAAAACAATAAACTCCTGTCCTTTGTAAATCAATCATTTCAATTTCACCTTAAAAATAGTTTCAAGCTGTAAGCCATATTTTTTGTTTCGCCTTCTAACTCCTAAACAATATATCGTCCAGCCATGTGTGTTTCTAATTTCAATCAACCATCTTCTCTATCACAAACTATTTGAGAACTTTGATAAATTCTTTTTCCGGTTCTGCCGTCTGCTAGCTGATTTTTGTTTTCTTAACACAGATTCGCTGATTTTTCACACGAACTATATTTTTCCGGGATCATTTATGTGGCAATCCATAAAATGTTCAGAATATTACGATGTGGCTGATGGAAGCTAAAAACCGGGAAATCGTTTATGCATAAACAAAATACAAAAGAAAAAAGAAGGCAAATAATGTATCGACCAAAAATAAGAATGGCATAGTCGCTTCTTGAGTCTACAAATGTTTATAAATTTGAATTGTTAATGAAAATGTAAAATATCTTTGGCCGACTGCAAGCGGGGAGGGAACAAGTTAATGCCAAGTTTATTTTTGCCATCGATCGCCAAACTTAAACAAAGAACTAAGCAAATTTAGATGAATATAGGAATAATCAAAGAACTAAGCTTTTTTTTTTTTTTTTTATGATAATTTCAATTCAAAATTCATGAGAATTATTTTTCAAATAAATTTTCAAAATGTATAAAATATAACGCATTTTATTGTTGAGGTCACCCCATTTTTACTTGCGATATAGGTACTATAGGGCAAGTAATGGATTCGTGCAAAAAATCGAACTCGAGATAATAATCAAACTTGACATTACGATGATAGACAACACGAAAAAAGTGGGTCCCGCAATTCCGTCTGTCTGTCTGTACCTCGGCCTACAGCCTAAGCCCCTGAAGCGATTTTCTTTAAACTTGACGCATAAGATTTTAGGGCGATTCCCTAGAGGGGAAATCGATATTTTCTTTTTAGCTCAAAAAATAACGGTACTTGCCATAGGACCAATTTAAAAAAAGTTATTTATCTCAAAAACGGCTCTAACGATTTTTTTTTAAATTTTGTGTGTGTCTAGGAGTAATATGGTCTATGTTTTGGTGAAAAAAAATTACCAAAAACCGTTATTAACGGTACCTGCCATAGGACCGTTTTTTTTTTATTTTCGATTTTCTCGTTAACCACTTAACCGATTTTGATCAAAAATTTTACTTAGAAGGTCCTATGAAGTGTAAATAATACTGCATACAAATATTTTCAAAAGACTATTTTTTGGATTTAAAAAAAAAAAAAGGTTTTAATGAAACATCATTTTTTTGAAAACGGATTGATGAATATTTTTGAAATTATGGTTTTGGATGTATATTATTATATTCTTAAAAATGGCATACCAATTTTTTTTATAAAAAATTTCTAAAAAGTTTATATATAAAAAATTATTTTTTAAGAAAACCGCTCCAACGATTTTTTCTGCATAAATTTACATTTTTTCAAGAATTGAGATCATAAACAAAAAAATAAATAAATTTGATGGCACAACAGCTCATGAAGAACTAGGGCCTAGTGACTTACAACTCTCAACCATTCCTGTGTGCGTGTCTGCAGGAATGGAGGGGACCTACAGTTTATTGCCGAATCCGAACGGCTAACGAGCGGCACTTTTCTGTGACAGGAGATACTCTTGGAAGATTTGTCAATTCCTCGCAAGAGGCAGTAGCCGTTTTTTTCTTTTTTTAAATAAATAGGTGGCGAGGCTGGGGATCGAACCTTAGACCTCCGGCATGACAGTCCATCGCACTAACCATCACGCAACGGCTACTACGATAATTGAGATCACAAACCTCATTTTAAGATTAAAGCATTTGAAGTACTTGTTTTATTGATTTAAAGAACGTTTTTCATGCTTTTTTCCATATTCAAATTACCATTCTTCAATTTATTAAATGGAGAAATACATATATAATTATTAATTATATGTTTTATATTACACTCAATCTGTAATATTCGAAGAAACTTTTAATACAAGAGTAAGTTCGTATGCGACCCAGTTGTGCATTTTATTTTTTAGCTTATCAGGTAAAAAATTTGCTGACTTTAAGGATAGATTAAAATAAAATTTTAATTTTTTATCGCTTTATTTTTTTTTAAATTGTGCTAGACATTTCAAACTCTGATTTCTATTATTTTTCAAATGAATTTTTAAAAATGTTAGATTTCTTAGTTTTTCCGTATTTTAGTTCGATAAATTACTTAAGTAGTAAAATTAATAAATAAAACAAAAAAATTGTATTGAATTTTATTTATGTTGATCTAATAATTTAAAAAATTAACATGAAGCTTGGCAACACTAATACATCTTCATACCTAACTTTAACTATGTATTCTGTATCTATTATTAAAAAATTGACTTCTTGCTGATTTATTTAGACAGAAATCATCTCATTATTTAAACTTTCTTATGAAAACAGAAAAGAACAACTTTGAGGTGCTGACATTTGGAAAACCTTGAAGAAGAAGAATAATTTTAATTTTATTCTGCAAATTAATTCCTTCCTTCATCTGGTCAAAACATTTTTATCTAAAATTAATTTATTGTTTAACTTTTGAATTTGGGTTGAATGTCATTTATTTGATTTTGATGTTATCTTTAAAATTTGTTAATTTTAAGATAAACAAGATTGCGTTAAATATAGTTGATTCTCGCATTTTTAACTTCTTTCTATCTAACTAAATTTGTTTTGTTATAAATATTTAAAAAAAAAAAAAATTAAAATATTATCTCACCCGTTGTGGTGCTCCGAGTAGACGTAGTATCGTTCCGAGCTGGGTTGCCAATGGCATTGTTGTGGCAAAGGCATATGTTGGAGCCCGCGTCGGAATTGGATACATTGATGTGCAATTCAAGGGATCAGTATCGACAAGATACTGTACCCTAAATGTTATCAATTCATCTGGATCCATTTTTACGATCATTTTTGTAACGAACTCTGGTCAGTTTCATCAAGTCATTTAGTTCATACAAACTTTGGTTAGTTTAATTTTCGTTGTTGTTGTCTTTTTATTTTGTGTGTGTCGGTGGTTGTTACTGAGAGATGATTATGTTCACACGGAAGTTTAATGAGATTTTATTTTCACTTTTTATTGAAATTGTTTTTTTTTTTTTTTTTTAATTTTTATTTTTTTAGTAGAAATATAGAAGCTGAAAAAGTAAAAGTTTATTTTGGGTTAGGTATTTTGAGGTATTTTTGTTTGGTAGGTAGTTAACTTTCATTACCAAATCATGCCGTATTGCAAAAAGATAAAAGCACTAGATAAGTTTTTTTTTTTTTTTTCTAGAGAGAAGTAAATTTTATATAAGATTAAACTACAGAGTTTATGTACAGTTTCTAAATCGCATGTTAAAGTGTAATTCTAAGGTCGCACGAATATTAAATAAAATTTTTATGATGTTAAAGGTGAAGTTAATTGGTATATTGCTTTTCTGTATTCTACTTTCGTTTTGCTCAGAGGAAGGAAAAAGTTAACAATTTGATGGTCAAACATTCACCAAATCATTAAATTTGTGTAAATTTTGAACATCATTATAGTTTTGCTGAAAGGGCAGCATTTATGAAAAGGTACATATAAGACGTCACGAATCATGTATATATATGTGTTGTGATAATAAAAATAACTTGAAATTAAGAAGAAAAAAAAAAAAAACAAAAGATACCTGAGTGACTGCAAGTCTATAAACCAAATATCGGGCTTTGAGTTTGTCAAGGCCGAGATTCAGGTTATTTGAGTTGAAGCTTTCTCAAGTTTGCACAAATTAGGGTAGATAAATAAGGTAATGTGATGTTTAGAACGTTCAAAAAGAAAATATAAAATACCACGACTGCTCTACTTGATTTTAGATTCAATATACTTTGCATGAAAAATAAATATGGAAGAATTTGTATGTGTTCTGTTCTGCCACTCAAAATTATCTTTTAGCCATTCTTCGTATTCAGTACAAATTGCAAAAACCACAAAATAAATATATAACCTTAAAGCCGATAAAATTCCTATCTAAAGATAAAAACAGAGTGAATAAAAAATAACACATCAGCTGTTAAACAAAAATTAATAAAGTCGTCACATCACAACAAAATTACCTAATAGAAATTGATTTAAGAGTAGGTACTAACTATATTAGACTTAAGCCTGTCGCGTTCTCATTTAAAATTCAGGGCTTATCATGGTGCGCCATGATGCGAGACACCACCGACCGACGACGAACGTTCATGTAGGTATAGGTATTCTCAACTCTCAAGCCAATGCAAATGCGAACCCGCATGACTTGGATTTTGATTTGATTTTTTTCTGTCTATTTGTAAAAATATTTCGCACGAAATTAAAGATTTGTTGTTGTAGACACAAAAGATACAATATTAACCAAGCCGATTTAATGATTATTTCGTGTAGATATTTTGTTGTATCTACAAAATATAAAATTTAGGTATAAGTACGTTTACTTTTAACTGCGAAGACTTTTTATCAAAAGTATATTTAATCTAAAATTTGTGCTTTCAATTTTGATTTAGGCTTTGATGGGAAGAAAGTTTTATTTTCGGATATCTTTCACTTTTTTTATAACTACGTGAACTATCTACGAAAAACAAGTAAACAGACATTTTTAAGAAGGTAATAAGAAATAAATTATGTAAAAATTTTTACATTTGAAATCAAAATTAAATACAGGGTTGGATCACACGTAGAGATGTCATAGCTTTGATCTGACCAGATGATTAAGTATTTACTCAGGCATTTCAAAATGAAAACTAATAATAAAAGAAAATGTTTTTTTCAGATAGCAATTCACAATATTCAAAATCTATGATAGCTTCTAGATATTTTTTTTTTGTTGAGGACTATTTCCTTGACCGATACATTTATGTTCAATTCGTTCAAATAATATAAAAAAAATAAATTAAATTTGATGGCACTACAGCTCATGAAGGACTAGGGCCTAGTGACTTACAACTCTCAACCATTCCTGTGTGCGTGTCTGCAGGAATGGAGGGGACCTACAGTTTATTGCCGAATCCGAACGGCTAACGAGCGGCACTTTTCTGTGACAGGAGATACTCTTGGAGGATTTGTCAATTCCTCGCAAGAGGCAGTAGCCGTTTTTCTTTTAAATAAATAAGTGGCGAGGCTGGGGGTCGAACCTTAGACCTCCGGCATGATAGTCCATCGCACTAACCATCACGCCACGGCTACCACGTTCAAATAATATGCTTTATACTTTTTAGGGCGACATCGGACATCCCTTCAAGCAAATTCACTGACCCAACTTTCTCGGTCCTTCTTGGATCTTTGCTAAACTGAGTTTTTCACGCACACCTACAAAAATTCTTTATATCTACAGGCATTTTCCCCACACCTTTCTTTAGTTCATCTCTGCAAGTGGAGTAGCGAATACATAGTTTTTTTTGTTCTTTTATATTTTCATATGAAAAATTGAGAAATGGTCGCTTCATAAATAAAATTTTACTGTTTTTCTTTAATTTCGTTTTTTTTTTTTTTGTAGCGAAATAAAATATGTTTGTAAATTGTATTTATATAATTGATGAAAAAAAAAGTGTTTTGAAATTAAAAAAAAGCTTTGTTTGTTTGTTGTAGGTAAACTCGATTGGAGAAACTTGGAATGAAAAAAGCTTTGTTGTAGGTAATATAGAACCCAAGTGGGGAAGTACATTTTTTGCGATTCCTTTTGGAACCGTTTTGGTTTCGGTTTTCGCTGAGTATGGTGAACTCTCACTCTCACAATACATGCGCAAGTGGGTCAGTGGTGATTCTAATTTCCATACTAATTAGAGCCGACAAACGCAGTTTTGCGGATCCGTATTTGGATCAGTACGCGGAGTTCTCCATACGTTGTTGACTACGTGTGCGGATCCACAAGGGACTCTTTTGCTTAAAGGGATGTTTTTGTTTAAAGTCATCACAGTGGCTGCGAGTCCGGCCTTTTATACAAACACTGGCAATACAAATCAGCACCCATCTTCACCCGACCAACATATATCGCCATCATGCCCCAACGCAGTTCACGAATACAGAGTAGCGCGACGTCCATCATTCAAAATAAATTAATTTTGTTTTTTCGTAAACTTTAGGTACAGTTCACAATTGCTCTTTATAAGAAATATAACAAGCAGACATATGAAAATCTGACTAATTCGAAGCTTGAACTGGTTGTAGTTTTTTCTTTAAGATTTGGAAATACTGACAAAATAAGTTTCAGACTGATATTAATTTATAGCAACTTTTCGTTGCTTCAGGCTGCTTAATTTGGTACATGCGAACGTCACTTAGATTTTACGTTTTTAGTATTTGTGTAGAAGTTTTCGGATTAGCCCTAGACAAGAATCAGATTCCTTTCGTTGTTCTTGCTGCTCTTTTGAATGAGATCTTGGGCCAAAGTAATTTACCCTTGGGTACACATTTGCACATTATCAAGTAGCTGTAGTTCACCGGACTCAGCTAAGTATATCACAGTGTATTCTACCACACGGTTGCAAAAGTCAATCCAATTGTACTTTTTTCGGTACATTCGACATTGCTACAGTACAAAAATATACTTTTATAAAATTTAATACAATTTTGTACTGCCACTAAATATCGTGTTCTTTTATTCGTCTGTCACTTTTTAGTTAACGCCTTAAATAACAAGGTCAGAAAGGTTTCCAAACATCAGTTTCTTCACAGTTTGAACTGAGTGATTTTTGGAACCTTTACCGCCTTCTATCTAGAGAGTTGGATGACAAAAATAATCTTCAAAATTACGATCAAAATATTGTGCCATTACACATTTCCTATCGCGCCAAAAGGGTATGAAAAAATCGATTTAAAAATTAAAATGGGTTTTGCAGGAATATGGAGAGAAAAATGTAAACATGATCCAGTTACAAATTCTTGTTGTTTACCGCCAATTTTTTGTATATCCTCTTTTCTCTATCCTCTATCCTCTTTACCTTAATTTTGTAACATTTTGCAGCATATACTGATCCTTGTAAATCTTTTTGATCAAAATCTAAAGTTTGTATTTTTTTTTTCAAGCATATGCTTAATTTGCCCTTACTTCAACTCAATCGCAAGAAGTAAAAAGAATGAGAAATTTTTTGTTTTTGTTATTGCATAAGACAAAATCGACTTGCAACTTTGAATGGTAATTTCTGATTTCGGTAATGGGTGCATGCTTCAAAGAAGTACGTAGAGTACCTATACCTACCTACCTACGTTCTTTCTTGAATTTGAACTTTTTTCACTTGGTAATCATTTAGCGTTTGCATTATGTAAGAGATGTTTATTATTGGTTATTTGGTTAGTGTCAATTGTCTAGACGGTTAGCATATTTGAACGCAATGTTATGGATGTGGTATGGTTGGTATATGGTTCATCAGAATAAATTTGTTTTCTTATTCCCGTGAGGTATTTATGTAAAATGATGAAGTGTTATTGAGATGTGAATTAAAGAGTTAAATAAATAAAAAAGAAGGAGGCACTTGGGAGGCGTTGTTAGACTTCAAACTTCATAAAACACATAGGAACAGTTTTTGTAGATAGAATTACTTCATCACATTCTTTATTATTAATAAACATAAATTATCATTTTTCATGTCAAATTTTTCATACAAAGGGTTTGTTTCACTGTTTTAATTTTTTTTTAAATAGCAATTAGACACTTCTATAGCAATTACAACAATTACTCAAAGATAAGCTCCCGGAAATGTTTCTAATGTTTCTATAATACTTTGACCTTGGCCTACTACATGTTGACTTGTAAACCATTTATTTAAACAAATTGTAGATGATACGACAGTGAATAATGATATTTTCATATAACAAAGAAGTTCTTGACACTGAAGCTTTAACAGTAACAAAAATAGATAACTATATACCTACTTACACAGAAAAACAAACGATAATTAATTGTTAGAAGTTCGGGTTAACAATTTGTCAAAAATTAGGTAGGTATGTGTATGTAAGTAGAGCTAACGTCAGCACACATTTTAAATATTTGTCAACATTATATTGACTCACCTTAAACTTGGAAATATTTAAAATAAATAAGTAAAGCAGGTGAGTGGAACAATACAAGACCAACAAGGCAAACAAAAAAAAAAAACACACAATAAATAAGAATCCGTAGCTTAACGAATGTGTTTCACTAAAAATGGGATTTTTGAATAAATTCTTCATCATGTTATTATGTTGTTTATTTAAGATGTTGGTTTTGAGTAATAAATAGATTGTTTTGCTGGTTGTTAGTTTATTCTGAACTCATAGGATTGTGTTTAACAAAAAAATTTATTTACATACATGAAAGAATTTTAACAAATACCAACCAAATTCCACCATTTAGTTTAAGGACATCATGATGTTAGATTAATTCGCATTTATTTGCGAACATTTTCATTGACATACAAAATTGATAATGATAACGTAAAGGGTGTTTGAGAATCGATTTTTAAATTGGCAACACTGTTTCTTGTGACCGGTAATTTAACAGTAGTTGACAGATGCTTTGTGCTCATATGGTGATAATGTGTGACTTAATTGCGCATACCTGCTTATTCAACTGGCTGAGATATAAAACAAAAAAAAAATAGATACTTTTAAAACTTAAAACTGTGATGCCAGAGATCTGGGTTTGATTCTCAGCCGCTTCCACCTAGGTATTAAAAAACACAAATAAGGTTGTTTTTTTTTAAGTCTACTTCCTCTTGCGAGAAAGCAAAAAATCTTCCAAAAATAATATCTGTCAGCCATTTGGATTCGGCAAAACATTGTAGGTCCCTTCCATTCCTGCCTAATAACACGCACACACTAAAGCTATATTAGTTTTATGTAAGTCACTTGGCCCTGGTTCTTAAAATAAACCGTTGCGCCATCAAATTTTTGTATGAGGAAAAACTTGAAGTGTTCGTAGGAGCAATAGGTAGATTTCGAGAAAAACACGGAGAAATTTGGTTGAAAAAAATGACATCGGGGACTACCGTACCGACGCCATCACAGAAAAAACATGGAGTTTTAATACAAACTATCGATAACATGTATCGAATTCATGCCGGCGATACCACAGTTTTTCTCCGTGCTTAAGTTAAGCACCTAAAATTCTCCGTGCTTAATTAAGCCCAAAAGGGCTTAGTTGTTGTTGCATTTAACACGGAAAATGTTTAGCCCCGACACCGTTTTTTTCACCCAATTCCCTTCGGGCTTACAAAAAAACATGGCTAATATCAGTTTTTTTGTGGGTCTTAATGCACGGCCGGCTGGGGGCGCGGCGTGGCGCTGGGCTAAATTACTGGACATGTTATATTTTTCATTGCTTCAAAAGTATGAATACCTAATCCAAGTTCTCCCAGCTACGCAAATTAAACCTCTAGAAATTAAACCCGCAATAAAATAAGACTAAGACTTCGCAAACCGTTGGACAAAGCTGAATTTTGGTATGGTAATATATTCTCATTTTCTCAGGAGAGGATTAAGACATAAGTCCCTAAAAAAAATTCAAATTCGATTGAAAATTATAAATTAAAAAAAAAAAAATCAATTTTAATATGTATTTGGTTTTTGAAAAATGATTGTCAATACGAATATTTTCAGTTATCAATCGATTTATAGATTTTTTAAAATTACATATTACAATAATTATTGCTAAAATAAACAAATTTTACTTTTATATTGCAAAAGAGTAAATCGAAAATTAATATTTAATTTTTTTGCTAATTCTATTTTCAATTTTATAGTTCAGTTTATTTCAATTAATTATTGGGTCTTTTGAATAAAAAAAGTAAAAGCTATTTTTAGAATAAGCTAAAGCTAATTAGTACCTAATAGCTTTTACTAGACTACGGCTAGATAGCATAAGATAGAAAATAAAGCTTAAGATTCATATTTTTTTAGCTTTTGGTTTTAACTGTTTTCAGTAAAACTTTTTTAATAATGATGGAAATGGAAATAGAGTTTAGAAGTTTTTTTAGAAAATTAATTTGGATTTCGGTTATTCCTGTTTATTTCATTAACAACTCCCCCACCCAGTTCTTATCCTGAACCAAACTGAAATACAGGCTCTCATACATATATCACAAAAATGTCTGCAATTCCTGCTTAAAGATCAGCGCATCTCCTCTAAGCTCTGTTGAGTCTCGTAAAGACTATTCAAAAATCTAGTGAGATCTTTTTTTTTTTTTTTTTTAAACCGAAACAATAATTTCCGAGTGTTTTCAGTGATCGAACTATTTATAAAGAGAATTCAAAGAACATGCATTAGTCAGAGCTTTCTAGACAAGGGTTAATGAATCTTGATATTTATTATAGCTTTCACTAAAATTTTCTTAATTTTAAACATTTTTTAATTGGTATCCTACTAAAACTATTTTCTTAATAATTTTCAACTGAACCCGTCTAAAACATTGACAGTTCTTACCATTTTCATATATATGATACTAAAAAGATAAAATAGGCATTATTATGGCTATGGCATCTTAGCACCCCATATATGGGATATTCGCAAAAAAAAGTATACCACTTGAAGGGGCACTGAAGGCATATATTTTTTTAAATTAATTTTTAAAGTTTTTTTCAAGGTCACAGTAAAAGACTTTTAAAACTTCATTAGTGGAATTTTAGAAAAACAAGTATGTAATTTAAAAGGTCAGTAAAAGGTCATAAAAGGTCAGGTAGTTTCAGTAATTGGTCAGGGATAGATTTTTTTAAATAATTTTTTGAAGTTTTTTCAAGGTCATTACAAGGTCTCATGAACTTTTAGCACCTCATTCATGGGATATTCGAAAAATGTATACACCATCTGAAAGGTTACTTATAAAAGCTCAGGCAGTTTCAGACATTGATCAGCTGTAGATTTTTAGTTATGAGTTTAACAAGAAAAATGAAAGGTCATTGACCTTTATCTTGCAATTTTTTTTTATAAAAATTACAAAAAACATGCTACGCCCGACCAAATTATGAAACTAGCTGACCTTTAATATGGATTCAGTAAATCTTAAGATAGCATAATTATTTTTTGTAAATTCCACAAATGAGGTTCTAAAAATCTATACCTACGTCCTTGAAAAAAAAATAATAAATTTTAAATTTAAAAAAAAAATCTCAATGGCTGACCAATTTCTGAAACCATCTGACCTTTTATGGGAATTGAGTAACCTTTCAGATGGCATATATTTTTTTCCAATAAACGAGGTGCCAAAAATCGCGGATGACCTTGAAAAACTTTAAACCTGGATTAAAAATTTTCTAATCTTGACCAGTTTCTAAAAATAGCTGACCTTTTATGACCGATTATTGGCTTTTTAGAAGACATCCTTTTTTTTGCGAATATCCATATATGAGGTGCTAAGATCCCACAGCCCATTATTTGGCTTTTTTAAATTTAGTAAAATGTTAAAAATATATTTAAAATTTGTAAAATCCAGTTTTTAGCCTAGCATCGTACTATAAATGTTTTAACATCATACTTAATTTAAGTTTTAGACTTAACCTTTTTACCCTAAATACAGGCTACTTTTTAGGAAAAACTGAAGAAATTTCTTCGAAAATTTTGAATTCTTTTTAAAAGAAAATACTGTTTTTCTGGACCTTCTCAGAATATAATTTGAAAAAATAATTTTTTTCTAAAGGAATAACAAAATATGTATATTATCCATCACATTATCACTGACATTGTCTAAAATCGACAACCAAAAACAAACAGGAACTATTTTGGAATATACATATGCTGGAAAATAAAAACAAGGCCTCTCTCTTTCAATTATTCTGCTATGTATTTGCATAAACTTAGCTGGTATCTTGTATATCTATCTGAAGGAAAACAAGTAACCAAAATAAAATATGTACGATGCAAACAATACCAGAAGGAAGATATGATAGTGTTTAGGGGTACCTATATAGAAGTAGATATGTACATATAATAAATACGCACGCGTCTGATCTGCAACGCAGCACTAAAACGACCCCATCATCAGTGCATTGCATGGATGATATGGCTCGGAGTAACAAAACAGCAAGAGACACAACAAAGATGCATAGCATCGCAACAACGAAAAAGTGAAAGTATCTTATGATGATGCCCAAAAGCAAAAGTTTTCTTCTTAATTTCGCAATTTGGCGCCGTGACTTTAAATCTTGAAAAGCAGCCGTGTGGATTTAGTGGGCGCATCATCTTGAACCCACAAGCCCAACGCGCTCGACAGCAGCGAATAGCGTAAGTATATAGCGAAAGCCATCAAGACTAACCCCAATCAATAAGATTCAGCACATATATTTCGAGGACCACTACACGGATGCAGATGCACCGTGCAGTATTGTAACTGATGGCAGCTTGAGGTTACGCCAAGTTTGGCCGAACACAACGACACGACGTCGATACAAAAGATCCAAAAAACCACACAAAACTACCACCACAACTTCAGTGCGAAATCGAGAGTTCCTTTCCTGGTTTTTCTTCCGAAATGCAGATCCACACCGATTGTGGGAGTGAATTATGCAGCGAACGAGGATCACCCGCCATCTCCTACGCGCTTCGTCGTCGTCGTCGTCGTCGGTCGCTCCATGATGATCTGTTTATGGCAGACAGATCTATAAGCTGGAAGTATCTGCGTATATAATTAGATACACCATCTAATTGTTATCGATATTTATGGGCAATCCGATGGGCAATGGCAATGGGAAGCTGAAAGGTGGAATGTTAATCCAAACAAATGGCTCAAAGGTGAAGGTAATTTTCCTGGGAAGACTTTTCTAAAAGAGAAGTAGGTATAGAGTGAAAGTTTTCACGTCCGTCGCCTCGATCGGATTGGAGATCGGACAGTTGTCAGAGTTTCTATATAAAAAAAAAAAAACAACAAAACATAATTATTTCAAGAAGAGAAAGAAGAAAAATTCACAAATAAAAAATATCATTTTAAGTAATTGCATTTGTGATTGTGACTGACGATTATGGCGACCATCAGGGCCCATCAGGAATGGGTCCTTTATGTTGTTTTTTTTTTTTTTTCTTTGAATAATTGTGTCGTTGTCGGAACAAAGAAGGGAAGACTGGTTTGTTTGGCAAAGAATTTTGTAGACATGTAATTATGTATTCCGGCGGTTCGGTTGAGTGGGAATTTTTGCCGGTTCCTTGCATTTTTGGGGTTTATTTTTTTAGCAACAATTTTGCTGAAGTTTCTTCATCCGGTAGAAGACACCTGTCTTGGTTACTTGGTCGCAAGTATTCTTTTTCTTCATTTTTTTATTAATTTTTTTTTTTTTTTAGTTTCGAAGTTGAAATCTTTGGAATGTTGGAGTTCCTACAACCTACATCTGGCTTAAGTTTTGTGGTTAAACTTTTTTTTGTATTTTTTCTTACCATTATTTCTTGTTAGCTATGTGAAAATTATATTCTTTAATTTAAAGGAATCATTTTAGGGTGTGGCGTAGGTTGTTTTTATTTTAATATTTTTAACTAAGGCTTGAATGAAAAACAAAATCTTGAGGTATTTCATGAGAACTCCATCAGAGTTACCGAGGTGGCCCGATCGTGCCATTTAATAAAAATTGGTCCAAATTCCGTAAAACAATGACAATTCGCAAATAGAGTGAATAAAGCGAATCGTTTGGTTTTCTTTGTTGTAGCTATTACAATCCATAATAAAATTTAATATTTTTTAACACAATAGAAGTATTTGTGGTTTCTTTCATAATTGATGTACAGTGAAAGCTCCCTTAGCCGGACAGCGACGGTCGCAACACTTTTGTCCGTCTAAGGGAGTTGTCCGTCCAAGGGAAAAAATAAATAATAGTTATATAAGGAAATGTATATTATATAGTGGCATCAAGAAAAATTTGTGCACCTACGGGCCATGAAATTCATTCAAACTAAAAATAAACAAGAAACAAGATACAAAAACAGACTAAAGCTGCAGAACCAAAATCCGTTATGCATTTGATCACAGATAGTGTTTTGGACTTTTGGTGACATCGCATCTACTGTCGCTGTGAACCAGGGGGAACATTTTTAATGCAACAAAGGATATGTAAAATTTTTTGTGAAAATAAAGGTTGAAATGTATATACTTAAAAAAAGGTTTTTGTCCGCCTAAGCGAATTAAATTTAACAAATCACGGCTAATATTCTTGTCCGCGTCCGGGTAAGGGAGTGTCCGCTTAAGGGATCATGAAATGTATGAAATTTAGATCCAAGATCCACGGTCGTGAGAATTTGTCCGCCTAAGGGGATTCTCCGCTTAAGGGAGTTGTCCGCAATAGGAGCTTTCACTGTAGTATATAAACATATGCACCGCCACTGACTTCGAATGAACCACATTGAGTGACAAAATAATATTGCATTTTACATTATTTTCGAGTGTAATGAAAAATTTAATGAAGCCAGGCTGGTGTCTGGAAGAGCAAAGAAGACGTGGTACGCTCAAATATACCAAGAACCAATCATAACCCTACAATATGACACGAAAATAGCACGTTTTTTTTTCACAGAAAATATGGAGCGTTAATTTTTTTGCGGACGGCAACGCGGGTCCCCTTATATGAGACTTAGTGTCCGCTAGCAAAGTTTTATGAACAACTAGCATGGATTTCGATTTTTTTTTTAATTTTGCCGACGACTACCAGTCAAAATGCCAGGATATTTTAGGAAAAAATGGATATTAAAAGGTTTTTGACAAACTTTGTGTGTCCCGACAAATAGTATCTAGGTACAGGTAGGCATAGAAAAATAGGGCACAATGAGTTTTGAGTTCTACATCCATGTGATGTAACATTTGATTAAAACCACGTTTTTATCTTCACTTGATGCTCTATATAAAGCAAGTTAAAAGTATTATAATAGGTTTGTTCTTTGATCCCTGAAGTTACCCTGGCGACGCCCCAAAGCGTTTTTTGAAAACCTTGAACTCACCCTGATAATCAAATTCTCTGTTTTTGAGACCTATGGGTCGCCTTGAATTCGCTCTGAATTATAAATCTAGTTTTTTTTTCTGGGGCGTGTTAAGGTAACGTGTCAACAACGTAATTGAAAGCCGAAGGGTGTTTTTTTGAAAATCAGAAACCCCCTTTTTTGACAAATCTTGGGGTTTTCAAGAAAACCTGGGTAAATTTCAAAGAACAAAGCTAATGTTGTCCCAAGTGTAGGTACCTATTATCATACTTTTAAAGTATGAAGTTTATATATTATATTCACCTTAACTTATTTTTTTCTAATACCTAATAATTAAATCAATTTTACCAGAAACAAGAAACGATTTTCAGTTTTAAATTAATTTATACAGTCCTAGTTAAAAGTGTGAATCTAGAATAGCAAGCTTCAATTGACTTTCATCTTGAACAATAATCAACTTACAATAGCTGTTCTGGTTCAAAACTATCTCTCCATCGCGAGATCTTTGAAAGCAAGAAAAAGTGTCCCATTCCTATAATGCAACTAAACGATATACCTATGCACATCTATTGTAACACACTTTTAGAGTATAGAATCAATTCCGAACATCGAATGCCGACATCAATCGATTTTAAATCTTGGTGTCTTTTGAGTCTTCTTATCCTATGTTTTTATTTCTATAGAACTAGAACTAGAATGTACATCCTTGTGCAATTAAATGGCGCACAAGAATTCAATTTGGACAAATCAATGATCGCCATACATGGTTGCGTGTTCACTGGCACCTTGCCGCGCGCCGCCGCGCCGCACCAACCGCTGAATCTAACCAACCGAGAACAGACCAAACAACCATCACTACAATCCTAGGTATAGGTTTCCTGCTGGCTCTAAATTCCATGGCTTGAAAGATAGATTGCCGTAACGAGTGAAAATTGTTATAATTATTTAGCTAAATACTGGTAATCATCTGTGGAGCGCGTTATGCTACATTGCACATTGGCATCAACTACCTTCATATATTGAATCCCCATTCCCCAGATACACACTTCGGCGACAGACTGGAGGAACCCAATAACAAACACCCAGACATGAGGCGTCTCTCTTACATGTGCAAACCATCACTACATATTGTATATACCTTTCTACCGTCCGTCCGTCATCGCACAGCATCTCCAAATCAACTTGTACCTAACCGCAAAGTTATAACTAAGGCTCTATACGCCGCACCGGCTCCGCTCCAAGACCAGACCAGATTTGCACATGTGCTACGGAGTACGGACTTATGCGGTGCACCTTACACACCACTCTAGCGCATATAAGTGCCTCCTAGATAATGGAGCTGCAACAGCATCACAGACTGTGGTTAGTGTGTATGGATATGGTGGTGGCATGCTAGTTCTACATCCCGTACCTAGACCAAGTCGACATTCAACTTGACCTTGTTCCTTCAAGGCTCCTCCGCCGAGAGTGTGCGTCTTTTAGAGGTGGTTTGCTTTTCCTTCAAGGGGATACATCTATTTACGTGACGTGACGACGCAAAAAGACGACAAGTTTTTGCTATCTCTGCAGCGCTGCCTGAATGCGCCTGATGCTCTGCACTGCCTTCCTTGGGTTCTTGTGCTCGTTTTCTATAGACAACAACAGGCGCATTCCATGTCCAGGACGGATCAGTGAGAGCCAAGCAGCATCGCAGTGAAGCATGTGAGAAATGTCGTCAATTATATAGTAGGTCGTCAATCGTCACATTGCTGTGATGAAAGGTTGCTCTCTAAGACAACAATCACCATCATATCTAAGTCTATGCGATATTTTTTTATATGAGAGTTCCTAGTTCCTATCCATTTGCAGAGGCGCTTCGGATGGACAAAATATTTTGTTTGAAAGTTGTTGTTGTTGTTTTTTTTTTATATTAATAAATTGTTAGATGATTTTAATTTTTATTTGTTTTTTTCCATAAAACTGTCATAATTTTTTTTTGTTATCATACAAATAACGCTCATTTATATGCACAGCTTGAATCAGAGGCTTAAGAGTCTTCAAGTGAAATCCGTGCTTAATTCAATTATTGTGCACATGGTTACTCGCACTAAGATGTATACATACCTACAGATACCACCTACCTACTTACCTCGGATATATGTGGACTTTTTAGAAAGTGATATAGTGGAACTTATTAAAATTTACCGGCTTTGTACGCAAATATCACGTGCTTTCGCATGATGAGGAAGTTCAATTGTATTCTAAACGCATATCATAAATTTGGAGCTTAAAATGGCTTAATCGTCATTTTAATGATCTCCTCTCCTCTCACTTGAAATTAAAGTAACAAACACATGAAGCCTTTTTAATATTTTTTTTTTGAAAGTGACCGCTGAGGCTAGGGGCACATAATATAGAGTTATTCTCAAATTTAATGGCAATAAACTGTTATAACTGTTATAAATTGCCTTTTTTCTAGTCTCGTCTTTTTTAAAGACAGTTTGTCAACGTATAAAGTGGGTGTGTATGTATAAGCGCTCTTTGCACAAATTGACCAAAGTCTGAGCATATATATGTCTGGAGTGAGTTTAACTTCTTTTCTTTAAGCTATATTTTTTTGAACATACGTAGTAATGATTCTTTTGGTGAAATAGGTTGTTTAAATTTTACCCGTGGTTTAGCAATTTTAACTCGCCGATTTCGGCGGATTAACTGAGGTTCAACGATGGTTCAAGGTAAATTATGCGAGCTACAAAACCGGGGTTTACGGGTTTCATTAATTTTAGGGAGACTACAAATTCTTGCAAAAAAAAAAATTTCGACTTCTTCATTATACATAATGATTTTTGAAGCACACTTTTAAGCTACTAGTTAATTCACAAAAAAAAAAAAAAACGTTAGAGCTACAAATTTGCATTTTGCAAGCTTAATTTCCGCCAAAAAAAAAAATTCATTTAATTTTCTTTTATTTTTGCGCAACAAATTAGCATTTGAAATACTACAATTTTTGACACCAAGAAAATTATTATTTTCGTACTTTCGTCCGCTAACTTCAGACCTATTTTAGCGCAAATTTTAATAACTCGGAAATTATGCGAGCTACAAACTTTTGGTTTGCACAACAAATTAGCATTTAATTAGCTGCTAATTAACATTTTTTGATTCCACCAAAGTTTGGTTTTGTTTAAGAGTTTAATGCTTAAAACCGTCATTTAACGTTTATTTTAAAATACATACATTTTTTTAACTGTAAGACGGAAGAAGAATAATGTTTGAACTTATTTTAAACAAAATCTCATGATCTTAAAGTTACATCATTCAAAACTGGTAGACCATGAGATTTTCTATATGGGCTGATTTCCAATGGTGCGTTCGCGTTAGAGACGTTTACTTATACGTACAAGCCTTACGAACGCGTCAACATGACAGAAGACTTGAAGAGAATCAGTTGATTAAAAACAATTGAAGTGTCATTCTGAAAATCAAAATAAACGTACATAACTGTAATGTCGAATACCTTTCAGCAAACAATTCGATTTTTTTTTAACAAAATCGATTTTTTTCTTTCAATTTCTTTGTTAAAAGGAATTCGACATAAGTTAAATTATCAAAACGCACGCTGAAGTTGATTTATTTCAACTTTAACGTTGATGTAGCTTACGTTACGTTGCGTTGGTTTGTGTGCATGTTTGCTAATAGGTGCCAAATCGCAACATTAAAACCCAACGCGTAATTGTAAAAACTTTGCATAAATTGCTTTGTGTGAACTTTCGCGTTGACAGAAAAATCTGTCAAAGCGACGCCCAAAACGCCATTGGAAATCAGCCTTAATATACATAAGTTCAAACATTATTCTATTCTGTACAGTTAAAACTGTATGCATGTATATTGTATATGTATATGCGAAAAAAAACAATGTTTTCGACATACCTTACTTTTTATGCAGCATTCTATATGCCAAAATAAAGATTACTGGCGTTTATTGTCGAACTACGTTTAAAAATCTTCACTTCCGCATTTATTCCGCTGATTCCAATTTTTTTTTGACATGAAGTGAAATCAACAAAATTTTCAAGATTGACAAAAAATTAACATACTGTACTCTGGTGGACAGCATCAGGATAAATATGTATGGTAACTTTTGAAATTTTAACGGTCCTGCGGTGGTTTACACTCTAAAAAAGATTTTTATACACTATACGTTAGTGCTTTCATTGGATTTTGCAATGCTGAAAATGGATTTTTTTTTAACTTCCAATAAGAAGACTTAACGCGCTTTTGAACCTCTATTTTTTTTTTTTGGAATAGTAGTAGAACATTGGTATAACAAAAAATAGAAGAACCAAATTATTTAAGGTACAAAAACCAGTGGATGGATAAAATTTAAAATATTTGTGAGCTTCCTATCATACCACCTTACAAAAGCTTTTGTAAGAATTTTGTGGAAGCTTCAACAAAAAATATATGAATTTCTTCTATAAAGCTTTCAAAAGGATTTATAGAAGAAAATGGGGAAAAAACTCTTTCGTTACGCTTTGTGTAAATTGTAACTACATAATACAACTTGCGTGCGATAGAGTTAAGTTTAGGTGGGATGTTATGTGAGTCCGTGGACAGTATCGTAACTTCCTTTGCCCTATGGCCTATTCGCACCGGATCGAAATCTAAATATTGAGCAAAAAAACCAAATCTTATAGAAATTATCAAGATTTCCCATACATTTTCAGATTTAGTAATCTAGTACATAGATTACTAAAATATCTTCTCGAAAGTCTTGTTGAAACACTATGAATATGAAACAAGCATAACCTATGCCTTTCTCTCCTAAAACTTAAAAGTTTTAATTCCTAACCAAAATCTTTTCGTGTGAAATGCGTCGAATGTATGTAGGTCTCTAGAAGCACGTTACTAAAAGACAACAACTACTATAAGTACTTAGGTGTCGTTGACCTTCTCCATATATTAAAACGTTAAAATATTTTCTTAAAAGCCTTCGGACCTTGTTGTCTTTAAACCATTTAGCTTCAAAAAGTCACAATATTGATTTATGTAATTTGACGTCAAAAAATATTCAGATAAGTATACTAAACTCATTTTAATAACATATTAATGTCAAGAATGTAGCTTCTTGAACATCTACAAAAAATGACATTTAAGCTCACCGCTGTACATCTTTACAGACATATTCACTTAAAATGCACGTAAAACATATAAATCAAAACTCAAATGTCATGTATCTTTACCAACTTCATCAGCACTACCAGCTGCTGTCAAAAGTCATATATACAATTCATGTTTCTACCCGTAAAAATTTAAGAAATTATGCAATATTTTTCGAAGGCTGCAGGGTCACAATCACAATTCACAACATCAGGCACATTGTGTACAGATTTATAAAAAAACAATTCTTCGAAACAATAAAAATTGAAGGACAACAAATTATCACACATCTCTGATTAATGGAGCGGATTTGCGTTGGTGATATTGACGCAGCTCTTTAACTGTCATGTCTGTGGCATGAGGCATTACAACAAGATGTCATCCATATAAGTGAACGTGCGCATTGAATGAGTAAACTCAATTTAATTCGAATATCAACCAATTCAGCAATTGTTGTTGTTATTGTTTGCACTGGGTTCAGCTTAAAAGGCCTGATGGCCTGAATGGTGTAACAGCCGGCTTTAGACAATAATTTTGCATAATAAAGTGTTGCACTTCAGTTTGTTGGTGGCGCGCGGCGGGCGGTAGGAGTATTAAAGTTTGCTTCAAAAGACTTTTAACCGCCCCAACACAATGATTGTGTTAATTGCATTTTATACACGATCTCGAATATCGGGCGGCTCACAACAGCACACCGGCGGCGGCGCTGCAGAACTAATTTGCCGACAACGACGATGAGGTACCGCTGTAAATGTTGTACATAAGTTCACACATTGTTTATGTAAAGTCCTGAGATTTTTGTTATTGTTACTTTTTGACGACAACAATACCAAGCTTAATTAATTTTCCAGTCAAATGGAAATGGCTTAATTTATCTGTGCGCAATTTTTGGCAATGGGGGTCTGTTCGCATTCCGCCAGTATTATATAATAATTGCTATTATTTTGGCAATCATCAACGCTATTGTAGCATAAAATTACAATGATAAGTGCTGATGTTTTCTTTGTATAAACAAAAATCTAATATGAGATCATACCTTCTGAAAAACGTTACTCAAGTGTGAAAATCTGTGTGGCCTCTGGGTATTCATTAGGTACTCGTAGTCGTAGTTAGTTTTTTATTGTTTGTCCATTGTAAATTTGACATTAGCTGTCACAATGACAATCTTTTGATAATTTTGATGTTGTTGATGTCACTTTTGATAAATCTAGAACAGAACAGTTACTCACTCACTACTCACACAATACAAAGTTATCTAGGAAACACTTTGTATGAATCTTTCCAAAGAAAGAACAAAACTTTGATGAATGTAGCAAAGGAAACAAAAATACACAAAACGATTACGAATAGGCAGAGCTTATATTTATGACGCTTTTAGTTAATGATTTGATAAAAGATAGTGCTGATATTACCTAAGTATTTGTTAAACTAATGATATCATACCTACATTATTTTGTATAACCGTTAGATCAGATACAATAACCAAACAAAGCTTTAAAGAGTGAGAAGATAGGTAGGTACATAGGTACATTTATGTATAATATAATGTATAATATAATATATAATGTTCTGATTGATAATAATGATTTATGAGGATAAGCTTATTTTTATGGCAGCTGTCAATCCAATCTATTTTTACACATACATCCCTATCTGACATTGAAGAAAAGATTGGTTTGATCATGAGCCAAATTGTTTTCTGATCATTAGAGAGTGTGTGTCTGTGTGGTAATTAAACAAAAGGTTTTCGGAACACAATTGGACTATTAAACTTAAGTATATAGAGAGGCAGCTCTACAACCAGAACTGTCACCAGTTTCAATACGGTGCAACGTAGGAGAGTATAAAACTGTAAAAAAAAAAACAGATTATATAAAATAGCAACATTGTTAAACATAGCTAACTTTATCAAACGATCTAAAGTTGATATCGTTCAAAGTTAAGTAAACCAAGAACACTCGAATCGAATTTGAAAAGGAAAATAAGAGATGGGTACTAATTAATGTCAATGTTTGTGTTCAAAGTAAACATGAAATTCACATGGCTAGATCAGAGTTAATTTGAAGCTTATGAAATACGCTAGATAAACTACTAACAGAATTCTCATATAAGGTGCGTTTTATTGGTAGTTCATAGCTAGCGCAGCAATACAAGTTCAAAAAAACGCTATATCAATTTTACGTCCTCTCTTTATTCTCTGGAAGTGTTCACACCCTTTTTTCAGTGAAAAACAAACTACGTTACCGACATTTAAGGTTCAAGTCCACACTATTTGTACACTTTTATATTCACTGATTTACTGGCTAATTTATCGGCACTTTTGCTCTTGTTATTGTTCACCAAGGGAAATTTTACTGCGCCAGCTATAAAATTGTCAATAAAACGCACCTATATAGTTATGATGAATAACTGAAGTTGTGTACCTATATCTATAGCTCCCGAACGCACTTCATTTGTGGATTAAACTAACATTATTTGGTGAAATAGGAATAAGCACACAAATGAGATAGCGAATTTTTTCACTTGAGGGTGAATTTTCTTTTTGACAGATAATTTTCATTTGTTTATAATTTGCGTTTCTGATTCTCCAGCTATTATAAGCGAGGAAAATTTGCCAAAAAATAAGGCTTTAGTTCTTTTCGTCCAAAAACCCTAACGCGCAAATTGAAAATATCATAATGTCAAATAAGCGACAATAAGTAAAAAAAAAATCTTAAAATAATTTGAGATAATAGCTCAAATGCAAAGGAAAAATAAAAATTTTCATATCGTCCAAAAGATTTCTTGTTGCTATTTATTATGGGTTTTTTTATGCCAATTTTAGACTACTGCCTCTTGCGACAAAGTATCGCCTGTCATAGCCGTTTAGAGTCGGAAATAAATTGTAGGTCCCCTTCACTCCTGCAGACACTTAGAACATTGGAATGTTTGAGAGTTGAAAGTCACTAGGCCATGATTTTTTTCTACTAATCATCAGTTTTTCCTCATCTTCATCCGCAGTTCCTTTTAAGTTGTGGCCACTTCCGCTGACCTGAGGAGAGCACAACGAAAATCTACAAAATTAATGAGTGCCAAGTCAGTGAAGAAACATTCGGAGCAGCTTTACCGCCCGAAATAAAATTAATGTGCCATATATTCTGAAAAAAAAACGTGCCAATTTTCTTGCCATATGAAAAAACCACAAATTTTTCTATTTTGTTGAAAAAACTGTAATAAATTTTATTATGGGGTATACTACAACAGAGAAAATCAAAGAAAATCATTTGCTTTATTCGTGCATTGTCAAAAAATACGGAATTTTTACGAAATTTGGACCAATTTTCATTAAATTTTGATGAAATTTGCTTCATTTCAAAAAACGTGCCATATTCAAATTTTTCGTGCCACCGTGCCACGAGAAAATTATCGTGTCAAAAAAGCACGATCGTGTCACTTCGACAATGCTGATTCGGAGATCGAAAAATGGTTATAGGTGCCAGGTGGATAATTTGCAGTAGATTATATCTTCGCATTTGTCGTTCAATATTTTATGTTTTCTTTTTTTTGGTGCTTTGTAAATTTGATATGATTATGAACTTAGCGAAGCAGCCCCAGAAAAGAGGAAAAGTTTATTGCATTATAATTCGCGGTTAGTTATATACTTGAATGGGTTGTGACAGTTTCAATTTGGTCGTGCAATATTTTCAATGTTATTTTATTTTCCAAATATATAAAAATATAGAAAATATTGCACGACAAATTTCAAATTCAAGACTAAGGGAAAATATTATTAATCAATAAACCATTCAATCTTTTTGAGAGGTGCTTCGCTTATTTGATATCTTTCAATTTAGCAAATCAGCAAAAAATAAAACATAAAAAACATTGCATGACGAAAATGAAATCGATAGATAGATACACAAATTAATATCATCAAGTTACAAAAGCAGCAAAAATACATTGAACACACGTTCGAAATTATCACAGCATAAAAAAAATGAATTTAATTGAATTTAATTCTTTAAAGTTAAACGCCTAACGTCATGCGCATTAAAATGCTACCAGAAAATTGTTGATTTTTTCTGAAGTTAACCCAGAGGACCTTCAAGGACGATCAGTACCTATAAATGCAGCAAAGAGAAGCCTCAAACAAACAAAAGAATGAACTAATCAAATTTAAATACATATAAAATAATAAAAGAATAAATATGCTTGTACAAACATAAATTAAGTAAAAAAAAAAAAACAAATAAAATTAATTCAAATACCTTTAAGGTCATATTTGTATGCAAATTTTTAACCTCAAAAAACCTTTTAATATTTTATTTTAAAAAAATCTACTTAGGGTATACCTATCTTGAATCTTGACGACAAAAATAAGCAGCTTATATGTTAAAAAAATTACCTGGTTGAGACTTTAAGTATTAGGTTAAATGATTTAAATTATATAGTTAAAAGCAGTTTTATGACTTAATTTTAGCTCAAAAGTGTTTGAAGACAACCACAACAAGAAACCGAGTTGACAAAGAAAAGAAAACAAAAAAAAAACAACCAAATCAACAATTCCAACACCACAACAACAACAAACACGAAATGCAACGCACATAGTACCAACGATTCAAAAAGATAAAAATACATTTTTACGTGTGATTCGTTTTTTTCCTTTTGAAACCCATATTCTTTGGATTATTTTCTTTTTTTTTTTTTAATTTTCTTCTTCCAGTTTAAAGTTTTACTCAAAAGAAAATGAAAACAAAAAAAATAATGTTTTCTTGGACTTAACGACACTGTCACGAATATCGTGATCTCTTCCAGAGCTGCAGGCCATTCAGCAACATAGGCAGAGTAAAACGTACGATATCCAAAGGGAATGCCCTAATCTTTTAACAAAATCTAGGACTGCTTTAATAAAAATGCAATTAATATTCTTTGAGTTTGTTTTAAACACTACTTGCATGTATACATATATTTAAAAAAAAAAAACATTTTTCATTTGATTTCAATAGTTTGGTTGATTAAAAGAATTTTCAGTTTTTGTGACAAAAAATTACAAAAACCTGTTACGAAAAACACAGATACATGTCGCAGATAGAACTAATTACTATGGAACTAGCACGCATTTAGCATAATTTTATTCCTGAAGAAGAACAGCAACTTAAAATAGAATCTTGGAAGATACAATATACACAGAGAAAAATTTGCTATGATGATTCAGATTCAGAATAATGAATCACATTGACATTAAAAATATAGAAATTATAAGATAATTTTAGCCAGAATTTATGGATATAGATGTTTGGCTGTGGGATACATATTAACAAAAAAAAAGTATCTCATTTTAAAAATCTGTAATTGGTCATAAAAGGTCAGCTATTTTCAGAAATTGGTCAGGCTTAGAATTTTTTTTAATCTGGGTCAAAGTTTTTCAAGGTCATCAGCGATTTTTAGAACATTTATGGGACATTGAAAAAAAAATATTTGCCATCTGAAAGGTAACTCAGTACCAATAAAAGGTCAGATGGTTTTAGAAATTGGTCAGCCATAGAGAATTTTTTTTATGAATTTTTTAAATTAATTTTATCGAGGTCGTAGACATTTTTAGCACCTCATTTGTAGAATTTACAAAAAATAATTATGCCATCTGAAGATTTACTGAAAAGTTAGCTTGTTTCAAAAATTGGTCAGGCATAGATTGTTTTCTTTTATAACTTTTATAAAAAAAAATTGCAATTTAAAGGTCAATGACCTTTCAAAATTTTTTAAACTCATAACTTAAAATCTACAGCTGACCAATTCGAAAATCCCATAAACGAGGGGCTAAAAATCGACATGACCTTGAAAAAACCTTAAAAAATTATTATTTAAAAAAATGTGTGCCTGACCTTACCTTTTAGATTGCATACTTTTTTTTTGCGAAAATCCCATATATGGGGTGCTAAGATGTCACATCCGAGGTTTTTCAGTCAAAGTTTTTCGAATTTCCCTTCAGCCGTTTTCTACTGGTCTTTGTAGAGACCAATTCTAATACTGAAACTAAATAAATTTTTTCAAAATAAAAATAACTATCATTCTGAGAAAGGCTTCAAGAAAATTGCCTCAGATAAATGGTGGAACAAAAATCAATTTTATTTTCAGTGTAGCTAACTCTGATCGTCCAGAAAATTTCTATTCTAACCACCACCACCGGCACCGGCGACGACGCACGGCGACGTATCTAACCACAACATAGAATTAGAATGTGTATAGTAGAAAAGTTAAGTTAGAATGATATAGTTTTATGTTATAATTTAAACTGTTACCTAACGGCTTTACCTTGCAGGGTTTTTTTTTCCTATGACATTTATAATTTAATTATAATTATAATTTCTTTCATTCGTTGAATAAATATTGTTTTTTTTATATTTTTTTATGCTCAATGTTTAAATACTTAACACAAATAAAAAACAGCTGGGGTCAAAATCTTGGCATTGATGATGAAAGAAGGAAATTAAAAAAAAAAAAAAGAAACAAAAATGTGGAAATCTAGGTACGACTGTGTATGATGATGATGATGTGGTTTGGATATAAATTTGATGGACGGGAATGTCGGGAAATCAATGGATGATGGTTCTTTGATGGAAATTTTGTTTGCGCTTGATTAGATTGGTAATTCCATGTTCATTTGAATTCATAAACTACATATATAGATATCTTCATTGACACACATTCGGTATGTAGATTGAAGAGGCTTAAATGAGTTTTCTTGTGTGCTTTATGATCTGTCTAAGATTTTAATGGCTTGTCTTGTTGATGCGGGACTAAAATAAGATAATTAAATTGAATATTTTATAATGCGGCTTATATAGCAATAAAGAAAGTTTGTCAGTCTTTATTTTTTGTTTTGTTTTATTTTTCATATTAATCACTGTCTCTATAAGTAACGGCATATGATTAAAAATTTGGACTAAAAATATATCAAATGAGTTTCAAAATCGAAAAGCGAGGATCTTTTGTAATAAATATACTTATACCATTGAAGAAATTGGTATACAAAAAAACTAAATATAATCAAATTCAAGCAATATCTTTTTTTTTCTGGTATTCTTTTCAGAATACATATATTAGAAAAAAAAAATATAATAATAATTGTAATTATATATACGTACATATTTATCCATATGCATAATTAATTGAAGAATATATGGAAATAAATTGAAAAATTATTAAAAATCACTATAATTCGAAATTAATTTAGTAAAAAACTCTTCTTAAATAGGTGTTAGAGCTAAAGAAAGTACACCATCTGATTTCATTAACAAAATTTATTTTTTGGGAAAAAAAATGTATAAAATTTTGTAAACATTTTTAAGAAAAAGAATTGGTACACAATTTGTTAGTATCTATTTATTAATGTTGAATTGAAATGTAGAATTTTCAAAAAAAAAATTGAAAATTTTTTGAAAAATACAAAATTTGTTGTTTTTTTTTTTGATATGCAGTATGAATTAAAATTTTTTAGAAACTTCTGTACACAAAATTGAATTTAAATCGGTTATACACATAATGAGAAATCTAGTTCAAAATAAAAAAAATGGTTCTATGCGATGTTAGGTATATAGGTACCTACTGTTAATAATGGGTACGTGTAATTTCTGTTTTTGATTAATGAACTGTGCTAATAATATTATTCAAAAAAACTTTAGGACTCGTTTTCGAAAAAATTTAGAATTTCTGTAACGGTTTTTAACATTTATTAGGAAGGTACCGTTAATATTGACTATAAGAAAAATTATTTTTTCAAAATATTCTAGATAATGTTAAAAAACCGCTCAGTACCAAGTTTTGTAAAAATCAACCAAGTCGTTTTCAAAATATTTGGTTTTCAAAACAAAAAAAGGGAAATTTTTTTTTTTAATCCAAAAAATAATTTTGTTGGAAATTTTTTTGTACATAAAAAAAAAACAATTAGAAAAATCAACTTATTTTTTTCTGTAGAAAAACGATATAAAAAAAGGTTCTATGGGCGGTATTTGAAACCATTTTTTAGAAATTTTATTGTCACCAAAAGGTTGTCTACACACGTAATAAAATTAATTTAAAAAAAAATCTGTGGAGCCACAACAAGGCGAACACGAGTTTGCTAGTTTTGAATAAAATTTCGATTTCAAAAAAAAAAATCCCGATGTTAAGTAGGTATGTATATACGTTGAATAAAGCGGTGCCAATAAAACTAGGTTCAAAGTAATATTTTTTAGTTTATTGCAATTTATAAGTCAGGCAAGCGCCCATGCCAACAGTTTTCTTGGACAATAAAACCTTCAGAGGGGTGACTGCCTTTTTGGGTCCTCTGTCCCGCTCACGCAATTCCGTTGCTTCGCAAATGTGGGCAGCGGAACGATATCTTGTAAATCAAAATCTCGAATATAGAAATTTGGATCTTTTTTTTTTAAATCTCGAAAAAAAGAAATCTCACAAATTCATAAACCTGCTTTTCATAATCTCGCAATTTAAAATCGCGCATTTTTTTTATCTTTACGCGTTGATTTAATTTTTTCAAACGTAAAAGTAGCAATACGAGTTATGTCCTCGCGCCATTCTTGACATAGGTAATTGTTTCTTTTTTTTTAATTGTGAAATTTTAGTTTGCGGGATTTTTTAATTGCGAGATTGTAAAAAGCGGGATTTTTGTAAGATTGTGTTTTTTTTTTTCGATATTTTTAGGAATATGCGAGATTTCGTTATTCGATATTTTGATTAACCGGATATCGTAGCGCTCCTGTAAATAAATTTTGAAGCCGATTTACTACTAATCGCGCTTCCGAAGTCGCGCGATTAGTACTTATGCACATACATATTTATTTATTTTTTTTTCCTTTTTTGCCTGTACCCGATTTAAAAAAAAAAAAAACTCTGGAATATTTGTTACATTTACATATGTATAATTCCTGTCACAATTTTGATTGCAAAAATAAATCAGCTTTTATTTCATAGTGTGATCAACAGATTTTGAAATTTTTAATAACCTTAAATTTGACACAATTTTTGTTTTATTAAATTTTATGGCTTTCTTTCTAAATCATGAGTTGAATTATGTCAAACTTGAATATTGTACCATCAAATTTTCTGTTTATTGTAATGTGGGGGTGGGCTGTAGGTCATAATCATAACTATCAAAGTATTTTTTTTTTCAAAAAGATCACAAAAATATGAACAACCCATAAAATTTTCAATACCATAATAAACCTGTTTTTTTTTTTTTAGTATTCATCTTGACACTTTTTTAATTATTTTAAAATAAAACTAAATTTAAAATTATATAGGCCTAACAATTAAAATTAATAACTCGCTGATAATTTTCAATTTATTTTTTGAACAAACACAAACAAAAAAAATAGAAAATCTTAAATAAAATAGACTGTTCGTCTAACATTTCTTGTCATTCTCATAAATCAGAAATAATTTTTTGTTTAACCTCTGTATATAATTTTTGGTGCCAAGAATTTATAATAGTTTACAATAATGTGTCGCCAACGGAAAAATAGTTTTGGTACAAAAAAAAAAAAAAAAAAAACGAAATGCACCACACTTTCGAAGATGTGTCACATTTCTATTTTCACAAATTTCATTAATGTATTTTTGGTTTGTATATATTTAATTTTTTTTTTTTAATTTCGGGTAAATGACCCAGTTCTTTATTTATTGTTTTTGTTTTTAACCAGCTACGTCCTTTAAAATTTATTTTTATAAATAAAAATAACAAACGTTCCATTTGTTGACAAAAATTATAGGTACAAATAATTTAGGGTATTTTATGGGTGTCTTTGATTATGCGATTTGAACAGAAATATTTGAAATTGATTAAGCGATTCATAAGTGGGGATAAGATTAGAAATAAGTAGATTTATTGATGAAAGAATTTGGGCGAAGTTTCAGAAATCATAATTTTAAAAATTCCAAAAATTCAAAATAAATAGAAAAAGGCGAGGGTTTAGAATCAGTGATATTACCAAGAATAAATCGATCCTCCGATTTTTCTGGACAAAATTTTTAATGTTAATCCCTTTATCGAATTCAGTTAACTTCAAATCAAATTTTATACACAACAAACAAACCCAAAAACCAAAAAAAATCCTGTTACGTTCTTTCAAAAATCCTCAATTATCTAAAGTCTTGCATGCAACTGCTATTTAGGTAGCGTATTGTCCAGAAAAAAAACTAAAAAAACATTGTTGTAAATAAATTTCAGAGGTGTGTATAAATAACGAAACTTACAGCCCACGTGGATTTTGTGTGAAATCAATCCACAATGTCAATTTATCAAGACCACCCAAAGATATAGTGTTACCAGCAAAAACAAAAACAACACATCAAGTCGATTTAAGCCAAAAATGAAACCCACTGACCTAGTTTCTTGTAATTCACGCCCCATGTTCTTGCAAAGTCTGTACGATGTGCATAATTGTTCTTTAACACGCATATATACTCTGAGACCTTAATCCAAGTTAACATTTTATGGCCTGCTCGTATTTGTTTCCACATTTCCTTTTTTTCTTTTTTTGTTACAACAAATCCTTTGAGAGTTAAATATTAGGAGTTATGAAAATATTAAAACCCAAATTCATCCGCATTCGTATGAAATATTTTTATTGAAATAAAGGCGACACACCAAAAGGAACACACCTCATTTTCTGAGCGATGATATCTGCGTTTAGTGTCTGGTCTGTCCAGGTCTCCAATAATATCGTGTGTTTTTTGTTTTTTTTTTTGTATTGTTGAAATGAGGATAGGAATAACATTTCATTGTTGCAATTTATGAATGGCAAAATTAATTTAAAACCCTCGCATGATTACTATCGAAGATTAACGACACATGGATTTTGATATAGAAGCTAGAGTTGATATAAATTAATATTTTCAATTAAAGTGACATAATTGGCGCGGATGTGGGAGGAATTTAATCAAGATACAAATTTTTGTGTATTTTATTTCAGAAATTGGTTTAAAATGAGTGATCAAAATCTTCCACCTATACAAAAAAAAAGTTAAGTAAAGTGAGCTGTCTAGTCAGCCAGACATAGTATTGAAAGTCAAGAAGTCTGGAGCCTAGAATGTCTTATTCCGATCAAATTGTATTTTATAGAAACTAGTTTTTTTTGTTGCTTCTGAACTTTATGTAGCTTAAGTATTTCTTCCAATTCTTTAAAGTAATTTAGGGTAAAGCATTTTTCATCCTATGTAACCAATAAATATAAAAATAAATAAGGACAAATAAGGACAAAATTTGTATTTTGTTCTTTAATAAATTTTAAAAAAATATTAAAATTTTTAACCTTGACAACTTTTCTCTTATAGGACTTAGACGAATTGCACTTAAAGTGAATTTGCAATTTTTTTTGCATTTTTTACCTGCGATATTTTACATATATGCTTGACTAGGTATATTAAAAGTTTTGGATACGTAAAAAAATCGAACTCGATATTTTGATCAAACTTGACATCAGGGAGGTGAAAAACGTGGGTCTCGCGATTCTGTTTGCGTCTGCCTGATGTCTGTTTAACCAAAGCCTAAACAGGGGTAGGGGTCATCTGGCGGATTATGTTTGGCTGTTTTTCATTTCGCAATGATCATTTCGCAATTTCTTGTTTTACAATTCAGTCATTTCGCATTTGATTGTTTGGCAATTTTTGTTTGGCAAGTTTTTATATCGCTATCTTATTGTTTCGCAAAATTATCTTTTGGCAAATTTCACACAGAAAATTTTTATGTCGCATTTCATTATTTCCCAAAAAATTAATTCGCTAATTATTATATCGCATTCCAGTAGCTCGCATTTCATTATTTGGCACTATATTACTTCGCTTATTATTTTATCGCATTTTATTATTTCGCGCGAAATTCATTAACATGTACCTAAAATATCTAAAGACAAAACAATTTAAAAGCTAAGTAATACTATGCAAACTATGTAATAAAATGCGTAATTTATAACATTTGGCACACTAATCCATGTTTTCAATTTTCTTCTCTAAACGAAATTAGTTAAAAAAAAAAGATCCAATTCTATAATATTTTCTTTGGTCTGCAATTAAATTGTTCATTTTATCCATGTCCAAAGCACCTAATAAATATGCGACATAAAAAACTGCGAAAGAACTTTTGCAAAATGATCGTTTTGTGGGTTGTTCCAAAGAAAAAACAAGAATTCGAAGTAAGATCTCCGAAACAATTTTTGTCCAACGGCCGGCACCCCCTAAACAGATAGGTCGTTTTTATCTGATATTTAACGATTTTTTTTTTGGTTCCCCCGACACGTTTTTTAATTTTTTTTTGTAGGACCAAAAATAACGGAAGGTACCCGAAATATAATTTTTGTAATCATTTTTGGGGAACCTTATCTACTTTTCCCAAAAATGGTACCACAGATTTTCCTAAACTTCAATTGTGAAAGTGCAATTTCTAACCAAAGCAACCATGAAAAGCTTGTCCGACCAGCGATTTTATTGATGTTAGGTTTGTATCCTTTTGTCAAAACCCATATGAGATAGGCTATCTTACGGTCGCCTCCTGTACTAAAAATGATATACAGCATTCCTTGTTTAATTGAACCTTGGTTAAATTATTTTCCTGTTTAACTGACCGAAAAAACTGCATTTGAAAATTTTGTACAACAGCTTTTTAAACAGTCAATGAACCACCTGGATAATTGATCAAAAAATCTAACAATGGTCAGTGCAACTGAGCGGGGAATTGACGACGCGTTTCGGAGTGAGATGAAATGCATTCCGAAATGCGTTGATGATAACCATTACTACGTTTCCATGTGGTATTTAAGCGAGCTTGAAGCTCACTTAGACCCTTTGTATATCTGCATCGAGTTGATATGAGCTTGAACCGACTGGACTGCACTTCAGGAGTGGAGTCGAGTCGAAATTTGTGCTAAAAAACCTGGGTTGAGGAGTTAACTTGAGAAACACCATATGTCATCTCGACACCATTTCAATTCAACTCAATATCGAGCTCTCAAATCTGTGAATGAAAAACCTGGGTCGAAAATCCGACACAAATCCAACTCGAGCTCTCGGTCCTGAATATAAACGTAGTACATATCATTTTATTTGTATTTATAAATTTAGATTTCTGTCAAAACTTCATAAATTCAATAAAAGCCTTTATGTAAGTGTTTTTGAGATTAAAAAAAAAGCACTAAATTTATATGTATATCAATGTGTATTTTGTTGTTTGAGTGGAAGAATATGTTAACACTTGTGCACTCTTAGGCCAGGCGCGCACATACAACTAAACTGTTTGGTTTCGATTTTGAGCACAATGGGCTTATATGGGATGGGAGTGCGCGGCGGTTTATGTGCGCGGACTCTCATATAATCCTATAGTACTCAAAATCGAAACCAAACTGTTTAGTTGCATGTGCGCGCCTGGCCTAAGAGTGCACAAGTGTTAACATATTCTTCCACTCAAACAACAAAATACATATACTGAAGACATTCTTCCAAAACTTTTACATTTTTACTTCACCTTCCTCAACCCCATTGCAACAGAAGAATACAAGAGTGTAAAATTTGGCAAGCCAATTGCCATTGTGACTGTCAGCAGTGTTACAACGAAATAGAAAAAGTGCATTCAAAATCTACTAAAAAAAATAAATTTTTGCAAATTTTGCTAGGCTTGTTGCACCGGAATCGTAAATATACCCTTATTATAATACCTTTTGACTCTATCAATCAGAATTATTATTTTTTAAATTGAATTGTTTGCCAACTACCGTCTAGCCTTAAGGGTAAGTGTCCCTCTTAAAAATAGGTTAGAGTTTTGCGCTAAACTGTATAGCGTTCACAATTTTGCGTGTATATTAATGAAGTAAACCGTTATCGATTGGAAATAAGTTTGGTCACATATTTATGTGGCTAAAAAAAAACCACAAACGCATTTATGCCTCAAAACCGCCAGACCGATGGAAGAATCATGAAGTTTAGTGAGATGCTTACGAAAATGAATGGGGCAATGGGTAAATTTTACTTTTTTATTTTTTTTATATTTTTTGTCTAGAGATAATTGATCTCGAAACTTCGAATAGATTTTCTTTTTTTTTTTTATTCTTTTTATTTATTCCCATACAAAATGTAGGTACAAAACTATCAAAAATGAAGGAAATTTACAAAGAAGTATGAATGCATTATTTGATAAAACTTTTGAAGTTTAAAAGACAATGAAGTCAAATTAACGTTTTTATAAAGCTAATATGTATGCGCAATTAGTTATATTTTTCTTTTATTTTTTTTTAATTTTTTACATTAACTTTTAAGAGACAAAACGACAAAAAATGGTCCGTTTTTGTCAATTATTTTGCGCGTTTGCCTGGGGCATCAATGTTATATTTTTAAATTTTCTAAATGCTTTTTAAAATCAAGAATCATATGTCCTAAACATGGAATGGACCTTAAAAAAAAATAATGTGTCTTATAACACGCCTAAAAATGCAATTAAACACGACACTATTTGTAATGCCGTGGTTGGGTAAGGATAGAAAATACAATTACCACAAATTTTTTAAATTTTTGTTTGATATTTTGTTTATTACATTTAAAAAATAAACTAGTATTTTCTCTTACTAAAAACATTAGATGACTTAAAAAGCAATATCAAATAAACAACAAAAATCCACATATGGAAACCTTATACACCCATATTTTAATATGAATACAAAATTTAATTCCCTAACTATAAAAAGGTATTTATGGGGGAAATCGCACGAAAAATACGATGATATGTATCATAAATACGAGCATTTCAGATGTATTTTTCCATTTTCATTCTTTATTTGATCCTTGAAAATAATACTTTATTGTAAATATTTTTTTTTGGAAAAAGGGATTTCAATAAAAAAAAAAATATCATTTCCCATTCAGGTATCGATAGTAAAAGTGAGTGAATGAACTCTGTTACTAGGCAAACAATACAAATTTTATCTACCTGTTCAACATTACAACAATGGTCTAACCTAAAATTGTGTACAACAATGCTCAACCAAATAAACCCAAATTGGGTATTTTCTTCAGATCACATAGCGCCGGCCGGCCACCTTGAATAAAAAAATTTTATGATATTTAATACTACCCGTTTGCTGTTAAAATTTTCATAAAACGAAACAGAGTTTTATGAGACTGCATATCAGTTTCACCGGAAATTGATTTTCATTATAATTCTTTTCTTCAGTGTAAAAATTCAGTAGTAGATACAATAATATTGTTAATTTTCCACCCATTGTTTCAAAGAAGAAAATATTTAAATTTCATTAAATCTTTTTTTTTTAAATGATATTCATTTATATTCGGCTTCACATTAATCACTTTTTATGATCAAAAAATTAAAAAAAAAAAAACAATAATTCAACCTCTTAAGTTGTGAGTTTAAAATTTGTTTCACGATCATTAAATCTAAAAATGTATGTTTGCTTAACAGTTAACATTAAAATGATTAGTTATCTAAATATTACCACCTTCCTAAGCACATTAATAATAAACATTATACAAAAGAAATCACACTTTTAGAATTTAATATTATTAATTATTTTCTTTTTAAATTAACAAACAAACAAAAAAAAAACAAAAAAACAATACGGTAAAATTTGGACTTGGGTGATGTTTAACAATGCTAAATGATGGAAAAAAGGTTACTGGAGTTCGGTTTGATGACTTCTTTTCATTTTTTTAGTACGGTACCTTAATGAGTGTTGAATTTTATTGTTTTTTTCTTTATAGATTTTAAAGAGCTTATTATTTTAATTTATTTTTAAACCTCCAATTTTCTTCAGTATAAAAAATAAATTTCATTTTTCAAGTAGATATTTGTTTTTTTTTGTATTAAAAAATTAACACCACTTTCTTTACATCGAACATAAAGCTTCGAAATTATATTTTTAAAATCCGTAGCCTGAATTTAGAAAAGGATTATTTTAATTTTAATAAATATTTGTGCATAAACTATCGTAATAATATTTAATATTTTGGTAAAAAGTGTTTCACCAGGAACGGTTATTAACGTTTCCTGGCATACAAACCTGATTAATTTTTGTATTTTAAATAAATCGAAATTTGTTTTGAAAATTCTTCTCGACAAGGGGTTGATGAATTTTTTTGAAATCAATGTATTGCTTTAAAAGCGAAGCAAGTGGTGTTCAAATTTTTTTTTACAACTTGCCCTGAAAAAACCTAATACTCGTAAGAAATATTCCGTACTGCCATCGAAAACCATAGACCGGTAGGGGTAAGGTAAAAATGGCGGCCTCGAACAAGACTTCGGTGACACAATTAGCCCTGAAGAGTGCCGTTTTGATTATCATATCTACAAGGGTTTCACAAATTAATATGTAGGTTTTTCATTTTCAACATTGCACTTCTGTTTTGCAAATTATCTTAGTTGTGAGATATTGGTAGGAGGATCAAATTTCGAACTTTTTCTTTGCCTCTCGATGAAGAAGGTTAATAGGGCCTCTGTCGAGGCCCTAGAGAGCTTTGTTAGTTTTCCTTGCTGGGCCCTATTATCAATGTAAAAATGTGTGGGGTTTGGCTAAAAATTGGATTGTTTTCAAGGCGGAAATATAAGACCTATTTTATATTAAAAAAAAATAATTTAATAAAAAAAAAAAAAAAACAGCTCTAATGATTAAAAAAAATATCTTTAAATGAATTCATATTTTTTCAAGACCTCCGAAACTATTTTAATTTTTTTTTAGCTCAAATCAATAATTTCGGAGTCGTTTTAGCAATTAAAAATAAAAAACAAAACAATTTCACTAATTTTTTATTTATTTAAAATAAGGATTTAAGCCACTAGAACTATAATAACAAGTGCGTGCTTCAATATTGTATGTTTAGTTTTAAAGCTATGAAGAAGAAGATATCAAAACATAGAAGTTTAAGTTTTATAATGTTAAGGGAGGAGTTCTGTGGAGCTATTTTCCGGTATTATAGATCAGAAACAACCAATTTAAAAATGGGTTCAAAAACATAAATATTAGGATTTGAAATGTCAACTTGTTTCGGGTGTGACACAACTTTGAAATTTTAAATTCTAATTCATTTTAATTTTCAAATTCAAATTAAATTTTAGTAGATCACTACATTCTTTTCACTTCCACAAATTATCAGTTTGATAAAAAAAAATTGTTTTTTAATTTTTTTTTTTTTTAATAATAAAACTAACATATTTGTTGTTACGGGTGTAACACTTATCAATTTATCAATCAATTGCACACGAAATCGTTTTTATTTTTAATATTACTGATTAGTTAAAACGTTTTCGAAGTTCGGGTACCTATGTGAAAATAGTTAACGACATATTCACAAAGAAAATAAGGGTTTTTAACTTATGTCAACAAAAATCTACTTTTGGAGTAATAAACTGGCAAGTGGATGAAGGGTTCAAAGTAACAACAAATTAAATTATAAAATATTGAAGCTATTTTTTAATTTTCTTGCATATTTTTTTACTAATTAGTTGGGAGTCAATCAATACATACTCGTATATGGAAAAAGATTTACAACTTGCGACGACGCGACGTTTACCTCCCAGACTATTAGGTCCAGCATTGCCGCCCGAAATAAAATTAACATGCCATATTTTCTGGAAAAACGTGCCTTTTTTCGTGCCACATGAAAAAACCGAAAATTCTTCTATTTCCATGAAAAGCCTGTAATCAATTTTATTACATGGTGTAATACAATAACAAAAATCATTTGCTCTATTCGTACATTGTCAAAAATAATGTACTTCCAATTTTTACGGAATTCGGACCAATTTTCATTAATTTTTTTTGAATTTTGCTTCATTAGGAGTAAAATAATGGGAATAAAAAAACGTGTCATATTGAAATTTGTCGTGCCACCGTGCCACGAGGAAATTATCGTGTCGAAAAAGCACGATCGTGCCACTTTGGCAACGCTGATTAGATCCTCGTTTTTTAAATTAAAGCCATGAAACATATTAAAACTTTTAAGCGATGATTTATTAAAATTTAAATTTATAAAACGAAGTCATAAAAAAAAAAAAAAAATTATCACTTTAAGGATTGATGAAACTGGAAGCCTTGGATGAATAAATTTATAGTCTCAAGCTCTCAAGTTTACGATAAAGCCATTAGGAAATTCCAAAAAAAAAACTAACTTTAATTTCAAGGCATAATATACATATGCTCAGAATCAAGTGTAATAAACTTATTTTGCATCAGATATATATGAAAGCCTTAGACAACAAGCTTGTTAGTCTTTATGACGCTATGATGAGGGGTTTGGTTTTATGAAAATATTCCATAACTTCAAACTTTATTAAGGAAGGTGTTTCACACCTAAAACGTAATTTAAATTAAACATCACACGTTTCCATGTCTCTCCACCCCGGAATTTACAATTTTTTTTTTTATTATAAAGAAGAATATAATCTGTCTGTCTGTCTCGTATAATAACAAAAAGAAAATATAGAATATAAAACAAGGAGATGAAGAAAGAGGAATAAACAAAAAAAAAATTGTTAATAATAAGTTTTTATGGGCGCACATGAACTCCATATATTGCGTCCCACATTGATCGTTCATTGTGCCGCTTCATATTGTTGTTAGGCTCATAGATCGTGCCCGGCTTTATATCTTCTGGCCTCTCGATGAAGTCTTGGGAGCTTGGGACCTTATCTAGCGTGCTCTCTAGCCACATATGTATGTATGGTATGTAGGTACGAATGGTTGGTGTTACTCCATTCAAAGTCAAGGTGAAGCAGTTGAGTACACATCATCAACACAAAACCATGATTGTTGTCAGAGCTGTTTTTTTAATATTTTTTTTTTTTAGTTTATATTTATATTCTCACAAGGTGGCAACCTTTTGTAGAAGAAGATTCCAATCCAAGCAAAAAATAACAACAACAACAAGAATGTGTTTTAGGAAACACCATAGAGATGATGGAACTCAAAGCCTTATGTGGGCAATTACATATACCTACATATATCGTTTTTCTTATTATTTCCTCTTCATATGTATTTTAAAATTATGCACTTCTTGTTCTCATTTTTTTTTTTTGTGCTATTCTCTGTTAATTCGTTTTGCATTACAATTATCATACTTGATTTTTATTCTTTTATTCAAATTCAAACGGAAATTCAATGTTTCAGTCTTTTTATGGGAATGACGGTCCAATTACAGATTCTGAGCAGCACAGCCAGCCAGCAGCGCCTTGAAGGTATATATGAACTCTATTAAGGTGAGGCTAAAGATGTTCTGCACATTTCTATAGTTACCTGCGGAAATCTGTTTGTTATTATTTATGATAAAATTTAAATTTCCGGTAGAATTTATTAGAAAATGTTAATATTTTCGAGTTCAATTTACATACCTTCCATAAGAGTCGTGGTATTCATCACACTCGGAAGTGCAGAAACGCGTTGCAGAAGAGCAACAAAAATTAAATTATTCAAAAAGCTTGTATTCGAGTTAAGATTTATTCACGCTGTTATAAGAGAAAAAAAATCAGTGAAAATAAGTTAAATATTGCAAGTATAGATAAATCATATGTATAGGTCCAGGTTGAAAATAATAATTTGTCCTCGACTAATTTCCTTATATTTCTTGACAGGATCTTTTTTCTGAAGCTTTTATTTTAGATACCTAATCAATTTGCAGATGATTTCCAACTAACCCCAACTTTTCATAACCATTTCTAAAGTAAAGTTTATGTTTTTTTGTTAATATGTATTGGTATGGATCCCATTTTCTATATAGAAAGCTTGAATTAACATCTGGTAGTGTTGCCATTTTCTTGTATTAAAATAAGGTTTTACCTGAATAACATTAACATCCTTTAATTTTATATTTTCCAAAAAAGAAAACAGCTTCAACCTTTTTTGACAATAAGAAGACTTAGTTGTAAAAAATCTTCAAAAACAATTACATATATTGTGACTGCGCTAAAAAAAATGATATTCGAACATAAAAATATCAATTCTATTTTATTTTTTTTTAAATGACGAGTTCATAGTATTCGAATTATGAGAAAATTTCCTATTATTTATTGTAATAAATTAAAATATTTTTTTTTTTTTCAGGAAAACTATTAAACTTGAATTCTAGAAAGCGGAACCCCTGAAAGATGCTCTTTAATCCATTGTAAGGCTCTCTAACGATGTAAAAGCAAAAATGTCTCCATCAATAAAATACATAAGTTCGCATAGACATCTTGACTAAGTTGTTATGCTTGGCCCTTTTCTTCGAATGTAAAATTACAACAGGTATTAGTATTAGTTCAGTAAAAAAAAACACGTATACAATGTTCAGTTTTTTTTTTCGTTCCTTCTTTACCGCTAACAAAAAAATTACCAAACTTCAATAAATTTCTTGAAAACTGAATTTTGATATAGAATTTTGTTGCGACGTTATTTAGACCAAAAGTTTTAAAGGGCGGGTGAAATTTTTGTAAATATCTCGAAAACCATCAATTTTTTTTTTTGTGTTTTTAACATTTTTTTCTTAAAAGCAACAGATTTTGAGACACTTCAGCGTTATAATATTTTTTTTTACGTTTCAAGGGACCTACTATTTTCCACACCTTGCTTTGTTTTTATGTCTTAAGCATATCCCAGAAAAGACCATTAAATTTGATGCATTTTAGATTTTTCTAAAAAGAACAAAACATTTTATTTAAATTTCTTGATTTGGTTGTTATTACAAGTTTCAGTAAGAAATATGAAATAAACGGAATTTTCAAGGTTCTCAAAAAATAATAGTCAATTTTCTGGTTTTCATTATTCGAATAAAAAAGTTAAAATTAATGCAAAAAATCAATAGTTTTATACAATTTTTTTTTACATTTTTGATTCCAAAATTTTGAGTTTGAAAGATTTTTTTTTTTTTTAAATAAATCAGTGCTAATTTTTCATAAGTCAGTAAAACATCAATATAAAAGTTTTCTAACTTTAGACATGTAGTAGCCGTGGCGTGATGGTTAGTGCGATGGACTGTCATGCCGGAGGTCTAAGGTTCGATCCCTAGCCTCGCCACCTATTTATTTAAAAGAAAAAACGGCTACTGCCTCTTGCGAGGAATTGACAAATCCTCCAAGAGTATCTTCTGTCACAGAAAAGTGCCGCTCGTTAGCCGTTCGGATTCGGCAATAAACTGTAGGTCCCCTCCATTCCTGCAGACACGCACACAGGAATGGTTGAGATTTGTAAGTCACTAGGCCCTAGTTCTTTATGAGCTGTTGTGCCATCAAATTCATTTATTTTATAACTTTAGACATGCCTTCTATAGTTTATAAATAAACATTTGTACTTGTTATTTAAAGTCGTCTGACTTTTTATCTAACTTTAGCCAACAGAATCGATTGTTTAAATAAAGCATATTTCCAACTATTTAGAAATATTTAGACACCGTTTAACTAGTCCAAAATTTAATAGTTGAATACGAATGCAATTATCGAGTTCCAATTTTTTCACATAAAGCAAACACCTAATTCCATAAAATGTCAACTTTAATTTCTAGATAAGTATGAGAAAAATCGGTGAATTTTCAAAAAAGTTAGACAGATACTAAACCCTCAACATGATAAATTATGTATTTGTGTCAACTTTCATGCAGATCGGTCAAACAGTGTCGAAGTCTTCTAATCGCAGATATACTAACATCCATTCTCATACCTATTAACGTTAAAAGAACGGTTTTCATTCGAAACGTGTCTTATCTGATGGATGAATTTCATTTTTACCTGAAAACAACTATTAGTCGATAAGCCATACAAGCAAGTCATTGTTGTCGAAGGATGCTGCTGATAAATCAAATTTACGTATTGATATTGTAGCAATTTGGCTACGAACGCTGCAACGATATTTTTTGGTTGTAGCTTAAACCATATCCTTGGAAGCAGTAAGGCCAAATCCACACTAAATAGTACCGCCCAAATGCCTCCCTCGAATTCTCCGGCTCCTACAAAGTACTGATCACCTATATGTTGGGAAAAATGGCACTGCAAGAATCTTTTATTATATTGAGCTGCCTAAGTGTGATTTTGTCTGGAAGTTTCGATAGCAGATTTCAGCAGCGTTTCTTGCCAAGATAAAATCGAGGCTTTAGTCTCAGATTTTGTGTGCATCTTGGAAAAGCGCAAATATATAGTCATTAAATTTAAATCTTTAATGTTTAAAAAGTAGAATGTAGGTATCCTCGATAAAAGCTCTTCGAAATTCCAAGCGATGATTGTCTTTGCTACGATCGCTGCTCGAATCGTTTATCAAAAGCTTCAACATAAACATATCCCAAGTTATGTATTGTTCTTATTCCTAACAGAGAATTCAAAAACTCATACGAAAAGTTGCTAAAACCCAGACCTACATATACGTAATGTTTTTTAAGACCTTCAATGGTAATTAAGCTTTATTACAAATTAAGTTCATATGGGTGTATACGGTACGTGCTTAATTCTTCTAGCCCCATAGGAATCTGCTTAAGTCAATAAAAGATAACATAATCAAAACTTCGCCAAATAGCAAAATGCCTTTGTTAATATAAACAAAATTATCTAATCGTATATTTTTCATCAAAATCATTCAAACACAAAAAAAAAAAACAAGAAACTCATGATAAAAAGTCAACAAAATATAAAATTCCAAACCCTACAAGTCATTGTGAGAGACTTTTAGGAATTAAAATAATAGAAATACAAGTAGTAATAGAGGTACATATATATTTATATATTTGCACAAAAGTGTCAATTTGTGGTTAAAATTTGCGGGTGAGCTGTATCTTACTTCCAGTTTTGCAAAATTAAAACACCCCTCTAGTCAGCATGTGTTGCTTGAAAAATAAAATCCCACACAATATAATTCAAAGAAATCAATACGAATTACAACCCCCACTTTTCGAAAAAGTCAATATTTTCAATGTTATTATCTACATATTTGTAGATACATATAGAATAATTACATACAACAATAAAATATTATTTATTTTCTTTTTGCAATACGACATCATTGTGGTAAATTTATTTTTGTAAAAAATGCAAGCTCCAATATTATATGTACTCACCATAGAAACAGTTTGATTTCAATCAAGTTTTACCGCAAAAAATAGATAAATCAAAAAAAAATTTATCAACATATAAAAAATTATGTGTTAGGTAATCCCGTTTTGCTTTTTGCATAAAATTCCACAGATTTATTGTAACTTTTAAATTTATACAAAAAAAAAAAAAAAACTTCTTTACAAAATCAATTTCATAAATTTTCTTAAACAATTTTTCACAAAATTTATTTCAATCACCAACCGATTAATCAAAATTCATGAAGATTGGTGAAAAATATATTTTATATCTTTAAACACCACCTCGCACCGCGGCGCACACACGTTCCACACACACACACACACGGTTCGGGTACCTGATAAATAGCATCCAGTAAATACAAAATTATTTTCAAAAACAGCTTGTGTTGACAAAATGTTCGTTCACGCAATAAAAAAAAACACGAAAACCTTTTATTTTCTATTCTCAGGTATGATGGATATCATTTTTGTTGATTTATACATCAGAATTCAGATCCACCCTTATAACACATGACAGACATAAAAAAATCAAAAATTTAGCACAAGTTCATTCAACCGAAAATATAATTTTTTTTTTCATCCATAAAATCTCCGTCAGAAAAGAAATACAAAAATATTTATGCAAAAAAAATTTTTGTGGTTGTCATTTAATTCTGCGGCCTGAGGTGCCAATCAGAGCCACCACCACACATACCTTGGAGTCTTATTTTATATTGATCAAATTTTCTTCGTCTACACTTTACTCCATTTTTCGCCGCTTAATTTATTTAAACAAAATATACGTATATAGCCACTTTGCATTCAATTGCAGGCGAAATAAAAAAAAAATCACAAATAGAAAAAAAAATTGGCAAACACGTCTTGCGTGTGTACATATACAAAGAAGACTCAAATAAGCCACCCTTCGCGTCTGACTCCGAATTGTTGTGCCGCAAGACCAAAAAATCTCTTCAAGAAATTGACCACAAAGAAAGTAACACTAGATATCCTCAAAACACGAAAATTCGAAGAGCATAATAGCAAAACTATATCCGTGCGAACCGACAACCATCGAATAACTAAACCAGTGGTTGGTGGCAAAAGCTGGCTAGAGCGGATGCACCGACAAACAGAGACAGCGAAACACCGATATGAGAGTGGAACGTTTGGTGGTTTTGTTACCAACAAACAATCAGTCTATGAGGAAAGGTAGGTAGGTAAGGTACTCTTAATAGCCAGTAAGTCGTCGTCTTCGTATGTCCAGAATCAGGTGAGGGATCTGATGGATTTGAATGGGGGTCTGTCTTCGTCTTAGGATGTTGAGTCTGTATAATCTCTTGATTTTATTTTGAGGAGAGACGAAAGAGAGATAAGTTTATATTGTGGAACGTATGTCTCGTGTCTCCCACGACAAGACACGAAAAAACACACCGGGAAACAGGAGCGGATTAGATCCGTGTATGAAAAGCTCTCAAATACTTAGGTTTAACTATTAAGGGGGCGACAAGTGACACATTAGTTTATTCAAATTGTCAGAAAAGGTTTCAAACAATATAGGGTAATTTTAATTTGTTGATGGGTTATCTGGGTCGAATTCCCCGAATTCAATCTCCCAGGCGACATCATAAAACCATTTGTTTTAAAACGTCAATCCTAGTGCCATGTATGGATGACAATTGACAGTATTGAGTTTTGAAACATTAAATTCTACGTGGTTTTTGATTTCCCATTGGAAAACACTGTCAATATCAGTATTAGGCGCTAGTTATAGCTTTCATTGAAAAAGATCACTTATACAAAGAAATTTAATGGCATTTTGATGCCAAAGTTATTTTATATTTTATAATTTTTTTTCGATTTATTTATATCAATGATCGAAGTGGTTTTCAATAAACAACTGATTTTCGTTTCAGCAAAAGGAAACACAATCGTTCCAATGTTATCTGTTCGATTTTCTTTCTGGTCTTATCTGTTTTTATTTCGTTCAATGAACAACTCTATCCTCAAAATTATTAGTTGTCAATTTTTACCAGGCTTATTATTTCACTAAATTCTAACTAAAAAACTAGTGGCATTAAAAATCGGAGACATTTAAATTTTTTTGAATCGGTCTAATGTACATATCAGTAAAAGAGTCGGAGGCAAAATGTAGCCCTGAGGCACACCAGCATAATCTTGATTTCTGAATTGAAAGCTTCCAATACGTCTTGTGGTCTGAAAGCTAATTTCTAATTTAACCAAGAAAAAGTTCATCAATATCAAATCCATGCCATTTTTGATAAGAGATTCATTTATTTAAATGCTTTCGAAACATTAAGTACAATAATCTTACTTTTTCCACAACGATGTAAAGAAGTAGAACTATTGCTTCGAATGCTTGTCGTACTGCCGCTGCCGGTCGTTATAGCTTTAATATGCTGAGAATCAATCAAATCACAATTTCCATATTCTAGTAAAGATGTAACGTAGGTGCTATTGAATGATAGTTGGATTGGGCAGAGGACTGGACATTTTTAGGAACGGGATGGACTCGGAAAGAGACCAGTGGAGTTGAACTAGTTGCAAAACTTGGCTAACAACTAGGCACCAGGCCCCCCGTTTCACACAGCACTAAGTTGAGAATTTGAAAATCATAAAATTTCAGTCCCAAAAATTATTTTGAAAACTTGTTAAATTGCCTTAAAATATTCTATAAGTTTTCGTATGATATCAAATTGTCAAACATTTGACGGGAATTATAATGCTGGAAATATGTTTCAGGTACTTTCCGAATTTTGTTTTTGGATTTGGACATTGTAGATGATTTTTGACTTGTAGGTCAACTAACTTTGAATTATCATTGTGTTCAAATGAAGGCAACGAAATTTTCAAACGACGATGATAAAATTGTCAAAATATGACTGATGGCCGAAAAATCATAAAGAAATTTTTATTCTATTTAACTGACAATCATGGCTTGACTTTTCAATATTTTATAAACTGAACATTTTTCATACAAGTCGAAAAATTTGTAAACTTGTCAGCTGTCATTTTTTTTTAAAGGCCGCCTCAAGGGGCAAACAGCACTTTTCTCGCTTTTGTCAAACTGACCATTAACAATTAGGCCGCCCAACTTGAAAGTCCACCCATGTAGGCTCCATCGAAAATATAAAAAAAAAGACCAAACACTAAGTGCTGTGTGTATCTGAATTTGAATTCTAAAGCGACAACAACGACCGACGACGACAAAGACGAAGACGTGTGCCCAGGTAAAGCAAGCGAGCTATAAGATAAAAACACCACAGTACTACACCGAGCACCAAATACCACCGACACCATCATCTATCTATTTACCTGTTCGACTATTTAGCTCACTCTATATCTTGTTTGCCTCCTTCGTGGGTAGAACATCGATTCGTTACACTAAAATGCATTTAAGGCGAATGCATCCGTCGAACGCATCGTTTACAATTTATTTATATTTTTCAAATTTTATACTCGACTGTGATTCCGGCTTTTTTGCTTGAACGTTATAGCTTGTATTTCGTAGGTTACCTGGATGGACCAAGAATTGAAAGATAAAAAAAAAAAGATAAAAACAAATAAAAAGATCGAAATACTAGCTATTATGATCCAAAAAGAAGAACTTATATCGAGTTTCTGAAGAAGAAGAAAGAAAAAAGAAACTACTTAGATAATGGTTGAACGTTGAAACCGTCGCCATCAGGAACTGACCAAACAAGTTGTTGTCGTTGTGGAACGTATTTTTGTGTTCTTTTTTTATTTTGACATTGCATTTCTTCGATTTAAAAAAAAAAGGGAAAAAATGCATATTGAGTTTAGGAGTATAGGTGCATTTTCTCTTAGAGTCCTAAGAGATACATAAGGATACTTATTTTATTCAGGTGTGTTTGAATGTACATATTTTTGTTAAATGGTTGAGTTGAGACGGTTTTTTTTGATGAAAAGAGAAAAATTGAGAGTAAATTATTATCGTTAGAAATCTCATAGATATATTACAGAAAATAACAGCTCATACAAAACCATATACACTGCAGCTGAACTTTAATGTTAACGTCAATCTGAAATTTTAAAAAATTCAATTTATTCAAAATCATTACTTCCAGTTTTTTGAAGCAGTCATAAAACTGTGCTACATCAGTGATTTTGAGCTTCTGAAGTGACCTAGTATGGGTTCTATGTCTTTTCGAGTACATCACGAACATAAGCTAAAAAACTATCTTGTATACTTAATTTATTGTTAAAAAACTGTTTTCGAGTGATCTCACTCAACGATTTTTAACTCCGCCATATTGCCCTTTCCAATGACAATATAGTACGGACAATAATATGCGTAGATTTCTTAAAAAGTATCTGATACTTAAAATAATCACTCACTTTATTTTTTTAAGTTTGAAGACCGTTGTTGGCAGCAGACTGCATTAATGTTTTTGTTGTATTTCAACTATTTTTTATAATGAGTTAAACAAGTTATTGTTCCTAAAAATTGGTAAAAAATTGTTGAAGCTATGAAATTTTCAAGATCACTTTCATCATACCATTTAGAATGAGGTATTTTAATTTTATTATAATAATTGTGTTATGGGAAATAATTTCAAGGCTCATTTTTCCTTTGATATTCGAAAAAGTATCACTTCGCAAGTATCTTTTTACAATTGCAACTTGTGCCGTTTGGCAGTCATCTTGTAAGTGGCGTATGTTTCCCAAACTCTTGTACTTTAAACGAAAAAGGTAGGGTTCGTTTCTATACTCTGTCCAATAAAGATCGTCAGCTTTTTTCAAATCAGTCACTCAACGAAATAAAATGCCACTTAAATATACCTACACAATAACCACAGACTTCCCACGGCATTGTATTAGTATAATTTCTTTTTCAAGCGACGTAAATCCCTTAAGACCTATCTAGCCTACAACCGTGAGCACAGGCACAATGGATAACCAATCACAATCTCTTGCTGTTGTGTTTATTAAAAATATTCACACAAAATTAAAATTACTAGTGCTAAGATTACCCACATCAATCATTCCTTTGAACTTCTTGTATGCAAGAGCTTACAGAATGAATGCTTATTTTAAAAGCTTTTAGGATAAAAAAAGTATATTTTTTATGCATACCACGTTATCAAGACAATTCTCTGCAACCAAACTGACAGGCAAATATCCTATATTCCCTGTTCTGACAATCTTTGTTGGACACAGTATAATAGTAATTTTTAGAGGGCGAAAACTTTAAATTGGCAACACTCTTTTCTCGTGACAGCCGATTTAACAGTATTATCGTTGGTTTGAGGTTTGATTTAGAAATTTTTTTATGAATAAAGACACCGAGCAATGTTTTGAAGTGATGAAGCATACCTTTTGGTAAATGGCTTGCAATAAACAAAATTATTGCCGAACCAGGGGCGATGACAAAATTCATTCATTCCAAACTGACAGATACTCGTCCATCATTGTCAATGAATACCACCCACTTTTTCGGATATCTCCTTCTCAATTATCGTATAGTGATAATTTTTTATTAAAACCTTGAATTTTTAATCAACTCATAACCAATACTTGCTCTATAGGCAGAATAAGTAAAATCGAAAAAACAAATCATACTAAAATCTGATCCATGTATAAAAATATTGAAATAAGTACAATTTATATACGAAAAAAAAAAACACTCTATTAATATAAATAACCAACACAAAATTTCATTAAATAAAAATCAAAAATATATTGAAATAAATGTAACGCGAGTATGGTGGCATATGAGTGATATTTTAAGTAAGCATATTGCATATCTAATATTTTAAAAATAGGTAATCTTTAGTTGTGGAATTTAATTTTTATTTTTTATTGAAACTTTTTGCAGAGCAATTTTATATTTACTTAACTTAGAGAAAGCAAAACAAGCACATGGCAATTTTGAGAAGCAGAAACGTGACCTGCTGGTGCTGGCTGCTCTTTTATTTCGGTTACTTTTACTTGTATTTTAATATTCTTAAGAGAAACAGATAAAAGAGATTGGAATAAAATCAGTTTTCTTAATAAATGCCGGGTACTTTAACAAAATAAGATTTTAGACATCCAAGAGTCTAAAAGTTTTATATCCCATCACACATCGCACACGAGAATGCCATATACATATGGCAACAACAACATTTTTGGTTGTTTTAACTCTGGTAAATCGATAAACAAAGGACACTAAATGCAACCGAGGTGATGGCAGGTAAATTTATATACATTTGTAGTGCTTTCTTTATTTTTTTTTTTTTTTGTTTTGTTTTTAACGAACGATTTTAAATGAAAACAATAAAGGCAAGTTATGGAATCGTTAAAAAAAACTCGATATTTCTAATTTTTTAGATCTCTCGCATGACAGTTCAACGCACTTGCCATTAGGCCACACGCTGATGTTATATCAGTACAAAGTTAAAAATATTGAACAAAATATACGAAATCGTAGATTTTTGTAATAAGTTTGGTAGTACAACAGCTCATGAAGAACAAGGGCCTAGTAACTTTCAACTCTATACTATTCCTGTGTTCGTGTCTGCAGGAAATGGGGGATGGGAGGGCAAAAACGGCTTAGATTTTTATAATATGATTATTTATCAAACCAATTTTTGAAAACAAAAAAATTTTAGAGAAATATTTCTATTTTTTTCTAAATTGATGCACAAAGAAGTTATCACCTAGTTCAATGAAGATTTTTCGACAAAAACATTTTCGATCCGACTAATTGGAATCGAAATAAATCACTTTTCTTAAAAAAAAGGAAAAGTGTGGTGAAAATAAATAATCTGGGTTTTTGCTTTGTTTTTGAATTAACCTAAATGTTGATTGTTATGTAGGCTGTAGGTTTTTTTTTTTTAACTATTTCTTCAACTGCGACGTTTCAAACGTGCTTAAGTTCTTCTTCAGACCTGTCAATATAATAAGTTATTTTAGTTATTGGATGTTCAAAACAAAATATAAAAATACCTACTTACTAATATTCTTAAAAATTAATATTTGTTAACTCTAATTATTTTTCTACTATTTCTTTGATTTTTAGTCGTCTTGAAAAGACTTTCATTAAAATGAAGAATCATCAGAATATTAAAAAGAGGGTGGGGATTGACCCACACTAATAACTTCCTATTGGTGCCCTTGGAAACTCTATACCCGATATTTACTTTTATAAGAAAATTATCAATTTAAAATCTTCAAAAACCTTGTCAGTTGTGCAATCAAGAGAAGGTCTAAGTTCGGCTGTTTGCTCTGAATATACGTCCCGAAATTCTTTTAGCAGTCTCTTGTAATTTTTAAACATTTTTAAAACAATTTTTAGCAGTTTTTTAAAACCGTATATGGATTATTTTAAAAACCTTATCAATTACTAACTACGGTAGTGTGTGTAGATTAAAATTATTTCCGAGTTAATATTCATTGGTTGTTTCTGAGATATTGGAGCCGAAAAACATTTTTTAACAATTTTTAGCAGTTTTTTTTGCAGTGTTTTTGGCCTAAAAAAAAAAAACCATAATTCAATTTTTTTAAAAACTTTAACGATTATCAGCTATAACTTTTTGTATTAAAAAAATTAACCCGAACTTAATATCTTTGCGTGTTCTCAAGATAATCGATATTTTTTAACAATTTTTAATGGTTTTTTTAATTAAAAAAAAACTGTGGGTTGATTTTTACCTATTTTTCACTACGTCAATATTCATAGAATGAAACCAGGCCGAAGTCGATAGCTTTATTTGTTCTAGAGATATTCGAGAAACAAGCCATTTTACAACTTTTTTTTTAAATTACTATAATAAAAAAAAACCGCTAATTGAATTTTTCTGAAAATCCTTTCAGCATGTAACGGCTTTATTATCTGTAAAATAAAATTTACTCGAAGTCGATATCTCTACGCGTTCTCGAGATATCGTGAACGAAAAAAAGCTTCCGAACGTACGAACGTATATGGTACACAGGCATCTCTCTAAAAACAATGTAATCCGACTCCAGAGACCTCGAAACGTCGAGAAATGTCAAAATTTTCAATTTCACAAATCGGACCGATTACAATAACTTCCAATAGGAAGTTAAAAATTTTAAATTATTTAATTTTGAAATTTAAAACATTTCACAAATATTTATGGTCGGCTTGTTGTTAAATAACCATTGTCTAATCTTCTAATCAAAAATGAATCCTTTTTGTGTTCGTACGCGCATAACGCAGCTAAACATCGTCCGATCCGATTGCAGGTGTTTTTGTTGGACTTTTATTAAACTAGATTAACACACAACGGAGCCTAAAATTGGAAAATTTGACCGAAAATTAGAAAATTCCACCGAAAAAGGAGGAAAATCGTAAAAACGCTTTGAAATTTCAAAATTTCTGAAATAAAATTGTCTTCATACGCGCATGACTCGGCTGAACATCATCCAAATTGAATAGGGTTTTTTTTGTTGGATTTGTATTGAACCAGTTAAAAATACAGTACGGAGATAAAAATTGTAAAATTAGGCCGGAAAAGCCATAAAGTTGGAAAGCCGTGATAGCAATAAATTTTATTCTTTCTGAATTGTTTTTTTTGTTCGAACGGTGCTCGACTTTCGAAGGGAACATTAATGATTTAATCAATTTTGGGTGGAACGAGGTTCGACGGGTTAGCTGGTATTTAATAAATTATTTCTTTTTGTTTGTATTTCTCAGTAGGTAATAATTCATTACGCCATTATGTGTAAAACTAAATGGAGCCAATATATATCCGAGAAGAATGACATTTAACAAAATTTTTCTTTAAATTGCTGCTGTAAAAAACAACTTTTTCAATTTTTTTGAATAACTTTTCTGCACTTTGACGTTATTATCTTTAAAATAAAATGTATGCAAAGTCGATTTTTTTTCCCGAGGTCAGCTATGAGCAAAAACGTGCGATCCGCTCATCCGCTTTACTAATCTTCTCTAAAGTGTATTTTAAGGGAAAACAAATTCCCTATAGATTGCGAGAAATTCATTAACGACTTCCAGGCGACTTTACGTGTGATCCAGCAAATCTTGTCGCCTTCCACCCTCCCTCTCTTCTTGAGATGCAGCATACCTACATATATGTACATGTACAAACCTTATGTGTTTGCATTGCGATGATCGTCAAGCGTGTGATGTGTATGACTTTGGTTGCATCGAAAGTATTTGAACAGGTGATTGGCGTGAAACTTGTGATAGACCCTCTTCGTTCACGTAATAGTGGGTAATTGGAATTTTATAGATTCGACAAAGGTTCACGTCTTCGCCCCCGGGACTCTGTCGATATCGGCGAGTGTGTCAGGTTGGCAAGTCCAAGTCAAGACCTGATTCACTTTTTCGAACCAATTTCGATGCCATCGAGCAATGGAAGAAATATTATAGTGGTGCACTATCGCTCGCACCTTGTTTGCATCTTAAGTGGGCTTTTCACTGTTACGTCTGTCCGTCCGATCGTGTCGGGGGTGCCATGGTGTATGCGGATCTATACAAATGAACCTGGGTGGAGGAGGTCGTATAACGTCCATATAGTCCACGTTTAGACTTTTATTTTATTGAATTCCAGGTGCAATCGATGTCGATGTATCTTTCAACCCACGGTAATGATGTGATGTCGACGTCGTCGTTGTCGTGAAGAAACAAAGAACTTCTAAACACGTTGCTGCACAGTGTGACGAATGAGTCAGAATCAGAATCTTTTTAAAATTAGTCACTTAGCTGCTGGGTATATAGGTACCTTTGACGAAGGGGAAAGAGAGCAGTTTGACAAGATCTCTTGGGAAGAGATTTGCATTCAACTGAAGACAACAATTTTAGTGCGTTATGTTTTTTTTTTTTATTTTGTTTACAGCTATTTTTAGGAAGTTTTCGAGTTTATTGTTTTTTCAGGTCAAAAACAACTTTAGAACTTGTATCTATTAAAACTGATTATGTAAGTTTCTGTTTTTATCGGTGATAAAGTGTGAATCACAAAGTAGGACGTCTGGTTGTCTGTGCGTTCGTTCGTTAGTATAGTGCATTCACCTGTCTTCAAATTAATTGCGAAGAGGGGTTGTAGCTTGCTTTTTGTTTTTAATTGAGCGTAAAAAAATGCTGTATACTTGAATTAATTTAAATTTTTACGAAGATTTCTTCGTTAGGCATATTATTTCTAGCGAGACAGAAGCTAAATAAACTCTTCGAAGTAATTTGTTACTGCATGAAGGACTTTCGATTTAAGTAGAAAATGTGATTCTGGAGAATTCTAAAAGGCTTAATTTTTATATTTATTAAAGCAATAACAAGCTTTAAGGTGCTAATTTTTAACAACTCACTTTGTATGAGTAATAATTTTTTTTTGTTTACACTTTTAAAGATTGTTTTTATTTTAGTTTTTTTTTTTGCGGTTTTAATTTTTTTAAGAATATTACTTTTTATTTACATTTTATCATTTTACATCATTGTTGTGGATGTTTTCGATGAATTCTGGTTTTTATTTGATTATAAATTTGGTCAATAGAAATTCTCAAAAATAAACAAAAAACATGTATAGGTAGTCCAAAATTTAAACAAAAAGCATGTAGGTAGTTCCGAAATTTGAAAACTTCGTTTCGAAAAAGCACCAAACAAAATACGACAAACATTTTAAGTCGTTTTGGGTAAAGGTTTTCAGTTTGCACTTAAATAAATACAAACTTAAAACTAAAACTACTTACAAAATAAAAGAAAAAATCAAGTTTAGGTATTTGAATAGTTTTCAAAAAAAGACCATGAGTCGGCAGCAAATTTTGGGAGTTGATGTTAAGCTAATATATGAGTATAAGGCCTAAACAGATGCGTGTACCGTGATACCGAAAAAAGTCTGTCAGGTTTTATTTTCAGCCTCTGGTGGGATGGGGCATGGGGGGTTAAAAATTCGATCTTCGGAGGTATGCGTCAGGGAAATAATCAATTCATTTATTTTTGGTATAATGCTCTGTCATTTTCTTTAAATCTAATCATCTTAATCTTAACAACTCGGAAATTATATTTCAAGGCATAAGCTTTTTATTCGAACCTTATCGGCTTTTTTTGTGGAGACTATGTTTGATAATTTTTTGCGTTGTATAAAATCAAAAAAAAAAACTGAAAATTTCCATTAAAAAAGCTCAAGAGTAAGGAGTTTGTTTATGAGAAAAAATATTAGCCCAGTAAAAGTGAACATCCACACACCGTCAACAGTATGGACTTGTAAAAAAATCAAGTTCGATGTTTTGATGAAAATTTATGAAAAAGTGGATGTCGCAATTCCGTACGTCTATCGTCTGGTATGTCTGTCTATTCGACTACACCTAAAACAGATGAGTTGATCTTCTTTAAACATTGCACCTAGCCATGAACATTCCACTCCAAGAGGTTTTCTTTTTTTTAGTTTTTCAAGGACCCAAAATAACGGTCCTTCAATGTACAAACACAAAAATTTTCAACAAATTACGTTTTGAATTAAATGAACAAAACTAAATATTTTTCTAAAACTAAATATGTACCTATGTACATATTTCGTAAACGACTCGGCTATTTAGTTTTTAATAACTTGTTTTATATTTTTTTTAATACATACTTAAAATAATGCCCTAGAAAAATAATTATTATATCGTTTTTCAATTATTTTTCCAAAACGTTTATTTTATAAAAAAATTGATAAAAAAATAAACTATAAAGGAATAGATTCCTGGGTTTAAAAAAGCTTTAGCAGAATATTTAAAGCGATGATGTTTTTTGTTTAATATTTTGTTTCCGCTTAAACTATTTTTTTACCCCTCTCATCAAACGGGTGAGTTTATTGAAGAATTGAACTGCTTATAAAAAAAAATCTGACAAAATTAGAGCATTCCATAATCACGTTTACAGACGAATTCAACTATATGTATGTGCATACGTCTATGTGTTATTATAAAGACGTGTAGTTTTCGGGATCATGACATACTCTCGAACGACAAAAATATGGAAAGACGATATCTCGAAAAAAAAAATTATTCTAGATTTTCTAGTTTTTTTTTTATACCTATTGTCGCATTGTGAAACAGCCTTGAATTTTAAGCGCTTTTCCATACAATCTTTGATACAGTCTAAAAGTATTGTCATGTTTTAGTTTTAGTGGGGGCAAAACCCCCATTTATTTAGCTTAATTACAAGCTAATGCTTAGACTAACTTAAAAACTAAGAACTTAAAACAGATTCTGTATCCTTTTCTTTAAAACTCTGGTACTAGGTATTAATAGCCAAGTTCCTTTCCTTTGAAAATCTGTGATTTTCTGTGCATTTGTGTGAATTTCAGTCCAACGTTCTGTCAGAGTTCATATAAAAAAACTAAGATGGTAGTAAACTGCACGCAGAAAAACACAAAGTTTTAAAGTAAAGGAACGAACCTAATTTTAAAATCTTTTAATCGACTTTGTTATTTCGAAGTAAGTCAGAATTAAAATTCACAACTATTAGTAAACTGTCTATGTACATACAGGTACTTTTGTCAATTTGCTTTACTTGAAATTGAATGTGAAGGCTGTCTAGTCTATAAGTCTCCAAAATCTGTTATATTTTTTGTTGATAGAGTTCAAAAACTATACGAATTATTTTTTTTTTTTTGCAAAAACGTTCTACTCTTTATAATTATGTATCTATCCAAGATATATCGCTTTCTTTCCAGATTATTTAGAACATATTGTCATTCTTGCTTTAGTCCAACATCAACTTGTTAGTGATGGCAAAATCGTTATAGGTACAACCCCCCGCAGTTTCCATTTTTCTGTTAAAATAACGTGGGTGAATAATTATTATTATTTAATTTATCGTGTTCCGTTTGTTTTCTGAAATTTACAAAATACATTTGAATACCTACACCTTCATTTTTTAGTCCTTGAATACAAGAGATGATAAATAATATAAATTAATTTGAATTATTGTTTCCAATATTTTTACCGATTCTGTTTAAATGGGGTTTTAATGTGATATATTCTGTTAATACATACATAATGTCAATATGTATTAAATTTTAAAAATCCATTAAAATTAATTAATTACTGAAACCTAGAATTGTGAATGGCGCTTTATTTAAAAATAAGTGCGATATGTATTTACCTATTAATTGGCTAAAAGATACTTTTCTTGAAAATTTGTAAATTAAAAAAAAAAAAAAAAAATAATGCAATAATGAAGACATTTTTGTTGTGTTCAAATGTCTTTTTTTTGTTGTTGTTATGCAGATATACTGGGAATTTAGGTCACGCATAAGATAAATATCTAACGGATACAAATAAATGCACATGCTGGATGTTGTGTGTATCTTTATACAGCATAAAGCTTTTTTGTCCAATCTCCTGGATGTTTGCCAAATAGTGTGACACCCGCCCAATCTACACATTTATTCTCTCTAAGCATTTGTTTGTTGATTTTTGCTTCGTTTCAGTATCAGCTGCATGAAATTATAGCGCGCAACACCCACACAGGATCTCTGAAAGTATCTACAGGCTTGGTTCCGCCACCAACGAAATATAAAAAAAAAAAATAATAACAAAAAAAAAAACACTTTATAGATGTTCATCGCGTCACATATGGGGGTACCTTATTCATACTACCTATACTTTGATCTGTGATTTGGGATCTGGGACATGGGACAGAGGAGATCTTTTGCAATTTTGACTGTGACTGCCAGTTTTGCTGTGACTAATCGCAAGCTGAAATATGCATTAAATAGATAAATAATTTTTAAGTTTTTTTTATTTAATCAACCGACAAAAGATAGTTTTTATTTTTTTATTTTTACGACAAATTAAACTGCGAAACCACAAAATCGAATTTGTGCAAACACTTTATGATTCATATTGTGGGTAACTGTGATGGTTTGTATTTAGTTTAAGACGAATAATATGTTGAATCATTAAATGGGGATGCAAAGTGGGGCAGCTTGTAGTAGAGTAGGAAAATATAGATAAAAATTAAATGGAAGATAATCAAAAAAAGTTTTTTCTTTTATAACCGGATTTTTTATGGATTTAAGCCGACTAGAGCTACAAAGTGGGCTGGGTCCTTAATATCTATAAAAATGAAGAAATATTGTACGTATTTTAAACTTCTGAAAAAAAGAAAGAAATATATATTAGGTAGGTTGCTATAGCTATTTAAAATATGTAAAATTTCGTCATTATTTATTACATGTACAGGGTGTTTTTCATAAGGTGCGACAAATAAAAAGGCTAGGCGGGATTGGAAATTTTCTAAAAAAAAATCAACGTTGTTATAATAAATAACTACCTAACTATAATGTAGCTATATTTACATATATAAAAATAGGCTTTAATAATGTAATGATATTCTTAATAAAACAATTTTAAAGATACGAAAATACTAAACAAAAATATTTTTTTTTCAAATTTTTGTAGGTACATATTTATTTTTGTTTTTTTTTTTCAAAATTTGTAAATGCAATATTGTTTGTCCTACTGAGAAGCGCCAGATTGCAAAAACCACTAAAAAGATATGCGTGAATAAATCGAAAATATGAGGCAAGTATCTAAAAAAAAATTCAATCCCCTATTTCCGTAAAGAAATTTTTTTGCAAAAAAAAACCTGAAACGCAGTTTTCTTACAACTATCTTAGTTATTACAGCTACGAGGTTTAATCAAAATCGTTAGAGCCGTCTTTAAGGTATTTGAAAAAAAAAAACGGAATATTTATGTATGTATATGTCAGATACCTATTCTAGATGAGCTAAATCGAAAATTCGAATTTTATCTCTAGGAAATCACAAAAATGCTGCATGCCAAATTTTAATAAAATCGGCCAACGCGAAACCCACTTTTTCAGACTTAGCCATAATCGTAGTGTCAATTTTGATTACAACTTCGAAGTTTTGTTTTTACATGAAACCAATACTGCCGAGTGAAGTGAAAATGACGTATCTGGGCATTTAGTTAGTTTAGAGACCAAATTTGAAATTTTTGGGATGGCTCTACTGACAACTAAAGCTGTATATCGCTTTTTGAGCAGTTAACCAATCGAAATACATCCTTTTTCTATTAAAAATTTAAAAATATGTAGGTAGATACGTCATTTTTAGTTAACACCGCAGAATATTGTTATGAAAATTAGTCAGCAGAAAAAAAAATAAATTGAAAGCTGTCAAATTTACTGGAAGTCAATTGAATTATGAAAATGAGTCATCAAAAACAATAAATTGGAAGCCGTCAAATTTATTGGAAGTCGATTGGAATGGAATGGAAACTAAGGATGAGCATAAAAGGAGCTGCAGAAAATGAAAAAGGCGCAGTTTTTTTGATAAAAAGAAGATCTAGAATCACGGTTTGACTTAAAACAAAAAAAGAAAAGAATAAACTTACTGAAATTAAAAGAAATTAAATAACCCTCTCGGGAACCAACAAAAATAAAGTTGTATTAATTTATTTATTTTTATTTGCGACTTAAACATTCGTTACAATATTCTTGCCCTGCTATATATAGAGCAAATAAAAAACGGCTAGTGGATCTTTTCGTTGGTTTAATTCCAGTTTCTTAAAAATTTTATTCCACTGTATTATGATGTCTTTCTTTTTTCCGTAATATAAATAAAACAATGGGAATATACATAAAAGTACAGCTGCTGATAAGATGTTATATTTTTTTGTTTAAATCACCTTATAACTCGTATAATATACAACAACGGCCGATTGTTGTTGGACATATTCTTTTTTTTTTGATATGGAAATAAAGTTTTGTGATTGTCATCTGATCGTTTCTCAATTAAATGCGTTTAAAATAATGTAATGTAATTCTGACATTGACACTTGTGCGTGACTTTGTTTTAATTTTAAATAAAACGTTCTTTATTCAAAGGCGTAATCCTTACTTGTATAGACTTGTATGGTATATGACGCAGCTATAAATGCAAGACGAAGAAACAATAAGCATACAAATTAGACAGGTTTTAGGAAACTACTGTTTGATCTTAATGAATCAATTTGAAATTGACTTTAATGTATCAGTTCGCCTACAAAATAATTAAAACTACATAATGAAGATAGTTTAGTTCTTTATCTTTTTCATATTTTAGGGTTTTAGATATTTTAAAATATTTAAGAGAAAGAATAAATTCATCACCAGGAATTAACCTACATACTAAAGTTGGACCTTAGATCTTCATATGAACAAATTCTCTATTAGATAGACAAGATCCAATGAGAAATATAATAAACGACTGAGTCACACGTTCCCGCTCTTACGTTGGTCTTAAAACCTGAGTATAAAAATATATCCCACAAAAATAATGAAAAAAGCCATCCTTCGAATCGAAGTTATTCCGACAGAACTGAATTTGTTTGGAGCGATTTATTTTTATTTCTCTGGCCGTGTGCGAATTGGATAAAAAATTTGAAATTAAATTTTGGCAATTACACTTAGAGATTCACTTCATAATGTCAAAAGTTAATTTCGGGTACAATTTAAAGAGATTTTGATACAATTCGACGTCTATAAAGCTAGCACATACACGTTATCAAAATCAATTGAAACTATAACTAGAATTTTGTGCTATTATTGTGTGGCAGTCCCGATTTTTGTGCTAGCATAGTTTATGTTTTATGCAAAGTTATGCTGCCATATAAAGCTAGCAAAACTTCTAAACCGCTTAGCATAATCAGCTGAAATAAAAACTAAAATTCCGTGCTATTTTTGTGCTATTATTTTGTGGCAGTCTCGATTTTTATGCTAGCATAGTTTATGTTTTATGCAAAGTTATGCTACCCATATAAAGCATTTGAGCTCGAGACTGCCACAAAATAATAGCACAAAAATAGTACGAAATTTAAGTTTTTATTTCAATTGATTATGCTTTATATGGCAGCATAACTTTGCATAAAACATAAACTAAACTAGCACAAAAATCGGGACTGCCAAACAATAATAGCAGAAAATTCTAGTTTTTATTTCAATTGAAGCCACGGGGCCCCACACGTTGAGAGCCTGGATTCAAAAATTATATACATATGTAGGGTATATGTATAAATTTTCTATTTTTAAGAAATTGATGAGCAATGCTTGACATTGTAAGTACATATTCCCGTTCTTTTTTACTGATTGATTTTCTATTTCAATTAATTTTTTTTAAAGAAAATTGCCGCTTCCGCTTAATCACTCCCGCATACGATTTTTTTCTTGCCTCGACGATCGACCCAACCTACATGCCCTAGCTTTTAGTTTTATTTTAGGCGAATTACCCTGTATTCCAATATCATTGAGGTTTTAAGAAGAAATAGACCATTCTAAGAAAAATATGCAAAATAATTTAATTTCAACCGGAAAAGATTAAAGTTTTTTTTATAAAAGTTTAAATACATATTTTAAGTTCAAGTACCTTAACTCTTTGACAAAAAAAAATAAAATTAAAAAACTAAAAGAAACTTAAACAAATCCGGTTTAATAAGTCGATTTCTTTAAAAAACTTCAAAACTATATTTTCTTTATGCAAAATTGGCATGTTATTTCAAAGAATTTAATAATTTAGATCTTAAACAATAATTTAAAAAAAAAAACAAAAAAAACGGGCTTTCAATAAAATGATTTTTTTCAAAAAAAACAAAGATAATTTTTTTTTAATCAAATAAAAATTATTTTTTTTTGAAAATTTTTATACGCAATAGTATTCCATCCTAAAAGGATCTCACGAGCAAAAATTTTAGTTAAAATCGGTTAAGCAGTTAACGAGAAAGTCGAAAACCCAAATATTTATGTAACGCGGTTCTATGGCAGGTACCATTAATAACTGTTTTTGATATATTTTTTCACCAAGAGGCAGACCATAACTGCAATAGTAGTACCGTAGTAAAAAACTTAAATCAAAATCGCTACAGCTGTAGCTAAGACGGTTGTAAATCAGGTACCGTTATTTTATTTGGAGAGATCTCCCCTCTGTTTTCGCACATAATTAATTGCCTGTACCATTAATTGTGTATGGAAAAGTGACATTTGGTCTCTACTCTTGTTTGTTTTTGTTGTTTCTTTCATCACGACATTGCTTTCTGTGATTATGCGTTTGTGTTTGTTTTTGGAAATGGTGACATTTTGTAGGGGTAATTTTTCGTTATGGTTTTCGTAAGCATTTCGTTGTCATCTTGGAGATCAACTAAAAATTTCGTTTCGTATCAGCAGCGTACTAGGCTTAAGGAATCACATAAAAATCTTAAGTACCAAGTTTGAAAAATTTCGCTAACAGTGGTTGACGCTGTAGGTTGAGGTACAGACAGACATACAACAGACAGAAGACTGAATTCCGAGATGTACATTTTTCGTGTTCTCTATCATTGCAATGTTTAGATTGATTAAACTATCAAGTTCGATTTCTTTTACGAATCCAAAACTTACCCTTTGTAGTACCTATGTATGTGCCTAATAAACATATCGCAAATAAAAAATCGAGTTTTTTCTCCATAAAATCATGTAAAGGAGCTGATTTGAGCTCAAAGCTTGCAGAAAAACACTTATTCCAACTTTTCTATCATCGTAATGCTATAGCTTAAAACAAAACCTCAATTTTTCTTTGACATGAAACCAAATACTTGCCCTATAAAAATAGTTTAAAAATATAACTAATCAACATCAATTCGTAAACAACTCAGAGCATAACAAAAAAATCAAGCAATTTAGTAATAAGTCGTAACCCAAATTTTCTTTGTGATTTATTGGCACCTCAATTGATTCGCCAAACAAAACTGATCATAAATTAATTACCAGACCAATTGAGCCAAATGCCAAAAATATTCAAAAAATTGTCTCTTTTTAAACGAGAAGTGTCAGCGGTCAAATAATAAATCACATTAAATAATAATGTTCTAAATTGGATGTGTTTGCCTTTGTTGCTGTTAAGATTCTTTTTTTATTTTTTGCACAAATGATCTCAATTTTGATTAATTGATTCGTTTTGTCAATTGGTAGTTTAAATTTTAATTCTACCAAAATTGCATATAAATTCGATGAATGACCAAACCTCTTAAGTATTCTGTTAATTGAAGTTCTTAAAAATAATAATAATGATTTTGTTGGAAAAACATAATATAAATAGGTACATTTTGATTAATAATAAATAATTTCATTCTTAAATTTAATGGGGGACCTAGTACCCCAACAATTGTAAGGTTAATGAACATCTTCAAGGATCACATTTTTTCATATAAAAAGCATACGTATTAAAATTTGCGGCCTACAAAAAGATTAAAACACTTTCAATCATATACGGGATATAGTTTTGTAAAAATTCGACTAGCACATTAAATTCCCTTAAAAAATAAAACAATTTACTGCAAACCCTGCCCACACACAGAGCTTAAAAACTCAAAAAAAAATCCATATAATAACAGTTAAATATTAAAAAAAAAAAAAACTCACCCATGGTGGTTGAACTCTGGCTCCACCATAATCCCATTCGTCTCTGAAAAAAAATTAAACCCATTAAAAAACCCCGTACGTTAAGAATTCAAATATTTAAAAAGAAAACTCACCTGTCCATGCGCTGTATTACCGGCATTTGTGCAGTGCTATCATGGATCCGAACCTGGTCTGGTGTGATTTCTTCTAAATAAGTATTATTTGCCGCCCCATAACGATCTATTAATGGACTCATTGGTCTACACGAACCTCCCAAAAGCTCATCGATATTTGTGTGACGCGAAATGAAAAGCTTTTGGGCATTGAATCCATTCGCCATATTATTGCAATCTATTTGTGTTTGTTTCATCATTGATGGTAGAGAACTTTCGTATGGAGATTTTCGATGCTTGGTGGGATCTTCCAGGCCATCTGGACTTGCACGATCACCCAGTGGGGGTAAACGTTCCATGACAATATTGTTGTTATTATTGTTGACATTACCGATTTCTTCGTCACTTTCTGATTCTTCTTCTTCTTCCTCTTCGTCAGATTCTTCATTGGATTCTTTGAGATTGTTTTCGATTATGGTTGATTTGTCATCATCGTTATTATTTTGCGTTAACCATGTTGGACGTTCCCCGGACTCAACATGACGAACGTTGAAAATTTTCTTCGTCGGACCTTGCATCCACCATAGTTTGTCAGCATTTTGGTTACTTGAAGATTTATTCAACTGATGAATGCTATTCGAACTTGGTTGTCGCTTTGGTGGTGAGATTTCCTTCGGTGATATGGAAGACTTGTCATCGTCCAACCACCATGGACGCTCGCCAGATTCCACTCGACAGATTTTCAATTTTATGAAGCCATTTTGAAGGGATTCTGGGGATTTTTTGGAACTCTCTTCACTTTCATAGGCCTCAGGGCTGACATGCTTCGCAGGAGCCGGATAGATAGAAGCAACAGGAGTGTCATTCTCATTTGTCGGCCAGTCGAATTGCTCAGTTTTAGCTTCATTTTGCTGGTCCCACCAGGTCTCCTCCATTCGGTTGGAGACCGGAGGATCAGTCATTTCACTTGGTTCTTCTTCATCTTCTTGATTCAATGTCTTCAGATCATCAGCAAGAGTGTCGTCATCTTCGTTTTTGAGCCACCAGCCAACTTCGCCGGAGTCAATGTGTCTCAATCTATAGCGCATATCGTCTTTGATGTCAAGAGCTGAGGCTGTGCTTATTTGCTCAGACGTATTATCCTGCCACCAGTCGTTGGAGGTGTCTTCACAACCGTCTTCGGGTGTGTTAACGGGTTCTGTGCTTGGAGGCGCCGTTATGGATGCCGTGCTTGGTGATGTTGTCGTTGAAATCGTATTAAGGTCAATCGAATTTTCGCGATTCTTCAGCGGAACCGTCGTCGTCGTCGTTAGTGAAACTTTCTGTTTCAGATCGCTCGAGATACTATCGCCGCTAGCGCTTTCACTGCTACGACGATCCACATAAAGCGGTTCGCTATTTGCGTCGTGTTGACGAGCAGCGAAAAAATTCGAAATAGAACCTAATTTCTCAAGGAGATTTGACTTGCTGTTCGTGTTATCGTCGTCACGGTTCTCTTTCGATGAGAAAGCTTTTATCGCATGAGGTGAATTAAATGACTCAGGTGCGCCAATTCGGTTTCCTTTGTTCAAGACGGCAGCATCGTATACAGCGTCACTATTAACCGGTGGCGACGGCGGTGGTGGTTGTTCGAGTTTATTTTTGGACGAATTCTTCGATGAAGTATCAAGAGCACCTGTTTCTCTTTGCTGAATTGTTGGTGTTGTTGTCAATTCCAACATTTTATTTATTAGCTTTTTATTATCGGAAGAGCTTTCAGAATTAGCCTCGGCAGCCATGTTGACATTTATCTTAGCGCTCTGATGACCACCAGTACTTGGCGAGGGCGACGATGACATTGGTGACGATGATGACGTCGACGATTTGGCGGGATGACAACGTTGCCGGATTTTGGACTCGCCATTGAGAAGTTTCTTCTTTAGACTGGTTTTCGTTGAGGCAGTGCTAGTTTCGGAGCCGCTACTGCTGGGGGAATTCTCTTGCCTGAGAATGAACTGAGTAGTTCCGGTGGGCGGTTGAACTTTTTTCGACTCCAACTTATCATCAGAGTCAGTGCTTGTGCTTGGTGTTCGAGATTTTCGTGGACGGTCTGTTGGACCGACATTCAAAGCCGACTTACGGAAGTCTTTGTTGGGCAACTTAGCCACAGTGATACTGGTCTTTACAACACCTTCAAGTTCTGGAGACGATTTGGTCCCTAGGGAGAGATTTTCCACCGATGCTTGTCTCGAATTCATGCGGATATTCTTTGGTGGGGACAGCTTCGACTTCGGAGACACACTTGTCTTTGTCTCTGGGCTTTTGCTCTTGGAATCATCTTTTCTGTCGCTAATGTCTGAACGGGATCTACTGCGACTGCTTTTTACCAAAGGGCTCACACTTGAGCTGTATCTCAGGCTAGGGGTGTAGCGGCTTTCATGAGGGCTATACGAAGACACCCGACTGCTAAGGCCAAATCTGGAGTATCGCGTAGAATCATCCAGTCGATCGGATTGAATTCCTTTTTCTAAAGTTTTTGGTCTTTTCGAGGACCGTTTGATGGTTTTCTCAATGGTTTTGGCCAGTTCGTTTCTTCTCATTCTCACGACAGTTGAGGAACTCGGCGGAGTTGGGGAAGTTCCTCTTGTGCAAACTGAGACTGGCACGAAGATTTCTTCCGAAGAACTTTCAGAATCTTCTTCTTCTTCCTCATCATCATCATTTTCTTCTACTTCTTCTTCCTCGTCTTCAGGAGTTGTTTCTTTTGATTCAGAAGCTTCGGGGACTTTTTGAACTTTTATCGGAGCTTCCTTCTCAGGTTCTTTGTCATGCGACTTTCGTTCGGCAATTTCTCTGGCACGACTTACTGAACGTGCCCGAAAGTCACTCGAAGAAAGGTATGATATTGACGAGCTATTGCCATACCTTGGCGTGTAGCCTGGTGATGTTGATGGATTTCTACTTGCCATTCTGTATGAAGATCCATAAGCTGTACCAAGCTTACTTTTGGACTCAATTGCCGGACTTGGATCTCTTGATTTACCCCTCAACGTTCGGGCAGCCGGACTTGGCTCACGACTTTTGATTCGTGCTGTAAGACTTGAATTTGAACGCATAGTTTCTTGTCCCGGACTGGGATCTCTTGAACGACGACCATATTTGCTGAGATTACTGGCAGAAGTTGAATATCGTCCTGGTGAGACTTTGAGATTACTCGAATTATCTTTGCTCGCTGAACCACCGAGATATTTTTGTTGTTGTACACTGCTGGTGGTATCCTTGGTGCGAGTGATAGATTCCGTGGTGGGTTTGTCTTTTTCATCTTTAGAATTGGTTGGAGTTGTGGAATAACGACTGACGTATGGTGTGACCGGTGTTGTGTCACGTTTGACGCGATAAGTTCCACCAGAGAATGATGGCCTATATGATGTTGGAGTGGCAAGTGAGCCAAATCTGGTACCATTTATATCGTCTCTTGATGAGTACTGAAAATAAAATTTAATTATAATCGAAAGGGAGGACAAAAATAACATATATACTTACAGCACTTGAAGAGCCTGACTTGTATGACGTTTGTAAGTTGGATTTCCAAGGAACCTGCAAACGAAAATCAAAATTGTTTAAAAATACTTAATTTGTTTAAAACTGCTTAATTCAATTTAAGACACTTTGGAATTTTTGGTCTGAGACAAATAGTTGGAAAAATCAATTCAAATTTTAACATAGTGTCGCTTTAACTATTGCTTTAAACGACGTTGACTGTAACTAATAAGCTGATAAAAAAGTACGTATACGCCACAGTGACCCCATTAATGCTTATTTTGTATTATTTATTTAAAAGGGTCTGTAATAATAATTTTTTTTTAAGGGTCATAACATTTGTTTATTTTCTTCTTCATCTGATGTTAAATTCTCTAGAAGTAGGTACTTACTTTTTTTTATTATATACATATTATAATTCATAGCTAGGACAGGGGACAGTTGAAATTTTAAAAAATGGAAACATGGAACAGGAAAAATTAACAAAAAAAATGTCAGATTTTTAAACGCACTAATCTTTATTTTGGTATAAGGAATATCTGTCTAAAAATTCAACTAACGAAACTGGCTTGCGTAAAAAGTTATTGAAGAGGTGATATTTCGAATAGATCGGTTCTTATTGGCATATAAATTTTTAACGGTAAATGCTTACATTTTTCTTCCTCCGACTTACCGTTTACTAGATAAAAAAAAAAAACCTAAAATGACGAACATTTTGGTTTTTCGCTTATAACTCCCAATCGGAGTGCATTTTTTAAAACATGTACATTAAAAGTTTGTAAATTTTGTGTCTCTCTACAAAAAAAAAATAACTTTTTTTAAACATTAAAAATTTTAAAGAAATTTATTATTAAAAAAAATGGTATGGAAGCCAAAAACTATGGTTTTTCAAATTTTCGGATTTGCTGCGTTAATAAATAATAGATATTAAGCAAGTCCGATAGATTTTTCGCATAGAATGGAGATCTCTACCAAATTTTCAACTCATATTTGACAGCTATAAACTTTGCACACTGACAGATGGAACTTAAAAAGCCAAAATAAAGTGCTTTGTTATAGAGAAGTTTGCATTCAATTTGTATTTAATAAAGTGTTGAAAGGACAGAACAACGTCGACGTATTTTTTCTTGTGGGTATCATTTCAGAAAGAATGAGATATGCAGGGTGTTCGGTATAAGGTGCACCAAAGAGGTAGATCAAGTAGGTTGGGTTAAGACAAGAAAAAAATCGTAAGGAAGCGGGGATCTATTTCCCCCGTTTAGGCGGGAGGGGCAATTTTCTAAAAAACAATTTTGGAACAACAAAATAACCGATGGAAGTCAAATTTAAGGAAAACTTACTTTAGTTATTTTCAATTTTCTCAAAAACTGGAATACATTATGACATCTGGTTTTTAGTGTTGGGCTGAGAATTGATGGGAACATTGAATACTAAACACGAAAATATTACTTGATAAATACAAAATTAGTTTGAACACAATTTTTTGATTTTTTTTCCAAAAATTTAAGTTTGAGAATTAATTTTTGAAAAACTGTTAACTAAAATAACTGATTTTAAAAATAAAATAAAAGAAGATTTTTCTGGCCTTACAAAAAGGTAAAAGATGCCTTTGTAGGCATTTTTTTTTTTAGAAAATTTCCCTTCCCGTTATTTTTTATTTTCTCCAAAAAAAATTGACACTTAAGTATTTTTTTCCCGTATTTGACTAGAAATTAACAGTAGCATCGAATATTAAAAACAAGACTATTACTTAATAACGTAAAATTTTGAAAAACATTAGTTTGAACACAATTTTTTTCATTATATTTTCAAAATTTTAAGTTTGAAAATTAATTTGTCAAAACTTGTTCTCTCTAGTAACTTGAATTAAAAACAAAATAAAAGAACGGATTTCTGGCTTAAAAAAAGTATTACGTAAAATTTCAAGTGTTGCCGTTGTTTTTTAATAAATCTTTTTCTATTTCAAGTTGATTTTTTAGAAAGTTGCCCCTCCTGCCTGAACGGGGGGGAATAGACCCCCGCTCCCATACGATTTCTTGTCTTAACTTAACCTACTCGCTCTTGCTCTTTTGTTCACCTTATACCGAACATCCTGTATAGGTGTTAGGAAGGGAGTTTTAATATGTCAAAATTTGCGTCATGTGCCTAAGCTTTCTTCACAATACTTTAAGCCCTTGTTCTAACCACGCGTTCAGGCTCGAGACACATTTTAGAAGAAAGTTTCAATGTGTCAAAATTTACGTCAGACCCCAAGCTATCTTTCCATAAATTTTTAATGAAATTTATAACCTAACCATACAAATATGCAGGCAACTATCAATGTACCTATAATTTGTGCGCACGGGCCTGCTTCTATCAACTGTCATGTTTGTTTACTCAGCTACACACACTATTTTGTTTTAAATATTCTCCCTTTTAAATGTCAAACTTCCATATTCAGCACAAAATTGAAATCCTTCCCGTTCAAATGCGTAAATCCAATAAAAAAATTATTAGTAGGTTTATAAAATATTGTCAACATCTCATATCTTTCCAAATAATACTTTGATTGAGTACATAAAGTTCCCCAACCATAAACCCCAAACCCTATCAATCATTTTCACCAAATTTTATCTCAATTGATCTTCAGCCCTTTTTCTAAATTCAAAAATAGAAATTGTCCCAAAATAGAATTAAAAAATCAACACCACGCAGTTCCCTGACATCAATTGACCCAATCTATTATACAATTTCAGAAGTAGAAAAAAAAAAAACAATAAATACAAATATCTAAGAATAAAATAAACAAACGCTACTTTTGGTTTCGAAATAGCTCGCTGCCACTTACTCGCGTTTACAGTCATCCAAGTACCGAGAGTACTCCCTCCTTATTGATGCTGCTGAATCAATCAACAGCCTCAAATCAATTTTGTAAATTAAAGCAAATAGAAATCAGGTTGCGCTTCAATTAACATTATTTTCTGCCGCACGCATATAGTACTCCTCGCAAGACGCAACTTGGAAACATTTAACCAAGGTTCTGATATAGGCACATGAAACGGGTAGGTACGGGTTAAATTCGTGTAGTGGAAAACCACTTTATAGTGCTACAAAGTGTTTTTACGGCTTTAGCACTTCGAAAACTCATCACAAGTCGATTAGACGGGAGCAAATAATATGCAAAGATCCCAGGAGATCATTCCTATCCGACACGCTTATGTATTTGCTCCTCGATGCAGAAAAGATCACAGACATATCCTTAGCCGCAAGTTTATTGCCCCACATGGCATTTGTCATCGCGAACTTGACGCATTTTCCTGTGCGTTTGTGTTTTAATTGAAATTTGATTTATTTGCCTCAGACGCTCACAACGCACAGTTAAGTGCTTCCCAAAAGAACCCTCAGAAGTAAACTGCACAACAAAAAGAGTATGCAATGTGAGGAATTCCAGATTTATAGGATCGTGTTTGTAGCAATGAGGAAGGTGTTCATATCGTCATCATTATTGTCGGTCGTCTGGAATTCATCATGCTTCTGCCAAATGCTAACTGACTGCAAAAAAAAAAAAAAAAATGCCATCGCCTTGAGATATTTATGGCGGTCTTGGCACTGTGCTAAAATTATTTGATGTTATTTTTAGTAATTTGAAATTCCAGAGGAAGAGGTGCTCCGATACCGATACAATTTCTTTCAGTTTTCATTTGGCTCAGAAAAGTATATATTTGCTCAAAAGTTGTGCAATATTTGATGGTTTACCCTTTTAGAAGTCATTTTAATGATCATATAAATATTTGATTTACTTTGTTGCTATTAATTTGCTAACTACATATAAGAATCATGAACTTTTGAAGTCAAATCATCTTTCAGTGAGGTTGTAAACCGTTCGCTCGTTCGCTTTAAATCATTCAGGAAGAAATTTTAATGTATAAGCTAATAAAATTGAAGTGGGTAATTTGCTTTAAGGGTAAACCAATAAACTTTTATAACCTTAGAAAGTTGGAATGTCTACTGGAAGTATTCATGTCGTAGTTTTTCTTGCAAGTATAATGATCGGAGTTTGAATATTTCATATATTAAAATTGTTTTGACTAGTAATACTAACTAGCTAGCCCTCGTTTACTAAATGTCATTTGACTTAATAATTAAATAAATAATACGGATAAAAACCTTTCCAACAATATAAATAAAACGCATGCATCCTCTCCGGTGCCGTGACTTAAGGCCAAGTGACATAAGGCCCAATTTGTGTGTTTGACCTTATGACACTTTTCAATAGCGACATAAAGCCAAATGTTAAGAGTTGGCCTTATGTCACTTGAGAGAAGTGACATAAGGCCAATTGGGCCTTATGTCACTTTGAACTCTTTTCTTTAAAACCGAAATTATATTGAATAAATACGGCATGTCGCCACGTATATGTATATTTGTACATTTACATATAAAAAAAAAAAAAAAAAAATTTGATGGCACAACAGCTCATGAAGAACTAGGGCCTAGTGACTTACAACTCTCAACCATTCCTGTGTGCGTGTCTGCAGGAATGGAGGGGACCTACAGTTTATTGCCGAATCCGAACGGCTTACGAGCGGCACTTTTCTGTGACAGAAGATACTCTTGGAGGATTTGTCAATTCCTCGCAAGAGGCAGTAGCCGATTTTTCTTTTTTTTTTTTTTTTAAATAAATAGGTGGCGAGGCTGTTACTGTAAAATGCCGACATAATGAAATTCTAGAATTTACCGTTAAATCCTACCTCACTATTTATACATAGGATACATCCAAAGTTTCTTTAAATCCAGATTTTTAAAATACAAAAATAAAATTTTGCATGCACCCAACCTCGCACCTATACCCCAAATCCTATAGTCCCAGCAGAAATTTCCTCCTCAATGAAAAATTAAACTGAATTCATCATTGAATTCAAGTACCACTTCATAGGCGAAACAGTGTACACTGATTACATCAGTAAATAGTAATGCATTGTTTCAGCAGTTCTTGATTTTCATCATATTATCTGCTTTGCACTTGGAAGCCATTTACAAATAACCCCTTCTTTTACTTGTTCCAAAGAATCCAACGAAATTAAAAGTTGCTAAAGAGAAAACATTAAGCGATGATTCAATTGACGAAAAGTCATACATAAGTTCATTAGTTCATTCTCTAAATGCACTCATCTGCTTTGTAAAGGATACTCTGCGAGAAAAAAAAAAGTTCTGAAAACTCTCCTTGGCTTACTTCGGCCACAAATATGAAATTGATGCTGAATTACAGTCGACGTTTTCAAATGAAAAGTAGTAAGTTCTCATTCTCAGTTTTGTATTCTTAATCGCTTCACCTGCTTTACATAACCTACTTCTCGAGAAAAAGTAACGATAATCTTAAAATTGCCCTTTCTTTTCCCGGTACGAACAATGTGAGGATTTCTGTATTGCAAAAATATGAACCATTTCAATTCAACTTGCTTTATTTGTTGACTTGTTGAACATTTTGGAAATCTTCTTTTGTTTTATATTTTCATTTCAAGTTAGTTGTTCTTTTTCTATGGAAGCGGGTGTTACATTTATGTGGGAAAAATTTACAGATTTCACTCATAGAGTAACCATGGGGACATTGAAAATGACACCTGACTAATCTTTTAAATTTAAATTAATTAAAACGTAATAAGCTGTTTCAGACACCATTATAGGTTCTGAAGTTTGATGCAATCGGATATAAATAACTTCCTTAAATGGTGTGAATACAATTATCTTGAGCTAAATTATTTAAAATGTAAAATTTTTAGTGCAACAAGATCGCCTTTACTTATCGACTTTGATTACAAATTTGTTGATGTTAGTCTTCTCAAGGTAAATTTAATTAATGATCTTGGAGTGCTTTTTGTTTCAAAGCTTGATTTTAGATCTCATATTGATTATATAGTGTCTAAAGGTAATTCTTTGCTTGGTTTTTTGAAATGGAACTCGAATGATTTTAAGGATGCTTATACGCTTAAAACTTTATTTATGTCCTTAGTTCTTCCTGTTTTAGAATATTGTTGTGTAGTTTGGTCTCCTTTCTATGACTGCAATATTTTAAGAATTGAACGGGTTCAAAAAAGATTTACACTTTATGCTTTACGTAAGCTTAACTGGGCTGACGGTTCCTTGCCAGATTATAAATCTAGGTGTTCCCTTATTGACCTAAAAACACTTAAATGTCATAGGCAAGCTCAATGTATATTGTTTGTTAAAGATATTTTTGATAATAAAATATTGACTTGCTTTCATTAATGTCCTTCTATGTCCAAACTAGAGTTTTACGAAATAGAAATGAGTTATTTTAAATTCCTCGTCATAGAACCAATTATGGGATTAATGAACCTATAACGCGATCCTTAAAACTGTTTAACATGGTTTGTAGTGAAACAGATCTTTGCATGATTAGAGTAGTTTTAAGAGGATAATTTCTTTTTTTTTTTTTTTTTTTTAATTTAACTAAATTGTTAATATTGTAATATTAACATGTGTATTTTATTTTTTTGTTAATTTTGTAATCAGCAGATCCTTGTTATCAATTGATGAAATAAATAAATAAATGAAGTTTCTAGGTACCTTTATGCACATTATTTAAGAGGAAAGTACTTCAACTATGTAATTGATATTGTTAATATTATATTTGTATTTCAAATCAATTTCAATTACATATGTAGTTCTAATTAAAGTTAAAATCCATATTGAAAATGAAGTATAGGTTTAAAAATAAAAAGTTCCTTCGAAAAAGCTTCAATAGCTTTTGGCTAAATAAAAAATGACACCTGTTAAAATCAAGAAAACATATTAATTGCATTGAATTTGGCGTCTTAGTTCACCAACAATCGTGTTCGACACCCAGTGTAGAGAGATTATGTTCGCCTTAAAAAATATAACTTCAGTTCTAATAATCAGATTTGTATAGTCAAGGTCCTCAAATAAGTAATACTACTCCCGACTACTCCCAACTTTTTACTAAAAAGTAAAAATGCAATTGAGTTATCTATTAAATTTATTTTATTATTATCAGGTTCAAAGAAAAAGAATCAAAACCATAAGCATAAAAATGCAAACATGCACTCAAAGTAAGCATAAAAGAATGACAGTTTAATTTACTTCATTTTGTTAATTTTTTACCTTTCTTGATGCAGTCAAATTGTGTTTTTACCAGGAAAGTTATGGGGTAGTTTTTGTTTCATTGATTTTTTTTTATGTTTTTAGAAGTGCTGATTTTGATTCTGAACCACAAAAATCCGGATTGGAATGAAAATTTCGTGATGCAAGTTTTATTTTTAGATGAACCGTTTGGGCTCAAGTGCTAGTTGAAAGGTTCTCTTTCAAGCACAAATGGTAATAAACTTTTAAATTCGACATCTAAATTTGCTCTGTCATAAATGAAATGAAACTTAAACTTCAGTATCAAAAACATGCTGCTGAATCGAAGAGTTCTTCCCGATTACCAAACAAAAACGCTAAAAGATGCTGGGTTTGACCCACACTGATAACTTCACAGTGGTTCCCTTTGAAACTCGACACCCGATTTTTTTTATAAGAAAATTACCGATTAAAATTATTTTGGATTTGATATCATTGGTTGTTTTTGAGATATTCGAGCCGAAAAACATTTTGTAACAATTTTTAACAGTTTTTTTGCAGTTTTTTTTGGCCTAGAAAAAAAACCGTTGATTGAATTTTTTTTACAAACCGTATCAATTACTAATTATGGCATTGTGTGTAGACTAAAATTAGCCGGGAGTTGACATCATTGGTTGTTCTCGAGATATTCGAGCCAAAAACCATTTTTTAACAATTTTTAGCAGTTTTCTTTTCGCCCAGAAAAAAAACTGTTGATTGAATTTTTTTACAAACTCCACTGATTATCAACCATAACTTTGTGTATTAAATAAAATTCATACGAAGTTAATATCTTTGTGTGTTCTCAAGATATTCGATATTTTTTAACAATTTTAAATGTTTCGTTTTTTTTTTTATTGAAAAAAAAAGACTGTGGGTTGATTTCTTTTTTAAGTATAAACAATTTTTAACTACGTCATTATGCATAGAATAAAACCAGCCGAGGTCGATAGCATCGTTTGTTCTAGAGATATTCGAGAAACAAGCCATTTTACAACTTTTTTTTTAATTACTGTAATAAAAAAACCGCCAATGCAATTTTTCTAAAAATTCTTTTTGCACGTTATGGCCTTATTATCTGTAAAATAAAATTTATTTTAAGTCGATTTCTCTATTCGTTCTCGAGATATCGTCAGCGAAAAAAAGCTTCCGAACTTACGTACACAGACATCTCTCTAAAAACAATGTAATCCGACTCCAAAAACCTTGAAACGTCGAGAAATGTCAAAATTTTTAATTTCACAAATCGGACCGATTACAATAACTTCCAATGGGAAGTTAATAAATACTTTTTTCCAAATATCACCCGAAGGGAATTCATCCTTTTCCTGAGCAATCATTAAAACATCCATCACTGGAGCCGGTAGTTTTGGGTTCTTGCTAAATTGTAATGATAATGGCCTGTTCTCTATTGTTCTTATCTAACCCATATTTTGATCAAAATCTCGAGTTTATCTACGGATTTCACACGTAAATTGACAGTAATCTGTAATTATATTATAGCAAGTGCAAATTTTATTTTATTGAATTGTGTGGTGAAACGAATTAATTTTAAAGTTAGTCATTTTAAAAATTTTTTTTTTAGTGGTGTTTGTTAAGTAAAAGTTATTTTAAGTTTTCGAATTAAAAAAAAACAAAAACATATTGACTCACTTTTATTGCTAACTTTGCATTGTGTGTCAAGACCTTAAAATTGTTACTTTTACCATAAGCATAAAAATGCAAACATGCACTCAAAGTAAGCATAAAAGAATGACAGTTTAATTTACTTCATTTTGTTAATTTTTTACCTTTCTTGATGCAGTCAAATTGTGTTTTTACCAGGAAAGTTATGGGGTAGTTTTTGTTTCATTGATTTTTTTTTATGTTTTTAGAAGTGCTGATTTTGATTCTGAACCACAAAAATCCGGATTGGAATGAAAATTTCGTGATGCAAGTTTTATTTTTAGATGAACCGTTTGGGCTCAAGTGCTAGTTGAAAGGTTCTCTTTCAAGCACAAATGGTAATAAACTTTTAAATTCGACATCTAAATTTGCTCTGTCATAAATGAAATGAAACTTAAACTTCAGTATCAAAAACATGCTGCTGAATCGAAGAGTTCTTCCCGATTACCAAACAAAAACGCTAAAAGATGCTGGGTTTGACCCACACTGATAACTTCACAGTGGTTCCCTTTGAAACTCGACACCCGATTTTTTTTATAAGAAAATTACCGATTAAAATTATTTTGGATTTGATATCATTGGTTGTTTTTGAGATATTCGAGCCGAAAAACATTTTGTAACAATTTTTAACAGTTTTTTTGCAGTTTTTTTTGGCCTAGAAAAAAAACCGTTGATTGAATTTTTTTTACAAACCGTATCAATTACTAATTATGGCATTGTGTGTAGACTAAAATTAGCCGGGAGTTGACATCATTGGTTGTTCTCGAGATATTCGAGCCAAAAACCATTTTTTAACAATTTTTAGCAGTTTTCTTTTCGCCCAGAAAAAAAACTGTTGATTGAATTTTTTTACAAACTCCACTGATTATCAACCATAACTTTGTGTATTAAATAAAATTCATACGAAGTTAATATCTTTGTGTGTTCTCAAGATATTCGATATTTTTTAACAATTTTAAATGTTTCGTTTTTTTTTTTATTGAAAAAAAAAGACTGTGGGTTGATTTCTTTTTTAAGTATAAACAATTTTTAACTACGTCATTATGCATAGAATAAAACCAGCCGAGGTCGATAGCATCGTTTGTTCTAGAGATATTCGAGAAACAAGCCATTTTACAACTTTTTTTTTAATTACTGTAATAAAAAAACCGCCAATGCAATTTTTCTAAAAATTCTTTTTGCACGTTATGGCCTTATTATCTGTAAAATAAAATTTATTTTAAGTCGATTTCTCTATTCGTTCTCGAGATATCGTCAGCGAAAAAAAGCTTCCGAACTTACGTACACAGACATCTCTCTAAAAACAATGTAATCCGACTCCAAAAACCTTGAAACGTCGAGAAATGTCAAAATTTTTAATTTCACAAATCGGACCGATTACAATAACTTCCAATGGGAAGTTAATAAATACTTTTTTCCAAATATCACCCGAAGGGAATTCATCCTTTTCCTGAGCAATCATTAAAACATCCATCACTGGAGCCGGTAGTTTTGGGTTCTTGCTAAATTGTAATGATAATGGCCTGTTCTCTATTGTTCTTATCTAACCCATATTTTGATCAAAATCTCGAGTTTATCTACGGATTTCACACGTAAATTGACAGTAATCTGTAATTATATTATAGCAAGTGCAAATTTTATTTTATTGAATTGTGTGGTGAAACGAATTAATTTTAAAGTTAGTCATTTTAAAAATTTTTTTTTTAGTGGTGTTTGTTAAGTAAAAGTTATTTTAAGTTTTCGAATTAAAAAAAAACAAAAACATATTGACTCACTTTTATTGCTAACTTTGCATTGTGTGTCAAGACCTTAAAATTGTTACTTTTACAAATCCAGCGCTATAAACATTTGAAAACTCATTTAATTTTATTTTCTTCTGAATCACAAAAATGCTGCAACAAATTGAGTTATTCATCGAATGACTCCAATGGCCTCGTTTATAACCAAAAAAAAAAAAAACTGAACTTTAACATCCTTAACCTATTCTTGAATCTTGTATGCTCGTAACATAAAAATATATATTTTTCAGATCAAAACAAAATTTTATTATGATGTAGAATCCATAATTTTAGAAACAATCTTTGACATACCAGATACAACCCTATCGCGTGGCAATGCAAATGCATCGGTCTAATATATCAGTCCCAGGCACACTCTCAAGAATAAGACACACAAATTTAATGACTCAGCCGATGAGTATATAGGACGTGAGTTTTCATCACAAATTCAATACAAAAAATAAAAAACAAATTTCCACATAATTTAAAATTTTCAAAAATCATTTCACTTTTTGCTTTTATGTTTTTGTTTTTGTTTTGTTGTTAATTTTGATTTAAATTTTGATTTGATGTGCCACAAGTTGCGGTATCGATATACATAATGAAATGAAAATATCTGTGCCAACAATTTTCACACTGCTCGGCCCTGTCGCTGTCGAGTGTAGCATATAGGGACGTGGCTAGGATGCATCTTGTGCATTATGTTGACCCAATTTTTAGGTGCCGGGCTGGCTATAACACCATCAGCTCCTTCCCCGCAAAACTGGTGCTCATTAGGCCGACGCAATATTGATTGATTCATTACTAATAATTAATTAGAGAGCGCGATGTGCACAACTTTTATAATGTTCAGTCGAAATATTTTATTAACATTGCCGGACTTTTTATTTGCTCCCAAAATTTGAGTGTCTGCATAAATTTATAGTTTCTTATTTGGGACACGCAGGAAAAAACAACGCTGTCCGTTGGCAACGCTATATGTATAGCTACACACGGATTCGAGACCGAAAGGTGCTATCGAGTGCGTCTTTATTTCTCCTAGAGGAAGTCTAAAAATACATCAGGCATCATCATCGTTTTCGTCATCTTTTAGTTGGCCGTATTTCGAGAGGATGGACCATGCTTCATGTCAGATCATGCTTGGGTGCATTGCATATAATGCTTATGCATATAGCGCCCACTTTTTTCCCGATTTAGCTCAGAGAGGCTTTATGCTTCAGATACTCTCGAAGCTATACCTACGGAAAGGTGACATATTTTTGTCTACTTTTCTGACATCTAGAAAAAAGGAAGGTAAAATCCAGCCCATAAGGGCATCAAAATAGAGATTTATTAGGACAGTCGACCTTTGACGGAATTATCAAAAACTATATTTTCAAATTGTTGTTGTTGTTGTTTTTGAATTCGTAGGTGGAAGTTGTGGCTGCACCACCTATAACAGATTTTTATCTTCTGTCATCTGTTTGTTTTTTCTGGCAAAAAAAAATACTCATTTCGTTTTCTTTCGGACATTTTTTTTTATATACAAAACCAAAAAACGTATGTTTCATGCGGTTTTGTGTATACAATTTCAAATAATTTTTTTTTTGTTTTTGGCACACGCTCTCAAAATTGATGCATATGTTCACAAATAAATTGCGAAATTTGTTCTTGTGATTTGGGTTATGCGTTAAAAATTTCCGTATAGGTTTGCCAAATTACGGTTTCTAATAACGCATTTTTGTTTTGTTTCAAATTTTATTTGAAATATATAATTTTTATGATTTTGAAAGAAAATGTTTGTACAGTTGTTATTATTTTAATGTATTTTGTTTAAACTTTTACTTTTGGCTAAGACATGGTGTTAAATAAAAAAAAAAAATTAACTCACGACCATGGCTGCCAATCGATTTAAAAAGTAAATTTAACGATAGCATCGATTTTATTGTTAACGTTTAGTCAATTAAATATTTAACACTTTTTTTTTGTAGAACATTCGAGAGGCTTAAGTTCCTCTTATTTAGCTAAGTATGAACTGAAAAATTGGGCCTTAATCTGTTCATAATTCAATTACCTCAAAAAAAGTACTTTATTGTATTCTTATATAAATAGACAAGGTTTTAAATTTACAGTTTTATCAAAAACCAAAATAAATAAGACCATTTATTTTTCAGGAATCAACCAATAGTTAATAGAGGCAGTTAGTACCTACTAAAAGCCAATTTAAAGCTTATATTATTACTTAAAATTTTGAACTTCAGTATAATAATTTTTTTGTTTTTCAACATTTTTGAGTTTGAAAGTAATTTTCTCGAAAACAATCAATTTATTGAGGAAACTTGAGATTTTGAATCTGAATTTAGATTTTTGTCTATTGGTCTATCAAAATTTATTTTCACTTTTAATACCGAGAATAGGTAGGTACTTTTGTACCGAAAATTTTTATATGAACTTTGTTAGAACTTTGACTGAAATTCACACAAATGTACAGAAAATCACAAAAAGAAAATCAAAAAATGGAAAGAACCTATAAATTCAAAACTACATTATTTCGAAGAAAATATTTTTGGGAAATTTGGCCATTGTCTTCCTCTTCAACCGAATAAACAAAATAAAATTTGTGTTAATTTTTGTTCGCCTTTATTTTTTTTTTTTTTTTTCAATATAAAAAAAAGTTATCCAGCGATCAGGAAAACAAATCAGGAAAAATTTTTTGATGTGAAATTTACAATAAATTTGTTTTGAAACACAAATGCTACACTATTCGATAACAAATAACTAAAAGAATTTTCTCTTTTTTCTTAAAAATGTATTTAATTATTTTCCTAGTGTGAATTCATTTTTCGTACAAGCTGTGTGCTATTTCCCACAAAATGGAACAAATCGTTCCAATGATTCGAGTTCCAATTTCTACTTGTTTCACTGACAGGATATGAAATTAAATATTTTTTCTTGACGGTCGGTTATAGCAAACAAGAATATTACGTCAGTAAACAAGCCTACCGCCAAATTTTCCGTATTGAAATACACACGAAAAACTTTTTCGTTTGCAAATATGTCAAAGGAACAAGTAGAAATTGGGACTATTATTAGGTAAATAAGCTTCAGATTCATTTTGTACCTGATATTCGATGTTTAAATGCCATTGCTTGCGTTCGGGTGATAGTCTCAGATAGGCTGTCCACCTATCCCAAAAATTTTCAGAGAGCTTGGGTTGTTGTTGCATGGCTGACATCAGATGTTTTTTAACAAGGGATTACAACAACACAAACCTTTCCGGATAGCTGTAGTTAGTTCCCCGAACGCGCCCATTGAAATCTCATGAATGTCAAGTTAGCAAAATATCCTAGTCTATATCAATAAGGGACTAACTGGATAATTTGCCGTTAATTATTTTTATTAACATTCCTTAATTAGTTGAGAAAATTTCAATTTGTTTGTTTAATTATAACTCTGATTTTGTAAATGCTTTCTTAATGTGATTTCCTAGCATGATTTGTCGTTTAACTTTGTTTATGATGTCTTACTTCCTCTATAGGGAAAAGTATTGATTTTATAAATGAAATAAAAATAAATTTGGTGGCGTGACAGCTCGTGTTCTAACCCTAAGGTAATATTTTTGACTTTGAGATTTGTTTTTTAGTGAACTCAATTATAAATTTTAAATCTAAAATGTCCACCCAAGGAAAATCTCTATAGATTCACTTTATTAATTGGTATATAGCAGGGAGAAAGAGGAATTCCTTTTTAGGCCGTGTGCGAATTCGTTTAAAATTTCGATTAAATTTTATCCTAGATTAAATTTTGACATTTCTACGTACAAATTCGTTCGTTCAAAATTTGCACCCAACGATTTCCTAGCTTTGGAAACTTACAGTATTAAGTTTTTGTTTTCTATAAGCCGGATTGCTCTCAAAACTATAGATACAAAAATAGAATAGGCACTTTGAAGTCCCAAACTGTAGAAGCTTTCTCTAGGGGCACTTCACAACTACTATATAGACAGTTCATCGCTATCCCCTAAAGTGGTTCCCAAGATGGGTTAAATACCGAAAAACATTTTTTCTTAAATTAATTTTAAATATCATTTATCTACAAGCCCTCAAAACCAATTCGTGATGTGCCTTCTCCACATTTGTATCTATACAATTTACTTAATTGACACTAATTTTCCTAACTAGTCTAAAAGAATTTTATTTTAAATTAAAAACAAAACTATTTGAGTTTTATTTTTTTTATAAACATTTTTCTACCACGCATACATTCATGATTACAATATATGTCTCAGTCAAATTATATGTCAACGCTTGCGATATTAAAGAAATATACAATTATCTACATCTTAAACGTTTATATTATTATTATTTCAGAACCCAGACAGCTTTTACTGAATTCCTTATGGCATGGCACGAGCCATTTGTTTTTAAAACCTTAAACGAAAATGTTTTAAAAGAACTTTTATTTTCTTTCAAATATCTAATAATTTACTATTTCGACCAAAAAAAAACAAAAAAAATAAAAATTTTGTTGGTAGATAGTATTGAGCGTCACGCACGCCTGGCTTTTTGTTTTCGGTCGTTCTGGCAGCAATTTATTTCGCCACTAATCAGTGACAGAAGACAATGATTAAATTCGATGGCAGACAAGAAACAGGATACCAAATTTACCATACCAATCCGATAGATATATATGTACGACGACGGACGTACGTAACGTATACGAGCACACAGCTCTTTTATTTTTAGATCAAAAATGCTCCAATTTCTTATTTTTTTTTTTTTCAATTCATTGAATTTTTCTTGAAGGGATTTATGAGAAAACTAATTTGTTTTCACTTTCAAATGGATGAAAAATAGATGCGGTTGTTTGGGTATTGTAGTGTTTTCTTTTGTGTGAAATTTGCAAAATATCATCGTCATCATCGAATTTATTATTTAAGTAGGTACTTTGTACATTTTGCATGACCAATTCTAATAAATTAACTGTAAAAATTGGAAATTTAAAATAGAGACTTGAAGGATATTTCAAAAATTTAGAATGTAGTGTAAAAAAAGATCAGGGTAAAGTCGGGGGATATGGCATCCGTTTTTGTTTTTCTTTATTACTTAAAAAAAAAGAAAAGATCTTTATATATATATATAAAAATCTTTTTTTAATTTTTCAAACAAAATTAATTTTATTCTTAAACCAATTTTTAAACAAAAATTCATAAGTTATTTCATATCTTTTTTTTTGCAAAAACAAAAAATATTGAAAAAAACCGATGCAAAAAAATGGAGGATGATATGGCACCTGCTGCAGGGTGATATGGCACTCTTGTTTTTTAAAGTTGTTCTGGCCATATTGGTTGTATGTATTGTTGAATATGATGTGCATGAATCGTGACACTAAAAGTGGTTTTGTTGTCACAGCATTATCCTTGCCATAGCCTACAAAAATTTCTTCCCTGAAATCTTCAGGTCCATCTGATTCGTCAAAGAATGAGATGTTTTAGTCCTATCATGTACTGACGTCATCGCCATCGTTGGTAATTTTTTTTATAAGATATTTTGTTTTTTTAAACACCCTTCTTATGAAAATTTGGTACAAAAGTATGAGCGGAGGAAATGGCACCGGTGCCATATATCCCGAGATTGCAAGGTGCCATATCAATCTTTTGACATTACATCTGCTTTTCCAAAAAAAAAAAACAAGAATAAACACGTTTGCTTAGTTATTTCAATAAACAGATAAAAGAAATCACGGTTAACTGTTCTTTTTTTTGTTCATATGAATACCTGGCGTCAAATACTTTCGCAGCTACACGTGTTTCAATAACACACAAAATAACTTTTTGTTCCAAATAAATTCAATTTTTTGTTCATTAGGTTTTAAATAAATATTATTAAGGGCTACTGATGCGATTCTGACTGGATGCAATAAGAGCTTACGTAATTCTGAATAATATTTAGTTATCTTTGTTTCAAAAAGAAGTAATTAAGTGGGAGATATGGAAAGGGTGCCATATCACCCGTGGTGCCATATCCACCCAACTTTACCCTATATGTATTATTTAATAAAAATTAATATCAAAGGACACGGTAGTGCTCAGCCAATTTCTCGGCACTACCCCTTTACACCAGGAACAAACTCAGGCGATGTTCGGCCGCCCCCCTCTAATTTCGAAACTAATAAAGTCAGAAACCTCAAAATTGCCATATTTTGTAAACTGGACAAGCACATGAGCCTCTTAAATTTCATCTCCTTAGCATTAGTGGTTCCTGAGATATAGGACGTCGAAAATCTTATAATTTCGCACAATCGTACATACGTATAAGCCTTGTGGTGCTGAAACAAGAAAAATTTGAAAATCCAAAATGTTTTTTGAGAAAATTGCCTTACTTTCGAGTTATTCACATATAACTCCTTATTAATAAGTAGACCAATTTTTTTGCTATAATTTTGCAATCTGGAGCTTCTTAGGGCCATTTGCTGAAACGAAACTTAAATTATTTATGTTCAACTTAGACGCTTATATTTTACTTTTTCCACAGCGTAAACTGTCACATAAGCTCTTGTCTTATGTTAAACTTAAATACTTAAAATTCGTTTCAGCAAATGGGCCTTAGTAGGTCAAATAATAGGTAATGCTTTTAAAAATTTTGAAAATAAAGCAAATAAAAATAAAAAAAATATATATTTTTGAAATAATTTCCACCCTTAAACATTTTTGTTCGTTAAAAATACATATCAATTAATTGTTAATGCATGTCTTTTATGCAGGGTGTCACCTTATTTATGCACTATTTAGGTAAAAATTGTATCTTATTAGTTTTACACATCATTATTACATTATTAAAGTCTAAAATGTGTAATATTCATAAAATAATTGTGATTGACAGGATTAACTTGATTTTACTATTTTATGTTTGCTTAAGATTACAAATATAAAGAAAATAAGTGCCAGTCTTAGATTAAAATTAGAGCCAGTGTACCCGTGTTACACGTGTAATTATTAAATTATTCGTGAATGAACATGCGTATTCATATTTACACGTGTATTTATAGTTACACGTTCATTTGAAAATATACGTTTGTTTTATCTAAAGATAATTTTGTTTTTTGAAAACGTAAAAATTTGATCTCGGCTAGAATTTAATTGACATTTAAATCCAATACCCATATGGCTTTAGTTTTAATAAATCAGAAAATCGTCTTATGCTTAATTAACTTGTATTTATAAGTTCGTCGTTTTTTTTTTTTTTTGTTTTTGCACAAATACTTTTTTGATGAAATACATCATTACACTCCAATAGGTTTAAAAAAAAACAAAGAATTATAATTTCCACGTGTATTTAGAACCTTAAAGCTTACACGTGTACATTTTTTTTTTACTACACGTGTACACGTGACACGAATACACGTGTAGCTAAATACACGCTTGAAATCGAGAGCTCTAATTAAAATACACATTTTGGTTGAGTTTTTTTTTTTTTTTTTAATGTGTAAATGCAATAAAGTGAAAACAAATTTATTGCACTCGGTATGTGCGAAAAACCTACAATCCTTTTGGACTTTATTTCATAGAACTTATCTCAATGATTAAATTAATAAGGTTTTCGCACTAGGGCTGGCAACGAGACGAGACCAGGCGAGACTTTTGTTAGTCTCGTCTCGGTCTCGTAAAAATCGAAAAATTTCAGTCTCGTCTCGGTCTCGGTCTTGGTCTCGCCTAATCAAGTCTCGTCTTGATCTCAGTCTCGCTTTTTTCTCGTAGAATTTTTTAATGTGCCATTCTATTCTCGGTCTCGTCTCGGTCTCGGTCTAATTAAAAAAGATGGCGGAATTTCACCATTTTTTTGACATTTTAACAGTGAAAGGCAGAAAAAAGGGTATATTTTATGGCTTGTGATTTTAAGCTTCTAAAAACATGGTTGTTTTAAAAATAAAAACCTCTAAAAACTCGCGTTCGTCAAACCATCCCCATATTGGCTTCTATAATTATGTGCGTATACTCATGAACTTTATAAGAATGTGTTTTTTTTTTTTTTATTGTGATCGAATTTGTCGATGTCGTTTTTACGTATGGTATAGTTATGATATAATATGTTTTGTACACGCAAAAAAATAATGCCCGTCATGCTGGCACCAACACCAACGAAATTTTAAATTCTAATGATGCAGGAATTTAGCTGCAATTAAGTGCATTTTTACTACCACAATCCCGATCTAGAACATAAATTAAGTACCAAACACAAAAATTAAAAGTGGAGACTTTCCATATACGCGACCCTAAAAAAAAATGCATATTAGATTAAGCCTTTTTAGTGAGATTATAAATTAAAATAAGTTGCTAGCTCTAAAAATAACGGTAGGTGATGTGGTAGGTACCTACTTATCATTCAACTGTTATGAAAGACGTAATAAGAAATGAAAATAAAGGCCTTAAGGACTCCTGTTTAGAAGTAAAAGATTAGACCTATGGAAAAGAATACAAAAATCGACCAATCTGAATAAAGAAGTTACAAACACCTTAAACCTTACTCGAGAGTCAAATTTTATTATTTAAGCCAGGTACGCAGTTCAAGCTAAACTAAATTTTATCTCTACGATTCTTATCTCTACAATCGTTTGCTAAAAGCACAAATGTCAAAATTTATCTGTGAAAGAATGCGTTGAGCATTATTTCGCACGCTAAATTGAATGGAGACTTTTAGAATTTACCGCGTGAACTGCGTACCGCCTAGCTAAATATTCTCGCTAAAATTTATCTTTGGAGGAAATTTGTATGGAAGATAAATTTTAGCGTGATCTGCGTACTAGGCTTTAGAAGGAAATATTGACAGGGAAAGCCTCTAAAAACAATTGATTCAATGTCAAACATTCCCACCCACTGACATAGAAAATTGGATTTCTTTTCAGTATACCCACAAAATTCTCACAATATACCTACACGGCAGCGATATACAGGCTATGGTATTATATTTGTATCACCTCTTTAAACAAAAAAAAAAAAATATTTACAAAATATTTATGCATTTCCATTTCCCAGCTCCCAATATCAAAAAACACACAAAACACCATACCTACTCTCGTGCTAAAATTTATGTAAATAATCTCATCTGTTTTACGCTATCAAAAATTTATTTCAATGAGAATTCTCACACCAATAAACATTTCTGACATTTTTTCTAAATTTCTTCTACTTCTTTAAAAAAAAAAAAAATTAAACAAATTCACTAAAAGTACCTACATATGTACAAACAAACAATACAAACTATAATATACACCAACAAAAAACTAGACAAACCAATCAATTTCCTATACACATCGATACATCGACACGCTGATCATCTACAATAATTAAAAGTTGCAAAATCAATCGATATATATGTACTAGATCGGTTATTTGCTGCTGCTGTTTTATATCTACTATTAGTGTATGTAAGTATTTGTATCTTTCAGTAAACAAAAAAAAAAAATAAAAAAACAAAAGATATACTTGTTCTACGATAACAACACAGAATCCGACAGATACAAAAATACACTTACATAACTTCTGTAGGAAGACATAATTTGGTTTTGGCACGGCCTTTTTTTATTTTCGTAACACCTCTATAAACATTTGGTGTGGGAGCTTTTGTTGTGCATTACCGTTAATACACTAAATTTTCTGTGTTTTTGTTTTTCTTCGAACGCACTATAGATAATCTATCTTTTGTAAAAAAAAAAACGAAAAACTCCAATAATTTATTTGTTGCACTTGATAATTTGAATGCACTCAAAATGCACAGACATACAATACTTTTTTGTTTCACAAAATATAGGGTATTCACTTTTGACGAAGATCGAATCTAGACGATCTTTCAATTTCAATTGATTCGCGTGAAATGAAACAATTAAATTAATCAACGGCGCGAGTGCATAATATAATCTAGATGAGATGTTCTCGCTCACGATCAATATCATTCAGCGTCGAAAAAGACGTCAAGCCGGGCGAAGAGAAAAAATTATTTCGAATACAACAAAAAAAAAAAACCGAAAAAAAACTGCATCTACTAATTTTATCTAAATCTTTTGTACAAATAAAAGTATCTATAAAACTGAACGGGATGTTTGGTGTTCGGTTCGGCACGCGCGGACTGCCTTGAGATATATTACGAGTATAAAATATATAAACACACCCCTTGACGAAAGAAACTTTTTCCTAATTTCCTTTAATTTTATTTTTTAATGGGAAAATTCCTTCCCTTTTTTTTCATTTTAATCAACGGACACGCATTTTTCACGATCACTTTTTTTTTTTTTTTGGGAAAAAGAAAAGTTCAGCGAGCGACTTTCTGAACACGAACGGTGGTGGTAGCGCGCTATGTCGTAGCTAAATGCTACTACTGAGTGTTTCAGATTTGGGAGCTGTGAGCGTGAGGTGCCGAGATGGGGTTTTCAACAGAAAAACTTCAAAAACAAAACAAAAAAAAAAAAAATCACCCGAGAGGGAGAGCTTAAATGGCTCGCACGAGAGAAAGAGCAAATTTGTTCAAAAATATCTCTAGATACTTTTTTTTGTACACGAAATTCTCAAAAATAATATCAAGAGTGAGAATAAAAATAACGGTGTTTGTGTCTATTTTGGATAATTTTTTCATTCGCAATGAATTTTTCTTTAGGTACTCGTGCTCGTTGCGGTGCTCGTGTGGATGCTGTGTAGCGGTTTAATTTTATAAAATAGCCGAGATCTTATGGATAAATGCGAGAAGCAGAATTCTCTCGAGAACATACGAAAAAAAAGAAAATTTAAATGACGTAGAAAAGGGGAGAACGTCGGACGACAATGACGACGACAAAATACTTTTGCCGGTCGTGTGTCAATGCATTACTTAATGAGATTTAATGAGATTTTTTTCATTGGGAAGACGATGCGATGGGGCTTGGGTATTGTTGCCACTTTTTTACTTGAATTAATTTATTTATTGTCTAAGTGCATCTAATGATGGACATGAAATTAGCTTGAGAATTTAAGAATACAAAATGGGGATGGAGAATGACTTTTTGGAAAATGCATCGTTTTGTATTGAACCAACTGAGCGCAACTATTTTACATTTTATAATTTAATTTTGCATAAATTTGCAGAAATATCGGGAAAAAAAAAATTCAATATTTTACAATTTCGTGTTAGTTCATACCAAGTTCGAGTGTCAACTTAATTCTAAATGGCGGGTGATAGCGAGTTATTATTTTTTTTTTTTTTTATTTTTTTAGATTTTAAAAATATAAGAATGTTAGAAGATTTCACTCTAGAAAATCTAAAAATCAAGATATAAATATGCAATTGAATATTTAAAATTAAAAAAAAATATATGGTTGAAAAATAACTCACCATTTAACAGGGTTATGATTTGCTAGGATATGTTTTTACTGCTGGAAAGCGTGTTGTTGTTAAAATACTAAATAATTTATATCTTTCTTGGTGTTCTGAACACCTCTAAGGCCGGGATTTTATTAATTTTAATTATTTTATCATTTTTTTTTCTTTCCGGATTAAGCCTTGCTAGCTAAAGCTGTTATAAGTACCTAAGTATCGTACCGTACATTTATGTTTGTAAATATATATAAACGAAAATATTACCTAACAACGTAAGATTTCGAAAAAAAAAAATAGTTTGATAAAATTAGTTTTCATTTTTTTTTTGTCTTTAAAATTTTTTGTTTGAAAATTTATTTTTCAAAAACTATTCAATAAAAAAAAATGAAATTAAAATAAGAATAAAAAAATGGAAATCTGACTTTTTTAAAAATTATAGTATAACCTTGTAAATATTACCGTTGTTTTTTAATAATTTTCTTTTCTGTTTTAAGTCAATATTTTAGACATTTTCCCCTCCTGGCTTACAGGGGAAATAGACCACCCAACCATACGATTTCTTTCTTGTCTCAATCCAACCTACCAACTCTAGGGTTTTGTCACATCGTATGCGAATCACCCTGTATTTGGTTATAAGATCGATTTTTTTTCATTTTTCTAGATTGAACTAAAAAACTTCTACGCTGCTTATAGGGTGAAAAAACTCGTCCAAGTCGTTTTCGTTATAATTATGACATCCCAACAAAAAAAAAAATACAAGTTTTAGTTATTAGTACTATTTATTAACATTACTTATTTAAAACAGTAGTAGTAGTAGTAGCCATGGCGCGATGGTTAGTGCGATGGACTGTCATGCCGGAGGTCTAAGGTTCGATCCCCAGCCTCGCCACCTATTTATTTAAAAGAAAAAACGGCTACTGCCTCTTGCGAGGAATTGACAAATCCTCCAAGAGTATCTCCTGTCACAGAAAAGTGCTGCTCGTTAGCCGTTCGGATTCGGCAATAAACTGTAGGTCCCCTCCATTCCTGCAGACACGCACACAGGAATGGTTGAGAGTTGTAAGTAACTAGGCCCTAGTTCTTCATGAGCTGTTGTGCCATCAAATTTATTTATTTATTTAAAACATTCTCCTTGCTAAAACTGTACAAAATCAGTTGAATTGATTTAAAAATATGCACGATTGGATCGCACGAACTTCCTCTTGTAGTTGAAAACTGTAATGCAGCAGCTATATAAAGAAAGTTGGTGGCTTAACAGCTCATTAAGGACTACGACCTAGTGACTTACACCTCTCAACCATTCCTGTGTACCGAGTCCAAACGGCTGAGGTGAGCGGCACTTTTCTATGACAGATACTCTTGGAGGATATGTCACTTCCTCGTAAGAGGCAGTAGCCGTGAAAAATATTTTTAGCGTATAGGTGGCAGAGGCTGGGAATCGAACCCAGACCTCTGGCGTGACAGTCCAACGCACTAACCATTACCCCACGGGCTACTACAATGTAGCAGCTGTGCATATGTTGAGGGTTCAATAATGTTATGATATTTTTAAGGAAAACAAATTAAAAAAATTTATTTTTTGTTGATTTTTGTTTAAAAAAAAAAATAGTTTCAAAATTTTTGAACGCAATATTATTTGAACTACTCAAGAGCACCAGATTGCAAAATTTAAACAAGATAGCCGCACCCCTTACATTTTTTTTTTAGGTGAATAACTCGAAAATAAAACAATTTTCCCAAAAAACACCGATCTCCTATTTCCGCAAAGCAAATTTTTTGAAGAAACCTGAAACGCAGAATTCTTAAAACTATTTTGATCATTATAGATATGAAGTGTAATCAAAATCGTTAAGGCGTTTTTGAAAAAATTTGAAGAAAAAAAATCTATAAAATCTGAACTATGAAACGGAGAGTAATGAAATTTTGCACACATTTTTCGATTCGACAAAACTAGGTTAAAAAAAGTCAATGGATAACAAGTTATTGACATTTTTATAACCATGTGAAAAATATCCCCATTCGTCGACAACCGGGAAAATTTCCTGGAATGGTGGATCCTATAGTACTTGTAGTCCTTATTCCTGCTTTTTTGGGCCTCTTCTGATCCATAACAAAGACGCACTTTCTATTCCTTCTGCTCCGTGTAATAAAATTTTTTGAACTGTTGTGAACATGTGATACCGAGAGGGTATAACGATATCACGAGTTTGGCTGTCTCTTCCTAATAAGCCTTAAATTTTTGAGTATTGATTGCAAAAGTTGCTGCAAATAACTTCCAATAGACCTGCGACTCTCGTTATGTCTATTTTTATGATTTTTGCACTTTTTTCGGACTTCTATAACATCGTAGTGTTAATTTTGATTAAAACTCCGAAACTATTTTTAACACGAAACTAATACTTGCCATGAGTATCAACTTAGCGAAAACTACCGACATAAAAATTAAAAAAAAGCTAAATTATTGGGTTAGTTAAAAATCCAAATAATAATTAATTAAAAATTTTATTTGGAATTACGGAGTAATGTTTTTGAAATAAATTTCGTCCAAGGCCGGTGCCATAATAATTCTATCTCACAAATGGCATAACTAAGTCTGTTCAATATTATGAAAATGTTAAGGTAAGTTGCGCTGATGCTATTGCAGAAAATGAGGGATTTTTCGAGAAAAGTATAAACATTTTTGAAATTATTTATGAAAATATATATTAAAATTATTTCGAAAAATCACAAAAGTGAACAATCATCATATATGATGGGAGTTTTTTCCACACCTTTTTTTGGCAATGCAACTTAATAAAAAATTCAATTTCATTTTCAATTTAAAAATATACATACATATAACCAAATTAGTTTATTTAAAAAAAAAAACATTTTCCAATGAAAAATTTTCACAACAAAATGAATCATCAATTCTAAAATAGAAACGAGAAAAATCCCTTTCATGCGTTAATTAACAAGCCACTGAAACAGTTGTGGAAAATTTATCAAAACAAAAAGCTTTCCAACATTATCGTTTGTATAAAAATATAGGTATGTTAAAAATAAAATGTTCTCGATTCTCTGCGTTTAGAAAATTTTCTTTAAAAGCATTCAAAATAAATTGCCTACCTCAATAATTATTTTCTTTAATGTTTTTTGTATGTTTTTTTTTTGTGTGTTTTTGGCAATGGTTTTCGGAAACAAAATATTTCTAATAGTTTCAACATAAATTCGTTTAGGATTTTCTATAAAAAAAAAAACATGATGCTTGATAGCATTTCTCTCTTTTGATTGGATAAAATGAAAATAATTATAAAAACCATTCAAATGGTTAATTGAAATCTTTAATAATTAATAAATTATATCCTTATTTCGTGATCTTTTTTATTTGTAGTATGTATAAACCTCAAGTAGGCTATAAATCAGTTTTTGGTCCTTTTTAATAATTAATATTTAGAGGTTGGCTAAACGAAATTAAAATATTTAAGTTCAACAGAAACACCTATATGTGTGTTTACGTAATGAAATAAATATGCACGACTGGATCGCAAAAACAAAATTATCTAATAAAATCTGTAAAACAATTTTAAAAATTTAAAAATTACTATTAAGTGAATATTTTGTTGACTTTGTAACTTGCACTCAAGAACAAGTATTGGCTTCGTGTAAGAAAACAAATTCGAGATTTTAATCAAAGTTGAGACTGCGACGATTATGCAAACAAGTCAGAGTAAGTCCTTTTCGCCAAACCCTTTGTTGGTCTTTTTGTCTGTGCATCTTTGCGTCCATTTTTCAGCTGAGTCTTAACGGGTGGATGAATTTGCTTTAAATTAAGTATGGGTATTTTTAGAGAAAGAGGATGAAATACATACATATATAAATGAAGAACAAACAATTGTTGTAATATTTAATTTTATTAAATTAATAAAAAGTTGATGAACTTCCGAAACAAGAAAGAATAGGATATAGACACAATTATTTACACACGACACGGCCATAATTTCACCAGACAAAAATCCACAATGGAATTTTAGAATTGATTTATGGAATATAAACACTCATTTATACATATATGAGTACCTATCCGCTGGGCTATTCAAGCTTTGGGAATACGAATTCACGGAAGGTAGATATTGACTCCGAAAAATTTTTGAAAGCTAAAATTTAGTTTCGTTTTGATGTTCTTAAGAAACTGTACAAATTTCAAATCAATATGAACGTACTAGTATACTTTATGCGAGCCTAAAACCATACATAGCTATAAAGTATTTTACATTGCAATTAAGAATTTGATAGAAAGTGATACCAATGGTATATCCCTCTTAATTTTAATCTGGAGCAGCTAGGTTTATTTAAAAATGAAATATGTGAACAAAGCTTGCCTCACTTACACTATCACGAAATTCATAAGCTAAATAAAATTTCAGTTGACGGTACTTAAAATGTATAAAAGAATTCGAAGAAAAAAGTAAAAAATAAATACGAAAAAAAGTACGTATACGCCCTAGTGAACTGAAAATAACTCAAAATCGACTAATATTCTTACAGTCGGATATTTATTGTAAATATTATTTTTTTGAGAATGAACAACAAATTTCATAAAGAATAGGGGTGATTGAGTCACCCATCAATATAATTTTACTATTTTCTCAAATACATACAAAAGTTGATAAAAAGTTTCACAATTTAAAAAAAAAATTATATTTTATAAAGTACATAATTGAGTTAACTCTTCTCTAGAAAATTTCGATACGTTTTGAAAAAAGAAATATAACAAAAGAAATATATGGTGAGATTGGCTCCTAAGCAATAATTAGAAAAAAAAAATAATATTCGCTAATTATTGGGATTTTATCACGCTACGCTGAATTGTATTCATATTTTGTCGCACAGACAATCTTAAAATATGGGAATGTATGACATTTAGTTTCCCATTAAAATATTTGGAAAACTTTCTGGCCCAGCTGAAATGTAAAAATGTATATCAAACAAAATACACCACTGAATCGCAAGAACTTGCTCTTGCTCTATGAATTTATGCAGAAAAATAAATTAAAAAATCGTTAAAATTTTTCAGAAATAAAAAATTCAGTTTTCCACTTAAACCATAATTTCAAAAAAAATCATTAATCCGTTTTCAAAAAAAAAAAAATTGTACTTTTTTTTAAAAAATCAAAAAAAAAATATTTTTTTTTAAATATTTTCATCATGCAGTATTATTCAGACTTGAAAGGAACTCCTGAGTAAACTTTTATATTAAAATCGGTTAAGTCGTTAACAAGAAATGGGAAATAAAAAAACAACTGTTTCTATCGTTATTAAAATTTTTGGAATTTTTGTTTCACTAAAATTCACTTTTAAAAGTTCATTTTTGGCCTGAGGACTTATGTCGCAGTAAAATGGCCGGCATTATTACAACTACTTTTTCGAAATTTTTTTCATTCGAAATGTGAGGTTGTCCTTTGAAAACTTACCTTTCGAAGTTCTTGTGGATACCCTTACTTCAAAACCGTGAGAGAGTTATCAATGTTAGATGTTAGAGTTGGGGTGACCTGAAATATAGGTCAGGAAAAGTATAAATTGCGACATTGGAGTTGAAGACGCCCCACCCCTTCAAGAAAAAACTAACGGATTAAATCCGATAGCATAAGTTGTACATTATAAATATTTTTATAAAAACCCTTATGATGTTTTTATAATAAAAAATATTTAGTGAAAAAGAATTAAATGATAAATTTAAATAACTGGCGGTACATTTTTTAAGTATGCATGTTATAAAAGAAATCGTGGGCATAAATTAGGTACCGACAAGAACAAAATTAGATTTGCATAATTAAAGAAACAACATGTCAACTGAAATAATGTTTTAATCCACTTGTAATATCATCCTTGGTATAGTTTTGTGGGTTTGTAAAGTAGAATTTATCTAAAAATCACTCAAAAGTATTGGAAATTCAACAAATTTGATATATAAGGAGCTGCAAGAAGCCAAAAGGTATTATAAGTTAAAAGGCTTTAGTCACAGTACGATCTCCATTATCTCAATATAAAAGTAACTCTTAAACCTTACCTACCTTAACGTAATGGCATCTTCAAATATTTATTCAGGAATTAGAGCAATACTCCTGTTCGTCGTATGCTTGGTAATAGTGAACCTATCAATTAGTGAACAAAGATTTTGTGGCAATAAACTATCAAATGTTATGGAAATGATGTGTCCAAACGGATTCAATATGTATAAAACAAAAAGAAGTTCTCGTAAGTATACAACAACTTTTACAAACAAATAAAATAAGGATTCATCGAGAAAAAATCGTTCCTCAGTTTCTAACAACGACGATGAAGATCTAAGCTATGAAACAACAGAAGAAGACTTCAATTTTGGTTTGAGCCTTGATATGTTGCCATTATTGACATCAAATGTTGATAACAATGGGATTGCCAAGATTCGTCGCCGAAGACACGGAATTGCACATGAGTGTTGTAATAAGCCTTGTGGAATAAATGAAATACTAGCTTATTGTCGAAATTAGTCTGTCCTTACAACATCACCAAATGCAACTTCGAATACCTGAAAACTACATATATTTTAATTAAAAAGACATTTTAAATTGGATCATTATGTTTATCAATATCATTATCAAATAAATTAAAATCTAATATATAAAAATCTCGTGTCACGATGTTTGTAGTCGTACTTCTTCGAAACTGCTCGTCCGATTTTTATGAAATTTGTTTTGTATATTTGGTAGGTATGAGAATCGGTTTTAAAGTTCATGTCATACCCCTAGATGATTAGGGTGACACATATACGGAAAAAAATTCTATTTTTTGGACAATTTTTTTTTTTTTTTTTGTAGATTTGAAATAAAAAAAAAAAAACACTTAAAACCTCAAGTTTTTACCTTCCTAACACCTCACCACAATTTTAATCGTGATTTTAGTATATTTGTATGAACAATATCGCAATAAAGGGTCATTATTTGTTTTTCAAACAAAGCCAAATTATTTATATCATTGAATGACAGAAATGGCGCTAGGTCGGCCTAATCGAACTTTCATCCACACAATCGCCAACCCATTATGGCGTAATGCTGAAAAAGTCAAGCTAAAAATTAATATGCGTGTCCAAATGCTACAAGATCAATCCGTTGAAACATTCTCGATGGAAAATACTGGCTGCAAACAATTTTGACATTGACGCTATTTAAACTTCAATATACAGCAGACATTGATAGGTGACTTGGTATCATACAAATCGATCGATACAGTTTGCGATGCCATCAAAGTTGTAAATTATCGTACAAGATTTTTGAACTCACTGTATTTGCCAGACAATGTATTTGCCAGGCAACCATACCTTCTGCGGGTGAAAGATTACTTCGGAATTTGAACCCACCACGTCTGTGCAATGGAACGCGATTGGTCATTAAAAAAACAATATCCACCACTTGTTTGACGACAAAAAAGATTTGGCCAACACTGAATCTGAAGGGCTCTAAGTGTTTGATATCTTTAGGCAGATCGCATAACGGCTCCTTAATATTGCCTATAATTTCGTAATATAGCCCTAGCTAAAAAATTTTCAATTTAGAGTTTATAGCATTTTTGGACTTAAAGCAACGTCAAGCTGAGTCCAGCACAAGTTTATGGGTGAAAGGAATTTGGGACTCCTTCGGTATTGGGGTACTAAATTAGCCCCAAATTAGCCCCAAATTCCTGCATAGTTAGATTTTTGAATTTCCGTTGTGGTGGACCCAGCTTGACGGACCTATTTTTGTTGGATTTGAATTTGTATTGAACCAGATTAATACACAACGGAGCCGCAAATTGAAAAGTTTGAACGAAAATTAGAAAATTCGACCAATAAAGTTAGAAAGTCGTGAAAACATCTTGTAATTTCAAACTTTCTGAATTAGTGTTTTGTTCGTACGCGCATAACTCAACTGAACATCATCCCAATGATGGGGATTTTTTTTAAGATTTGCATTGAACCATATAAACATACTACGGAGATAAAAATTGGAAAATCAGGCTGGAAAAGTCGAAAAGTCGTGATAACAATAAATTGAATAATTTATGATTTTTTTTTTGTTCGAACGATCTTTCTGCATTGGCGATTGATGCGAATTGGTTGCCTTCTGTAACACCCCTATAACTACATACATGGAGTAGGGCGATACAACGTTCGCCGGGATCCGCCAGTATTTAATAAATATTTAAATTTTCAAAATTTTTGTACGAAAAGTTACTTGAAGTGTTTCGAACTTTTTCATGAGCAAAATGTACTTGTAAAATGTAAAAGTCCCGAAATTGTTTATTGTTTATCTAAAGAAAATTATTTTGGCGCCCCGTATAAAATTTCAATACTACATCAATCGAAAAATACTACATATTATATACCTACCACTAAAATACTCACTGATCGTTAAATATAAAAGCGCATGTTCAATAAAAAGAAATATTAAAAACAAACAGTTCGTAGTATACGAAAGCTCATCACCAGTTTAATAATAAACTTTTTAAAAAATTAACCATGCGCAATAAATACAAAAATAAAAAATCACGGCATATATACGTATTTCTAGAAAAGTCGGCTTATTTTCAAAGAACTGCACATTGGGGTATTTTATATTAAAACTTAAAATAAAATTGTAAATAATAATAAATATATCAAAAATTATACGAAGATTTTTTTTTTTTTTTAATAATACAAATTCTATATACTACTGAAATAAATAAGCCAAGTAGAAGACTTAGCACTATTTTTTTGGACTTGTTGAATTATTGATTCAATATAGCTTTTAACGGCCTTTAGTCCATGAAAATTTTTGGCGTTTCGTCCCGGCGATCTCACTTGGACTCATCAGTTGACTAGTGAGGGCCTTGTCAATACGCAATTTCCATTAAGTTCAGTTCATCTTACATAGATTTCATGGTGAATACCTAGTGTGAACTATATCTAACCTGAATCAAAAATTATTATTAAAGCTGAAAAAATTGTCAGAAATTAACATAAAATTAAATAATTAAAAAATTGTTTAAAATTTTTTTAAAGCCAAAAAATGTATAATATCTGAGTTATTTGAAAAATATTAGTTTTTGAGAAAAAAAATTAGAAATCGTATAGGAATGCTTTTCAAAAAAAAAATTTTTTTCTTATACGAAATTTTGTAAACATTTTATTTTTTTTTGGCCTTAATAACCACAGTGTGATCTTACATAAGAGAAAGTCTGTGCGAACTAGTTGTGCATTTTCATTTCTTTAAAGTACTACTAGGTACTACTCTTTTAAATGTCATACAAAATTATTTTAAATATTTTCGTCAGCTTTTTGATTTAAATGCCCTTCTGTGTTCCGGCAGCAGAACAACAACAAAAACCACAGAACGAACCAAATATATCTGCAAACTGCACAAGTGGCAAAATGAGAGAGAGATCATTTAGTTGAAATTTTGTCTACCGTCAGTGTACATCAACGTAAATATTTGCCAACAATAATTTTAAAACAAATAAACATTAAAAAGTCATATAGAAAGTATTTTTTTAAAAAACAAAAAACCAAAAATCGATTTAAAATTTAAATATTTGCTAAATTTTTTAAATTTATGTCTCGTTACAGTTGAACGAATGGCAATTTTGTTAGTGCATTTACGTCGAATCATTCTTCTATTGAGTATTGTTTATTTCGGTGGAGCTTTTGTGAGGAAACTTTTGACCGACAGTCGACGGGCCCACCTACATCAGCTACGCAAAGTATTTCCGCCAAAACACCTACACTTTCAAGCGTGGGCTTATATTTACACCGGATATGCCTACATGGTGCTAGTCAACTATTTTAGCGAAAGTTATTTCACGAATATGTTTGATATTTTGACAACTGCAACTTAAGTAAAACAAAATGGATGTCATATAGTTTGTCGATGTCAACATAGCTTGGTGGATTGTATTTGTATGGCATCCGGCCCAAAATAAAATTGAATGAGTTCGAATTATGAATTGGCGTTGTTTTCGTTACACAAATTATATTATGTTTGTGATTAATTTGAACATTTGTTAGTGTGTGCAAAAACAAGCCAAAATTATAAGAATATATTAAATAGATACCGGCATACAATGTGATTAATATTTGAATTATTGTAACAATTTTTTTTTTGTTTTTATTAAAATGAAAGCAGGACTTTTTTATATAGAAATTCCGCTGGGTTTATTTGACTCGACATCGGATTAAAGTGAGTTTTCAGAAATTGGTTAAAAGATAGCTTTAATTCAAAGAATAATTATAATTGAAAGGATTTATGCAGAATATATCTTCGGTTCGGAAGAAAAACGACATAACTCAACAAATGACATATTTGAGCTAACATTGCGATTTTGCGTAAAATTAAAAATTACCATCAGTAGGTTTCACTGATTTCCCATATGGCCTGGACTGACAATCTTTTTTGGACAGACTATAGGCATTCCAATTTATAACAGTTTTGTTATACCTTAATTTTTGGAGAACTTTGGCTTTCATTGAATTTTAATGAACATAAATGTTTTGTGGGATCATATATGCAAGTTTTCTAGCACCTTAGCAAGAGTTTTAACACAATTAAAAGAAACAAGAAATTATTTTAGAACTTAGTAATTTTGAAAATATCTAGCGACACAATTGCCAAAAGTGAGTTAACAATTCCGCGCTTGTGGCAAATGCGTCGCTAGACGAAAAATCGAACTTTTTGAGGGTTCTCATTTTGTACCATGCGATACATGAATGGAATGGAAATGGAACATTCTAGATCACGGGAGTGCCATTCCTAAGTCATGAAAAGGTTTTTTTGCAGAGATATTGGCATCTAAACACTTTAGGATTGCATGAAAAGTCATCAAATTAATTTATTTCGATATGCAATGCTAAAAGTGTTTGGATGCCAATATCTCTGCAACAAAACCCTTTCATGACTTGGTAATGGCACTCCCGTGATCAAGAAAGTGCCACCTTTCCATTCATGTATTGCATAATACAAAATAAGAACCCTCAAAAAGTTTAATTATTAAAAATAAAACCAAACAAAACAGGCTAAAAATTCCCAAGTTCAAAAGTACCATATTCTCAATTCCAAATCCGAAATGCTGTTTTTAAAAATAAACCCTGAAACATTTTTTGTTGCCTATTTTATTATTCTTATTTATACAATGCAATGTAAAGTGGCCACAAGCCAGAGAAAAATACCAGCAAATAATAGCCTATCAACAAGACACTATATAACATTTACAGGAAAATCATACGAAGAAAAGGGAGACAAATAAATAAATTAAAGTCTTCGATGAAAGTTTCATAGCGTTTCGGTTCGGGTATTAATTTTTGCCAGAGGTTTTGATTTTTATAAATTTTAATCGAAGATATTGATGAATATTGATGAATATTGAATATTAAATTTCAAAGTCAACATTTTTGAAAAAAAAAAATTTGAATTTTTTTTAAAGTTGATTTTTTTCTCTTTTTTTCCTTATATTAAATGCTCCTATCAATTCTTAGTCAAATACTGAAAACCGAATACAAAATTTTTGTTAGTTTTCTAGAAATTATAAGAAATGAAAGGTCCTTTTTCCCCATACAATTTTTTTCTCAGATCTCAGAACGATCGCAAAAACCATCCCCTAAAATATTCTGCACGAAATTTCGGACACGAAGTATTTAGTAGCGATAATTTTTCGAAGAAGGTTTGTGTGATACAAATATCAGAAGCATGAAAGCAAATATTTTTAGCTTTAATTTATTATAAATTAATTTTTCTTATTTCTGGGCCGCAATATACGGAGAAACTATAGTTTTGAGGGTAAATTAGGAATAGGAGTTGTTAGTAAGAAAAGAAAGCAATAAATCACAGAAAATTGTATTAATGAAAAACAAAAAAAAATATCTTTTTTGCATTTATTTAGGTATTTGTAGATTTTCAGAAACAAAAAACAGCTTTCAGAGCCACCTATGCTTTCATCAAAAATAATTTTAATATCATTCCAAAACAGAAACTATTTGTAATGCCTCTAGGTTTGAATAACCACTAAAATTGTTTTATGTGTTTAGCGCCATCTGTGTAGTCATATTGAATACTAAAAAAAATATGTGTATTTAGTAAAAGTTTACTTCATCAGTTACTCTCAAACCTAATTCGCCTAAAAGCACATTGACGACAACAAGATCTATTTAATATGAAGGTTTTTTATTTGAATCTTAATACCTAATTTTATTTGACCATTTTACTTATTTAAATAGATACTTTTAAAATGTAGCAGAATGGGTATCACAACATCTGACTGATGTCAGAGGGTGTCAGGTTGAAGAGGCGGAGGAGGGCTCCTATCACTTTCTTTGTGAATGCCCAAGTGTAGCAAGAGCCCAGAAAGACAGCCCTCGGGGAATACTTTTTCGACGAATTGGGTGACATCTCGGGTTTGCCACTAAGAAACATTATGAAACAGAATTCAAAATGGTTCAGGGCCTCCCTGAACATAACCCTAAGCTCCACCAACTCTTCTCCTTACCCGTCCTTATACCTACTATACCTTTATCCTGGGGGCACAATGGATCCACTGAGATCCGATTGAGATGATGCGGCTTGCCATATCATCACTCGCACCCCTCCAAAACTAACCTATACCCTACCCTAATAATTAGTCGGAATTTCTGTCATTTTAAATTAATTATAGTAGGAGGTTCTGTAAAAATGTAAAAGCTTATTTCTAAAAGATGTTATTTATTTTAAACTAATGATTAATTAAATTTGTTTTAAGGAATGCTCTGGAAGAAATGATAAACGAATTCAAATCCTTGTATTTTTTTTTTTTGTTTTTTTTTTTTTTATTTATCAGCAGGTACACTAGACATCAATTGATTGAGGTCTTGGTGTTTTAAATATTTTAAAAATTATTTTAAAAATTAGGGTTATACATACAATGCTATGATGTACCTTTATGTAAGGCCAGAAATGTCTTCTTTTATTTTCCATATTTTTTCCTTATAATGGCAGGTAATGATAATCATTATAAATGTATCTTGTTACTTATAAAATTATTTAAAGATCTACGAAAATTTAATTCCTTTATGCTTAAAGGCAGTGATTCAGAAACATAGAATTGCAGGGTTATATTTTGTTTTAATTCTTTATCATAGTACATTATTTATTATTTAGTATATTATTTTCAAATTTTAGTTAAATGGTATACCTAATTAAGTGTTTAGTGAAGTATTACAAGACACAGCCTCCAGATGCTTTAAAAAATGAAACCTCAATCAAGTAAGTTAGAGTGTATGTATGGATTTTGATTTAGCCAAGAAAAATTATTATTGGATGCCATCAAAAAAAAAACCTCAAGCTATGACTCAAAGTTTTTGCACAACACTTAAGGTGTGTATGGGTTGGGTATAATGTATATGCTTGTCTGTATATGTAGAAGTATAGAAATGATTTATTAGGTATTTTCTTTTTGTATTTAAAAATAATTCTTATTGTATTATTTGCATTTGAAAAAAAAAAAAAACTGATCGATATGAAAATAGATCTTATAAGCTGCCTTTCAACATTTTCGAATGTCCACTTCGATAATATTATCTGGCAAAAAAAAAAAAAAATTTCAGCTGTGTACAACTATTATTCTTCAAGGAATTTTTTTTTTAATTTAATGTGAAGTTGTATTTCAGGAACTTGCTCTTATGGCTCAAAGCAATAAAGTGATAAAGCATTGAAGATGTACAGTACATACATATAAGCTTTTGGTTTAGACATATCAATTTTTATTTTTATTTTCTAAAATACTTATTTAAGAATAAAAATGGTATCATCTACTTGAACTATAGAAAATAAGTAATTTAAAAAAAATTCAATACAATCAATAATCTTATAACGATGGATTTTCACAACAAATTATTCAATTTTCGAAAAAAAAAAATTATTATACTCGAATAATGAATGAATTTGAACATCAAAAATAACTCTGAGTATGTTCAAAAAATTATTTTAGCCGTTTTCGAGATAATTTTACTTATAAACAATAATTTAAATTTTTTCTAAAGATTATCTCAAACAAGGCGCAATGTAATCGAGCCCAACTTGAGGCAGTTTTCTTTTTCATATACCACCCTATCAGTTTCAAATGAACGCAACTCGTAAGAGACTTCTTGAGATAGTAAACAACTAATTTCTCAGTCTAATTTCTGTGTCAAAAAAAAATAAAGAATTCTATCTAATCATTCTAACTAGTGCCGTGCAATTTAGGTTGCATTTAAAACAACCTCAATTCTTACAGGCATATACCTAGTTAAAAAATAAATCAAAAACAAAACTTGTGAAGGTGGACCCTCAGACGAAACTTTAGATTGGAGAATTTCCTCAGAATCTGTGCATAAATTAGGTACCGACAAGGATAAAATTATAATTGCATAATTAAATGAAACAAATGAGCCCACACAACTTGTCAGCTGAAGTAATGTTTCCACTTAAATTCACAGTTTTGTGGGTTTGTGGAGTAGAACTTGTCCTAAAATCAATAATATGATTATTTTAACCAATTTGATATATAAGGAGCTGCAACAAGGTAAAAAGTACTATTAGCTAAGAGCATTTAGTCACAGTTAGAACTTCATCATCTCAATATAAAAGGAACTCCTATCTACATACCTCAAAGTAATGGCATCTTCAAAGATTTATTCAGGAATTAGAGCAATTCTCCTGTTTGTTGTGTGCTTGGTAATAGTGAATCTATCAATTGGCGAACAAAGGTTTTGTGGCACAAAACTAGTAAATGTTATAGAGATGATGTGCCCAAACGGTTTAAATAGTTACAAAACAAAACGAAGCTCCCGTAAGTATGCCTATATCTTTTACTAACACATAATAACTTAGAATTAATCCAAAATCTCCTCAGCTCCCATCGACGATGATTTAAGCTACGAAAACACTGAGGACGAATTTAGTTTTGGCTTTAGCCTTGATATGTTGCCATTATTGGCAAACATGGAAAACACTGGGATTGCCCAGATTCGCCGCCGAAGACACGGAATTGCACATGAGTGCTGTGATAAACCTTGCAGAACAAATGAAATACTAGCTTACTGTCGAAATTAGTCTTTCATCACCGACTATGTTTAAATAAAAAATAAATTATAAAATAGAATAAAACGATTAAATCATCGATCATGATAATAACAATAATTTGTGTGGACTAAAGGCCATTACAAACTATTTTGTGCCAATAAGAATTGTAATGCCATGTAGTGTTGTATTTAAAATATATTTACAAATTGTATTTATGTATTTTAATTCACCCCTCCATTATTCCTAACCATCACCATCATCGGCCTTATAACCTTGAAAAGCTCCTAGTTTCGAGTGTCTTGATCTACGAACTTGATTCCCAATTTCTGGTCGCGACCAAAAACCGGGTTGCTGATGGTTTATGTGTGTTAATCAATTAAATTATTATTTTGCAGTAAATTCTTTTATCATATTTCCTGCAACAAAAAAAAAACTTTTAAATAATATTATTGACAGAGAGACTCAAGACAAGCTCGAAAACAGTGGCCTCAATCAGTCAAACATCCAACGATCAATGAATCGGATTCTTTTTACGAGTAAAGCCTAGAGTATGCTGCTGATGCGAAACGAAAAATCCCATACAAAAATGACACAACGATTTCACAAACGAAAAATTTCGTTCTGTTTTTCGTTTTGCGGTACGATGTTCGATAAGCGACATCGACAATTATTGTGGAAGATTATTTGGAGAGATCTCCCCTCTTTTTTCGCACAGAATTTTCGGCAATTTAACCTACCTTTCAAGAAGATCAGTATATTTTTTTTTGTCTCCATTACTTAAAATTTTTTCAATAATGCTCTGTTTGTTTGAAAAAAGTAGGTTCTTTATTTATGTCTAGGTAAGAGGAGTCCGAAGCAATCGATTAGAGACTTCACAATTGATATTTTCTGGAATGAAAACACATTCAAGGGGTCAGGCTGGAATCTTTTTCGCAGATCCGTTAGAATAAAGTCCAGTAAGGGTGCATATATGGATACCCTGTAGTATTATTGAGCTGAATTAATTCCATGGTTGGTGTGATGACTTCCACCATGACGAGGGATTCCAGGAATTTTCAGCTAAACATTCGGTTGAACAGCAAAATTGTTTGCACATTGCCAGACGTTCTTTAAACTAGCATCCATATTCTCCCGGCGACTAAGCAAGAACAGAAATTGTGCTCTTTATCCTGCATAGCACTGCCATTAAGATCGAGCGCTGTCGTTTGTAGTAATTTGCTCAGAGACTGGGTAAGAGATAATACATCACTTAAGCACAATACCTACTGACACAATGAATTGTGTGTTACATAAAGTTGTAACAAGTGAAAAAGCCTTGCCAGCTGTGCTTGGGTCACGCCACTGCGAAATTGTTTCCAGAAGGCTGTTTCACAATGCGACGAGAAAACGAGACGTCAGCGTGACGAGATCTTTGGCTTTCTGTGATTTGTATACGTTTGTTTTTGCAAACGTTGTCACTTTCAAGGGGTAATTTTTCGTTGTAGTTTTTGTAAGCATTTCGTTTTTGTAGACCAACTAAAAATTTCGTTTTGCAGCATCTCGTAACAAGAAACCGATTCGTTGATCGTTGTATGTTTGACTGTTGGAGGCCACTGTTTTCGAGCTTGTCTTGAGTCTCTCTGTCAATAATTTTATTCAAAAGTTTTTTTTTTGTTGCAGGAAATATGATAAAAGAATTTACTGCTCGATTGATTTAACACACATAAACCATCAGCCACCCGGTTTTTGGTCGCGACCAGAAATTGGGAATCAAGGTCGTAAATCCAGACACTCGAAACTAGGAGCTTTTCAAGGTTATAAGGCCGATGATGGTGATGATTAGGAATAATGGGGGGGGGGTGAATTAAAATACATAAATACAATTTGTATGTAAATATATTTTAAATACAACACTACATGGCATTACAATTCTTATTGACACAAAATAGTTTGTAATGGCCTTTAGTCCACACAAATTATTGTTATTATCATGATCGATGATTTAATCGTTTTATTCTATTTTATAATTTATTTTTTATTTAAACATAGTCGGTGATGAAAGACTAATTTCGACAGTAAGCTAGTATTTCATTTGTTCTGCAAGGTTTATCACAGCACTCATGTGCAATTCCGTGTCTTCGGCGGCGAATCTGGGCAATCCCAGTGTTTTCCATGTTTGCCAATAATGGCAACATATCAAGGCTCAAGCCAAAACTGAAATCCTCCTCAGTGCTTTCATTGTTTAGATCATCGTCGATGGAAACTGAGAAAATTTGGGATTAATAATAAGTTGTCAGGTGTTAACTAAATTTATTGGCATACTTACAGGAGCTTCGTTTTGTTTTGTAACTATTTAAACCATCTGGGCACATCATCTCTATAACATTTACGAGTTTTGTGCCACAAAACCTTTGTTCGCCAATTGATAGATTTACTATTACCAAGCACACTACAAACAGGAGAATTACTCTAATTCCTGAATAAATCTTTGAAGATGCCATTACTTTGAGGTATGTAGATAGGAGAGTTCCTTTTATGAAGTTGTAACTATGACTAAATGCTCTGAGCTAATAGTAATCTTTACTTTGTTGCAGCTCCTTATATATCAAATTGGTTAAAATAATCATAATATTGATTTTAAGACAAGTTCTACTCCACAAACCCACAAAACTGTGGATTTAAGTGGAAACATAATTTCAGCTGACAAGTTGTGTGGGCTCATTTGTTTTATTAATTATGCAATTATAATTACACCCAATTTCCGTACCTAATTTATGCAAAAGATTTGTTAAAGAAAAGAAACCACAGCCCTTTTACTCAGTTTTTGCATGGAAACACATTCCATGCACATAAATCTGTGTACAGAGTAAGTCTCTGCGTTTAATATAGACATTGAAATATAGCTCAAATGAGTGAATGTCCTTTAGATTTAGAGCTTTCGTATTTAATTCTTTAGTGAAGAAAAAATTGAACTTTAATTTGCATTTAGCGTATACCAAAACGATTTTGACGAAACTGGAACAAAATCTCTTCCATAATCATTCCATTCAATTAGGGAATGAAAAAGTCTATTAATCATAAGTATTTAGTTAACTTAGTTGACCAGCAATACGCCGCCACCGCCGATTTGAAAAAAAAAAAGTAGTTCGAAGAATCAATACCAGTCCAAAGACTGCACCAAATCTTGGCATATTTTGGCATGTAAAATGCGTTTCAATAATCTCATGTGAATTTTCTTTGCTCAAAATGTGATAATATTAATCATTGACACCACCCGATAATAATTGTCATCGTTGTACATAATTTTTTGATAAAACAGCGAATCCAATTTCAACTAATTTTGGGTCCATTCACAAAAATTTCGCCGCAAACGATTTTCATCTAATTATGTAATTATTGCACGAGCTGGATTTCTTAAGCCTAGCCACATTGTTTTGTAGCTGTTGTGAACGCTGCGATGTTGCCGTCGAATAGATAAATTTTGATCTTCCTCAATACTCTCCTGAACAGTTCAGATGCAAATGCAATATGGTTTTCATTACACAGTGTTCTAAGTGCATCACAGTGCCATTGTTCTTTTAGGCCTCGGATTGTCGTTTCAAATAAATTGCAAACACTACTGAATGAAAACAAAATCGCACAGACTCTAACAATCGCAGTCAAAACTTCTCAGTTTATCAAACTCTAAGCTGAGAAACAAAAATTTCTATTCGCTGGCTCAGTTTTTGACGGGGATAAATCCCTGAGTTTTCTTTCTCCTAAACATACCTAAAAAATCACTGACATTTTGCAATCTGATACAATTGGTTTGACAGATAATAACTATCGGATCCAAATACATTCTAGCTAGAAAAAAGCACCCATTGCCACACAAAAATATGTATGAAGGCCTTTTGCTTACAAAAATGGCAGTACATTTCTTTTTCATGTCTTGCTTAACTGGCTTAATAGAATTGTGACGGAGACGGAACTGGAGCCGGAGCTGGAATAGCTGTCAAAATATTGAATGCACGCAAATTCAATGTTGCGAACACAACGGAACGTAGCCGCATACGGAGCTGCACACGCAGACGGAAAAGTTCACCAACTTTTAACTTTTCACGTACGACACTTTTGACGTTTCAATTTGTATGAAGAAAAAAAACAACTTTTTGGGTCGGAAAAAAATATTGTGGTTATTTGTATCGCGAAAAAAATTATTCATTAAAAGAAAAATTATTGGAAACAAAAAATGTGAATTCTGAGCTTGTACACAAGAATATTCTTTTGTTTTTCTTCAAAATACATTCAAAGCTGTACAGCTGCATTGTGGACAGGTAAAAAAAAATAACGTACGACACTTTTTGACAGCTCTTCCAGTTTCGTCTGCGGCTCCAGTTCCGTCATTTTATTCTGTTCAGGCAGTAAAGGTACTATATTTTTGAAACAGAATCTATCACGCCATTACGAAAAGTTTAACCAATTTCTCCAATCGTGGGATTTAGTTTGTTTTAAAATGTTCTTTAGAAAGTCGCCACGTAAAAATAAAATAAATAAAAATAAATTTGATGGCACAACAGCTCATGAAGAACTAGGGCCTAGTGACTTACAACTCTCAACCATTCCTGTGTGCGTGTCTGCAGGAATGGAGGGGACCTACAGTTTATTGCCGAATCCGAACGGCTAACGAGGCGAGGCTGGGGATCGAACCTTAGACCTCCGGCATGACAGTCCATCGCACTAACCATCACGCCACGGCCATCGGCGCCACGTAACACCAGTTTATTAACATTTATTGATGCTGGTTTTCAGCTCTGTGAGTGTGATGGTGAATCCCTTAAAAAAAATTCCTTGTGCTTATAAAACATGATATATGTATATGTAACTGTTAGTAGTAGCCCGTGGCGTAAAGGTTAGTGCGTTGGAATGTCATGCCAAAGGTCCGGAGTTCAATACCAGCCGCTTCCACCTTAAGTTTTTTTCGGAGCTAATACCTCTTGCGAGGAAGTGACATATCCTCCCTAAGAGTATCTCTTGTCATAGAAAAGTGCCGCTAACCTTAGCCGTTCGGATTCGGCAATAAACTGTAGGTCCCCTCCGTTCCTGCACACACGCACACAGAAATGGTTGAGAGTTGTAAGTCACTAGGTCCTGGTTCTTCATGAGCCGTTTGTGCCACTAAATGTATTTCATTTTTTTTTTTATATGTAACTGTTCCTTAATAGATGTTTTAGAAATTGTATGTTTCAAAAAAAAATTGTCGTTTTTTCCCAATACAGCAGTATTTTTTGAAAGGTGAATGCGAATTATATCATGCAAAGTTTATGGCAGGATTTCTAACAATTTATGTTAGAATTATTAACCTTGTGTATATATAAATTTTGTTAGGTTCTGGATACATAAAAATTGCAGTAAAATCTGATAAAGAAATATCTAATAGCTATCTCCTGAACGACTCGAACTAAGTTGAATTTTTTGATATCCCAGAATGTTCGGAGGCATACAAGTGAAATCCTATAAATAACGGAAGTATATTCGGAAAAATAATACCGATCGGTTATCGTGTAATTTCAATTGCATTCCACTTTGCACATCAAAAATATTATTGAGTACCCTGAGGTAATAAACAAAATGCTCATTCAAATACTCAAGTACCTCTTCAACACAATCACATACTCTCGTCGCTTTCGCTTGCGCCCTTTCATCTTTCCGCTGAATATTCTCCAAAAGTCAAAAATTATCTGTAGTAGAAATAGATGCAAGTATCCATTCCTGGGGGGTTGGGCATAGAAGATATTACAACTACACAACATTCATGCATGCGGTGATATGGAGAACGATAATCATAATCATATGCAGCGCAGAGGTAGGTATAGCCCCCACGAAAATTAGTTCGTGTGGAAATTCACATTTAATTTTCCACATCGGTGCGACTGTGTATTACGTCGTGTCGTTCTGCTATATTATGCGAGAATCTGAATATTTTTAGAATTTTTCAAACTAGCAGTGGAACGATTTTTATTAAAACTCAAACAAAATATATATACATTTTTGTTTTATGTGTATTTCTGTTTTGTGAAGATATAAAAGCTCGCACACACTATTTTAGTATAGTGTAGGGGTGATCGGTGATAGGAAGTCTGATTGGCGACGACTGCGCCAGCTACAATGGCAGAACTCATCAGTTTTCTTTTGAAAGATAATTGAAAAGAACTCATGCTCTATATTGTGAGTTTATAATATGATGACCTAGTTGTGAGATGCCGACTGATGGCTTCCTGAGGTGGAATACAAGGTAGCAGGCGCAGTGCTTAGGTAAGTATATAAGTATAAATCTTGAAGTAGTTTTTTTTTCTAAACTGACCTAAGTAATAGATACTTTGGACGAAATGTAAAATTTATACAGGTGTGAAAACATTTAAAAAAAAACAAAAAACTTTAGAAAAATTAATTTTTTGGAATGTTGCTAATAAAAAACCAGACATTCGAGAGAGGCACAAAGATTAACGACATCAAATGAAAGACAGAACTAAACTTAAGACGAAAGAAAAGCGAAAGTAATTTTTCTTACGTTTACTTTGCAAATTTTCATTGGCACTCTAAGTATATTAAATATTTGAATTTGGTACTTTTCGACACAAAGGTTGTGGTCTTATGGCTCCTTTAAATAAATTAGAATTTAGTGGTGTGAGGATCCAGGCAGAGCCCACGGATTTTTATTTAAATAAAAAGTATAGAGGTAGTGTCCCTGAAATAGAGAAAGAACACTTTTCTTAGGTGGAATAGGCTGGTCCTGGTATTACACCCCATCAAACCTCTATGCGTAATAGTCCATAATAGTACGCTTACTATCATGCCATGGGACACTTCTAATGGGCTTCCTTAGTTATGCCTTTCTGTATGTAGAAACACTTTAGTAATATACTTTTATATAATTGACCTCATACACCTACTTCAGGTTTCCATTCCAGGTAGCCGTGGCATGATGGTTAGTGCGTTGAACTGTCATGTCCGAAGTCGAAGTTCAATCCCCAGCCTCGTCCACCTAATAATAATTAAAAAAAAGTTTAAAACTTATGATTTTTAAAAATGTTGATAAGGTAGGCCAATTATTATAACAATTGTTTCTTAATTAAGTTAGTCCAATATTAAATTTATTTATCGTATTTGGATATTGAAATGAGGAATACATTTTTTAATTGAAAAAATTGGACTTTTCGACCATTAACTCTTTGCAGGGCTTGCTTCGTTTAAAAAATGATCTCGGTTTTCGAGAAGAAATATTTTTTTTCTAAAATCGATAGAAATAATAACAGCTGCGTTGTATTTTGTACGGACGGATCTGGATCAGGATCATCCCTTGAAAAAAAAAAGGGCTGGGTTTGATCCACACTGATAACTTCCCAATGGTTCCCTTTGAAACTCGACACCCGATGTTTTTTTTTATAAAAACATTACCAGTTAAAAATCTTCGAAAAAGTAATCAGTTGTGCAATCAAGGGAAGACTAAAGTTGGACTGTTTGCTTTGCATATGCGACACGAAAAATTTCAAAAATTTTTAGCAGTTTCTTTTGCAGGTTTTTTTTGGCCTTAAAAAAAACTGTCGGTTGAATTTTATTACAAACCTTATCAATTAATAATTATGGTATTGTGTGTAGACTATAATTATCCCGGAGTTGATATCATTGGTTGTTCTCGGGACATTCGAGCCAAAAAAAAAAAATTACAATTTTTAACAGTATTTTACAGTTTTTTTTTGTGTTTTATTTTAATTAAAAAAAAAAAACTGTGGGTTGATTTTTGTATAAGTCTTACCAATTTTTTTCTACGGCCGGCAGTATGCATAGAATAAAACCAGGCCGAAGTAGATAGCATTATTTATTCTTGAGATATTCGAGAAACAAGTCATTTTACAACTTCTTTTTTTAATTATTACTGTAATGAGAAAACCGCTAATTGAATTATTCTGAAAATCCTTTCTGCGTGTAATGGCCTTATTATCTATAAAATAAAATTTATTCGAAGTCGATATCTCTATGCGTTCTCGAGATATCGTTGACGGATCATAGTGGTAGCAGTTTTATATGTACATCTCTTATTTACTTATGTTTGTTAATTATTTTCAAATATTTCTTGTCTTTTTTCTTTACACTACAATTTGAATTACCTTTTCCATAAAACCCTCTACCGGCCGGAGAAAGAACTAGTTTTTGGATCTTTAAAATAGATCTAGATAGAGAGCCGAATCCCAAATTATTTTGTATTTCGTTATAAGAAATTAACGTGATCCAGATCCGTAGATAATAAAACGCTGCTTATATAAGTTACTGAAAAATCTAGGAATCGATATACATTATGAACAAGTCGAAAACGTGAAAGTAGACCTCGTAAAAATAATTTGACAAAAATTAGGATGAATGCTGATAAGGGTGGTCCAATCATAATGTACGATGTTAATTGTGATTCACACATTTACGTCAAGTTTTTTACCCAACTTAATTTGACATTTCTTCGTTTCAGTATTTTACAAATTCAACCATGGATAGGTAAGTACACAATTGAGCAGCGCGTTAAGATTTTTGAAGCCTTTTACGAAAATCGGCGTTTAAATCAAAATGCATTTCATGCACTTCGTGATTTTTTTGGTCAGCATAATTACCCAAATGTGTCCACAATTGGTAGAATTTCAGCAAATCGGGTCTGTAGGATATTTGAAAACACCTGTGCATGCTCGCCAAGTTCATTCTGCGAAAAACATTGCTTTTGTTCGCGATCTTGTGGCAGAAGAACCGTCAACTTCGACTCGTCGTCGTGCCCAACAATCGCGAGATGATAACGGACATCTTGTGGCCAGAAATTGAGCATATGGACCTGGACGATATGTGCTTCCAACAGGATGGTGCCACTTGCCACACAAAACAATAGCTCTTTCGCGCGAGAAATTCAATGACCGTGCTATCTCACGTCGTCGTGGCGATGTTAATTGGTCGCCACGATCATGTGATTTGACACCGTTGGCCTTCTTTCTTTGGGGATATTTAAAAGAATAAAAGTGTACGTCAATAATTCAAGAATAATTCAAATTTTTTTCGGCTAAGAATTTGTATGTGCAACTTGCTTCTCATGGCATCCACAAGAAACGCACGCACGCCTGTTTCCAAAATGTCAGAAAACAGAAATCCGATTTAAAAAAAAAAAAAAAATTTTGTTATTTCTAGTAATGGGTACTGTTGCTTTTATTCATAAGGACTTCATAAATTCGGTCCAGCAAGGAATCTCTTTATGTAGTCTAGCTAAATTTCATTTCAGACCAATTTAATGGCTATAATAAGAGATTTTCTGTCCTAAAACTGACGGCCAAACGCATAAGCTTTTCGTATTAAACATTCCCAAACATTTTTAATAAGGTTCAGGTTAGCTGAGTTAGCCGCCGTAGCAATTGAAGCAATTCCAGCACATTCTGCTCCTCTATCTAATTTTTAACAATGCGTGCCGTGTAGATGGGGGCGTTATCCTAATGAAAAGTCCAGTTTTTTGGTCCAAAATTATCCGAAAATTTTGGAAAATTTCTTTTCATGATTCCCTAGTAAGTAATTGTAGTCATTTTTGATGATTGGAACTTAAGCTCAATAGTGCCGTAGTAGCTAACTGCTCCCCATACCATAACACCGCCTTCTTCTTTTCTCACATCGTGAGATGGCCATCAGGGCGATAAAAATTAAACTTTTTATCATCTGAGAAAACCGTCTAGAAAATTCTAAACGCATGCATTTCGTTTGCTGGCTTAGAAGTGGTTTCTTTTGGAGTTTCAATCGTTTTAGATGATTTCCACTATTAATATACTCTAAGGACTGTTGAAACACCTTCACACACACCAGCTTTTTGTTCTATTTTTGCCGCAGAGTCACACGAATTGGAAGCACATCTTAGAATTGCTCTTCGATCGACTGCTGTTGTTGCCGTTTTTACCTCCTTTCATGTTTTTTCCGTACGAATCTTGATTTTTTAAATGGGAATAGATCCCTGTGTGTGTGTCTGCAGGAATGAAGATGAAGATGATAGTTTATTGCTGAATCCGAACGGCTAATGTGAGTGGCACTTTTCTATGACAAGAGAAACTCTTGGAGGATTTTTCACTTCCTCGCAAGAGGCAGTAGCCCTGAAAAAAAAACTTAAAATGGAAGCGGCTGGTATTTAACCCATACCTCTGGCATGACAGTCCAACGCACTAACAATTATGACACGGGCTACTATAGTGTAGGATAGTTTTATTTTCTCTAAAATCAACGACATTCAGTAGTTGAGCGTGGTTCACTCTGGCGTATACGCACTATTTTTACTTTATTGTATTTTTAACAAATTTTTCTTTGTTGTTGTCTCTGTGCAAGTTACTTATTTAAATATGTTTGCATGTATGTAAATCCAACAACATGAATAACACAACCCGCACTATTTGAAAGAGCTGCAGGATATTGAAAGAGCAGCGGATTGAGAATAAGGAAATCTAATGAAATCCATGTTTTTTTATTTTTCCTTTGTTTTGAATGTTTTTATTTTTAAAGTAGGTGGGCATACTTTTATGCAATATTACCAAGTATATGAAGAGATAATTTTGATCTGTTTTTTTCTTTATTTTCATAATAAATAATAATGCATAATAATCTTAAGTGATGCTAAAATGGTTGAGTGCTTTTCAAAATAGAGAATTTGAGCAAGCATCATTTCAGAAAACTGAATCTTGCATATGTAGAGTTTTAGTTTAATTTTAACCATATACAATTAATTGAAAAAAAACGTTAAGATATTACAACATTTTAAATAAACTGCTTACAAGAAAAAATAGATATCAAAAACTTATTCAATTATCAGTTGTTAATCTTTATGTGATCTTTCTTTCTGCAAGTTATTGTAATTGGTCCGATTTGTCAAATTGAAAATTTTGACATTTTTTTCCACGTTTCGAGGTCGTTATTAGAGAGATGTATATGTATTGTGTGTACGTACGTTCAATAACTTTTTTCACCGACAATATCTCGAGGACGAATAGAGATATCGACTAAGAATAAATTTTATTTCACAGATAATACGGCCAAAACGTGCAAGATGGGTTTTCAGAAAAATTCATTTAGCGGTTTTCTTATTAAAATAATCACAACAAAAAAGTTGTAAAATGCAATTTTTCTCGAATTTCTCGAGAACAAATAATGCTATCGACTTCGGCATGGTTTTATTTCGTATATAATGACGTAGTGAAAAATTGATAAGACTTTAAAAAAATCAACCCACAGTTTTTTTTTTCTAATTTAAAAAAAAACATTAAAAATTTTTAAAAAATATCGAATATCTTAAGAACAAACAAAGATATTAACCTCGGGCTAATTTTATTTTCTACATAATGCTATGTATAATCCGTATAGTTAAAAAAATCAATTGATTGTTTTTTATAGGCCAAAAAACTGCAAAAGAAATTGCTAAAAATTGTTAAAACAAGTTTTTCGGCTCGAATATCTCGAGAACAACCAATGATATAAACTCCGGGATGATTTTAGTCTACATGCAATGCCATAATTAGGTTAAGGTTTGTAAAGAAATTCAATCGAGGGTTTTTTTCTCGGCCAAAAAAACTGCAAAAGAAACTGATTATTCGTGTTGCATATATTGAGAGCCAAACAGGTAAACAGCTCAACTTTGTTCTTCCCTTAATTTCACAACAGATAAGGTTTTCGAATATTTTTAATTGGTTATTTTCTTATGAAAAAAAAAACATCGGGTATAAAGTTTCAAAGAGAACCAATGGGAAGTTTTCAGGGCACACCCATTCTCTTTTTTTCTTAACTAAATTGATTAGATTAAGTGTTCTGTAAATATGAAATTGTTGCTTCAATACGACTTTTGAAACATTTAAAATACATTATACATAAATGAAATAAAAATAAATAATGCAAACAGTATTAAATAATAACCTGCGTATTATGTGTTCGTTCTGTTCAACAAAGGCCGTTCATTAAAGCTCCTATACTATTTCAAAATCACCCTTTTGGTGACGTCAAATGTTTTTGGTTGCAGGGCCATCAGTAAAAATTTCCTTACTTTCGATTCTGGGGCTTTTTCCATATATTTTATAGCCAACTCCTTTGAACCTGATTTTCTTAAATTAAACGATTTAATTAATTTTTATGACAACAATCAACATTGGCTACGGGCAACGTTTTATCGAAGCAACGATACTCTACCACTAAGTAAACAATATTTTTGCGCCTTAAAAAATTAGACTTTCAATTTTCTGATCTGCTAAACAAATTATTGTTCTTTCAAGCACTCAAGTTTGATCATTAATAATAAATTGAACGTGCCATAAAGTTATGAACAACTAAACAAAAAAAAAAATAATTCTGAATTAGTTTATTGTATCCAAATTGGTTTAAATCAAACTATAAAATGTAGGTGCCTGCCAAGATTAATTCCGTGCAATTTTTACTGTCTAATGGCTCAATTAAAAATGTTGCAATTTCTCAAAATCTCAACAACTGAACTGTTACATTTTTTGCCTGAGCTGTGGAATGTATTTTTAGTCATATTCATCACGTAGGTATATCTACATTATATTTATCTGTGAGATATATTTTCTTCAATTAATCTATTAAAAAAAAAAAAAAATATTTTTATCCTATGAAACATTACACATTCCAAAAGCAAAATCAAAATATAGCACCAACGACCAACACACAAAATGAATCCTCAGGTAAAGTGTGGAAAATTATTAACAAAATCCAAATTCAAATTCACAAAATTAACTAAAAATAGCGCTGGTGTCTTTATATTATGTGAGTGTGTAGGTTTTACCTACCCAAAAGCAACAACAGGTAAACAAACACACACACACATACACACCATCAGAGTCTAATTTATCGCCGAAAAAGATTTTCGGACGAGTTTTGAGAATATTGCAGATTTTTCTCATCATCATTCGGGAAAGCGTTTCAAAGTGGAATATTTAAAATACAAAAAAAAAATGAAAAAAAGAAAAAAAAGAAGGAGAGTTTCATATTTTTAGTTAGATACTTTTTCAAATTTTCTTTTTTAAATTTTAGAATCTTAGAAAATAGGAAATAAATAAAAAATATTAAGAAGACAAGTTGCGGGGGCATTGGTTGAGATTTGATTTTATTCTAACTCGACCGCAATATTATTTGATTTAGAAAAAAAAACAAGGTTTTTAGTTAAGCTGGTTTTATCACAGATTGGCCAGATATTATTTTTAGAAAATAGACTACATACTTACACGTAAAAAAAAAAACTAATTACGCTCAAAAACTAAATGGGTTCTTCAGAATTAATAATGAAACATCATTGCATGGATAAAAGGTTTCTGTATTTCAATTTATATAAAAATGGAATAATTTTAAAAATATGTATTTCAAATATTAAAAATAATACTCTTACACAAAATTGTTTAATTTTATAAGCTGTATTGTGGTTTAAATGTAAATTTATTTAATTCACTCTAAAAGGAATAAATATTAATTTATTAAAAAAAAAAAACTTCTGAAATTATTTATAGAGAGCAACACAATATACACCATCTGCTTTTTATAATAAATCTTATAGTTTGTAATAAAAAAATTTAAAACCATTGAAGCGGTTAAAAAAAAAAAAATATTTTTTTTGTAGATAAATTAAAAAAAAAAAATGTTTAAATGTGGAATTAAAAATTCAATTTCGAAAAATAATCATTTAATCATTTTGGTAATAAAGATTTTCTTTAACGGTTATTCTATGGAAGGTAAATGCACTGGGAATTTTGACAATAAAAATTAATTTTGTTAAAAATTTGTTAGATAATTCTAAAAATCTGCTTGGTGCCAATTTCGATTAGAATCGACCAAGCCGTTTTCGAAATATAGAGTTTTAAAAATCCAAAAAATATTTGTTTGAATGCCTACTATTTAAACCCTTATAAATATTCTTTACAAATAAATTTATAAAAAATCAGGTTATTCGTTTTTGAGAAAAGCAAAAATAAAACCATTTTTCGGAAATTTTGATTTCACCAAAAAGATAGCCTATATTAAAAGCTTTGCCCACATGCGAGTTTACTCTCAAAATAGCCTTAGAGCTACTGCAGTGTTTTAACTGTCAAATGGACACCCGCCATATTGTAAAAGTCGGGAGTTTTTTTTTACGAATCCATGTAAAGTAAAAAAAAAATCGCAGTACAAAAATGATTTCATTAATTTTTTGTTTAGCGCTATGAGACCAAATATGTAGATGTATAAAAAAATATATAAACAACATATAATGTTGGATGAAACAAGAAAAAATCATATTGAAAAAGTCTTTTTTTCGTACTAAGCCAGGATGGGAATAATTACAAAAAAGTAATGTCTTAAAATAGAAAAAAAAAATTATTATGAACAATCGAAAAACATAACTAATTAAAATTTCACGCTATAGCTTCTTTAAAGCTAAAAATCAATTTTTATTTTTCAAGTGAAAAATTGATTTTCAAACTCAAAATTTTATTAGTCCCCTATAATTTGATCTGCTAGTGGAGTCAGTCCTGGATTTAGCCAAAGGCTCACATTTCGATTTATTTTTAAAGAAGATATCGGTTCGATCAATGTAAAAATTCTGGAACTATAGCCTATAAGGATGGCACCTTTAAGAAATTAGTATATCCCACTGTAAATATAGAAAGATATTCAAAAAATAAAAACATATTAAAATTTCATGCCATTTAGACGACTGGAAAAGAATTATGAAAAAAAAATGGCACTTTAAGCAATGTTGCGGAAAAGTACTAATTTTCACCGGTAAATTTTAGAATTTCCACACTTCGGAGTATTATACACCTTAGGTGTGAAAAAAAGCTAGAGCGTGTAGGTTCGGTCTAGATAAGACAAAAATCATTTAGGAGGGGGGGTCTACTTCCTCCCGTTTAGCCAGGAGGAGCAATTTTCTAATAAAAAAAATGACCCACAACAGAAAAAATAAAAATAAAAAAAAAACAACAGCCAGAAATATTTATTTTATTTTATTTCTAAATAAATCTGATTTAAGGAATAGTTTTTGAAATATTAATTTTTAAACTCGAAATTTTGAAGATAAAATGAAAAAAAAATCAAACTGATTTGATTTTTTTTTCATTTTATCAAATCAAACTGATTTTTTTTAGTTTCACCTAGTTAAATATAAATTTTGTTTTCAAAATTCAATGTTTTTATTAATTTTTTGTCAAAAAAAGAAAACTGGGTGCTAGTCTTTTTAGAGAAAATTAAAAATAACGGGAGGAGCAATTTTCTAAAAGAAATGACTTAAAACAGACAAAAAAATAATAAAAATAAAAAAACTTTAACCGTCACAGCGCCGACATGCTATACTTTTTTGTAAAACTAGAAATCTTTGCTTTTATTTTGGTTTAAAATACATTTTTTTTTTAATGAACAGTTTTTCAAAAATCAATTTTCAAATTTAAATTAAAAAAAAAAAAAATTAAAAAATTGTGTTCAAACCAATTTTGTTTAAAATTTTACTATATTAAGTAGTATTTCTGTTTTAAATATTCCTGGATGCCTAAATGTCTTTTAGTTTTTGAAAAAAAAAATTGAAAATAACGAAATCTACTTTACTACTTAATTAGTAGAAATAGGATCTTTGGATCAACAAAATAGGTAACGGATGGAAGTCGAATTTAAGGGAAACTTACTTTTGTCATTTTCAATTTTCTTAAGAACTATAACACATTTTGACATTTGGTCCTTTAAGATTGAAAATTAATTTTTTGAAAAACTGTTCATTAAAACAGCATAATTTAAAAACAAAATAAAATCAGAGATTTTTGGCTTTACAAAAAAGTATAGCATGGCGTTGTGACGGTTACAGTTGTTTTTTAATACGATTTTTTTCTTATCACGACTGAACTTACACTACACACTCTATTTTTTTGTCACACCTTAGGTGAATCACCCTGTATATGTTTAGTCTTTGTAAAGTTTTAAGTGTTTCCTGAATTCCCAAAAGATTGTAATATTTTTTATTCAAAGGAGTGGTAATTGCATGATTTGAAGTTTGAAGTCTTAAAGTTGAAGTCAAAGAAAACAATCTTTTAGTTGAAGTCATTAAAGGTTGTATTATTTTACAACCCTGATCTTTTCCAAGAAATAAAAATTATTGAATTTCGACGGTTTTCTTCCAACGGCCGATATGTTTTATATCGACTCTTTTATTCAAATCTTTATTTTGTAATTTTTTGAAATACATAAAAATTAAGAGTTAGAATATTAAAATAAATAATAACAATAACAACACTTTTCCTAATAATTTAATATTTGTATTTATACTCTATTTTTGGAAAACTCTCATTCTTCCGATATTTTGAAAAGAAAAATCTAATTAACATGCTTTCACTCAAAAACACCCAATAGACATCACAATCGCAGACATCTTCAGTATGATGATTAGCTATGAGTTTCTGTTCTTTTTTTTTTATAAATTTGTATTTACTAGGACACATTTAATTGTGTTATTATAGGGACTTTCAAGTAGAATAAACAAAAATTCCTTTAAAAACAAATTTAAATAAAAAAATCATTTAACTTAAAAGATATTTCAAAAATATTCTTAAAAAAAAAAAAAACTTCCAGACATCGGAAAATACTGCAAGCTTTCTGATAGATACTCTCACCATTTTTCTCTCACTCTTCATTTCACTCAGCTGTTCCGAATGAGTTTTTGTATCTAAAAATAAATCTTGTCTATTTCTCACCAACACAAACACCAATTGCCTGTATCTAAATAGAAAATTAAAAACACCACATCTAGATAAAAACTAGATAGATATTAGTATAAGAAGATTATTTAAGAAAAAATATTTTGAATCGAAAAACGACTTCGTTTACTCGAATATCGAAATACTCTTAATTCGAACGACACGGGGATCTCTTGTTCAGTAGATCACCAGCCTTACTCCGACGTTTATTACGAATAATATCGGTGACTCGGTGACAACTACGCACCTTGAAGTGGATTTTTGTTTCTCTCTCTCTGTTAGGATATTTGGATTTTATTTTTTTTGGAATTCTTTAAGGATATCTTTTTTTGTTTTTCTTTAATTTTTTTGAATTTTTAACGGGCGCGTTCAAAAAAAATTATTAATTTATTTTTCTGTCTTTTTGAATTACTTTTTTCAGTGTTTTTTTTTATTGAACAATCTTATATATATTTTTCTGTGTTGAATAAAAAAATAAATAAAAATGTCTTCAACTGTGGCACGTTCATCAAAATACTCATATAGAGCCAGTTCAACTGGAGGCGGAGTTGCTGATGTCAACATTGAATATTCCGCCGATTTGTCAGCACTCTCACGCTTGGAGGTAAAACAAAATCGTTCTTCTTTAATTTCTACCAAACAAGGACATAAAACATCAAAAAAGAAAATAAAAATAAAAAAAAAGGATTAAGTGAAAATGAAAATTAAAAATTAAACTTTGACGAAAGAAAAAGATAAAAAAACAAAATAAATACAAAAAAAAACAAACTGATGCAAAACATTAAGTGTTATATAATACTACATCAGAAAAGTGAATAAACTTAACGAAACTTCATTAAAATAAAAAAAAATTAAAAGTGAATTTTTAAAACGATTTAAGTTTTTAGTTAAATAATTTTAAAAATTAAATTAAATTTTAAAAATATTAAACTCATGTGTCGAAATTTTTCCAGGATAAAATTCGTCTACTCCAAGATGATCTTGAAGTGGAACGCGAATTGCGCCAAAGGGTAAGGAACTCTTATTTTTTTTTCAAATAAAAAATAAAAAAAAAAAAAAAACATTCTAACACCGCAAAACAATCGAAAATGTCACTAAACGGATGGCAGCGACATGCCTCGTCTTCGTTTTAAACATGCCAATTCGGCAATAAAGAGACAAAATCTTTCGTTAAATGTACATTGAACTTCACGTCGCGTCGATCTAGATAGATTTTTCCCCTCAACAAGAATAGGTTCAAATTCAGAGAATCAAAGATTCTATTTCAATCAAATCAAAGCAAATGTGTCGGTCGAGACTCTGAGCAAAAAAAAAACAAAAATCTAATTCTATTGCACTTGCAATTGGAATGGAACTCATTTTGGCATTCCTAGTGATTTTTTTTTTATTTCATCCGTGAGATTCAGCGTCAGGTGAACAAATAGAACTGTCCAACGATGTTGAATAGCAACAGCAGCAGCTAGCTCAGCTTTTGCTTCCTGTAAAATTAATAAAAAAAAAAAAGAGAAAAATTAAAAATAAAGCACACAAAAATTTTACCTCGAGTTATAAATTTAGAAAAAAAAACTGACCGTATATATTTTTGTGGATATTTTTGTTGTTGTTGTTGTTTCTCAACATCATCATCATTTTCATTAATTTTTTTCTTGGGAATATAAGCAGCGACGACGCGACGTGCAAATGCTTGTCACTTATAGGAAAAGTATTTTTTTTTTCAAATGAGACAAAATTTTGTCCGCATTCTGTTCCAAAAAAGACAACAACAACAACAAGAACATGAAATGAAATTCTTATAAGCTCCTCTATGTGGAACGATAGAATCTAATTTTAGATTTGAGAAAAAAAAATCATCCAACATTCGACATTCAATACAATGGATATATAAATATTTCCTTTTTTTTTTCTTTTAATATTTATTTTCAAAATTAAATTCTAGAAGAGGTTTTTTTCCCGAAGTGCTACCGTTTGCCGTGCGAATGGCAAATATGCAATGGTTCGTTCTATATTGATCTAATATTAGACTTTCATGATGGGAATTTTTAAATTCTTAATATACATATGTATTTCATAACATACAACGGGCAGAAAATATTTTTTGAAAGTTGTGAAATATCAAGAGAAATACTGAACTCTGCAAAAGTAATGAATTTTGAAATTTTTTTCTTATTAAATATTTAGGCAAATTTTGGTTTTTAAGGGAAAATTTTTTTAGCTTAAAAACAAAATCTGAATATATAATATTTGTAAAATTTTTAATGTTTATTGTCAAAAGCATTTTTTTAAATTTAACAAAATTTAAGAAGATTTTGTCATGTTATTTTTTTTTTTTTTTGAAAAATAATCATGTTTTTTTCTAAAAAATAAAATGTTTGGAGTTATACCGGAGATATCGAATACATCAATCGAAAAAAAAAAATTTTATTTAAAACACCTGTTAAGCATTAAGGCTCTTAAAAAAAAAATTAATTATCTTCTAAAAAAATATTGCCCAAACAAAAAAAGATGATGTTGGTATGCAATATTACTTCGGTGGCTACTAAGAAGTGCCTGTTTAAGTGTGTACTACATGTTATAGAAACTTAAATCGAGTTTGATTTCATGGAAGATGGCGGACGGCGAATAACGAAAATTGTTTATTTTTTTTTAACTTTCAATTTTGCTTATGATAAGATCTTAGAAATCATAGGATATACAATTATTACAACTAAACAGTTAATGAAATTCCCAAACTCCAAGTCATTAAATGTGTCTATTTTCACCATACATTTTCTTCAATAAAATAAGACAAAAATAATGATAAGACATTACACTGCCTTTATTTCTCTTAAAATCCATAAAAATGCTATTAATAAATACTAAAAATAATAGCGGTCCAATATATCTACCTTGAGGAACTCTAAACATAAAATAATTTGTTGAGAGGCACAATATGTAAAGCGTAGATAAATTATGTGCATATGTTGTTTGCAAAAGGATTTTATACTTGTATTGAATTTAAGCAGATCAAACAAATAAGTATCCACTGTGACAAACCATTTCATTCTTATTTAAATAAAAGCAAAGGATGGCTTATCTATGAAATGATCTTTTAGGCCATAAGTTGATCTTAAATTGCTCGTCCAGATCAGCGTTGCCAAAGTGGCACGATCGTCCTTCTTTGAAACGATGATTTCTTCGTGGCATGGTGGCACGAAAAAGTTGAATATGTCACGTTTTATATTTCCACGATTTAACTTAAAATGAAGCAAACTTTAAAAAAAAATTTAATGAAAAATGGTCCAAATTCATGGTCCAAAAATGGACAGCAACAAATATATTTTGACAATGTATTGAATAGAGCAAATCATTTCCTTTGAAACAATAGAAGAATTTGTGGTTGTTTCATATGGAACGAAAATTGGTACGGTTTTTTTTTTCAGAAAATATGGCACTTTTATTTTTTTTTCGGGTGGCAACGCTGGTCAAGATGATTCTTTGTTGCTTAACATTTTTATTGCTCTGAGTTGCTCACGGAACTTGGTTTCTGGCAATACGAAGCAATTTTAAGTCACATGCCTTCGTTCGCCTAACAACTTTAATTGCGATGTTTGCTTGGCATAAACGCAAAAACACGGAACTTAAAATTTCCAGAAGTAACGTAGCAGGCGGGGGCAGGCTTGCGTGTTGCCAGTAAAACTATGCAACAAAAACTTGCCGGCAACTTATTTGCCAATTTGGCGCCCATATGTTGTTAACTGCAAAACTATGTTTACATAAAGCTTCGGCATTTTGTTTGGTAATTTTTTGATAATTTGTTTTTATTTATCAAGAATATAAACGAAGAGGTATTATACAGGTTGTTCGGTATAAGGTGCACCAAAGGGTTAAAGCGAATAGGTTGGGGTAAGACAAGAAAAAGTCGTATGGGATGGGGGGTCTATTTCCCCCGTTTAGGCGGGAGGGACAATTTTTTAAAAAATCGACTTTAAATAGAAAAACAAATATTAAAAAACAACGGCAACACTTACAATGTCATGCTAAAATTTTTTTATTTTTTTTTTTAATTCAGATTATTTAAGAGAATAGTTTTTGAAAAATTAATTTTTAAACTCAAAATTTTGAAAAAATAATGGAAAAATTGTGTTCAAACTATTTTTTTTCAAAATTTTGCGTTATTAAGTAATATCTTTGTTTTTAGTATTAGATGCTCCTATTGATTTCCAGTCAAACACGAAAGCCGAAAACAGATGTGCAGCTTTTTCCAATGCAGTGAAAATAAATTTACACCAGTTCTTATGATGGCTGACATATTCCGGGCTCTGCATGCTGCACGATATCTTTATTTCTAATTTCGGCATACAAATCGGATGCCTAAATTATTTCAAGTTTTTGAAAAATTGAAAATAACAAAATCTACTTTACAATTTAATTACTAGAAACAGAATCTTTAGAGCAACAAAATAACCGATAAAAGTCAAATTCAAGGAAAATTTGCTTCTGTTATTTTCAATTTTCTCAAAAACTGGAATAGATTTTGCAGCTGGTTTTTAGTTTTTGGCTGAGAATTGATGAAAGCATTGAATATTAAACACGAAAATATTACTTAATAACATAAAGTTTTGAAAAAAATTAGTTTGAATACAATTTTAATTTTTTGTTTTCAAAAATTTAAGTTTGAAATTAATTTTTGAAAAACTATTTACTAAAAAAACTTACTTATACAAGAAAGTAAAAGGAGAGGTTTCTGGTCTTATAAAAGGTATAATATGCCATTGTAGTAGTGACCGTTGTTTTTTAATAATGTTTTTGCTCTCTTAATTCATTTTTTTTAGAAAATTTCCCCTCTCGTCATTTTTAATTTTCTCAAAAATAAAAATACTTGAGTATTTTCTTTTCCGTATTTGACTAGAAATTTACAGGAGCATTGAATATTAAAAACAAAGCTATTACTTAATTAAGTAAAATTTTGAAAAAAAATTGTTTGAATACAATTTGTTTCATTATTTTTTTCAAAATTTTGAGCTTAAAAATTAATTTTTCAAAAACTGTTCCCTCTAGTAACTCGAATTAGAAAAAATATAAAATTATGTATTTTGGCTTTTAAAAAAAAGTATAACATGACATTGTAAGTGTTACCGTTGTTTTTTAATAATTTTTTTTTCTATTTCAAGTCGATTTTTTAGAAAAATTTCCCGAAAAAGTCAAAAATCATAGCCCTATAACAAATATCATTGAACGTAAACACTCATTAGCCTCATTTTAAAAAGGAAGTTACTCTAGACATGCTAACAGTTTGGATTATGAAAGTACCCGCAGGGCCAGGGCCATCCTACTCACCTACTGTATGCTGTGAGCATATTTCGGACACCCAGAGTGCGCTAATGCACACCCAATTTTTATGCTGAAAAACTTGTCTTATTTTTTATCCACGCTAATAACATACCGCTTGACTTCACTGAATATTTATCAAATTTTTCTAATTGCCCACAAATAATGTAGCAATAGAACTTTTCATCTTCGAAATAATTTGAGGTACCTTTCATGGTTGTTTCATCCTTGTTTATTGTAAGTACACTTGAAAAAACCAACACAACAAACAACACTCTACCTTACCTAACTTATCCTTCTGCGACAATTTCCCTAGCCGTAATAAATACAAAAATATTTATTTTAGGAATTTATTTCCTTAATACTCATCAAGTTTTCTCCAATAGGCAAATAAAACTCACAGAAATATAAAATTTTTAATGACTCAACAATTTAGTTGTGTCATCAAAGTATTTTTAGTTAATGTTCCTCCTGTATGCATATTTTTGAAAGTAGGTACTAACCGGCTCGCTATTTTTTATTTTTGATATTCAGGTGATGAGTCCGATCATAACATCTTGAAATTTTCATCAACAAAAAAAAAAAAAAAGAAAATAATTCGAGAAAAATCTTAAAAAGAATTTTATATGCTGTGAGATTCAGATTTCTTTTAGAAGTTGCTAAGAGGGAATATTTGTTTTTTAATAAATTTATTTTCATAATATATGAATAATTTTTTATAATTTTTAATTTACAGATTTTTATGCAATTAGGTCAAATAGAACAAAATGCATGGAAGTATATTTTTATGATTGGCATAAATGTATAGATAAATATCAAGTGTATAGGTATTTGTTATTTCTTTGGCAAAATTCCAATACTTTGAAGCATTTATACGAGTATACCAAGGAATTACATGAAAATCGCCGGGTTTTATGCAAGAGAAAAAAAAATATTTAATGCTATTATAAATTGGCGGGGGCATATGTTAGACAAACAAGAAGAAATTCACAAGAGAAAAAAAAACTTAAGATTCAATTTTATAAGGAATAGAAAATTGCAATTTGAAAAAACATTTATTAAAACCATCTTGAAAAATGAGCATTAATCATCGCCAAAAACAAATACAGTTTTTTGTTTCCATTTTCATAAAGTAAAGTAGTGAAGTACATAATATATTTTGTACACACAGAAGAAGATCGAATTTATGAGAAAAGAAGGTGGGGATTGTATGGTAATTTTGTAAAAGTGTTTTATTGATTTCTATTGTGCTAACAAATTTAGCACTGAAATTTTTAAAAAAATTGAGTAACTTAGGTCACTTGGCAACGTTTGAAATAATAAACTCAAAAATTAATCAGAAATAGACGAAACAACTATTGGTGGTTATTTACAACGAAGAACTTCAAAATAAATAAATTTTTTTTTTTATTTTTCCTTTTTTTTAGAATAAAAGATGTACATAAATATAAATGAAAACTTTGAGGATTTATCTCAGCCAATTTAAATGGAAATTTAATTTTACAAAGAACAATAAATTTTCTTGCACCTAATCTTTTAAGTAGGAACTTTTGAAATGCTCTTTAGATTTGGTTATAACAAGTTATAAAACATAACATTTTCATAAAATTTTCCAGGTCATCTGCATTCAACCATCAGGTTAATTCCTAAGAATGCAATAAATTCAAAAACTATTTTTGACTTTTTTTTTGCAAGCTCAAAGTGCAATAAAGTCGAGGAACCATGTTCTGTAACTTCTCGAATGCATCAAATCGGTTGAGAGACGATGAAAACTGAAACACAATAATCGACTAATTTTTTGGATGTGAGAGTTACAGAACATGGATCTAAAATGTAATGAGATCCAAAAATAATTTCTATTTACAGATTTAATATGATTTTAACATTTAAAAGATATAAACTGTTGGATATTATTTTAAAGCACACAAAAATCAGCTAAATTTTCTAGATTTTTTCAGTTATTGGCGTTATTTTAACCCCAACAGCCATCATATTATTGACTTGCTTCAAAATTAGTTTTAGGGCAAAACTTGTTTCGAGTTTTTAATTTGACAAAAATCTTTATTATTTCGAATACTTTCTGACATCAATTTATTTTTAATCAAACGTATTATTCCATCCATATGGAAATCAAAAAATGTTTAAATAATAAAGATTTGTGAAAAATTTTTATCGTAAAACTAACTTTGAAGCAAACCAATAATATAATATGGCTCTCTCAATTCATTAAGTCTACATTAAATTTAAAATTGCCGTTAAAAATAGGAAGTTCACAATTTTCATATAAAATATACATACATAAAATAATTTCTCTTTTTAATAGCGATATTAACTTCAATATGTGCACTTTGGCCTTCGCTCTCTCACAAGTCAACCCACCTTAAGGATCATACAACCAAAAGCCACGTGATTAACTGCATCCCAATGCTTATTTTATTATTTATTAATTCTATTGCAATTAATAGAATTTTTGCTGTCCAGACAAGTGTGTTAAATAAGGTGTGTTTTATGGCTTAAACATAACTAAAGCTGTATCCACTCGTATGTCAACTTTTAATTTCTGTGGCAGTGTTCATTCCCTTTTGTGAGTGAAAAAAAATCTACGTTACCGACATTAAGGTTCAATTTCCCATCCTTTGTCCACTTTTATATTTAAATAATTTACTGACTTATTTCTTGGATCTTTTGGTTTTTGTTATTGTTTTCCGAGAATTTCACTGCGCTAGCTATACAATTGTCAATAAAACACACCTTAGTCCGCTTGATTTCATTTATTTTTCTGCGTACTGAAGTTAAAATTTATAAGTGGTACATTTTTGGATTCTTAGTTTTAAATAGTGTAATTTATTTTTTTTTTTTTTTGACAAAAAAGCAAATTCGTATTTGCGAATTTCTTGGGATTGAATAGAAAATGTATGCACAAATTATTCACACTTACGGAATAAGACCTCCAGATCTCAACTGCTTTTGGTCTTAAAATTAACATGCCGAAAAATGGCTGTTGGCGGTTTTCGGAAACAATTGTCAGTTAAAATTTTCAAATTATAGTGCATGTAGCTAAACTGTAATTTTCTACAAAATATTCTTAAACAAAATTCACAATATTTTCCGTTGAACTTTTCCACGCCTTCTGCGTAACTGCCTGAACAGAATGGAGACGGAGACGGAGACGGAACTGGAGCCAGAGCTGGAATAGCTATCATAATATTGAATACACACAAATTCAATGTTGCGAACACAACGGAACGTAGCCGCATACGGAGCTGCAGCCGCAGACGGAAGAGTTCACCAACTTTTAACTTTTCACGTACGGCACTTTTGACGTTTTAAATTGTATGAAAAAAAAAAAAAAACATTTTTTTGGGTCGGAAAAAAATTTTGTGGTTATTTGTATCGCGAAAAAAATTATTTATTCAAAGGAAAAGTATTGGAAACAAAAAAATGTGAATTCTGAGCTTATGCACAAGAATATAGTTTTGTTTTTCTTCAAAATACTTTCAAAGCTGTACAGCTGCATTGTGGGCATGTAAAAAAAAACGTATACGACACTTTTTGGTAGCTCTTACAATTCCGTCTGCAGCTCCGGTTTCAGCATTGCATTCTATTCAGGCAGTAAGCCCTAGTACGCTGCTCATGTGTAACAAAATGTTTCTTTAGTCTTCAACACGACAGCAAAATGTTTACAAAAACCACAGCAAAAAAATATCCACCGAAAGTGTCAATAATTGTAAAAAAGAAAAAAAAACGAACAAAAATTACAGACAGTCATGCTGTAAATGAAAGAAACAATAAATACAAACACGAATTACTGCCTGAACAGAATATAATGCTGTAACTGGAACTGGAGACGGAGCTGCAAAAAGTGTCGTACGTCCTATTTTATAAGCGCCCACAATGTAGCTTTTAAAGTATTTTGAAGAAAAGCAAACAAATATTTTTTTGTACAGGCTCAGAATTCACATTTTTTATTTCAAATATTTTTCCTTTCAAATAATAATTTTTTTCGCGACACAAATAACCACAATATTTTTTTCCGACAGTTGTTTTTTTTTCTTCATATTTAATTTGAAACGTCAAAAGTGCTGCACAGCAAAAGTTAAAAGTTCGCGAACCCTTGCGGCTCACACTGCAGCTTTTGTGTATTTAATATTTTGACAGATGTTTCGGCTGCGACTCCAGTTGCAGCTACGTCGTATTGTGTTAAGCCAGTTAAGACTCTCCCAAACCAATGCGAAGCGATTGACGAATAAACTTTCCTTTTTTTAAATTTATTTACATGGTGATTAATGAGAGTGCCTACGCTGCCACTGATGGCGCGATGCGAATATTTGGACTTTCTTCGGTCGTCACAGATTCGCACCGAATGTTGTGCGTTGGTTTGGGAGAGTCTTCAAATTCAAGATTTTCCGCATAAAATTCAAAATCGGGGCTATTGATTCTGTATAAAAAGAAGATGGTTTGAAGTCTTCTGGTTTTTGAGATTTGTTTTCAATCATATGCATACGTGTATCAAGTTGATAATATCGTTTATTTTTTGAAGAAACAGAGTTATTTAAAGGAAAAGTAAAAGTAATGTAACAAAATGACTTTGATTATTATAAAAACTTCATTCAAATTAAGTAATTCTTATTCGTTTAGTTTTTTTTTTAATCACCCAAAACAACAAATAATTGAAGGATATGTTCCCTCACAACATGGGAGTTTTTACTCATATACTTCATTTAAAATTTTAAAAATATTTAACAAATAACTTAAAAAAAATAACGCAGTGAATATAAAACAAAAAAAAAATATGCAAACAATAAGCCATTTTGAATATTCTTAATGAAAATATTCTTCTATCAAATCTGATAGAAAAATCGGTTGAGTTGTTAATATAGGTACAAGTTGAAAGCAAACAATGTTTAATGAAAGGAGAAAGAGAACAATTAATATAGTACTGAGCTTTGTCTTATCAAAATCGTATTTACCGTTTTCTTTTACAATTTTTGTACATATTTCTTTTAATTAAATAAAAAAAAAAAGTCGTTATTTTGACAAAAATAACTGGCAAACTAGATTAAACCGGAAACTGCAAATGAAAATTGAATTATAATTGAATATGTTTTTTGGCAAAACATTTCAAACAAAAAATTTAACATTTTCATTTGAAATGTGCTAACACTTGGCATGTTTAGCATTCCTCCTAAGTTTGTTTACACACAATCGTGCCAATTTCCATTAACATCATTTTTCAAGTTAGACAGACTTAGATTGTTTGTATCAAGAAATTATGTTTATTTAACATTCAATACTTTTGCATTCCAATTCTCTTCACAAGCATAAGCACTTGTATAGTCAAAAATACAAATACATATATCAATTCGTATTAAGCAATTATTTTTCTTTTCTTTAACAAGAAAAATTGCATTAAATTTTAATTCAAAACAAACAAAAAACATAAAAATTGCACATAATTTTACAAAAGATCAAAGTTAAATCTCTTCTCATAAAACCATCCACACATAAGGAAGGAAAAAAAAAGTGAACAAAATTGACGCGATGCATAAGTTAGACAAGGCTCATTAATTGATCAAAAGCAAAAGAAGTGACGAGTGAAGGCAATCACTAATGACTTATGCACTTCTTTTTATGCTCACATCTTAAAGGAACTCAAGCACAGAGGCCAGGCTATTATTACATTAAAGTGAAGAAATGCTCTTTCAGTGGTGTCAGATTATCCAAATGCTTCATTTTGTGTCGTTAAAATATACAATGTTGCACCATAATGGCCTATATTGGATTTTTTCATTTGTTTATTCTTTTGAGAAAAAAATAGGAAAATTAGAAACAGAGTCGGTCTCTCAGTTAACATGATTTAAGTTTTTTCTTAAACTATGGAAGAATTAGTATATTCTAAATTTTTTATTATTAAAACAAAATGAAATTATCTTCTGCAGAGACTATTTGGCTCAGTATTTGGTATTAGAGTTGAAATCCACTAAAAATAACAACAACAAAAATAAACAAAAACATCGGTGGCGTTTGCATCCTTTTTATTAGAATTTTTGTTTTGCGGGTCACTATGGCGTATGTGGAACATTTTTGTTGGCATTTTCGATTGGTTATTGTACAAAGGTGGTTAATTATAAAACATTCAACTATTTCCTCAAGAATCTATAACTAAACTAATTATTATGATTTTAATTGACAGATTGAACGTGAGAAAGCAGATCTCAGCGTACAAGTCATCCAAATGTCTGAGCGTCTGGAAGAGGCTGAAGGTGGTGCTGAACATCAGGTATGATTAAATTTAATCATTAATTTTGTTTATTATTTTTTTTTTTCAATAAATTTTGAAATTATTTTAGTTCGAAGCTAACCGCAAACGTGATACTGAACTTTTAAAACTGCGTAAATTGCTCGATGATGTTCATCTAGAATCCGAAGAAACAACAATGATTCTGAAAAAGAAGCACAACGAAATTATGAATGATTTTCAAGAACAAGTTGAAATTCTAACGAAAGCTAAAGCCAGGTGAGTTTGATTTTAGTTTTAGTTTGAAAAAATGCATTTTAGACTCAAATAATTTTTTTGCTTAACGCTTGCTTTTTCAGCTTCTTATATTCAAAGTGATACAAAAGTATTAGAGACAATTTCTGTAGAGTTATTCCATATTTTCCGCTATTTTTTATTAAGCGAAAACTTTGTGATATTCTTCTCAAGGAAGGCAAAGAAGAAAATCCAAAAGGGCATTTAATTGCATATTTTTTAGATTTGGAAGGTGCTGCATAGAAAAATCCTACCTTTTCTAAATAGCCCAGTATTTAAATGTTGACAAATTGATTCTCTTTGAATAAGTACTTTAAAAAACACGAACTTTTGACTATGTAATGGATGTTAATAACAATGCAAGATTTCGCTTCACGGGATTTACAAATGTATTTAAAAAATGCGAGATTTTATTAGCATTTGCATTCAAGCATTGGCCACACATCTTTTACTTTTGGAAGAATAAGATTTCCTTACAAACTTTTGTGTCTAAAATGCATTACGAAAATCTTGGGGAACATTTAATTTCCAACATATTTGGTCTCAAATAAATTTAGTTTGAGATTAATATTGTTGACTTAAATCACAAAATTTCTGAAAAGGTGAAAATAATCTTTGACAGTATCGCCCTATTTTAAAGTTAAAATAAAATCTACAATTTCTTACTTCATTCATTTAATATTAATACTTCAATATTATTTTGCTTTTAAACTTTGTAAAATTTTGTAAAAAGTCTTAAAAACAATTTTATGTTAAAACTAGCTGACCCGACAGACGTTGTCCTGTCTTAACTATGAATTCGAACTGGAATATATAAGAAAAATAATTAAGTACCTACTTCTAGAGGATTTACATCAGATGAAGAAGAAAATAACCAAATATTACGACCCTTAAAAAAATATATCCAAACGTGTGACACTGATAATTTTTTATATTTCCATTTTTTTTGGGGATAAGAAGAGAGAGAGGTGAAAAAATCCTCTTTATTATTCTTTGTCTGTTTTTAGTTCATATGTATAATATTATATACCCTTTAAAATAAATAATACAAAATAAGTAATAATGGGGTCACTATGGCGTATACGTACTTTTTTTTAGCGTATATTATAGTTAGACTTAAAAATCTGTACATCACAGCTTTACAGTTCATTTTTTATAATTAGAGTTTTTGTTGTTTAAAAAAATTGAAATCGATTGCAAAATGTATCCCTTAACTTCCTTCCTTTTGTCCCTAACTATCCCTTATTACTTCTTTCGGCACATGTAGTTTTTTGTCTTTTAATCACTGAATTTTCCAATGTTTATCTCCGTAGTGTGTTTATACAAATCCAAGAAAGAAATCCCCATCCAATTTGGATGATCTTTAGCCGAGTTATGCGCGTACGAAAAAAAAAAAAAACAAATTATTAAGAAAGTTTGAAATTTCAAGATGTTTTTACTATTTTCTGACTTTGCCGTTTGAATTTTCTACTTTTCGGTCAAATTTTCAAATTTTTGGCCCCGTTGTGTGTTAATCTGGTTCAATACAAATCTAACAAAAAAATCCCCAACCAAATCGGATGATGTTAAGTCGAGTTTTGCGCGTACAAACACCGAAAGGGATTAATTTTATATATATATAGATTTTACTATCTAAATTTATTTATTATCACATTTTATCGATAGTTAGTTAAAACTTCAATTTTCTTTCTAAAGACCTGAGATAAAACATAGTTTGTCTAATTTCTTGTAAACAACTATTCTCATTTTCAAGTTGTATGTAAATTGAATTCCTCATGTAAGGATTGTTATTGAACAAAAAACGTGATTTTTGATTCATCCAAAAAAAAGTTGACTTTCATGTGGTTAAGTTATCTTTTTCAGATTTCGCTTTCGATTAAACCAAAAAAGATCACTTTAGGAGGTGTCTATATTTTTTTTCGATTGATCTTTTAAATCTCGATTTTATGGCAGATTTACACAGATTCTCACACGTACTTGCACACACACCAAATAGATGACATAACTAAACGTCAGTTTGAATAGGTATTCGATTTAGCATAGCAAGAATTTCTTTGTGGTCCGTGTTAATAATAAAATAAAATCAAAATAAAAAATAAAATAAAATAAAATAAAATAGACTAGATTAATTAGTGCAATTAGTGAAGTTTTATTTTATCTTTATTGCGGCAAAACGCGTTTTTACTACCTTCCAATCTCCACACAAAAAACTCACACAGTTAAAAAAGAACCAAACAAACAATCCAGATTCGTTCGATTTTGACCCCCATATCTGAAATGGTTGAATCAAAATCCACATTAATGAACTCTTGTTCAACACGCCTAAAATAGTGATAGTTCATAGCATTTTTATAATTCTAAATGTCAAAGGGACATTTGGAGTTAGTATGATACTCATACTAAAAAAATAAAATAGGCTATTTTAACTTTGGCTATTTTAACATTAGTAAAATGTTAAAAAGATAATTCGATTCTAACTCGTTTGAAATTTGGAAAATCTTATTTTTAACCTCATCATACTTAATCGTGTAAAATTTTGCGCCATTACCTTTGATATATGTACTAAAGTCAATTTTCTGTTATTATTAAAGACATGGGTCTGAGTGTCTTTGATAAAACTGATTCCCACACAAATTCTGATCGCTATACAAATTTTAAGGCAAACTCGTCTTTTCAATAATTTTTTTTTTTTAGTTGAACTGATTAAACAAAAAGTTTGTTCAGTGAAGAAATAATCAAAACAAAACAGAACAGGACAGAAGAGAACAACAACTGATTTTGACATCTCTCACAAATCTCGGTTCTAAGCTGTTCTATGTTGTTCTACCTCAAAATCAAGTACAAAAAATCCTGCTCTAAACTGCTCCAAACAGACTCACTGAACAGCAAAACATAACAGTTTAGAACAGAAAATTTCTCAGTGAACATCAAAAACTTGTTCTTTTCTGTTCTAAACTGTTTCAAACTATTCGGAGCAGCCTCACTGAACAATCCTAAAGACATTATAAACGAAATACATATTATTCATCGCACTCATAGCTCTGTTCTTTTACTTCCCCAAAACTGCCAATTTCTACGAATTTTAGTGCAAAGTTCTGTCAAAGTTCATATAAAAAAACATTAAATGGTACTAAAATTCGTATAAATTGGCAGTTTTGGGAAGTAAAAGAACAGAACCCATGTTTGGTACATATATCGTTGTCGTTCTTTGAAAACTCCCTAAGTCCATTTCTTAAGAAACTGAAGAACCTTTCATAAACACGGCATAGTTAATTAAATACCAAAATTTAACTTTTGTAAAAAGTACCCAACTCTTTTGCTACATTTATTCTAAATATAAAATTTATCAAACTCAAAAATTTTCAAGTTATTGTTAGTAAAATTCCATAACAAATGTCAATGTTACAAAATTTAAAAAAATGGACTTAGGGAGTTTTCCTAGAACGACGACGATATGTACATATTTATTATTAATAAATGCTATAAACTTAGGAAAGCAAAAAATATGAAAAGTCAAATTCCAGGCAGGATTGGTCAGATTATGGGTAGATTATCCCAAACTCAAAGAACCAAAAAATAGATTTTTAGTACCTATCACGAAACCAATTACAAAAAAAAAAAAAAAACAAAACCAGGTTTATATTTTGTATTAATTAAAAAGTGAATGATGAATAATTTTACGAAATGAATGAATCTCACTTGAATTTAATCGTCAAAAAAGATTTCACAAATTTGTGATTAATTTACTCTTGATTTGGAAAATGCATCATTATGTTTTTTTTTAACAGTTACAGGCAATTGTTAATTTTTTTCAATTTCAATTTGAATAATTTTGAGAATAAACAAAATACATATATGTAAATCTATTCAGGTCAAACGTACTTGCGCTCATTTTTTAAGGATATATCTAAATAGTTCAGTATAATCTGTTTTTTTTTTTTTTTTGTTATTATCAAAATAATAAGGGCTTATTTTAAACACCAGAAGGTACCTTTTCTTCAGATAAAGCAAAAAAGTGTTTAATTTATTCCTCTGATAGTTATTAAAAAGCTCAATTGATGATTGAAAAGCAAAAACCGGGTATAATTGCTTAAAAGATTTATATATTCTACTTCGTTTTGTCGGACGATTTGCTACACTTTATGGGCTTAGCATTGGTAGCCCTGTTCCTGGCTTAGAAAAAAACTTTGTTCTTATTTTGCTAATTATATATAATTAGCTTAAAACTATTGTTACATTCCAAAATAAAATAAAGGAAACACAATCTTTTTTATTTAGTAATTTATTTTTAAACGCTTTACTCTAAATTGATATCATTTTTATAATTCCTATTTATTTGATCATTATTGTACTATAAAAGACTAATTTGTCTTACTTGTACTTCCGTACTTACGAATAAACTTAAACTTAAACCTAATTTTTTCTTCAAAGTCTTTTTTTTTTGAAAAATATCTAATTTTATTTCTTCACTCTGTATTTTTGGTTAGAATAGCAATTTTATCGCAATTTTACTCTAATTTAATTTTATTAAAAGACTTGAATAAGTAAAAAATTAAATAAAAAAAAAGTTTGTGCAAGGCAATCTTGCATTAATGAAAAAAAGAGGTTAAAATCTATCAGGCTGGTTGTTCTTTGAAAAGATAGTCTTTAAAATATCATCACTTATCAATCAGCAATCATTTCAGATCTGAATTCAAAGCAAGAAATATAGACACATTTTTTTTCATCAAACTCAACGTAGGTAATAAAAGAATGTTATCGAAAAAGTGGCTTTTGTCGTTTGTTCGTCGAATTAGTCGGTCGGTTTTGCATTTTTAAGTTCACTGTAGTGAACATCGAGCTAGAGCCTAAATTCATTTCAAAATTATTGAAATGCATTTCTATCCTAGACTTCTTTTTAAATTTGTTCGAAGAAGGCAAAAACGATTTCAACTCAATTAAATTTTCCAGCCTATTTGAAAATAATCCTACTCGTTTATTCAAAAAAAAACCCTATTCTTCGGCTACTGCGGTATAATATCTCAAGAAAAAGCCAATTTTGTTTGTACTGACACTTCTTGTAAAATGCTGGTAAATTACCCAATTGGGGTGTAATAATTTCGTTGTAATTTTGTCTGACAAAATGATCATGAGATAATCAGCCTCATTTTCGAAAAATTCACTATGCCAAAAAAAAAGGGTATCCTATCCCTCTGTTCCTTCTGACTAATAGGTACTGTGTAATCCATGTAAAAGACATATAGATCTTTTAAATACAACTTGAATTGCATGGCATTATTTTGAAGGAATATACATATTTAGCGGCCAGGAACCATATTTAACTTACTTTTGCCAAAAATAAAATAAAAATGATCTCATATGACCATAAAAAGCTCTAAATCTAAGGTGCATATTGCACAAATACCTTAGAAAAATAAAACAATGATAAAAGAAATTCCATTTTTCTTTAACAAGCAAAATCAATAATGTTCATAATGTTCCCTGTAAAAAAAAACTCAAAAAATATAACAAAATATTATTATTAATATTTCAATAAATTCCTCGATTATGAGTCACAAATAAAAGAACAAAAAAAATTATATTGAGTTTCCCAAAAAATGAAACACAAACAATAAAAAATTTTAAATCTTAAAATTTGTCATCTTAACTTCTATATGAAATGACAGCAAAACTCAGAAATTTTTAATATGGAACACACAAATTACGAGACACAAAACTATAGGTATATCCCCAGTGCAAACAGACCATCAAACACCTACTCAAAATCTATTTATAAAATTACCATTTATATAAAATGAAAACACATACCTTCAAATTTATAAATAAGTAGATATCTCATAAAAATTGACTGCAAAAGTCATTGAGTCATTGTATTTGTAGGTACCTAATCTACATTGCAACAGAACAATTGAAATATTTTCAGATTATTTTCTGAGTTTTTTATTTTTTAATTTGTATGTCCGTGAAAATTATAAACATAAGAAAAACCAGAATTTCCAGTAATAAGATACTGACCTCCATTGCTGGGCAAACATAAAATTCCTTAAGCCAAAAAATGGGAAACTTATTTCGTAAACTCTCATATTTCCATTTCCGAAAATAAAAGAATTCAAATTAAAAAAAAAATGAAAATGAAAATGAAAATTTCACCAAAATAAATCCCCACCAACAAAAAAAAAAAAATAATAAAAACGATACAAAACAAAAAGAGAGAAAATCCAAATTTCAAGGTGATCAATACTTTTTGACGGCAACGCCAGGCAAGAGATGAGAAATATCTCTTGTTGATGCGTCAGATCTCTTGATCAAACGCACACATTGATAAATACAAAATTAATAAAATAAAAAAAAAACGCTATACTTACGCATCATCACCGTACAACGCAAGTGTCTGCAAATGAGAAAGTCTTTTTCTTAAGTTAGAATTTCAGGTGTGCGAACCTCGTAGACCGATTTAGCAGTTTTCCTTCTCGCATTGTTCCCACTTGTTTTCCACACACATGTTTGTATCGATTTTCTTTCAGAATTTTCCAATCAGCGAGAAAGAGAAAACCCAGATTTGAAATTGTTTATCTGCTCTTTTGCAATTTTTGGCTTTTCATTAATTTTCCAAAAAAGGGGGAAAGATGATAAAACCGAGGAAGAGCAAAGCAAAGCGAAAATGAAGAAAACAGATGACAGGGTATTTTTTTTTTTTTGCTATTCAATTTTGTTCCGAACTAAATTTAGACTGCGCTGCTCGGAAAAAAATTCAGTTCGGTTCTACGATCCAAATATGTCTTTGATTGGAGCACCGTCGATGAGTAAGGGGTTGTCCCGCTTACACTGAGGTGTTTAGATAGAAATTCGATACTTTTTTGTACGTGGTGGACTTTAAGGTGGGGGAAATGGCAGCGTTGCCTTCGTAATATTATTAGGTTTATTTTATTTTATAATGTATATACATATGTATATATTATTATTTTTTTTTTTTCATTTTAATAGTTTTTATGGATGATGAAATGTTTTTTTTTGTATTTGTGGTTTTCTTTTAGTGGGTGAGGATGAGTATTATAGACAGCTCATTGTAGAGTAAAATCAAATTATGTCAGATGGGGTTGAATGAGAAGGGCTATATTTCTTAAAGCTTAGGAATGTTAAAGAATAATTTATTGACTTGACTAATCTTAGTGCATAAATGAAAAATGAAGTCATCTTCAAGATTTCAAGCTTATTGTTGGTGTATAGGTATCTTATATTCCTACTCGAAATTATTTGATTTATTTAACAGCAAGAATGCTCATATCACACGATTTTTCCACGTTATGTTTATAACTAATTCACTAAGTGAAACATTTTGATGGATTTTCTTTCACACATTTTTTTTTGTTGTTTAATGTACATATCTACATATATTTTAAAACTATTTAAAAATTATTCATAGGAGAACATTAGCGCTGTTGCCCCCCTAATAAATATTACTTTCCCACATTTTTTGCTGAGTAATGCACAATATTAATTTTAAAAACTATCTTCGATGTTAAAATTTTTCTTTAAACATGTCGTTCGTCATTGCAAACAAAACGTTTCAATACTTTGTTCAAAATTAACAAAGATTACAAATTTTTGATTTCTGTACTAACTAGGTACATACTATTATATACACTGGGGTGTCCGTTATTTCCCAAACCAATTTTTTTGATCAGGCACCCCCTAAATCAAAAGTTTATGCCCTACAAAAAAATTATTTAACAAATTCTGTCATCAACCTGTGCCTTTATGACTGTAAGAGGCAGAAGAAATAATTTTGAAAATATAATAAATATAATAAAAATTATAATATAAAAAAAATCATATAATAAAAATTAAATAATACAAATTAAGAATATCTGCAGTGCGAGAAAAAAAAATGCGTAAAAATTTGTAAGGCTTTAGAGGCACGAGTTAATGAGCTCGGCCAATTTTTTTTTTGTTGGTCCATAAATATACTGTAGGGCATAAAATTTTAATACAGGGGGTGTCTGTCGTCTGATCCAAATAAAAATAAGTTCGGGAAATAACAATGACTATAATATGCATGCACCAGCTGTTAAAATTTACTTCTTCAGTCAAAATAATGAAACGGAGTTTTTTTCGTAAACACTGTAGGGTTGCAAGGGTTGTTTGGATCAAAATTCCTTTGTCAAAATTCTGCTTAAAAATTCTGTTTTTCAAAATTTTCCTTTCAAAATTCTGTTTATCAAAATTTTGCTGTTCAATATTCTGCTTTTCAATATTCTTTTTAACAAAATTCTGCGAGTAATAACAAAAAAGATTTGAAAAATTTAAAACATTTAAAATTTTTTTTTTATTGTTTGCAGAATTTTGTAAAACAGTGTATTACAATTTTAAAAATTATATTATGTATAAGTTGATAGAAATCATGTTATTTTTTATTTTTTTGCTATCGTCGCTTAAAAGTGCTGGTTGCTCGGAGTCATGTAATAAAGTTTTTTAGATCTCTATAAGCAGAAAAATATTAAAATATTGCTTAAAATATTTTTATTAAGAAACAGAAATATTTTGATTAAAATCGTAGGAGTCGTTTAACGGGGTTTAACAAATCGCTTTGGAATAAAGTACCGTTAGTTTTAGGTATAACAAAATTTTGTTTTTTTAATCTGGTCTTTGGCTTAATTTAATAAAAATCAAATCAATAAAGTTTCAGCTATGATTTTCTAGCTGTTTTTAAGAATTAAGTGTTACGTAATTCCCATCCGAGTACAAGGTTCAGGTTTCAGATCAATTTGATGTTTAATTTTTGAGTTTAAGCAATTTTTTTTTTTTAAATTTGGTATTGAGCGCTATTTATGTTTAAACTTGGAAACTTTGTATTTAGTGCGCTTCTCATTTAACAGTCAATATATAATATTTAATTGTTTAAGTAAAATCTGAATTAAATGGTTATATTTGAATTTTTTAGAGCTTAAACGAACAGCTTATTTATATATAATATTTAGATTTATCCAAAAATTGCAAAAAATTTGTTTAATTTTAGTGTCTTTATTTGAAATTCAGAAATTTATAAAATATATACTTTGTTAAACAAATTTTAATTTATTTAATTGCAAACAAATAAATCTGCTGGTTTATTTGCAAATTTTCACACGCTGGCTGACTCTACTCAAAAATAGGTACAAAAAATGTTGTCCTAAGCTGAGCTGGGTAAATTCGGATGGAAAATAAAGTGTACAATGTAGAACACAAGAAACACATAATCTTGTACTTTTCTGATAATTGTTATTCTTTCCTCTGCAGTTTATGTTTATAAAACATTATAAGACATGTTTACTGATATGAGAAACTTAAATATTTAAGTACTACTTAGGGCCATTTGCTGAAACGAAACTTAAATATTTATGTTCAACATAAGAGCTTATGTGACAGTTTACGCTGAGGAAAAAGTAGATCATAAGCGCTTAAGTTGAACATAAATATTTAAGTTTCGTTTCAGCAAATGGGCCTTAAGCGCTTATGATATGTGCTAGTTTTGCTCTGCGTAGACATTCACCTAAGCACTGCTTCAATTTCTTAACAGCATTTTTATTCGCATGTAACAGTGCTGGGAACAGTTTACCTATCTGTTTATTTTTCACAAATTTAACCCATGTCACTCATGGTTCGAAATTTAGTCCTTAACTTTTTTTTTAATTTTGTCACAAAGTTTCCAATTATTATGGAAAACTGCTCAATTTATTATTATTTTAACGAATTAGGTAAAATAATTGTACCTGAGTAGTGTTCTGTTAAGCATAGGAGATTTGTATGCCAAATAAAACTTCTGTATCATCTTTATATGTTCTTTCGATGTTACAAAATTTTATTCTTGAAAAGCGAAACTTTCACCAGGTCAATCAGTGCTAAAACCAAAATCAAACTATAATTTAAAGCTTATCCGTCTGTCAATTCGATATATTAGTATACGGATAAACAGGGAGGAAAATAAGGTTAAAGTGTAACTAAATTCAAGGTATATGTGACCAATATACATATGTATGTATGTATATTATATACAAACTAGCGCTCTGTATATTTTGCTTCTTGCTTGCAAATGCTTCGCAAAATCCAAAAGCTTTGACAAATAAAGGTTTTTTTTTTTTAATAAAAACAAAAAATTAATAATTTTTATATATTATTTTATTTGTAATAGGGCCGAAAAAGAGAAGGCCAAATTCCAAGCTGAGGTCTATGAATTGCTCAGCCAAATCGAAGTCTCAAACAAAGAGAAAATCTATGCCAGTAAACACATTGAAAAGCTAGAAATCACCATTTCCGAACTGAATGTGAAAATTGAAGAAATCAATCGCACAGTTATCGATATCACGTCTCACAAGACCCGTCTCCATCAGGAGAATATCGAATTGATCAAGGACGTCCAAGATCTCAAATCACAAGTCGACACAATCTCATATTCCAAGAGCCAGGTCATCTCGCAATTGGAAGATGCTCGTCGCCGTTTGGAAGATGAAGATCGTCGTCGCTCTAGCCTCGAGTCATCTCTTCATCAAGTTGAAATCGAACTGGATTCAGTTCGATTGCAACTCGAAGAAGAATCCGAAGCCCGTATCGACTTGGAACGTCAGTTGGTCAAGGCAAATGGTGATGCAGCTCAATGGCAATCGAAATACCAAACCGAACTCGCTAGCCATCAGGAAGAAGTTGAAGAGCTGCGTCGCAAGTATACCGTGCGCATCACTGAGCTAGAAGAACACATCGAATCGTTGATCGTTAAGGTTAACAATTTGGAGAAACAAAAGACTCGCTTCCAGAGCGAGATTGAAGTTTTGATTATTGATTTGGAGAAATCCAACAACTCTTGCCGGGAATTGCAAAAGACTGTTGTATCATTGGAGAAGGTCAATGTTGATTTGAAGTCTCGCTTGGAAGAGACCATCCAAATGTACGAGATCTCACAACGCGACTTGAGGAACAAGCAAAATGACTTGTCAAAGACCATCCATGAATTGGAGAAGACTCGTGATGCTAACGGTCAGCTTGCTCGTGAAAACAAGAAATTGGGAGGTTAGTTTGGCATCAGATGGGTTTGTATAAACATCAAGCATCAAGAATGTATCTTAAAATAATTTCGGTTACTTTGAGATAAATTAGCTTGATCTAGGCTTAAGAATCGCTCATTCCGAATACCCCATCAAAGATTGTCAAAAACTTGATAGCTCTAGAACAAGTAAGATGGCAATACATTATTTATTATATTTTGTGTTTCCATCTCGCTAGTTCTTTTGTTTAACGAGTATTTTGGCTTTGCTTGATACTCATCAACTCATTTAGGCTTTATCTTGTTCTTGAATCTTGAATGGTTTAATGAAATCTGATTCATAGATGACCTCCATGAATCCCGTGCCACCATCTCTGAAATCACTCGCCGCTTGCACGATTTGGAATTGGAACTTCGTCGTCTTGAGAACGAACGCGATGAATTGACTGCTGCTTACAAGGAAGCTGAATCTGTAAGTTATTTTTTTTCTGGTAAATGTAAAATGATTAGATACTTATTTGGTGATGTTAATATTTCAGGGTCGCAAGGCTGAGGAACAACGTGCTCAACGCTTGGCTTCTGACTTCGGTCAGTTCCGTCACGATGCTGAACGCCGTATGCATGAAAAGGACGAAGAAATTGAGGCCATCCGGTAAGTTACCTTTGTTTTTTTATTTTTAAACTTGAGTTGGATAGTTTTCGAGCGGTGGAATGATTAGACTTTTACACGAAGAAAAAAAATAGTTTAGTTATTATTTGTTTGTTTTATAACAGTATTTAACTTAAAACATTATAAACAAATTTATCAAAAAACAATACCAATTCATTAATTTAAAGAAAACCATATTCATCCCAGAAAAAATCCACACAGTTGATGGTATTCATAAAACTCAAGTACTTACTCAAAGAAGAAGGATATAATACTTAAAAAAAAAATTAGTATAAGATTAAATACAAATTTTTAATAGGTAATCATTAGAAGACTTGCACACAAATAATAAAAATTCTAGTAAATGCTTTAAATTTATATAAAATAGTAAGTAAATACTTACTTTTTTTATTCTTAATGTGTTTTTACGGTGGAATTTCAATAAATTTTCATATCTTCTTCATGAAACACCAGTTATTATATACGAAAAAAAATACTTTTTTAAAAAATGAAGATATCAATAAAGAAATAAAATTGTCTGAGCAAAACCTTATAGCAAATGCTTACAAAACTGTCTAGAATCAACATCAAAACGACTTTTATTTTTATTTTCAAACCTTCTCTTACATAATAATTTGTTTGCCTCGCCAGTCCGCTTGTTCTCTAGCTACCTGAAGTGGGCCTCCTGTATTTCCAGTAGTTGCCCTTCTCCCTTGGCATTATGATTAATGCTTTTAATTGTCAAGTCGGCGGTTTACAGTACAATAAGGAAAATGGCCTTTTCTCTTTCACAGGGACAATTTAGAGAGTGATAAATTTTCCAGTAGTAAGTTTCCCTTCTAAGCCGTCCAGATTTGGCAGAAAATTGTAGGTCCCCTCTCTAGGCCTTAGTTTTCTAGAAATTTCTTGGTTCCAAGTTCATTTATTTTAGATATATTTTCTACTGATGGTTTACGCAGGCGAAGATGAAGTGTCGGGGCAAGTTTTGTTTTCCCTCAAGCTTGACATTGAATACTTTATAGACGACAGAGCATATATGATATTCATGTATTTCGTTTGACAGCTGATTGTTTTTGCCAATCGCAGGTAAAAATTTTCTCAGGGAAACAAGACACACAAACTAGAAATCAGAATATCTGTTTCCGGACGATACAAAAAATGCAGGATATGATCAATGTTCTGTTTGCCAATCCTGCTCGTTGGCAGCAGCTCTCATCACAATCCATTCAATGCAGAGAACTGACGAACGGCCTTTTTTTTGTTGATGCCACGACACAGTTTGGCTTTAATTGTCTCAGTGTATTTGAAGTCAAATAAGAGTTATTAGAATGCGGTTGTAAGAATCACAGCAACATTCTGATGCAACATTTCTAATAGCTTGTTGGCATTGTTGCCTGTAGACATAAGTCTCCAAAAGAGATATCAACGAATAAAGAAACATAAATTCAATATCTAGAAATTAAAAAGGAACACAAACTTTTTTCACAGCTCAAGCGAGCTCAAAAAGAAAAACGTCTTAGAATATTTAAAAGCTGGCGTAAGCTAAACGTCGCATAAGATGTACAGATTCAGGGCCCAATCTCACAATGCATGATCATCGGAATAAGTGTGGCACTTAAGTTTTCCATATTCGGACTTTATGTTCAGTTTCATATTCTGAGAAAGTGGATACTAAAGTGACCAACATAGTAGATTTAATTATCATTCATTCAGGTAAGTATGCACTTAAATATTGAGCATTTTTTCTCCCATATATTCGACTGTAACACTTGGCCTTACTCTATAAGAAGATGCCAAACCTTCTCTACTTGGTGATAGTAAGCTATTTTCTCGTAACAAATGGACACGAATCAAAACTTCAAAAATAACAATGTACCAGTGGCGTGGCGTGGATGATTTCAAATGGTAATTCGAAGAAAAATTAGTGATTCGAAAACGTAGGCAACTAAATTTGGAATGTCTGCAGATCTGCACAAAATTCACTTTATAACCCGAAGAAATGCGTGTTATTTTTTGGCATAAAAAGTGTGTTTTGAGCAGACAGGTGTCACGCTCTGTTCAAAACATGCTTTCTTTTGCAAAAAAGTAACACGCATTTTTTCGGGTTACTTAGTGAATTTTGTATGTGAATGAATGATAACGGGGGAAAAGGAAAAAAAAAACTATTTTTGCTCTACTATGGCTTTGTCTCTTTTGGGGTCGGTTTGTTGAGTTGGGAATAGATTGTTGCTCCTTAATTTGATAAACTTTGCTAAAAGGAAGTATTTCAAAAGGTAACTCGATAGGAATCGTCTTATATGGACGCCACGCCACTGCAATGTACACAAATAAAGTATTTTGGAGGGTGGAACGTATACTATAGAATGTTTGGCATCTTTATATATTTAATTCACTTACGCATAAAGCAGTTGATGAACATTTTCTTAACTTCTGGAAGCAAAAAGTCAACGAAAACTTGACGAAAAGAAACAACTCACAATAAGGAGTGCATAATATTAATTCTTTATATTCGCTTCATTTTAAACCCCCACCCCCCCCCCCCCCCCCGAAATTTTTTTAGAAATTATTTTTTTTATTAATAGCTTTTTATTACAATTTTTTCCAAAATTTCTGCACTAACAGCCCGATTCTCCCCGCCATCACTGATACCTCACAAGTCATAAGAGGTGGTGAAACTTGTGAGAGTCATAAAAACAATCGAAATTGTGATCTGCTTCAGAGCAGGTCACAACTCACAAATTACATGTGTTGTGTGCTGAGGGGCTCCGAAACTTCATCAAAGGCGAACTGCTTTTTAAGATCTGTTACAGCTAGTGATTTTTTGATAAGTTTTTGCAGCTTAAGTGTTTTATTTACATACACATTGCCGCTTTGCAAGATCTTACAGTCCCCTTCATGCGACTTGGTATCTGCTCTGGAACATATTGAATTGATATCAAACAGATTCCAAAAAATTCGAGAGGATATTATTTTGGAATTCAATATAATTTTCCAGACAGCAGAAGAATTATCAAGTATTGCAGAAGAAAAAATAAAAATTCCTCGAGTTGTGGGAAGACAACAGAACAGGTCCAACATACGTACGACAGATCCAGAGACCTATTTTAGGATAACAATTTTGATTCCTCTCTTAGATGACTTTATTAGTCAACTTAAAATGAGATTCGAGAATCATAAGTCGACACTTTCTTCTTTGTATCTCAAGCTATCCTAAAATGTTTGGTAGGTAGGCAATTTGAGGAGAAGTTGATTACGTTTGCAGCTAACTTTTGGTTTGCTGGGTGTTGCGTCGTTTGTTGTTGGTTTTTTGTTATTCGCAAAAGTATAAAATATCATAACAATTCCTTAAAATTCATATAAGTGTAATTTGGAATGAAATTAACCAAATATTCGCTTAAAAATTAAAACTTTAATTTTCCTTTTGTCAGCTGTTTAAAATTTAAAATGAATGAAATTTGAACGAGTTATAGATCCTATTATGGTTACTCAAAAAGAATTTAATGTAGTCCCTCAACGTAACTAGGTATACGACAAGTAGAATTTTTGTGGGATTTTCGTTATCAGTTTATTTAAGCCGAATACTTTTGTTTCCATAAAAATAATATCTCTTGATTTCTTTTGGCTTGTAAGGACACCGTACTTTCTTAAACTTAGAAGGACTAAGTATAGATCACGTAAGATCAAAACAATCGATCAATTGAACGATCATAATTTCAACAATATAGCTGTTTCTACAGGGAAATATAGACAGAATATTGTCAAAACATTTTTATTTGCATTTTTATTGCTAATATCTTTCTAAGGGATTTCTATGAATGGGGTATTCAATAAAGGGTAGAAACTGACACCAAACTTACAAAATCCAGTGGTTGAAAAGACATGTGATTGTTAATAGAGCGAGACTGAGATAATGTATTAAAGTTGCCATCCACGTAATTCAGTCCTAGGTCTTTTTTTTTGTACCAACAGATATCTTGTTAACACCCCCCCCCCCCCCCCCCTGCAAACTTAAAATCCTGCGTAAGCCCGTGGTAATACACACTACTAACGCGAGACGGTCTGTTAATTTCTTGTTACTTTTGTTTGCATTCCTGAAATCAGTCGAAAAAAAAAAACTTACATTCTAGTACTTTTTCCCTTGTAAGGCAACTTTTTGAAATTCATTTAATCCATGCTAGTAGCTAAATCATTACAATTTTATTGTAAAGTAAGAATTAATTAAACCTTGAAATAGCTGATTTTTTTATTTTTAATAATATAACACCAACAAATATTGTGCAACTCAAAAACAATTACGAATTAAATTTCAACGTAATCAATCTTCGACAACAACTTCCTCTCTTCTATTATAGTTCTTATTTCCGAAAAAAAAAAAAAAAATAGCTATGTAAAATACCATTAATCTAAGAATAGTTTTTGAAATCAATAAATAGCTTCGATGTCATTGTTCTGTTTTTTTTTTTTTTTTTTTTAACTTTTTTTCTGTTCGTTTACACTAACCCTCAGGGTATTTGACAGAATTTATTAAACACCTCTGATTCATTCTACATTCGAACATCGATCGGATATGGTGTCGCCTAAGAAGGACTCCATTTTGAATAAAGCCCCAGTGTGGAAGGAAATTTAAGTTTTATACCTGAAGAAAAAATCACCAAAATAATGCCAAATGTACCTGACGATTCTTTACTTCTCTACCAGAACAAAAAAAGCTGATTTCTTTCTTGCTGTTTTTGTCTAATTATGCACGACATTCTTCACAATACCCCCAGACTGACAATGATCTGATTTTAAATTGATGTTGTAAAGGTTTTTTGTTTTCTGTCTTCAAATGGCATTTGAAGGTCATTATTAACAACAATTGTCTCATTTACTCAATTACTATTTAATATCTTCTATTTCATTTGTTACTTTTTTTTTTTTACTAAATTCGATTAAACAACAAAAGACTATAGAATTGCTGTCGACATATTTTTCATCAGGGAAGCAATTTCTTAAATCGAATTCAATGCAAAATTTTTCGGTCATTCTTATATTGAAGTGACCCATTTAAATCAGTTCGAACTAATTTGCTGATAGCATTGCACACGAAAAAGTGCAATAAACGATTTCATTTTTAACCAAGAAAAAAAAAAACAAATACAAAGTATTTTTTATAAGTTTGTCTTTGGCGAAAGAAGTCCTATAGGAATGTAAGTAAAAGAAACCAATTGATTTTCAAAAATATTGATTTCTATCAAATTTTAGCGAAGAAATCAATTTTTTACAAGGAACCCCTCGCAATCTACGTGAGATTATAAATACCTGATAAGCGCAGAAGGTATGTGTTCTGCCACATAAAATACAAAAAAAAACAACGCAACAGCAAAGTATTGAACTTATTTCCTCTTCTTTATTTAGTATTTCTAGCAACATCACAGCATCAAAAAGTACTGTTACTTGCTGCATGCCCTGAGAAGCAAAAGGCCTTTGATCGACAACCAAAAAGCAAATTCTCAGTTAGGACAAGATTTTTAAATTAAAAAACAAAACTACCAAAACCACTTGTAAAACATAAGAAAGAAAAAAATAAACACCAACAACAATCATTCACTCTCACAAACACACATAAGTAAAACACAAAAAAAGGAGGAACTTTATTTATATCCACCACTGTCCACCACACTAAAAAAAAAAAAAAAACAAATACCTTTGTTTCAATGGCACTAATGCAAGTGAGCAGGCCGAATAGAGTGCGCCATATGCTAATGGGCACCTATGAGGATAATTATGGATTTAGCATGAACTATTATCAACCAATGATAGATTATTTAGATGCCAAGCAAACGGGGGGCCGACAGCTAGACTTGCCGCATTTACCGTGGTCAAATGAACGTGGCTTGAAAAAGTACCGTCCCAGCAATTCAGTACACCGTTATACCTCCTCAGAGGTTATCCGTTTATCGCGTGCAGCTGCCGATCGAGCTAATCAAGTACTCCTACAGTCTCGGCACTCGATCCGAACACCGTTCAGTGTTAAAAAGCTAGCGGACGCATCGCGTGTTACCAAACATATTGTCGAGGATAGTATTATCGAACGTTCACAACGTCGCCGATTAGAACGTCAGGCCGAACTTGAGGATATAATACGACGCGATACTAGTCGCTTGTTGCAAAGGTTGCGTGCGATGGAGGATATTCGCGATGTCGAAATTTCGGCCGATTTGAAACGGGCCATTCGGGGCAAATCGGCCAGCGCCATTACGGCCGCTCTCTTGGCCGATTCCGAAAAGAATATGAAAACTGCCAGAAGGCAGGAGGAGGATTTTATGGCTCAGGCCATAACAAATTCGTGTCGTGGTAAAAGCGAAAATCGTCTTCTCCATGCAACTCACATTGAGTTCACGGACGATCGGATGATTGACAATTTGGATTACAAAGTGTCATCGTCGCTGTGCAATATGAAGCGGCAATTGTCGACATTGAATCAGAAGACCGTCGAAATGTATTCGGATTCAAGGTGTGAGCCAGGTCATAAGTGTTTTATATGTCGCAGGGTTATGATTAAGCATCCGCGATTGAGGAATTATAGGTTGTATATCTAGGGAGGTTTTTAATGCGCGGACAGACGGTTATGTGGTGGTGGACTTTTTTCTTATAGGTAGGGCACATGCAATTTTCATCTTTCAAGACACATTTAATGTTTTTTTTTACTTTTATAATCTCAAGGATTATAATTGATAAATTTTGTAAAGAAAATCAAAAGTGAATGTATTATCGAGAACAAATAAAATTTTGAGAAAAAAAAAAGTTACGAAATCTTTAAAAGATTGCTAATTTATTTTTAGTTTAGTTTTTTTTTTTTTTTTTTTTAATTCTCTTCTTCCTTCACTTGAGAAGATTAATGCATCAGATATACCCAGAGAGCCAGCAGTTGATGATGAATTGAAGTCAATTGGCAAAACAAAGACAAAAGCTCAAAAGGAATCCCAACAACAATTTTAACAAATAGAAAAATAAAAAAAATAAAAACAAAAGCATAAGTTCAATTGGCCTAGATGCGTGGGTAAATACTAGTTCAAGTATCTTTTGCAAAGAAATGTTTCAAGAATAGCCAATAAGACTAGGTATATAGAGGTTTTAGCTCTCTCACACTGATATCGAATTTCAAAATGACGATTGATTTTTGGTCTTTTTTGTTCGGGGGGACCATTTGAAAAATCAAACACAAACGACTCGAGGTGCTGTCAATCAATTTGAAATTTGGCAAGTTACCTAATAACTTATAGAATGTCCAGTATATTAGATAAATTGGAAGCAGATGGATTTTTTTTGGTAAACATTTATGAAAACTATGCGGAAATAATATATTTGTTTTCTTTGAACAACGGAAAACATGAATGTTTATAAATTTTTTATAAAGGCAGATGAAGTGTTATGTCATAATGCTTTGAGATGAACATTTTACAAAATTGTAGGTAATGAAGTCTTGAACATTTTTCAAAATACAAACGTATAAATATTTGGTTTAATACGAAACTGTTTTGATTTTTGTTGCAATTTAAATTTGTAAAAGTAATATTGATTTTACATATCTTATAAATAGCAGAAATGTCGTAGGCACACTTAAGCAGGGGAAGTATAGACAACTACAAAGTGACAATAATGTTATTCTAGGTATTGTCTGCAATTGACAAAATTATTTTCTGATAACTCACGGATTTCTGTGACCAATTTAACTGAGAAAGAGGACCAATACATACAATTAAGAAAGATCTCGCTTTAACAAGTTGATATATTTTGTGAAAACTAAATAAGCTGGCCGAAAAATTTACTTCGGAAACTGAATCAGAATTCTGAAACAATGAAAATATTTGAAATATCAGAGAACTGAATTGACCAAAGATTTAACAATTTCATATTATATTTATGCAAAAATATGCAAACTCACTTTGCTCGAAAGCAGGTAGGTATATGGTACAAAATCGATTTTCACTGACAAATTCGTTCACGTCGACTATATCATCCAACATTACTGTGTACCCTATTGAACGTAAAATTGTTCATTATTTTAGCGTGATACTGTCACTTGCGCGGAATTGACAAAGTATTTCTGGACAGCGGAAAAAGTCCTAGTTTTATACGAGCTGTTGCACCAAATTTCTTTTTTAACACGCTTAATTTTATAATAAATATAGATTGGAATGTTTTTAAAAGTGGTGATGAAGTATCATAATTATAAACATAAAGAAACCTGGCCTAAAATGACAAAACCTAATAAAAAAATTTCATATAGTTTTTTTTTTTTTTTTTTTCAAAAGCGAAAACTGATTTTTTTTTTTTTTTAAACATCTTTACAAGAAAATTCCACATCCGAAAATTACTTGGGTTAATGACACACGAATTGAAAAGCCTCTTAAATGCGAATTGAATTTGGAAAACAAATAAACTCAAAACGTAAAAAACAATTTAAAACAAAAAATTTTGAAAAAAAAAAATTAAATAAGAATATTTATTAAAAAAGTCTTAAAATTAAAATTTAATAAACACATATATTTTTAATTTATTGCACCTCACTTACCCATGAAATAAAATGCGTGCTATTTTGCCCAACAACACTTCTTTGTGTCTAGTCTACTGTCTAGTTACTTTTTAAGAAACCATAAATTTTCCAATAGCAAAATATGAGTGAGATTTAGCAAAGCATTTTTTGGAATAAAATTTTGGTTTTATTCTTGCAAATATATAATTTAGGCCCATTTGCTGAAACGAGACTTAAGTATTTAAGTTCAACATAAGAGCTTATGTGACAGTTTACGCTGAGGAAAAAGTAGAACATAAGCATTTAAGTTGAACATAAATATTTAAGTTTCGTTTCAGCAAATGGCCCTTTATGGAATGAGAATTTTTTAAGTTCTATTAAGTTGTCTGAAATAGTTTTAAAGCTGATGGCCATCGCAGTTTATACCAGTTCGAGTAAAAATGAATTTTGTATTATTTTATTTTTTTTTAACTTTGCTCTCCACGGCTTTTGTTTTAAATCATAATTAGTAGACTTAAAAATTTGAATACGGGTCCACTAAGGATAATGTAAATTTCGTTGAGATTTTGGGAGTGTTTCATTCCTATCGAAGATGGAAATTTTGGAGTAGAAGGAATGAAACAAATTTCCATATTCAATAACAGTAAAATACTCTCAAAAAAAAAGTGTTTTCGTTATCTACTGCTCAATTCAGTCAGTTAAAATGAATGCGTATTGCAACAATACTAAACAACTTATAATATTACTTTTTCCATTCAATAGTGTAACATTGAATGCTATGAAACAATATCTGTAACTATGCAAAAGAGTTTATAATCAAATTTGTTCCACATCAATTTGTTTACAATTTTAAACATGTTGTAATTCCATGAAAAAAAACAGCATACTTATTGATTTGTTCCATTCCTATTGAATGATACTGAAAATTTGGAGTAAATGGAATGAAGAAAATGTCTATACTTTATATTTATAGGAACGGAACATTCCCAAAATCAAATTGCTCATGTCGTTTTCGGTTGGTTTTTGGAAGTGTTCCATTCCTATTCGATATGTCAAATTTGGAGTAGAAAGAGTGAACAAAATGTTTTCTTATTCGAAAGGAATGGAACACTCAAAAATTTTGTGTGTACTAAAATTGTTTATTTTTCAAATTAAAATAAAATATAATATGCTAGGTAGCTAGGTATAATAAAAACCCAATGTTGTTAAAAATAATTACAGTACAGACGGTAGTTTTCGAGAAAAAAAGGTCATCTAAAATGAAAGATCCAACAGATTAAAAAAAAAAAAAGACTGAGGGATATCTAATGGGTGCGTCCCACATTATCCACAAGAAAAATGTTGACCTTTTCGCAGGTTAACTTTAATGTAATAACTACATACATATTTACCCACATATACTTAGGTTTTTAATTCCATAAAATTTAATATAACATTTATTATATTATTTATTTTTATTTATAAAAAGTAAAAATAACTAAATAAGTAATTATATTTGAGCATAATGAAAAAAATCTGTGCCGGGCCACCTTAAATTGGAATTTTTCGACAGATGATTTTGGTCTAAAAAATCGTTATCTTAATTTTCTGAATGGAAATGCACAGCATATGCCTTAGATTATTCCCAAATATCAACACTGAAAAAAAAAACACATTAAAAGAAGATGATATTATTTTCTTCTTGCTCATTAAGGAAACTTCATGAAATTATTTATTTTTTTTTTTATAATTTTAATTGCAATAGTTGTGTTAAATGAAGCATGCAACACGTCAAATGTTTAATTTTAGAACTCACCATTCAACACTATAAAAAAATATACCTAAATTAAACAACAAGTTCTAAAAATTTATTAGGGCGCTTAAGTACTCGTGTATATGTAGGTACATAAGCAGATAAGCACTTTTAAAAATAGATTTTGTTCATATTAATTGCTTTTTATATCTTGAGAACATTCACACCTTTTCGTAAGGTACACGTATGCAATTTATTTTTTAAAAACAGCATAAATATTTTATTTTTTTTTTATTTTTTGTAGTGTCCTCCGAATAATATATAAAGCTTTAAGAACCAACGTGTCAACAATAGGTACTCAACAAATTTTGTATCTCATTTTATGATAAGTAATGCACACTTGTGAATTATTTGGTCATTATAAAAATTATATACATAAATACATGAACAATCTCTCAAATTTTCACCGTCGAAAATTGAACAAACGAAACGAACTCATTTTCGTTTTTGTTTTCGCTATTGAAAAAGAATCTCGATTTTAATAAGATTAAAGGAACCTCGGGAGATCTCAGAGATATTTTTAAACTAATAATATTTGACCAATAGATTGGGTCAAATAGAATCAATTTATATCTTTTTTTAATACATCAGAAAAGTTGGTTGCTTGGGAACATTAAAAAATACTCTTTAAATTTGAGCCCTTCCTATAAAAAATAGAAGGTCCCTCATCGCTAATTTTAGTTTGGAAATTTTGTATGGACATGAAGTGGCTTTAACTTTGAAATGTTTGCAGTCTTTACTGATGCCTGAACAGAATAGAATGCTGCAACTGGAGCTGCAAAAGATGTTAAAAATATCGTGCGTTCCATTTTTTTGAGCGCCCACAATTCAGCTGATACAGCTTTGAAAGTATTTTGAAGAAAAACAAAACAATTTTCTTGTGTACAAGCTCAGAGTTCACATTTTTTATTTCAAATATTTTTCCTTTTAATTAATAATTTTTTTCGCGACACGAATAACCACAATATTTTTTTCCGACGCAAAAACTTGTTTTTTTTTCATACAATTTATTTGAAACGTCAAAATTGCTGCACGTGAAAAGTTAAAAGTTGGCGAACTCTTCCGTCTGCGGCTGCAGTTCTGTATGCAGCTACGTTCCGTTGTGTTCGCAGTATTGTATTCAATATTTTGACAGCTATTCCAGCTGCGGCTCCAGTCGCAGCTCCGGCTTCATTCTGTTCAGGCAATTAATCGTAAGACTTGGGATTAGCTTCTGTATAGCCAGAAATTATATGTAGTTATTCAGAAAATGAAAAATAAAATTTGAGCATTTCACAAATAACTAGCCCGCCTCGGTTCATCAATCGAAATAGAAAAAAAAACAATAAATTTAACTGCTATTTTTGACTTAAGAACTTATCACCTGACTCCAGAGAATTTAACTTATTCTAAGAACTGGTTTTTAAATTTTAAATACTTTGATCATATGAGCTAAAATACAATAAAATACATAAACTAAATGGTTTTAATATCCCTGGCACAATTTCAAAAAGTTGAATCTTGAAAAAAAAAAAACAATGGCAAAACGCAAACTATGTAATTGAATTTCTTGTTTATTTATAAAAACACATCGAAAGCATTTGGCACTTAAGGCTAAAAGTTTTCAATTTAAATTTAGTTAGTTTAAGTTTATTTTTATCTAGAACATACCTGGGTATGTCAAATGACATTTTGTTGCAAGCGAACAAACAAACAACAGCAAAAAAAAACATCCAAATGTACTCTTAGTTAGAATGTTTAAAATTAGCACTGAATTGGCCCAAATATCGGAATTCTTAAATCACTGAATCAGAAAACCAAAAAAATATACATCGAAGATGAAAATATGTTATTGCAAATCGTTCAATAAGAAGAAATTTATATAGGAAAATGATAATAAGTTGGTTATTATATATATATGTTTATACTACATACATATTAAATTTTCTAAAAAAAAAAAAAATCTGTCAAAAATTCTGATAGATTAGGTATGCAAATATTTTTTTTATATATATGCATTTTTTTTATCATTATGCAATGTTAATGATTCATGTCGTTTAAAGGAAAGTGTTGTTCGTATATAAGAAGTGCCAGACTATTCGAAACAAATGTTGGAATATTTTAATTGGGATATCTAGAATTTTGATATCCTTGACCTTGGCATTGAATTTATAATCCACTCAAACAAATAGATAAAATTAAAATAAATAAATCACAATTTTTGGTTTGAACGCTGTTGCAAAGTTATAGGCATTTTTGTTAAGAAAAGTTTTATTTTTTTGGAATGCTACTTGTTTCTTTTAACATACTTCCTATTTTTCATTTTATAGAAAAAAATTAAAAAAGTATAAAACCTTAAGGCTACCGATTTAGTGTCTAGTTTCATATTTTCAATCGACTAAAATTACACGATACTGATTTTATTATTGGGCCCGATCGAGGTAACCGTCGGAGCGGAATTCTCTTCGATTTCCTACGAATCGGAGACATTTTGCTGGTCGCAGAACTACCTCGAAGCAAAATGTCTCCGATTCGTAGGAAATCGGAGAGAATTCCGCTCCGACGGTTACCTCGATAAGGACGATTAACTTTTTGTTTAGTATCGGTGCCTAAAGTGAGGAAATTATGAGGTTTAAGTCTTACATCTATCTATACATTAATCCTAAATTAAACATTCCCGATGCTGTGTTAAAAGGCATTAACACCAAAGATAATAATAAAAATAAAACTGTCGGTTAATTTTTTTTTAAGTGTTACCATGTTACCAATTATTCTTTACTACGTCATCATGTACAGAATGAAATTAAGCCGAAATCGATTGCATTATTTGTCTTCAAGATATCGAGAAACAATCCATTTTACAACTTTTTTTTTAAATTGCTGTAAATAAGAACACCGCTAATTGATTTTTTCTGAAAACCTTTTCTGCACCGTTGAAGTTTTGAATGAAACAACAATAACTTAAGTGAGCTACCATCAAGTTTTGTGGCATTATTATCTGTTAAACAAAATTTATTCGAAGTCGATATCTCTTTTCGTTCTTGAAATATCGTTGGTGGAAAAAAAGCTACGTACACACTAGACAGACACTTCTCTAAAAACAATGGATTCGGAATTTCGGTTTCCAGAAACCTCGAAACTTGGAGAAATGTCAAAATTTTCGATTCGACAAATCGAACCAATTGCTATAACTTCCAATGGGAAGTTAATAATAAAATATTAAAATATGAGAATCAACAAGATCTCTACTTCTTACTGACAATTGAAATACAGAATCGGGAATATAAGACTTAAACCGTTGGATGATGAGTTACAGTGACTATTGCTGCTATAATGACTGTCAGGGGTGGTAAAAGAGTAAAACTTCTCAGGACCGAAATTTTAAAAAGACCCGAAATTAGTTTTTGTTAAAAATATGGAAAATTTCTTCGACTGTATAAAAAAATCTTATCTAAAAAATCTCTATCCCAGAAGGATATATAGTCTATAATTCTTTAAGCCAGAGAAAAATTTTTAGAGTTTGATATCTATTTTGGAGATTGTTCGAAACCTATAGCATCTCTTTTTAGAGAAGTTTATGTCCTTCCGAAAAAGAATATTGAAAAGGCTTCGATTCGTGTCAATTCAAATGTCACTTTATTTATGTAGAAATATTGTAGTTTAAAAAAAAAAAGAAGACAAAACCGGGATTTCAAAATGCGAAAAAAAACTTTCATCGAAAAATACAAATCGGACATACCTTTTCAAAGAATTGACAGTAGAATCTGAAACACAAGCTAATTCTGAAGCACACTTTGCCCTCACTTGAGTTTATTTAGTGAAATTTTTCCACAAAACTTGGAGAAATTTTTTCTAAATTTTTGGTATGACAAAAAGACAATTTAATTCAGTTATGTCGTTTTTCTTTCAGCCAAAAAAAATTGATCCCTGTGAGGGATTTTGATCCCGGACAAGTTTTTGCATTACATTTGACCAAAAAAAATCAATCCCTGACAATTCGGGATCAAAATCTCTGATCCCGAATTAAAGAGAGATTTACACCTACATGAAACACGCACTTGCACACACACTATTTATAAAACGTCATTTTGTGCTTTTGTGTGATTCTGTGATTCTGTGATTTTCTATTTCATTTGCATTCCGTTTTTGATTCTTTGCCTATCAAAATTATCTTTTGCTTAAAATTATTTTTGACAAAATTAAATTTGACATCCCACACATACATTTGCAAACAAAAAACAAATCCAATCTGCGTTTCTTTTGCCAAGAAAATTCGTGATCCGGGATCAAAATCCCTATTTGCAAAAGAAAAACGAAATTAGTTAAGGTTTAAAACTTTAAAGCCCTGTGCCTCTCGTCGACAAAATAATGTTTTACTGTATCGCCACTGAAAACTAAATAAACGTATAAGTTCCCTTCTTTAAGCTTTGAATTTCTCCACATTACTTACATGAGCCCCAGATTTTTTGTCCTAGGCCCAAGTTTTCCTACAGGGGGTGCTTAATTGAAGGCTTATTTTGAGTGGGGAAATTTAAGTAAAACCAATTATTCAAAAATTCAAATAATTCAATATTTCAAAAAGCTAAAAACTGTATGTTCTGATGGTCATAACTCATAACATTTACAAAAATGAAGAGCAGTTTTTATTTCTCACACAAAACCACACCACTACTTTCCTACATGTATTCAAAACACTATTTAAGGGTATTAGCTGTTAATTGGAAAAGTTTTTAGAAGATTTAATTCCAGTCCGTCGCCGCCGCCGCTCAAACAGAGTAACGTAAATCCAACATTTTATTTTTGTGCTTTTTATTTTACTTAACATTAATTCACGTCTAACCAATTTTTTTTTTAATTTTTATTTAAAATCTTATAGCAAACAAACTTCCATCGAAATCGAACAATTGAGCGCACGTGTCGTTGAGGCTGAAACCCGCCTCAAGACCGAAGTGCAACGCATCAAGAAGAAGTTGCAAATTCAAATCACCGAATTGGAAATGTCCTTGGACGTCTCCAACAAGACCAACATTGATTTGCAAAAGGTCATCAAGAAACAATCATTGCAATTGACTGAAATCCAAGCTCACTACGATGAAATCCAACGACAATTGCAACAAACTTTGGATCAATATACCGTCGCTCAACGTCGCATTCAAACTTTGAGCGGTGAATTGGAAGAGATGCGCGGTGGATTGGAAAGTGCCCAACGTGCCAAGCGTAACGTTGAATTGCAATACGAAGAAGCCCAAACCCGCATCAGCGAATTGTCATCAGTTAATATTAATTTGGCTTCAATTAAGTCTAGACTCGAACAAGAATTGTCAGTTGTTGCATCAGATTATGAGGAAGTAACCAAGGAGTTGCGCATCAGTGATGAGCGTTACCAGAAGGTTCAAGTAAGTATTGTTTTGCGTGTGTGGAAAAAGGTGAAATCTATCGAGATGCACTGAGAGTTAATGTGCGTTTTGTATTTTAGGTTGAATTGAAGCACACCATGGAAGAATTGCACATTGAACAAGAGCGTATTGTTAAGATCGAAACCATCAAGAAGTCTTTGGAAGTTGAAGTCAAGGTAAATATTTTTCAATATTTTTTATTGAAGATTTTCTTTGATTTGACTTTGAATTTTAGAATTTGTCCATCCGTCTTGAAGAAGTCGAACTGAACGCTGTCGCTGGTAGCAAACGTATCATCAGCAAATTGGAAGCTCGTATTCGTGACTTGGAACTTGAATTGGAAGAAGAAAAGAGGAGGCACGCCGAAACTATTAAGATTCTCAGGAAGAAGGAACGCACCGTCAAGGAAGTTATGGTTCAATGCGAAGAAGACCAAAAGAACATTATTTTGTTGCAAGAGGCTTTGGATAAATCTACCGCTAAGATCAATTTGTTCAAGCGTCAATTGAATGAACAGGTGAGTTTAAGATGATGCTTGATGACAATTTATTTTCAAATATTTGAAAATTGCATCAATATGTCAGCTTTGTATGAAAAATGAATAGAGCTTTTTAAAAAGATTTTTGTATCTACATAATTCATTTTGAAAGATCTTTTATTTATTTTGATTTTGTTCACATTACACACCTTTTTTTAAATATACATAATGTATGTATATGCATTATGTTTCGAATTAATGAGCTTTAAAAAGCTTTTCCTTTTTAATTAATAAGCAAATTCACTGAGCGTATACGAATTTTCAACTAATTGAAAATTTGGTGAAAAAAAGCTTTTTGGGAAATGCTTTTAAAAATTTATTTACTCTTCATCACGCATTTTAATAACTTCAGTACATTATTTTGAACAAAAAAAAGCTGTTTAACACCAACTGAACCAAAAAAGGTCATAGAATTCTCAATTGGAGTATTTTATCAAACAAAAGGCTTTTTAATAGCTTTTATTTATTTTCTATGAGCTTTTTAATATCTTTTATCATTTTCCGTTAAAAACCACTTTGATTGAAAACGGTTATAACTTGAGCATTCAAATTAAAAAAAAACTAAAAGATTATTCTAAAAAAAATCGAGATAAGTTCTTTGTTTATTTTTTAAGAGCTTTTAGACACGCAATCTGTGAAAAAGCTCTCAGTTCGATAAAATTAAGCTCAGGAAACATTACAAGCTAACTCTTACAAACAAAAGGTTTCATAAAATCGATTGCTTATCTTCTATTGGCTTCTAAATATCCAATAAGCTTTCCAACCAAAAAAAGCTTTTTTATTTTCATAAAGCTTGATTGAAGCTTTCAAACATATGACCTTTACCTTTTCTTTATCTCAAATTGTTGGTATAAAAATTATTTTTCTTTTCTCCTACTTTTTTTCGCAGGAGGGTATGTCTCAACAAACTGTGACCCGTGTTCGCCGTTTTCAACGTGAACTTGAAGCTGCCGAAGATCGTGCTGAATGCGCTGAAAGCAACTTGAACATGATCCGTGCCAAGCATCGTACATTCGTTACCACCTCAACTGTTCCCGGCTCTGTTCAGTATCTTGTCCAGGAAACAAGAACGATCACCGAATAAATTAATTATATCTCAACATAAATTCATTTTTTAATTATTTAAATTTAAATAAAAGAAGAAAAAAAAAACAAACAAAAACTACCAACTTACATGAATAAAATAAAAGCTACATACATTATTATATAAGGCATCATCGGTAGCAGATAACAAAAAAAAAAAAAATTCAACAAAAATCAACATCAACTAGCAACAAAAAATAAAATGTTAAACTTATGTATTTTGCAACAAAACAAAAACAAATTAATAATTTTATTTAAACTCTGCCAACGATAGATATATTTATTCGGAAATGTTTTTTTCTTTAGGTTTAAAACTTATGACAACAACTGGACACAACAATCTCCAATACACATGATTTATAGTTCTTTTTTTTTTTAATCGGACGATTTTTAATAAAAAATTAAATTACTGCCCAGAAAACCTCAACAAGAAAAAACTAGAATTGCACTGATGTATGGAACTATAATTGGATGATTTCTGTCGATTGTTTGAAGAAGGTTCATCGAGAAATGTCTTTAGAAATATACTTTTAATAATGTTGGAGAACTTTTAAGCCTTTCCCTCTTTAAGATTGTTATGGAATCATTATTATTGCATTACATTTTTATGAGATATGTTATTTTTTTTAATGATAATTATTTTTATTACTATATTATCTACTATGTTTTTAAAGATTTATTTAACCATTTAAAATTTAATTATGTAATTTAAAAAACACACAAAAATCGTAAATAAATACATTTAATATTATACTTTAAATTAGTTCAGAAGCTTACTCAACTCGATGGAAAACTAATGAATCCATTTTATTAAAAGTAAAATTCTCTAACGAGTTGGCTAGATTGAATAGATAGAGGCACTCACTTTTTTTGAAATTCCTATTAAGAGTCCTTTGCGATGCTTTCTTTAGTAATTACCTCAATGGCAAAACTTTTTAGGAGTCAGTTAGGAAGCCTAAAATTACATTTTTTGTTCTTAATTTTAAAACACAAATTTAATGTAATTTCCCTTTGTTTATGAGTCATTCATGTTTCGATTCTAAAATAAAATCCAGAAGCATTTCTACTGTTTTCAGAAAAAGAGGAGTTCAAAAGGCTTCTTGGCACCTGTTGGCAACGCATATTAGCCCAGGAAAATTAGATAAAAAAAAAAGGCAAAACTGCGAAAAAATTCCGACAAAGCTGAATTTTGGTGGATGTTTATTTTTGTACCTTAAGCATTTTCCAAAAAGTACCCTAAATTTGGACCGGGGCTAAAATTTTTACGGGGGTGAAAGGGGTTGAATTTCATTTTTTCGCTAATTTCTCAAAAAGTTGTAGCTTATGTAATTTTACATTAAAAATGTTATGACACTCAATAGGTTTTGAGAAAAACGTGCACAAACTTTGTAGTGTACTGATGGAGTTATTGAAAAAAATTTATTGAAGTTGCATGTTTTAACAGGCAAATATTTTTTTATGGTATGTGTTTGGCAACATCTCCACATTATAAAAAAAAATTGTCGGAGTAATAGGGGATAGGAAAAAGCAGCCATATTGAAACAGCTCGCCATTTTGTTTTCATTTGTTCCTGAATTCATAGAGTAAAAACGTGTTTTCCTTCATCAGATAAATTTTCAGGTGGATCCCAAGACTCAACAGCACCACAAATATTTTGGGTACCTATACAAAAAATAATATATGTACCTACGTACATTCGGCCCTATCGAGGTATCCGTCGGAGCGGAAAATTCTCCGAATCGGAGGATTTTTGCTTCAAGGTGTTTTTACGAACAGCTGTTCGGAACATTGCATTGCTCCGAAATTATGGAACGCACACCGGTGTTTTGCGTTGCATTGTGATGAGGTGCGTCTTTGAGTGACATTTTTGACAATTTAATAAGGATTTCTTCCGATATCCTCCGACATCGCGGAGAATTTTGCGCTCCGACGGAATACATCGATAGGGCCGATTATATATTCAAAAATACAAATGTAGTAGTCAAAAAATTAAAACAAAAAGAAAAGAAATTGATGGCACTACAGCTGATAAAGAATTAGGTCCTGTGGCTTACAACTCTCAACCATTGAATGGGAGGACCTACAGTTTATTGCCGAATCCGAAATCCGCTAATGTGAGCGGCACTTTTCTATGACAGGAGATACTCTTGGTAGTTTTGTCAATTCCTCGCAAGAGGCAGTAGTGGGGTTTTTTTTAGTTGGACGAGGCTTGGGATCGAACCTTGACGTTCGGTATGACATTCCATCGCACTAACCATCATGCCACGGCTACTACAAATGTGGTAATTCAATTTCATAAAATCTGCAAATTTTAAGAAAACACATAACAGGGGAGTTATTCTCAATCTAGATGTCATTTTGGGTTTGAAAGCGATAAGTTTCTATAGTCTAAAGCGGCCCATACACACAACACTTGTGTCCACACTGGTATCGGTGTACTCAAATGTGGTGTGTGTACGGGCGAGTGTCTTCACCGATTTCGGTGTCGAACATCGTGTCAAGAAAATCAAAATCTTTTGATTTCTTGTGTCGGTGTTGCTAAATGTGCTGCGTGTATGGCGGAAGCCCACACTGGTGTCATGACACCGGTGCACACACTTGTGTTGTGTGTATGGGCCGCTTAAAGGCGGATTGTTGCCGGATTGAAAGAAAACGTAAATACATAAAAAATTCACAACTAATTTATCTTCTTCACTTTCGGCAATTAAAAATACACTTAATGAGTTCATCGAAATGTTTCGTTTTCTTTCTGTTTTTTAAAGCGACAACATTGCAAAATTATTAATGGAAATACTTTTAGCACAAAAAAACAAGTTTGGACGGCAAACAGCTACTGTCAAATTTTTGGAAACAGCTGACCAGGGTTGCCACTTTGCTGCAATTGCAGTAGATCTACTGCATTTTTTTCTCAAAATAAATCTACTGCCTTTAAATCAAATCTATTGCATTTTTGGTTTTACAAAAAATTGTCCTTAACAAATAACTCATAAATAATTTTTCAATTTTGTCATTGATTGCAATCATTTTAATTCTTCAGGAAATACTCACATCCTACTTAACTTATTAATATCTACGGGTTTCGACTATATCGGCTTTGTTTTGATGAATATTGAAAGCTGACGGAAATCTTGTCTTTTGTTAGTTTGCTTTTTTTTAATGTTGCAAATTGTGATAATATGGGAAATTTTTTAATAAAATCTGTACCTGTAATATTTTTTTTTTAATTTTAATCTTCCTTGTTTAAAAAAAAAATAATAATAATAACAATACAACAAATCTACTGCAAAAAAGTTCAATCTACTGCATTTTTTTTTTGTGAATCTACTTCGGAAAGATTGCCGAAAAGTGGCAACCCTGCAGCTGACAATTAAATGAGAAAAATGGGAGTGGCCTGGAAATTTTTGGAATTAAAACCTAGTTTATAGATAGAAGCGAAGTGAAATTTTTATACAAAAAAATTGCTTTTTTCACAGGCGTGAAAAATACAATAAAATTAAATGCAGTGAGAGAAACTGAAAGGATCATTTTCTTCCTCGATCGCATTTGAAAATAACCAAAAGCGAACACAGTCGAAAGTGAGGTTTCGCTTTTAAAACGATCCGCTGCGCATTTGAGAATAACCCCCCAGGGTATGCGCGTACAGACAAAAAATCAATTCAAAAAGTATCTAGTTTCACGGGATTTCACGATTTTCCGACTTTTCCAATTTTCAGCTCCTTTTTCAATAATTCCAATAAAAACCTCCATGCTGGAGTACTGTTTATGTATAAAAGTTGAGATTAAGTAGTTTAGAAACAATATCGGCACCTGAGTTCTCACATTCTATTTATATTGGGAAACTAAACTGTAGGGTTTGATTACCTAAACATCCAATGTTTTTTTTCTGGTTTTCAATGAAAGCAATTTTAACCTCAATTTATTTTACGTCTGATGTTTTCAAAGGTATATTTTGCAACCGCGGTCTCTTAAAGCTTTTCACTTGTGGTGCTATCATCCGTATCCTTCTTTAACAGCCGCGTTTTTTTTTTTTTTTTTTTTTGATTTTATATAGTATGGTAAGAAATTTCTAAAAAAAAAACCTATGCACCTGTTTACAGCTTATGAACACAAATGCAACATCCGCAGTAGGACAATTTAGCTTGGAACCTTACACACAGTTTGGTTTTTTTCAACAGCCGTTTTTTTTTCCAAATCTCAAAACAACCATGTCTATAATTAAAGCTTTAAGTTTTTTTTATTAAATGATAATTTGTTTCAGTGTTTAGTTAAATCTTTTACATAAATTATTCTTAACATGTTTAAAATATTAAAATATATATGCTTTTGTTTTTATATAAATATTGAATGATTAAAAAAAATCTATATACTTTACAATTGGTTTTATTGATTTTTCTCGTTTCGATTTTTATTTGTATTTTTAAAATATTTTTTTTTTTTTGTTTTGTTAATATAAAATTGATTTTGGAAAAGTAATAAAATATATTATATTTCTTATAAATTTATCATTTTATCTTAATTACTCATATAGACTTTGACATAATAATTATAATTTATATTTTTTTGAATGATTTCAGTTTCATTGTTTTACACTCTTTCTTAAATTTTCATTTGATTACATTCGCCCGTTGGGTATAGATAGTATAGTCAACCTTATCCGATTTAAAATCATTGATTACAAATTCAAAACAAAATACATTAGAATGTTTTAGAAAAATATTTTCTTTTTTTTTTCTAAAATTAAAAATTTTACAATTTAAAATTTTGTACACTACATAATATGAGCGATAAATGTTGTGTGTATAATGTGTGTGCAATAGTATATGATGAGGGACTAACTAAAAAGCTGCCGGGACAAATGATTAACGACTTCGTTTACTCAATATAAAAAGGGCACTTTGGTGTCCTCGTCTTTTTTTTAGTTTAAAATTGTATCTACAAAGAGAAAAAAACACGATTTTATTTTGTTACAAAAAAGAATGACAAAAGTGAAAGGTTGAAAAACTAAGAACGACAATGCGCCGAAAAAAAAAAACAATTAAAACTCGACTGGTATTACAGAAACGAAAACGAGCCATTATTGAATTTTGAGTATTTGGTAATTTATACGTGCGAAAATGATTAAATTATGGAATTCGGAGCGAATAGATTGCAGGATGTGACTTCATGATAAAACCTAGTACGCTGCTGATGCGGAACAGAATTTTTAGTTGGTCTCCAACATGACATCGAAATGCTTACAAAAACCATAACGAAAAATTAATTAAAAACAAAATTTTGTAAAACAAAAAACAATCACAAATGCATAAGAATCACGGAAGGCCATGTTGTGATAAAAGAAACAATAATAAATACAAAGGCGAATAGAGACCAAATGTCACTTTTCCGCACCGCACACAATTAATGGTACAGGCAATTAATTCTGTGCGAAAAAAGAGGGGAGATCTCCCCAAATAATCTGCTACAATTATCGATTTCGCTCATCGAACAGCGTACCGAAGAACGAAAGACAGAACGAAATTTTTCATTTGTGAGTTCGTTGTGTCATTTTTGTACGAGATTTTTCGTTTTGCATCAACAGCATAATAGGCTTAAGGGGAAGAATAAGACAAAAATATTGGGCTTTCTCAATGAGAGCGATAATCTTGGTCACAATCCGCATCAGGGCCAAATTTTGAAATATAACGCTAATCTAAAAAAAAATGATAACTCAATCAAGAAAGCATTCGAAGGACTTCTCGAGAAGGCGTATAATAAGTGGTTCCACTATCCTGGATTTCCAAAGATTCTTTGGAAAAATCAAAAGTTGTGAAGACATCGCAAATGACTGATTGTTTGCTTTTTTTTTGACTGCTTTCTCTTCCAGCAATCTAGGTTAGGTTAGGTTACAAAGGTTGATTCCATGAATTAACTCTTGACTGGTCGTTAAATGAGTGATGTTCAAGTTTTAATGAGTTCACCCCTTTAAAATGTCTCTAAATAAATATAAAAAACATCGCGAAATCTACTGCGTCTTGCCCTTATTTAAATTTTAACACGGGCCTGTATTTTTTCCATATAAATAACATGATTTTCTCTATGTTTTCATTTTAAATAGAATTAGTAACACAAAAAATCCGGTGATTATAATTTTCTCATAGGAAAATCACTAAAACACGGACCTAATTTGGCGGTCTGAAAAATTTAATTTTTTTTGTAATCCTTGAAAATCAGACCTCCATATTAGTTCCGCCATTTTATTTTTCGTAATTGAAAATTTTTTTCCTCGAACCCCAAAAAAATCTCGATTTTTGATCATCTGTCGTTTGCGGCCTTTAGGATATTATGGCGCATTTAGGCATCTTCTTTTTGTCGTATTCATATTATAAAACGGAAAAACACGAATTTTGTGGTACAATTTACGCGGTCTAGAAAAGCCGAGGGCATATATATTATATACCGTTAGAAAGGTTTTGTGCCACAGAAGTGCAAAAAATATAAATTAATTAAATTATTAAACCGCAAATAAGTTAAATTAACAGAAGAAAATTTCGTATTAAGAGGGAGCGAGAAGCGAGCGAGAGAGAATATTTGTAAAAACACACAATGAGGTGGTTGTTCATCGTCCACGGATGAGCTTCAACGGAGAATCATCACCAAATACCTAAAAAAAAAAAAGAGTAAGTAAAAGTGGTTGCACCGCGTCGCATTAGTATAAAATTCGTCGTGTGTAACAAAAACAAAAATACATTTGGTTGGGTATTATAGGTTCGGTCAAGGTCTTATTATAGGTTTTAATAGGCGTAAATTCATTAAAAATGATGTAAATTCATTAAAAATGATGTAAATTCATACAAGGCAGGTAGGTACTTTGTAGGCTTTTAACTGGAATTTCGAGGGCTGGACGTACTAGTTTAAATGAAAGTGCTTAGAATTTGTGAGGCTCTACCGTTCACTATCTTTATATTGTCTGAAAATTTTAACAAGTTATTTATTTATGACCGCTTATGCACTGGTCCACCCTATACACACAATCAAATAAAAAAATCGCAACATTGTTACATTAAAAATTTTTGCTTTGTCCATTTGACTTACCGTTTTTATAGGTTAGTTGTATATCCACATCCCATCCGAAGAACATGTTCTACATTAATAATACTCTTAGTTTAATTTTTTTTGTTTAAATTTAAATCAATCTCTTTTCCCAAACTATAAAAATGGATTTGATGCTGCTGCTTCTGGTTTTATCCAAGCCAAATTGTTGTTATTGTTGTTGTTCTGTAAAATGTTTAATACAAAAATAAATTAACAAAAATAATCAAATTATTTATTTTTAGCACTTCAATTTATGTTTATTTACATCATCAGGATTAGTAAAGTGGGTTTCATGCGAGTAAAGCTTTCAAATCTACACAAATATATCTACTAAAATTAAAATTTTACTTTATTTAGGACCAATAGAGAAAAGGTGTGTAGGGGTTAGAAGGATAGATTAGATTTATTACTAATTTGGATGTAAATTTTGTTTATAACAATCGTATTATGGTAGGAGTTATATTTTACCCATTATTTAAGCGTCCAAGCCTCCATTGTTGGCTACAAGATAACATGGAGAGCAGCATTATTAATATTATAAGTACATAATATGTTAAAAATCAAAATCATAAAAAAAATTAAATCTATGTAGTTCTAATGAAGTTCAAAGATAACAACAAAAAAATAGCTCAAAGATTATATAATGCTTTCTTGTTTAGCAATACAAAGTTATGTTTTACATTATTATCGAAATTTTAATCTGTTTTTGAGGATTTTTTTTAAGGAATCTCTGGACAAATTTATATGTCCCAACTATATTTTACGAATATGATTTGGTTTTTATATTCTTTACTCACTCCCGCCAGCTGAGCAGATGTTGCAAACATATTACCCGGGTTCATGCTTTGATTGGGAGTATCGAAATATCCATAGTTGAAGAGATTACCATTATAGGCATTGAAATTTGAATTATGGTAGTTTGGGGCAATAGAATCCATAAACGGAGGAGTATTGCTTACATAGCCCGTACCAAGAATTGATAAATAACTGTGTGGAGGATTGTTTGCTGACGCGTAATTAGAAATGTTGCAAATATTAGGAGGCACGATAAAAGGATCATAGCTATCAAAAAAGCTGTTGCTATTGTTGTTGTTGTTGTTGTTGTTAATGTTATTATTGTTATTTCTGTTGTTGATTGAAGAGAAAGATTCACTGTCATTGTTAATACTAAGATAGTTATTGTTATTGTTTGATTCAAATTGACCCGCATAGATATTATTGCTGGTACAAACGGTTATTTGATCAGAATCATAGTCAATTAAATATTCGTCGCACTAAACATGCAAACATAGAAAAACAAAAAGATATTATTTTACTTAGAATGAAAATTATTTAAGGAAAGAAAACAAACAAACATTTAAAAAATTAATTTGGAAACAAAACAGAAAAAAGAAGTTGAAGAATCTAGAAACATCATTAACTTGTATATATAAAAACTATTCCTTCAATCCCCAATATTCCATAAAACTTTGAAAGAATTTATAGAACATCACGGTTGGAGGAATCATTATTTAAAAAAAAATTTGCTTTTTTTTTATGAGTTTTGTTTATATTTCTACGCTGTCGCTGACTGTTAGAAAACGAAGAACTTAAGATAAGGTTTAATAAACTAAAATATTATTTAAAAAAATCGCCTATAGGAAATTAAGAAGGATAAACATGTCCATTCAAAAAATAAAATAAATAAATTTGATGGCACAACAGCTCATGAAGAACTAGGGCCTAGTGACTTACAACTCTCAACCATTCCTGTGTGCGTGTCTGCAGGAATGGAGGGGACCTACAGTTTATTGCCGAATCCGAACGGCTAACGAGCGGCACTTTTCTGTGACAGGAGATACTCTTGGAGGATTTGTCAATTCCTCGCAAGAGGCAGTAGCCGTTTTTCTTTTAAATAAATAGATGGCGAGGCTTGGGATCGAACCTTAGACCTCTGGCATGACAGTCCATCGCACTAACCATCACGCCACGGCTACTACATGTCCATTCAAGGTTCATAAATTCACAGACTTTGCCGATCCAACCTTGTCGAACTGTAATCTAAAGCATTAGAATTGCTCGGATATTGATACGGATTTACTGATGACGAACACTGCACACGTTATAAGTACAACAAACTTAAAATCTATATGAGATATTATCGCTTAATATTTCACGTGCAGCCAAAAAACAATCGAAGGGCCTAAACTGGTCATGGAAGATATCACCGATATCCAAGAAATGCGAAAGAATGAACTGTCGTGGCAGTACGAAAATTCCATAGCTCAAGGTTCACAAGATTACAAGAGGTCATGGTTGACGTCAACCAAAAGCCTGGTTGACCAAATAAAGATCGATACAAGCCAATCCTAGAATTATAAATTAAAGATAGCCATATCTGAACTTGTTGAATAAAACAGTTCATCTGTTTAGCAAATTACATATATTCGCAGGAAAGTATACCCGAAAGAATTTTTCTTTTCTTCCTGAACTGTGCCGAATAAAGAGGATTACGATTAAGCCTGCTTAACATCGCTTAGAAATTTTTTGTCTGCCGAATTTTTTGTACGCCTAAAGCCTTTCCAACAGCCGAATAGGTTCTTATCACTGTGGCTTTAGGCCAAGAAATTTCAGAATCGACCATTATTTTCGAGATAAAATGCCCAATAAAAGGCACCATGTGTGACAAGTAAAACTAATCATGCATGGGTATGGAATTTGTGAAAAATGTTATAGGTAGCTTGAGTTTACTTTGAGAGAAAAATTCTTCGGATATTTTTTGGTCCAGTGTGAATGGAGGATAAAATTAAACAAAGAACTGTATGGCCTGTACAGTGTACAGCGATATCAATCGAGTTGGATGAATTACATACGTAGAGTGAATACCGGAATATCTTTTTGAATCCAAACATGACACGAGGAACAGCTCACTGTTTAGGTATATGCAAGCGAAAAGGGAGACGAATGTTCGCCTAGAACACGCTTTAATGGTTAAGACGGTGCCAGGAGAGACTATTTAACATTAAAGTCTATCTGAGTACTTCATAAATCCCGTAAATTGTTTTTTATCCATGCATGAGTATATTTTTTTTAATCAAATTCTAATACGAGATGGTGTAGTCAATATGCTTGTTTTTTTTTTGCTGTGATTTTCTGTGCATTTGTGTGAATTTCCGTCTGAATTCGTAGTTTTTCATAAAAAAGATCCCCTACAAGAGAATACAAAATTTCCCCAACCTGTAAATGTCTGTCCAAGAAATTTCTGTGACAAATTGTCAGTATGAGAACTAATTAAGGAAAGCTAAACATCTTGTCGAGCGTCAGCGTGTCATTCATATGAAGCAGTACGGAATACTAAGAATTAGTGTGAATTTACATTCTCGTACTTTTGCACAGTTTCGAAAACTTTGAAAGACTTTCTTCTTTGCTCTTAAAAATTTGACAGTTTGAAGGTTTATAATTATGCAAAGGATCGGACGTAATCATCCCAATTCTGAATATTCCCCGGGAAAAACTTCCCAGGAGACTTTTCTTTTCGGGAGTAAAATACGTCTATCCCGACTACATTGGTAGAAATGTTTTTCCTTCGAAAACGGAAATAAGAGTTCTGAATGTTTGAAATAACATTTCCCCGGAAATATTCATCTAGAATTGGGCTGAATGTGAATATAACTAAGAAATTTTCGGAATGAGTACGAATTTTCTTTAAGACAAATTTTGTATTCTCACAATGCTTTGTATTTTTTTGTAGAAATCTTGCATAACACAGAGAAATTAGCTTGCAAATGTTTTAAATAAGTTTTATGAACATTTTTCTGAAATAAAAAATTATTTTGTGACGCGAAAGTAGTTTTATGAATATTGATTGATTTTTTGATCCTTTTTGTAGCAAAAAGTTTAACTTTAACCGTGAAGTTCTTTTAGCAACTTGTATGAAGTACCTTTATACTATTTATCACCCCAAACCATTTTTTGTTTTGCCTTCAAACTTTTTTTTGTTTTTATTTCAAGAATACCAGTTATTTTGAAGTTCCAAGATCATAACAATTTACCTGTGGCGCTGCATTACTAACTGGTGCCCAAGGATCTTGATTTAAACTAATTGCAAAAGGCTGTTGTTGCTTAAGTTGATTTATGGACGGAACCTACAATATCATTTTTATAAAGATTACTCACATGAACCTCAGATAAAGTTTCAATTAATAGTAAATATTTTTCATGAAAAATAGAAAAAAAAACAGTTTTAAATAAAACCAAACAGTTAAACAAACTTACAGGCGGCTGTTGTTGTTGGAATAGATTTGTCTTAGGTGGAATTGTATCACTAAATGGATTGTACGCTGCACTGCCAATTGTATTGCTCGGCGCAACTGGTTTAATTAAATTGTCCAAATTCACTAACGCTGAGTTTTCACCCAAAAACGATTGTGGTGTCTTCAATGATGGCTTCTTGCTCGATAACGGATCCAATTCATCCAAAAGTGATGCTAATCGATTGAGAAATGATGATTGAGAAAAATAATTATTAAAAAACAAAAAACTGGTATTACCATTATTATTATTTGAGCCAAGTGTCGTACTTTGAACCTCTAGTAGTCCTCCAGTCTTATTACGATTCGTGATTATATCAAAATCATCCAAATCCGGTGAAACCTTTGCCACTGTCGTTGCCTGAATTGTATAAATATGTTAGATCCTTTTTTTTGTTGTTTAAAAAAGCTTGTGATCCCGTGGATTACCTCATTTAAGGTCCTCTTCCATGGATCTCCATTATTAGCAGAGATCGGTTGGGCTTTTGGTGCCCAAGGATCTTCAGGTCCTAACGATGATTTCTCCAATGATTTAGCTTCTTCTCCAGGTAGCCAGGGATCAACTGATCCACTGCTGGTATTTTGAACTAATGGTAATGATGGTGGGGGAGCAACAGCAGCCGCTCCTACAACTGTAGTCTTCGATAGCCAAGGATCAGATAGTGAGGACGATGAATTTCCATTCATAGTGCCATTGGATAGAATGTTACTCTGCAACCAACCTTCATTGGAGGAACCAGAAGCAACAGATGGTGATTGCGTACGCTGTGTGAGCCATCCTTCAGCGCCGCCAGCCGCGCCACCAGATGCTTTAGGAACATTTGCATGCCAAGGATCGATTTGTGGTGATGATGTGCCCGACCAAGGATCAGAGAGCTGAATTGAAAACAAGAGTAAGTTATGTAAGAATGCATTAAAAACAATCAACAAGGATTTTATTTACTTGACTTGCAGCTCTAGCTGGAGTTCCCCACGGATCAGAGCCACCAACAGCTCCTGCGCCAAGTGGCGGACTCGATATACTTGTTGCGCCCAATGATATGTCCAGCAAATCCAATAAATGACTCTGTTGGGGTTCACTTCCCTTGGGCTCTGGTTTAACTCTGCAAATATAAAATTGTATAGACACAATAAAAAAGTTTCGCTCCATTTCAATCTCACTTAAAATCATTTTCACTTTGACTCAATGCCAATTGCAAACGCACATCATCACTGCGACGTTTCGCCTCCTCTTGTTCGGCTTCTTCCCTTGACATCGCCATGGCCAGTTGCAATTGTAACTCTTCCTCGCCAGCTGTTTGCGGACGTACAAACTCCAAGTCAGACACAGGCTTTGGCTCCTCTTGCCAATCGGCTGGCTGATTCTCTCGATTAATTGGTCCATCAATATACCCATCACTGCCAAAGCCACTGGCATTCTGAGAGAAACGTTCTTTTGCTTTGAGCGCTTTAATGCGTTCGTTTTTCAGTCGTTCGTCATCTTTCAATAAATTAACCAAAGTTTTTGCTTTCTCTCGGACATGTGTTCCTTGATCTTTGCCCTCTTCAAAGTATGTGAAATCACGAAGTGTTTGTATAGCAAATATATTTTCTTTGCATTGCTGGGCGACTTTTTCCGTGCCGGTTTTAATCAAGTACTCAAGCAAAATGAGTGCCTTGTAGACATGACGCCAATTTTTTCCATGATCGTTTAGACGTTTCCAAATCATTTGCATGATCTCGGAAAATGCCACCACATTGTAGGTGAGATCTGCAACTTCTGCCATAATTGTAGCTGATGGTCCCCATGGATCATTGGAAGTTGCTTCTCGTACTTTAACCTGCAATCGGATGACAATTTAAGTCTTGATTGTTTTAATTTATTATTATTATCTAATTTATATTTATATAAAATTGGGCTTAACTGACTTTATATTTTAATTTCAAGCTTGGTCTTTTTGAGTGGTACTAATTAATGAGTTTATGCATTGAGCTTGTTGGGAGGACAATTTCTATGCTATCAAAAAAAACAAAGGCAGCTCTATGTATGGTAGTTCCCACAGATAAATTTTCTTAGACATTTTTCTGAAAAGGGCTCTTTTTTTAAAACGTAATTACAGAAAGTCAATTTTAAATTTGCACTACAATAGTACAATAGGGTTTTTTTTAATTAAATCCCACTAAACATAAAAAAGCATTTTTTACAGAAGTCTTGGGTCGCAAAAAATAAAATGACAATATTTTTTTTTTCAAGAAGCGTTTTCGAAATATCCTTTTCTAAAAGTGCCAAACATACATTTTTGTCCATATATTTGAAGTAATGTACATCGTTATGGAATCGAGAAGTACTCACTAAACGCGACATACATATATGTATGTATATCATGTATACAGGGTGATTCACCTAAGGTATGACAAAAAGCTTACCTTTCTTCTTTTATTTTATTTTAAAATAAATCTGTTTTAGAGAATAGTTTTTGAAATATTAACTATTTTCAAACACACAATTTTGAAGAAAAAGAATGAAAATACAAATTTCAAACTGTTTTTTTGTTTTCGAAATTCAATTCTCTTATTAGTTTTTAGTCAAAAACAGAAAATGTCTTTTAGGTTTTGAGAAAATTAAAAATAATGGGGAGGGGTATTTTCTAAAAGAATTGACTTATTACAGAAAAAAGGGTTATTAAAAAACAACGGTAATGGCTACAACGAATTGCTATATTTTTGTTGGAAAGCCATAAATTGTTGCTTTATTTTGTTTTTAAATTAAGTTGTTTATGTGAACAGTTTTTCAAAAATTAATTTTCAAACTTAAATTTTGAAAAAAAAATATTAAAAAATTGTGTTCAAACTAATTTTATTCAAAATATTACGTTATGAAGTAGTATTTTTGGTTTTAATATTCAATGATCTCATCAATTTTTAGTCAAATACTAAAAACTAGATGTCAAAAGTGTTCTAGTTTTTGAGAAAATTAAAAATAACAAAAGTAAGTTTTCCTTAAATTCGAAAATTGTCCCTCCCGCCTAAACGAGGGAAAATAGACCTCCCGCTCCATGCAGTTTTTTTCTTGTCTAGACACAATCTACACGCTCTAGCTTTTAGTCACACCTTAGGTGAATCACCCTGTATAAAATAAAAATTAAAAATTCTTTTTGAGTTTGTTTTTACTTCTCCTCATCATAAAAATTAATGGGCCAAGTCAGCTTTTGTTCACCAGCCCTTCATATCACATTTTTTTGTAACAGTTATTCAAGCTCAGCAGCGACATTTAATCACCAGTGTTGAATTTTCAATGGTCTTGGTAAAAATTAAGCCATTGCTAATTGATTAGTCATAATATTTATGAGCAGTATGTTTTGTTTATGAACATATCTACCCCTTTTTACACAATACACACATACGAAGTAATAAATACTCTGTACCAACATATGTTATTTCTGATATTGTATTTAAAATTTTCTAAGAAATTAACGGCCAATAAAATTCTCATTTCTTTGACGCGAATAATTTTTTTTGTATTTCTGAGCTGATAAAAAATATTTTCATATTTTTGTGGAAAACATATGCATATATGTAAGTACTTTGTGAGTAAGAAAAAAACAAAGCCCATAAAATTTGTATTTAATTTTTTTGACGCAAAATAAAAGAAATAAAACTGTCGGCCTTTTATTTAAAGCAGCAACAAATATTGTGTGTGGGTTTCAATATTAAATGGAAACAAAATAATTTTAATGGAGGATCTGCATCAGCATATTGAATTACTTTTCGGTTTTCAAAAAAATTAAAAAAAAATATATTGAATTTTTTTCTTTTTCTCGCAAGGCGTACCGGTAAAATTATTTTTCTTAAAAATTTCTGACCCCTCACACTTTAAGAATTTTGTTGAATTTTAAATAAAATGTTTGATTAAAAACAAAATTTACTTTCATACATACAGGGTGATTCACCTAAGGTGTGACAAAAAGCTGGAGCGTGTAAATCAAAGAAGAGATTTCTGGTAAAGCATGCCATTGTAACGGTTAGCGTTGTTTTTTAATATCTATTTTTTTTTTCTGTTTTAAGTTAATTTTTTTGGAGAATTTCCCACCTCATTATTTTAAATCACTTAAGCACCTACTCTGCAGTGTTTGACTAAAAATTGAAAGGAGCATCAAATATTGAAAACAAAAATACTACTTAATTACGTAAAATTTTTGACAAAATTAGTTTGAACACAATTTTTTTCATTATTTTTTTCAAAATGTTGCGTTTGAAAATTAACTTTGCACAACCTATTCTCTCACTTCTGGCTTTAAAAAAAGTATATAGCAGTGTATGTTTGTAAGTGTTGCCGTTGTTTTTTATGATTTTTTTCTATTTTAAGCCGATTTTTTAAAAAATCGCTTCTCCCGCCTAAACGGAGGAAATATCCCCCCAACCCCTAGATTTTTGTGACAACGTAGGTGAATCACCCTGTATAATACTGTTACTGACCACGAGAATATAAAAAACTGTGAAAATCAAAGATATTTCTTTTTTATATCCGATTTTTTCTTATACAAACAACGGATATAAGAAATAAAAGACACGGTGTTTTGTGGATTGCGTTTCTTTAAAGCGATTTTTTTCTTATATGTTTGCTTCTTATATAGCCGTATACTACTGTTTATTTATTTATGTTTTCTTTTATTAATTTATTACAAATTTAAGATTTTTCTACCCACGCAAAGCTGCGTCAGACCAGTTAGTAAAAATAAAAATAAATACAAAAAAACTACATAAATAATTTCAATCTTACCTGAGCATCTGAGTAGTTGTGCGCTAAGTTTTTAATGTTCCTTCGAATGCCGGCAACATTGACTTGCATATCGTCCTTTTGTTTTCTCACTTTGCATTATTATAAAATAAAAGTAAAATACATAATATTTTAGTTAAAATTTGTATGGAATTTTATTTAAAAAGAAAAACGTATAAAATATTATTAAGAAATATTTTTTATTAAATGAAAGTAAAACTAAGTGTATAAAAATTATTTGGGTTAGGTATTTTATATTTAAAAAAAAAATGTCACTTTTTTATTTTTAAATAATACTAAAAAAACATTATTTTTAATTTGTTTGAGGTTAAGTTTGTTATAATGAAAGAAAAAATAATTAATGTTGGTTTATAAAAATTAAGGAATTTTAGTATAGTATTTCAAGCATTTTTGCATTACATGTGCAAAAACTTGAGACATGACATCGTATAACAAAAAGAAACAAATTCGTTAATTATTATTTTTGTTTTGATTTTTATTGTTTAAAAAATAAAAATGGACATACAATAACATGATAATACAAAAAAAAAATATTATGCAATATTTTTGAATGAGAAAAAAAAAAAAAACAATAAAATGAAAAAAAAAACAATTAAATTTTTTTAACATTGGATGGGACTTACTTTTGAAATTCGATATTTGTTTGGTTCGATTTTTTTTTGTATTTGTTTTGGGTGAATTAGAATTTAGTTTTCGGTTTGTTTATGTTGAATGTGCTCCAAAGCAAGCTATATGAGTAATACAATGAGAAGAATTTTTTTTTATATTAGATATTTCGTTGTAGACAATTTTATATGAGTATGTTTTTAATTATTTTACTTCAATATAATTTTATTTTACTTTAGTATAATTTTAATTTTTTGAATAAGTTATAATTTTGAGAACAAAAACAAATGGGGCAGCAAAAAGCAATATACATATATGGTGTGTACATACTATTTGTGTATGATTTTTACTAGAACAATATGAATATGGAAGCTAACCCTCAAAGTTTACAAATATATATTTATTGTGAAATGTACAAGTATACCTATTCTTGCCTTTATAAAATAGTAGACTCAAAATTAGATTTCAAGGGGCATACATACACACCTACTGATAACATTATTTATAAAGCAAAATGCAGGTACGGTTTCATTTGTCAACTTTCAAAAGCCAATAAATTTTAAAAACTTTTGACTGCTCTCTTGAGCAATCGAATTCTCTTGATTCTATATTTCCAGTTTAAGCTACCAAACTATAACAAACAACGACTGGTCTTTGTGCATCAAAAATAATGGTACTATTGTATGCCCTTCGCTATCTACCCCAAAGAATATCACACACACATCTGCCACCACATATATTTCTTGCAAGTAGTGGGCTTATATTAATTTATGCTGTAAGTGACTTCATAGTACAACAGTCTCTAAAACATTATTTATTTATGATTTTTTAACTGGGGCAAATTGATTGGGAATATAAAAAATAAGCCTAAATATTTTTACTTGAATAGAAACAGTCTCTTAAATAAGGAAACAAATTAAAAAAATGCAGTTAAAAAGGGTAGTTTTTTATTTATAATCATATTCTAATAATGTGTGCTACCACCCTCATTTGAATTAACTCCAAAAACCCTGTTGGAAAGTGAATCGTACAGTTGTTTTATGTAATTTAAAGAAATTACACTGTAAAAAATAACCGAATGGTATTTTTCTGAATTATTTTGCCCATGCAGTTTTATTCGCAATAGATCCCTCTTAAAAGAACATAAAAAAAAGGTGGATTTATAAATTTACCAAAGCACTACATGTCCTGAAAGTAAAAAGAAAGTTTGTTTCTATTCAAGTGGAGCGGAGTGTAAAACAGTACATTTAATGAAGCTGAAGATCGCTGAATTTGAAGTTTATTTCTTGTAGGATAGGAGATATCGATAACTATCGATGGTATTGGAAAATTTTTAACACCAATATGCTGGGGGACTAATTTTCTAGGGGCGATGTCCGTTACTTTTTTCAAATTGTACCTCGTTATTTCTTTTTTCGTGAGTCTTTAAACTTTGAGTTTTGATCAAAATAACTGTTTTATAAAAAAAAAAATACCCTAGGTAGAACATACCGTACTCTAGAGGCGATGTTCCTTAGTTTTGTTTTTTTTTTATTTTTTTTATTAAACTTTTTTAACCATGAAACTTAAAAAGAAATACAAAAAAGTTTATACTTTTATAAAACATCGGATTAACGATAGGTTGGTTAAAAAAGTTCAGATATGCTAAAACTAGATTTTCCAAACTGTAAAGGCGATGTTTTTATTTTTTTTTCTTTTATGTTTTTTCTTATGTTATTTATTTTTACATAGCAACAAATTTACAACAAAAGGGAAATAAAACATGAAAGGCCGACCGATTACTTAAACTAAGCTGACCTTTAATGAGGAATAGGTAACCATTCAGGTGGTACTTTTATGATTGTATCCTTTTTGGCAAATATCCCATAAATGAGGAGCTAAAATCCCTTAAACTAAAGTCCCCATAAATTAAATTCCCACACTTTTAAAAATCCACAAAACGTATAAGGAAGCCAAACCAAAATACACAAATCCGAAATTCACAAATTCAAAATAATGTAAATGTGAGTTATGTGTATAACTATTTATCTCCAAAAAAAAACTTTATCAATCCCCAATAAATATTTTCTTTCGTCAAAATCTCAAAAAATCCTCAATAATTTCTTCATAACAAAATTTTAAAAAAATTAGATAGACGGAAATTCATGTCCTTGTATGTTGAAAATTTTAACGTTACCAAACAGAGGTATTATATTTGATGACAAGTGTGGGGGTTTCGAATTAGCGGATTTTTTTTATTAACGGATTTTGTCGTTATGGGTTAAATTTCTCAAATAATAAAAACAAAATGTTCGTTTAACAAAAATCGCTTAAGAAAATCTACTACAATAATAAAGATCCCTGTTAAATAACTTGAAATTTTCACCAAGTTTCGCAAACTTGGGTTTTTTTAACTCATCCAATTTTTTTTTGACATCTATGTACTTTATCTCGCTCTCATTTGATGTTGAGAGAGAGATGGCAGGATTTTTAATTTTTTTTTAAAATAGTGGATTTTTTTTTTATGATTTCTTTTGTGACATCTGTTTTCTCTGTAATTAATTTTTCTATTTTTTTTTCAATTGGAATTCAATTGGATTGAAAAATTTCTAAGGCAAGGTGCTCACTGAAGTGTTGACTAAGTGGAATGGGGAGTAGCCAGTGGCAGTGGAGTGGTGAACAAGTGGCTTGGCGACGGAGTGGCGGCGAATTAATATGAAAGTGATTTAACGCGCACTGCGGTGGCAAAATACGTTCACCAGCTCTCGGTCTATTAGTCAATAATCACAAGCATACTCGTATGTAGTACAGAAATCCTCTTCGTCACCACACACTTGCCACTTGAAAATTAAACATGTTCGAGATAAGTGGCAGCAGACTGACACAACACCACCTGCAAAATATCATACCACCGCCATTTCACTTTGATGAGCGCATCTTCATTTAATTATATAGGTTTCCAGTTTCACCTGCTACTTTGTCACCACGCCACTACTACTCCACTTCGTCACCACTTCAGTGAGCGCCTTGCCTAATTAATTCTTATAGACGAGCAAAGATTTGTGTTTTGTTTTGTTTTAACGACTGCTGAACGTCAGAGTGATTCGGTTGTGTTCACATTAGTTTGTGTCTGAAAACAATACAAGTTGGATATGGATTCACGTCAAAATAACTCAGTTGAGTTGGTCCAACTAATGTCAAACACATCACCTATAAGAATTCTGTCAAAATTGTTATCATTTTTTAATTGTTTGTGTTGTGTCTGTTGCTTTTATTTTCCGTTTTGTTTTTAATTTTAAAAATAATAAAAAATGGAGCGAAATGAAAGCGAAATAATAAGCTCATGGGCCGTTATTTTAAATTTAATTGCGAAAGCCGAGCAACGGCCCTTGTTTCTGACATGACTTATTGCACTGCACCCAGTATTCCAAAGGTATATACTTTTCTGAGAAAAATTGTTTAAACGAGTTCGTTTTAATTAATTGAGTTTTATTTATATAATTTACGTCATATGGTTTCAACATTTATCGCATTATTTGTTCTTACTATCATATCACACAAAATAATTCCAGGAGTCCCCTGACCTTTACAAAAAAGAAAAAAAATACAATTCCTTGAGTAATTGGTTCAATAACAATCCTTTAAAAATGAAACACTACACAAGTGCAATTATCGATTTTACATTTTTCTTTTAGATTCTGTGTGGTAGAGTTGCATGTCAATTATCCATACAAATCGTAGTACTACCAACTGATTGTAAAAAAACAAAATTCATTTCATTATAAACTACGCTATATAATGAACACACTTTGATTTATTATAGCACAGAGTTTGAATTTACCACTGAAGAATGAACTCCTTTTTGAAGTGCGCCCAATACACTCACACAGTCACACACACACTAAAATTTATAAGGAACGTTTTCAGTGTTTTTTTTTTTTAATTTGTCGGACTGTATAACGGTATAGTGGCATTGGTTTCAAGTTCGCTATAAAACTAAAGGCCATAACTGTTTTTAAACACTGCATTTACTCATTGCTTGATGGGTATTATAATTAAATTTGCCCCAAAGGAAGCCCAACAAATAACCCTGTCTTTTCATATAAATGATGTACTTGCACCTGTATGTATGTAGAACATACTTCCAGGTTGGTAATCTAACATAAAGTTATAGTCAAGATTATTTTTAGTAACGAACGAGTATAATAATTTGATTCTATAAAAAAAGATGCTTTCAAAATTTTAGGAACAAAAAAAACAAAAATAAACGTGATGTATAATAATAATTGATTGGGATTTAAAAATATAATATGACAATAAATTGCATTACCTATGCAAAAAAAAAAAAAAACAAATAGCTAAGATTTTGTGAGTCAATTTTATTCGTCGATCAGAGATGTTTGAATAATTCAATGACGCGTATTCCTACATATTCTGTCGAGTGAATGGCAATAAAGCTTATGGTGGTTTGTAGAAAAGCTATGTGTGTATCTAGGGATTGTGGTAAAATCAATTATTTTTATTATTATTGAGTATTGACATCAAAACTGCGACATATACATATGTATATACGTTGCGGTGACTGTCCAGTCCAGACCATTCCCTTAAGAGAGACCATTTATTTATGTATATGTAACTCTTAGTACACTTAAAAAGAAGCACATGTTGATGTTTTCTGTTATGAATGCTTTTGTGTCTCTTAGGTATGTCAAAGTCGATTTAGTATCAATTGATTCAATACGATAATAAAATTACCCACCCCCATGAAAACCCAACGTAATCGAAGACATATCTTAATGGAGAATCTATACCGTTAAGTAAAAGTTTTTTGTACCCAAAATAGCTGTAAATCAGTTAAGAGGCACATTTCACAATATAGAATAGTTCCAATACGAAATATAGAACTGTTTCGTAAAATGTATAAAATATTAAAATAGAGTCAGAAAAATTTATAATAGATATAAAAAAAATTAAAAATATAAATATTTTTCTTGAAATACTATTGATGTTGTTCAAACCTAATATTGATTTACTTTTGGTAAAAGACAACCATATAAGAGACGTAAGACCAACCATGAGGTTTTGTTCGTTTCATAAGCTCTTTGGATTGAGTAATGTTTCTGGAGTTTTATCGCTTTTCGACTTTTTTTGGGGCATTTATGCAATCCCAGAATAAAAATCCGAAAATTATATTTTATTTGGATGTACTAATTCTGGTGTCAGTTCGAAATACATTTTTCTATATATGTACCTATATACCTACGTCAAAAAACGCATACAGCCCGAACATTCTGTGAAGCAACAAAGTGTCAAACTTTTTCAAAAGTTGGCTGTGGTGTTGCGTTGGCGATGTTTCACGATCGTGCTTATTTGACATGGCAATTTTCGAATGGCTCTTCGGTGGCACAAAAAAAACTTATTACGTAAAAATTGGCAAAAACCTTTATTTTTGTCGTATTAAACCCCGCGGTAATATTGAATGGTTCCCGGAAATTACACCAGAATTTATTTATAGACAAAACAAAAGAATTTTTTCTGTTTGCTCAAAATTTTGAAAAAAAAAGTCAGAAAAATTTCTGAAAAATAAGTCAGAAAAATTAGACTTTGTGCCAGTCAGATATGAAAAATAAAAGCCAGAAACCAAAATGAAAATTACGTCAGAATTTCTTCTTATAGTTTATGTTGTACCTCCTTGTACTTTTTGCTTGGGAAAGTGCATGGGGCCCTAGAAAAAATTACACAGATACTGGGTAGTATGCATAAAATTGCAGTACTTACCTAAATTAAAAGGTTTAAATAAAAACTAAAACTTAAGCAGAAGCTCGAATTTTCAGTATTTACTTCGTTTCATATGCATAAAAAAAGTGTTTACTTGATTGCAAATACTCTAAGTAAATACTAAATTCATTCAAATAAATTCTTAAAGTTCATCGAAAAAAAAAACTTTTTTGTTTTAAATTTTGTTACAATTACTTCGTTTTTAATTGTAAACATCCATCATTTTACGCAGTACGCTGTTCAACGAGTGAAGTATAAGTACTTTTAGCAGATTATTTGGAAAGGTATCAGCATTTTTTTTTTCGCACTGAATGAATTGCCCAGACCATTAATTGTGTACGAAAAAGTGACACTTAAGCTTTATTCGTTTTTTCTTTCATTACAATATGACTTTCTTTGCTTTTTATGTTTGTTTTTTGTTTTTGCAATTTGTGACAGTTTAAATGGGTATTTTTTCGCTTTGTAGTAGCACCTCCAATTGTTTTAGTTTAAAAACTTTTAAGTTCCTAAAAAAAATAATTATTATAATTATAATTAAAATTATAATGAAATGACTCAAATTAATTATAAGATTGACCAATGATTCACTTAACCACTCTACATTTTCTCGACCAAAGCAATACAGTTACTTGAAATTTGAATCCGTCGCCAATCTTCGTTTTTCATATACTTTTGTGGAGTTAACACGTATGTATATGAAGGGTCCAGGGGAAAAACGGCACAAGTCTATTCAAAATGATTCCGAGAAAAGTGAAAATACAAGTTTAATTACTTGAAAGGGAAATGAAAAATCCAAAAAAGCCGAATGTTTTAAGACCTACATATAACATAATTTTATTTTAATTTCATAAAAATTTACATTTAATACAATTATTATACTGAATATAGTATGTGACTTGTGCCAGTTTTCCAGGAGGGGCAATTTTCTAAAAAATCAACTTAAAATAGAAAAAAAAAATCATTGAAAAACAACGGTAACACCTACAATATCATGATGTGCCTTATTTTAAAGCTGAAAATCCATTCTTGTATTCTGTTTTTAATTCAAATTATTTGAGTGAACAGTTTTTGAAAAAATGATTTTTAAACTTAAAATTTAAGAAAAAAAATTCAAAAATTGTGTTCAGACTAATTTTTTTACGTCATTAGGTAGTATTTTTATGCCTAATATTTAATGCTCCTATTAATCTTTAATTAAATACTTAAAACCAGATGCTTAAACATGCTTTTTTGTATTCTTGTTTTCGAAAAAATTGAAATGAAGTCTATGGACTTTGTGCCATTCTTCCATACAATATTTTGGATTTGTGTCGTTCTTCGGCAGCACGGCGTTTCTTTTTAACTACAAAATGACATCATTAAGCCTTAACTACATTGGCCACTTTTTGCAAAATTACAAAAGTAAAAATATTTTTTTCCAGCTAGCGAAGTTGTTTTATGAAAAAGAATATACAAATATACAACCAAAATTTAAGCTTTCTGCATCATTTCTATAAGTTTTCCTGTGATAAAAACTATCCCAAAATGAGTTTGAAAATGTTCACTTTTGTACTTTTTCACTTTTTTTGGATTATGCAGTTAAGGCTTTAGTTTAATTTTGAAAAAAAAAATGGACTTGTGCCGTTTTTCCCCTGGACCCTTCATATACTCCGCCATTTTTATTAGAATATAAATTTTTTTTCACAAATTTGAATTTTTAAAATATTTCTCGCTTTAAACTTGATCTGTGACTAAAGTCTCTTAGTACATATTGCACCTTAAAAAAAACTACCAAAAGGAAAGCAATAGTAGGTGCTATGGTATTTTCAAGTTGATCCATAGCAAATTGAAAAATGTTCAGTATTTGCTGCAGAAAAGTATATAGTATGTACTAATTTTTATTCATTCTAAATAAGTATTTACTACAATTCATCCAAAAAAATGCATACTTTTATTAAAAGTAAATACCTACTTATTTTTTAGTACATTTACTCCATTTTTATGCATAGCAAAACTAAATAGTATCCATTTACTTACAATTAGAAAATCTTCAGTAAAAGCATTTACTGTCTTTTATGAATAGCACCCACTTTCAAGGGGCTGACAAGGCTTATTATCGAAATTACCTAAGCCCTTGCTAATTATGTAACATTTTGCCATTGAGATTATATCCTGGGACCTTTCGTTTACCAGTCCTAGCCCAATAAGCTTACCACTGGAATAATTTTCAATACAAAAGTATAATTTTGACAATGTCTCTTCCAATTTCCTTCTTCTCATTTTCTGACTGGCATCTCAAGAATATTGTCAGTTTAATAAATGCCAATATAATCATGTTGTCAAAAAGGAATACGTTTTCTCATGGCCGCGTTTAGAAGTCTTCCGAACCTCACAAACGATTATTCACATCTTCTCTTCCGACAACAACAAAAGCAGTTTAACACAAAAATACCTATTTTTTCTTAAGCGTTCTCTATGCGAACGACCGTGAAATACATTCATTAGCATTCTTTTGTGATAATTTATTTGTACACACAGTAAATAACAAATAGCGAATTTAATTGTGAGTACTGAGCTAAAGTAAAAAGCTTTAATTACCAAACGTTTAACTTTAAATAATAATATTGAAAGCAAAATTTAGCAATGGAATTTCACTCATGTTTTTTTATTTTCCTTTTAAGGGTTTCTTTGAAACGATTATACCTGCCCAGATACGACACGATTCAACTCTGCGATTAAATATACATATTTACCTAATATACAATGAATCCAATTATCGAAGAACCCAAGTGAAAGGTATCTTATCAGCTCAAAATAAAAGTAAGCCCACTCAAAACAAAAAAAAAACAATAAATAAATAAATAGACACACAATACACTGGTTCCAATCAATATTTCTTACGAAGACGAGCCTAAAGAGCATGTTAACGCACAAATCCCAGTACCTATAGGTACCTATGTACATACCAACCTTTCTATATGACTTCATATTAATTATTATAAACTTCAATATGTTTTCAAATATGTGCAAGATAAGCTTTTTAAACTGCAAGAAAATTTAATATTTTCTCTTATCTAATCTACATATAAACTAAGAGCTGAATGAAAAACCAACAATAATAATAATTTAAAAAAAAAGTCTCTGTTTTTGTCGTAGGGTAGCAAAAAAATCAGAAAAGCTCCCCAATGTTACGAATTCATATCTATAGTCTTGAAAGTAAGGTTATATTTTGTGTAAAAGTTCATTATCAACCTAAATTAAAGCCTCTAGAATGACATCTTGCTTTATTGAACTTTCTTTAAGTGTTTCTGTATTCTGTCATTACAAAACGAATTTTTGGATTTGGTTCAAAATAATCAAAATAATTTTTGAAAATTCGACACTTCAAAAAAGATTTTTTTTATTAAACTGATGTAGTAGCCGTGGCGTGATTAGTGCGATGGACTGTCATGCCGGAGGTCTAGGTTCAATCCCCAGCCTCACCACCTAATAATTTTGTAAATAAAACGGCTACTGCCGCTTGCGAGGAATTGACACAACCTCTAAGAGTATCGCTTGTCATAGAAAAGTGCCGCTCATATTAGCCGTTCGGATTCGGCAGATGCGCCCAAAGGAATGTTTGAGAGTTGTAAGTCACTAGGCCCTAGTTCCTCAAAAGCTGTTGTGCCATAAAATTTATTTATTTATTTTTTTTAGCTCCAAATTAATGAGTACTAAATATTTTATTTGTATGAAGGCACATTATGTATGTATGTGTAGGCACATACATACCTATACAAAAAATTTAATTTTTTTTTAAATCCCTCCAGCGACTTTAATGTTTTTTTTAACAGATTTTTAATCAATTTATTTTGATTAATTTGATTTGTCAGTCTAAAATTGTAAGTTAAATGAATGTATACGTATGTATGTATGTACATATATATTGTTCATTTTTGTCTACTCACATTATACTACCTTAAACTAAATTTAATTGTTGGTAGGTGGCATAAAAGTAGAGGCTCTCATATCTAAATTATTTCTTTTAAAATCAGATACATATGTAGGTTCATAATATTGTCAGCCTTATAAACCATGCAGTGTTATGATACATGAGTAAATTTGTGCGACCCAGTTCTTCATTTAATTTGTGTTGTATTTATTTTTGAATTTTACTGATTTTTATTTCGCAACATTATCTCCCTGACTATAGTTGTCGTCGTTGTTCACATAACATACACGCTTCAAGAAATGTGAGCAAAAGCTTACATATATTGTATGCACAAATTCACACAGCAACGACAACAACAACAAAACGCGTATAGGTGCAATATATCACAAAATCTTTTATAAAAGAAAAAAAATAAATAAGCTCAAAGACAAAATGCCGGATTACTTTTGTTTATTTATTCGTCGACCGACAACTCTTGAGTCTTGGAAACTTTTTATTTGTTCTTTTCTTGTATAATGTAAACACACAATTGAGATACTAGTGATTTTTCGTATTTACTCTAGTTGAGGTCAAGTTATACATTTTTTTCCAAGAAATTGGACCTTGCGTTTGCGTCTTGAAATTACGGTCATGATTATGAAACTTGAAGCGAATCGAATTTTGTATACGGTTTTCAAACTGTTTATATCTGCGTATTCCGTGTACTGTTTTATATCAAGGAAGGATTTTAAAATGAAAAGTATAGAAATGCGTGTTTAGAAAATGGGAGTAAAATTGACTCTCGGGCCAACAAAATGCGGTTAAGTGTCTGGGTTTAAACCTTGCCCGAATGTAGTAGGTTCTATTGTATTCAAGCATTCTTTCTACCTCCAAATTGTTATCGGATACTTAAAATTCATTATTCTTATATTATTTGGCCAACTCTTCTTGCAGATCCATATTCATGTTAAATGCAAACATTAACTTCTGTAGTAGCCCGTGGCATACTGGTCCAAGGCTAAGCTATCTAAAAAACATTTTTTTTTGTTTTCTCGTCAACTGCCACTACTTGCGGGTAATTGACAATTCGTCCAATACCAATATGTACGAACTGATTCCGCAATAAATTGTAAGCCGCCTCCATTTCTGTAGATACGCATAAGGAAATGTAAGTCACTAAACCAAATTGATTTTATTTTAATACTGTGTTTAATGTGTTTAGGTATTATTTTTGCAGTCAAATTCCACTTTTACCCAAGGAGACAGACTGCCTCTTGAGTTTTTTGTTTTCAAAAACTATTTTAAATATGCTTCTCTAAACTTGCCGCACACTGTTTGATATTTTAATTCAGCTTTTATCGATAAATCAATAAACATTGCCAAAGAAGAGTACATAATTCAAAAAACAAAATAAACACGCAAACACATAAAAACACACCAAGTGTAATAAATTTTCGTTTTATATTTATATTTTATTTACATATTTCGCTTTCAATGCAAAAAATAATAATATCCGTTCAAAAATATATGTATGTAACTACACCAATCACAAACAAAAAAAATAAAAATTAATTCAAAACGACCATTGACCTTGCACACGTCTTGTCTCGAAGCATTAATTGAAACAGAGCAGACTATATATACTACAATCTTCTTGACTGGATTAAAATAAAAAAAAAAGAACTTCAATTCGTTCTGTATGACATTTGAATTGGAATTCGTCGCAATCCAAAAAAGAAAGTGCAATATTTATAGAAATTGATGAAACAATGAACCACTGACAATGGCAGCTATTGGTCTTCTTCTTTGTTTCAATTAAAAACACACATGACTTCGCCGCCCGGTGTTTTCGTTTTGTTTGTTTCTTCTTTACAGAGAATAGAACACACACTCGAGTTTATCTACTCATTCAAAATAAATCACTTTTTCTTATGAAAAATAAAAATACATACTATGTACTTCAAATATAAATTACGGTCTCTAGTTTTAAACAGAGATTAATTTACTTATTGAGTCTTATCAAAGAATTTGTGATAAACAAGTTAATCAGAACACAGCAAACAGTAAGTATATTGTTTCAAACAATATCATCTGCTAGAGCAATTCAAAACGCCGCGCCATAAAATTGCGATGAACTAATTTGAGGCCCTGACTAGCGGCGATTTTATGCATTTCTGATATTGTTATAAGGGAATGCACAATTTCGTGCATATAATCTGCCAGCGAAAGGCCTACTTTCCATAAAAATTACCAATTGACTAATTTCACTTATATGGCAAAAGTTTGTGCTAACGAAGTTCTGGCATGGCACGTCTGTTAAAACAATGGAAGATTTGTCAATTCTGTAATTGTCAGATTTTAACAGATTTTTCAGGATTTTTATTTTGTCACTTCCATGCCCTACGTTGACTGATTCTGACATAAGCAGTCATACTTTACATCTAAAAAATAAGCTTACATATGTCCACACGCCCCCACCGAAAAAGCTGAAGTCACATTAAAGAAGGAGTTTTAGGACTTCCTGGATGAAGCCTACGGAGTCTGTCCGCAGTACGTTATCAAAGTTGTTCTCAGGGACCTCATTACTAAACAGGAAAATTAGTTTGTGTACAACCACATCAGGTAACGGCTTAGGACGATACGGTGAAAGTCGCACTAGATTCCCAAGACTAAGGATGAACAAAACAACCTGGCACTCTCCAGACGGTCCAGATAGGCAGACGTTGACTCTTACCTTTTTCATCAGGAACTTTCAAAGGATAGAAATTTAACTTTTTTAATTTTTTTTTTTTTTCAAATTAATTAATTTATTTGGCTCAATTGCCATTAAAATATTAAGGTTTGGTTGTAAAACATTCAATTGTAATTGTTCCGGAAATTTAGTTAATAATTTTTTTTTAAATTGGTTTAGGTTATTAAAATTTGTAATGTTATATGGAAGGTTGTTGTAAGCCTGTAATTCCATGTATAGTATGCTGGCCTGTGCTCTAGTAGTTCTGGATGTTGAACTCTTGGACGTTTCTCAGACTACATATATTGCAAACTTCATCTTGCTGGCGTACTGGATTGGAGATATTCAGGGCACAAATAATGTTTTATTTTAAAGAAAAAAAAACATAGCCATCACATAAAGTCTTTGATTTATATTTAACCATTGCAGAGATTCAAGCATAGATAAGATTGGGGTATAACGATCACACTTTAATATTATTCGCATTGCTTTATTTTGCAATTTTCGAAGTCTACTTTTTTGTAAGTTATTACAGACATATAATAGACTTGCTCAATATTCAAAATGGGGCTTGACAGTTACATTGAAGACTTTTATTGCACTATTTTTGGAAATTTTATTACGAGTTATTCTAAAAACTCCCATTTTTTTTTTAAACTTTTTTGCGTAATGTGATATATGTGGTCGTTAAAGGATAGATTGTTAACGATGACAATGCCAAGGTATTTTTTCAATGCTACCTCTTCTGTGTATTGTTAATTTGAACAATAATTTGTGGTTGCTGAACGGGTTTATTTACTATCATAAATCTTGTTTTATTTGTATTTAGCACTAGCTTATTCATATTTAGCCACATATAATTGCAAACCGACCGAAAGAAGAAATTCGACGTTGGACGTCTTACCATACCTGGAGATGCCACAGAGAACGCCTAAGAGAGGATCTCGCAACTGTGCATTCACGTGACGCAGATTTCAGATATGTCAATAATTACATAAAGTTCCCAGTACGACGAGATTATCAAAGAGGTGGGCTACCTCAACCAAGGGGAACTTCAGTCAACTTAGCAAGAGACACTGATCAAAGCTAACTATTTAAGTATGCATATGGGAGCCAATGAGAGCATTTCTTTTATATGTATGCATGTATATGTTTATTTAGTTTATTGATTTTGTATTTAGAGCTTATTTCAAAATTTGCATCTTTTTACAACAAGATTAACTTAGGACATAAGTATTAGGTATAGAGTTATATGTAGGCTTCATAATAATGAATGTACATTTGATACAATTGAATTTTTTGTTTTGCAAATGAAGTCGAGAAAACGGTCGTTGAATGTGAAAACTAGCATAAGGACTCGGGTCGGTCAACACGTCGTCGAATGTGAGCCCCCTAGTCAATTATACACATACTTAGGTTAGGCGATATTTCGTATGTGATTACGTTTTTATTTTGCCTAAGTATAAATTGTTCATAAATTTCCATCACCCAATAGTGACTCATCATCGATTCTTAATACTTTTATCGTTTCATTCCTACGTTATCAACTGAATTTTATTAAGAATAATAATAATAATAATATTAAAAATTTAAGATAACCAAACAATCTTTGCTCAAGTATAGAAATAGCAGAAAAACACTACGAAGGCGAGCGATAATGACTGACAGTGGTGTTTCGGCGATAGTGGTTCAAATGAACAGATGATTCCAAATGACTAATTCAAATATCTTTTCTAAGCCAAGTAGCAGCAGAACCCAAAACTAGTCACTAAACATGGCAACACAACAAAGAATGACTCGATTACAGGAGGGACCCACTCTGGGCCCCCTGAGGATCTAAGAAGTATTAACAAAAAAAGCAATATACATAAACTATCAGGTGACTTATGGTTTTTCTTAAATAATTTATTCAACCAATTTTCCGGAGAACTAGTATATTTTACACAATGTTCATGAAGCAGCAGCAACAGCAACAACAACTATTACACACTCGCTCTATTGGCTATTTAATCTGAAAACAGGAAGTTGCAACTTTTTTCTTTTAAACTATTTATCTATCCTTCGCTGCAAAAGGTTGTTTTATAGCTAAAATGAAGCACTTAGCATAAAAGGTGGAATTAAGCTAAAAGAAAAAAAAAGTAAAATAAAATTGCTTACCTGAATACGAATCAGTCGTTTCAAAGGAGGAGGTGGAGAAGGTGCAGCACAGTATGGAAAAAAACCAGTTTAACCTTTGATTTATTTTGTTTTCTTTAAAAAAAAATATATATAAAAAAACAAAAACTACGTCTCTGGCTGGAGCTTTATTTACTTCAAATTTTATTGTTGCAGTCTCTATTTGCTTTCAATTTAATTTCCGATTTTGAAGAAACGAAATAATAGAAAATAATAACTTTTACTGCGGGTGCTTTCTTTTTTCTTTTACGGATGTTTTGCACTTTCTACACTTTTTTATTTGATTAAATTTTCTATGACATGGGACAGCGGACATAAAAGAAACGAAACATAAAAAAAGAAAATAATTTTTGGACACTTTTTTCACGTTTATAAAAAACGAAGACAAGCTACTGTGATAAAATTTGATACCAATTATGAACTAGATTAATCAGATTTTTTCATTTAGATTTTACTTTTTGTTTCGTTTTGAAAAGTTTGTTTAAATTAATACGGAATCTTTTAAATCACTACGACGATAAAAAACCCAAGATGTTGCAAATTGCAAAGTATGAACATGAAATCTAGGCAGGCCTAGTAGGGTGACATTTCAGTTGGAAGTTGGAAAAGAAAAATTTTTTATACGTGTGACATCAAACGAGATAGAAACAGTTTTGTTTGCATGAAAAACTATATGGTTGACTCATTTACTCTTTTTTGAAATTGAAAACTGATGACAGGAAGAGAATGATATGGAAGCGAAATAGTCGAAAAAGAAGTGTTTGGAAAATTAAAAATTCTAAAAGACTAATGGAATGCTTACATTGGCCGTGTGAATTGGGTTAAGGCCGTGAGCGAATTCGTTTAAAATATCGATTAAATTTTATCCGAGATTAAATTTTGACATTTATAAAAGGAATTCGACATAAAATTATATCTAAAATAAAGAAAGAGATAAAAATTGCTTGTGGAGCCGGGGGGTTAGGCACATTTAAAAAAAAGAAGGAAAAAATGTGTATTGCCATCTCACTCACTTTTACTAGCTAAATCGCTTTTCAATTAAAGGCTCTCCCAAACCAACGCGAATTATCGCTGCGACAATAGAAAACAATAACAACAACGTGTAGTTTTGCTTGACAACCACGTGTTGTTATTGTTGTTTTCTTTTGTCGCAGCGATTAATCGCGTTGGTTTGGGAGAGCCTTAAAAGTGACTCATCTCACTCACTCGCTGCGGTTTCGAATTAGCTAAATCTCGGCACTGGGTCGCAAAAAAATAATTATTATTTTGCACGGAAATTATTATTAACAAAGTTGTAATCAATTTTAGTTTGCACTACCTTCCTACGAAAGTATTTACTTTCACGAGAAAAATTATGACATATGAGTTCTCCTAAAAGGTATGTATCACTTTTTTAAATGCAAAAGAAACTTTGCACACACCCAACTTGTCACATACTCCAAATCCTAGTTGCCTTAAAAGGAGGTTGCAGGGGGCAGCATGCCTCCCCCTTACATACTTAATAATTATATCAAAACTGTTATATACATACTTCTAGAAGTTTGGAACAATAATCAGCCAATTATACATTTGCCCTAACTTCTTTAGTTCCCTATTACACGTTGACTCTAGAGTCATGACTCTTTTCAAAATTCTATGAGTGCGAAGGTGAAATCCGATCTTTTTTCTCCTTCGCACTCATTCAATTTCAAAAAGAGTCTAGTTTTGGAAATAACTAACAATAACAAAATCTACTTCACTAATTACAACCCAGTAATCTTGTTGCCTGAAAGGGTGGCGCCTTGTTTTAAATGCGGTAGTTCTGATTTTTTGCTGAGTTTGTTTATGGTGCATGTGTTTTGAAAAACCCAAATTTTCGACCTCGAGCACCCAACGCAGCATTGTCAAAAATCAAAAAAACCGCAAAATTTTCGCATTTTTTTTAACTTACTGCCTTTCTACTTTTAGAACACTTTACCATTTGAAGTAACTAAAAATTGGTAAAGTAGATTTCGTTATTGTTGGTTATTTCCAAAACTAGACGATATTTTAGCATTTCGTTTTTAATGTTTGACTAAAAATTAATAGGGGCATTATATATTTAAAATAAATATGGTACTTATGAACATATTACAAAAAAAAATAGTTAAACCCAAAAAACTATGTTTTTTTCGTATTTTTTTTAGTTTGAAATGGAACTGTTCAAAAATTGTTGACTTAAACAACTTTATTTAAAAAGAAAATTAAAGAATTAAAGATTCCTGGCTTTGACAAAAGGTAAAGGATTTTATTCTAAAAATTTTCGTTTGATTTTAATATTAATATTTCAAGTCAATTTTTTGAAAAATTGCCTCTCCTATTTAAACGGGGGGATATAGAATACCCCCTCCAAAGGATTTTTTTTTTCTTTTGACCCGACTTATACGCTCTTGTATTTTTATGCATGTTGTGCCAAGAACCATTTTTTTTATTATACTGAAAATTATACTACTTGTTGTTATAAATTTATTATAGCTAAATTTTGAATGTCTGTATTTTCGAAACTGTTGGGTCTATACAGATGGTTCTGGGCTCAAATTGAAGAAAATTTCATTACTTTGAAATCGTAGAGCGAAAGCTATAGTCGAAAAACTAATCCTGTGGGGTTAAAATTGCCAATAACTGAAAAAAGCGCGAACATTTCGCGGTTTTTTCGATTTTTGACCATGATGCGTTCGGCGCTCGAGTTCGAAAACTTGGGTTTTTCATGAGGACAATATCATAAACGACTCAGCAAAAAACCCGAACAACCATATCTAACGCATACACGCCCTCCTATGAGACGACAAGGTTACTGGACTACTTTATCGTGAACAAAAATTTCCCAGGGAATTTTTCCATCGTTAAAACATTGGGAACGTGAATGATGTCTTAAAGTTTCCCTCGGAATTTATTGGTATCGGGAAAAAATTTTCCAGTGGAATTTTGCTTTCATTGCATTGGATGTTTGTTCGAGGGAAACTTATTCCGTGGGAGATTCACGATAGCAGAAAATTTTTTGTGGGTATAAAATATTCCGTGGGTAACAAAATTAATTGTTTAATTTAATTAGATTAATCATCCTTGTCGAAAAATTCATAATAAGGAATTTCCGGTAGGGGGTTGAGTACGATATCCCGCTTTTTATAATTCAGTTTTTTATAATCCCGCTTTTTTATAATCCCGCTTTTTATAATCCCGCGTCCTGTGACGTCAGTGGTCAGCAGCGGCGGAGGGCGTAGTGCACACAGCTTCGAAGACTGAGCAAATTTGATGCGCGGTTTCAAATACCGCACGATGTGTAGAAAGTTTTTGAAATAAAATTGGATTAAAGCTCAGCACTACTATAAAGGAGACTGATTATAGGGCTTGGCACCCTTTGAAATAGCTATATCTCCAGCCAAACGAATTAAAATACCAAAATACCAAAAAAATTAATTCATACGCAATTGGTGGTAGCGCCTTTAAGTTGTTGTTGTTGTTGTTGTTCACAAAATAAAACAACTAGTTTTGCTTTTGATTGCAAAAGCGGGGTAATAATGTCGAATTCCTTTTAATAAAAAAATCGATTTGTTTAGAAGAAAAAATCGATTTTTCGGAACAAATTCCTTGTATTGAAAGAAAAAAATGGAGTCTGTTTAGAAAAAAAATCGATTATTTTTGGTAAAAGGAATTCGACATAAGAAACTTATGTCGAAAAAAATTTTTTAAGAAAAAAATCGATTGTTCAGAAGAAAAAATCGACTTTTCTGGACAAATCCCTTGTATTAAAAGAAAAAAATCGATTCTGTTTAGAAAAAAAATCGAATTTTGTTGGTAAAAGGAATTCGACATTAAAAATAAGTGAAATAAACTGATATTTTGTAGTTAGCTTATAATTTAAAATGACAAATAAAAGGAAATTCTAAACAATTAAGGAAATATTATATAACATATACTTGTATGTTTATAGCCTGTGATTTTAATACATGAGTTCTTTTTTTTATAAAAATTTAGCTTGGCCATTTTAATTTTTGTCTACTTCTGTTTACACCGAAATTTTTTCTTTTAGCTTAATATTTTCTACAACAATATGTTTCACCTCAACTGCTTTGTAATACAATAAATGATAACAGTAAAACTGTTTTTCCTTACCATAAACTGCACTAATTTTTGCAGATTAATTTGGTTTTTGTAAGCAAAAAAATAAAGTGTGTACAGAGTGATGATCAAAAACAATAGCCCAAGTATCTATTTTCTTTCAGTCGAGTTATTCTTAGATCTTAGTTAACATTTGAAAAGTGTAAAACTTGGAAAATAACAAATTTCATATTTAATCATGTTATATAAACGGGCTTAGCGGGATAATGCGGGATTTTAAAAAGCGGGATTATAGAAAGACGGGTTTTTATTAAACGGGATTTTAGAAAATGGTATTCTAAAAAAAAACAGTATTTTAGAAGACGGTATTTTAAAACTTTTTTCCCGAGATTTTTAAAAAACGGGATTTTAAAAAGCGGGATTCCGATACGCTCCCTCCGGTAGGATCTTTTTGAATATTACACCATGTTTCTCATAAATTTTTTGTTTATTTTACTTACACACATCAATAAAAACGATATATTGACTAATTTTATGTTGCTGAAAACGAAATGAGACCCTTTTTTATCAAAAAAAGCGTTTTTGAGATATCATGCAAAATAATATGCGGTGTGTCTAAATGTGCATGTACAGTATACATTTGCACGAGATAGTATAGGTATCCTCTTTTTTTCCACAAATGTAATAAATTTCTGTTAACGAATAAAATTCTCAAGTTACAGTTGATCAAAATTTAAAATATGACGTATTTTATTTTCATTTCTTCTATTTTAAATTATAGGAGGTTGTTCTGATATCATTCTTCTTTTTTTCTTACAAAATTGTAACTATACTTTTGTATATGATGACATGTGGATGTGGATTCCCTCGACTTCAAGTTCACTTCACAACTATTCCAGTTCCAGTCTCTATTTTCTTCTCGATCTGTTAAGTCGTACATTATTCTCTCTTCGTTTGTCCATCGCATCAGTGAGTTTTTGGATTAAATATTCGGTAATATTTTTTGTTTGTTTTCATAAATATGTCTCGAACGCGATGGAATCGAAAACGTCTAGCTATCGTCAGCATAAGTATTCTAGTAATTTACATCCTCTTCTCAAGTGGCTATCAAAGTTATCAAATCGACAATCTTATCGTCGACTCCAGACCGGAAGACGTATGGGAATATGTTGCCGATTTTAGAAATATGCGATCACTTAATCCAACAATGTGAGTAGCATACCAATCGTTGTTTTTTTTATATATACACATTACATTTGAGTAGTTAAACTTAGCAAAACATAAAACCGTTTTTGTGTTATATATCAATTCCTTGTTGGCGTGTAAACAGAATATTCTAAAAATAGAAACGGATGGCTGGCAAATTAGATGGAAATAGGTATATGCCTAATAAATGCGGCAAAGCATTTTACTATAAGAAGGTTTTTCTAACAATGTTTATTTTATGGGATTTTGTTTTTAGTTTATAGGTATTTGGTACCTAGTTTTGTTTCAAGATAATAATTTGTATGTTTTCGTCTAGGTTAAAAAATCTAGAGAAACAGAAATATTTAATTTCAAAAACAATTGGGACACAATTAAAATTCTTTTCTGCAAAATTAAAAAAAAAAGGTATCTATTTTCTGTTTATTTGATAAGTAGGAAATAAAAAACAGAACAGTTTAATCATATCAAAATTTTTGGGTATAAATATATGCCTATGAAGCGATATGGACATGAAAAAGAAACTTTCTTCAGATTAAGAGCTATAAGTGAAGATTTAGTAAAACAATTTCAAAGAAAATCATAATAAGAGAAAATCAAATAAAGTATCTTCAAGGGTGTTTGGGATTTCAAATCAATAATGTTTTAAGGCACGCCTTCGGCAGTCATGTATGTAGGTATGTCCTCAAAAATAGTAATACAATTAATTTTGCTCAATTTTAATTGAGCGAAATAAGTGTAACCTACCTACCAAATCTTTTGTTGGATTAAAAAAAAGTTTCAAATTATTTTATGTTGAAAATTCAATAAAAAGAATATTTCGAAAACGATCTAAGTCGATTTTTATAAAACTTGGCACCAAGCAGTTTTAAGCTTTACCTGCCTATCATATCTTAATGAATTTAATTTTAATAAATTTATTTGAGAGCCAAAATTAACGGTACCTTTCGTACAATTGTTTAAAAACTGTTAAGAAAAAACTTATTTTTCTCTAAAATGCCTCCTACGATTTTGATCCAAATTTTTTTGTGAACTTTTCATACAATATTGTGTGCGCAAAAATGTTACCTAGACTCGATTAACAAGGCTGCTTGTATTATACATTCTAAGCCATTTGGGTACTAGTGCGCTGGTCTGCGCATTATCGTTGAAAAATTCTTTGCGCTGCCCACCACATCCTGTTTTTCGAACAAATATCTACACTCTCGACTTTCTATCATGCTTTCATTAAGTAGTTTTTAATTTAATTTTTTCGTTAGTAAATTAACTCTTACAATTATTATTTTAGATTGGATTTCAAGATCACAGCTGATGATAGTGATAGCGGTCATTGGAAATATTCTGTTGAATATCACGAGCACCTTTCTCATTGGCCATATTGGAAGAGCGTTGCTTTCGGTGATTATTCTGCAATCAAACCTCTACCAGGATACGGCGATTCATACTTGATTAAATCCATCCATAAAACATGTTTCTTCGGAGGCTTATATTGTTGTAAGTTCAAATATTTTATATACATAAATAACAGAAGATCTAGATAGACTAAGAGCCCTCAGAAATTTGTGGGTGTGAATGATAGCAAAAATTCAATGATGTAGTTAGATAGGTCTTTACTTTCTAAATATATTATCTGCAAACGCCCTAACCACGGCTTGCAAGAACTGGATATTTGCATATAAAAAGTAAACACCTATCTTAGTACATCATTAAATTTTTGCTATCATTCACAACAAAAAATTGCTATGGGCTTTCGGTCTAAGAGGTTATGCTTAAATGAAAAAAATATGACTACATTTTAAAAAATTCGAAAACATTTTAATTAAGACCTTATTTTCTGAATTTTCATTTTCAGTGCGATCCGAGAGTGACTCTAAATTCAGTGCCCTTGGCAAAGACACCTATTGTGCAGAGAAAATAAACTTTCAATGTCCACCATTCCTGAGTTTGGCATGTCGGCGAGAACTTGAATTTCAACGCAAAGCTGTAATGAGTAATTTGTCAATGTTCTTCACCAAATCAAGAAAGAACTAGACAATTAAATAAATTAAAATTAAATGAACTAGTAAATCTGTGTCCTTCATAGAGGGATTGCATCGCGTGCTCTCCAAAGAGATTGTTCTATTGTTAGCGCGTAATTGAATCGCCCTTTGTGGGTGTGGATTAAATCTTCGCTGTATGGCTACCCTAACACTTAAAACCGTTATTTTGTAATCACCCTGTGTATTTTAAAATAAAAAAAAACACACTTTCTTTTCTGTATTCCATAAAATTCTCTTTAAAAACATTTTATTCAATAAAAATTATTCTAACAATTGTATGATATTAAAATTATTTATATTTAAAAAATGATTAATACAAAAACTCATTTATGAAACAAGAACTTTTAATTTACTAATTTTTTTTTAAGTTTTGTTAATTTGGGTTAAATTCAAACTATTCTAACTACATGGGAGCGGCGGAAGCATATCTAATTTTTGTTTAAATAAACATTATATTAAAATTCAACATTTAATGTTTTAATATATAATTCAACTCAGCGGAACCTACTTCATTAGGTTTTGAATGAGCGTCTATTCTTTTTTTTATTTGTTCTTATATATCTATAACAAATTTGGATAAACTTATTTGTCTGGGAAGGATAAATCCAGACGCCTTCGTTTAGTTGATTGTGGTTTCCCCGGCAATTGTGTGCCTGTCTGGGAATTCGAATTTTTCACTAGCCACTGTGTTAGTTTCGTTGATTGCGACTTTCCACCTGTTACACCAGTTGATAGGGACCGTGGCGATCGTTTCACAGTTCCAGACAGTGACTTTCGTCGTTTCGGTGTTTTCGGCAAGAGTTCAGTAATGTCTTCTAAGGATGCAGGCGAAGGTTGTGCTAAAGTGTTTGTGTGCTGACTGTTGCTGATCAGGTAATTGGTAATCCTGTTTTTGGGATGACCAGATGTGGGTGGCGTTGATTGACTTTTATTGCGTATGGGAGACATTTCGCCGTTAGAATTTATTCGAACTGTATTACCAAAAGTGCCATTCGAAGTTATCTCGAACATAGCATCTTCATCTTCAACGCAATGCTGGTGGGATGAACTTTTTGGCTTTTCTTGTGTCGTCGGGGTACTTTTCTTTCCAGCTACTATGCCACTACGAGGCTCAAGCATTCGCTCTAAGATATCCAAACATGAACGTGGTTTAACTGATTGACGCAACTCAGAACCGAAGATTTTGAAGCCTTCGAAATGGGATTTGTTAGTCTGTTGCTGTGAACACGGCAGACTCAGGTCGCTACAAGTACTAAAGAGATCTGGGGATTTTGCTTTGTTGAAGATTGGTCTGTGGATTGTAACCATTGGTGGTTTGGCTATTACCTTCCGACGAGATAGGGTACTCTTAGGTGGTTCCATTTCACGTTCGTTGGATGAAGAACCTGTGAGCACAATGACTTCGTGGTTGTTACTGTTCTGCGAGGTAATTTGACATTCAGAATCTGATGTTTCCTTGTCGAGCATCAATGGGAAGTGATAATCGAAGTTTCTTGATGCTGGTGCGATGAACTCTGGAACAACTGAGCAATTTGTTGGAGAAAAGGCCTGGCCCAGCTGTATACTTTCGGCGGGACTCTCGCTGATAACAGAAGGTGTCGGCGATGGTGGTTTATCATTTATTGCCTTTGTAGATACTTTTCTCAAAAAGACAACAGATCGACGACGTCGGGCTAATTCTTTCACTGACGGTTTTTTGTCTATATTTACCTGAGCAATCGCTACTTTCATGTATTTACTTGTGCCTGGATTTGATCGTGTATGGCGTTGCATACCACGAGTAGATATACTGTGGACACCTAGGGGCGTTAATTCCGTAAGATGCTTTGGATTTCGTTTGCTTTTAATGTTGTTGGCAATCTTTTTGCTTGTTTCTATTGGAGTCTGAGGACTCTTTGAAATCGAAAAATGTTTGCTAGGGCTCTCTGTATTTTTCTTTGCTAATTGGTTTATTTCTGGTACTTCAAGGGTTTTGGCGCGCCTCTTTGTATTTTCTGAATTCTTTGCTCTTCTTCCGATATTTTGATTAGTGACAAACTTTTGAGCTTCCTCAAGCATTAAAGCGATGTTTGAAATCACTTTACTGGAAATAACTTTTTGGATGGTGTCATCTTTTTTGTTTTCCTTTTCTTCAAATTTTTTCTTGCTTTTGTCTTTTGATGGAGAGCTGATTTTAGGGCCAGTATTAATTTCTATTTCTGATTCAATCTGTTTCTTTGATTCTTCTGTTGTTTTTGTTCCTTCTTTTAGGATGCTCTTGGTTTTTTCCTCTTTATCATTCCTTATTTCTTGGAATGATCTCAATTTGCATTGAGCTGTTTTTGTTGATTTCGGTATTTCGTGAGCTGTGTTTGCTTTTTCCAATTTTAGGCCTTTCTCAGCTTTATCCAGTTTTTGCTTTGAGCTTTTTTCAGGTTTTTTGTCATTCGAAATATTTTGTTTCTTATCAATTTCTTTGGATGAAACGATTTTGTCTTGCGAGAGCTTTGTGTTGTCTTTACTTTTCTCTTCATCTTTTTTAAGAAGGGAGCCTTTCTGTTTTACTAGCGTTTCTTCTACTTTTTTATTACTAATATTCTTATTTACTTTTGTCTTTTCTTCATCTTTCTGACGAGAGGTTTTAACTCTACTTTTTGTTTCATTGTCTTTCTTTTGCTTTGTTGTACCAACAACGTTCACGTTCTCAGTCTCCAAAGATTTTCTAGATGTTGTGCGTATAGGCAACGGTCTTTTAGGACTTAACAATGTCCGAGATCTAAGACTTTTGCTATCATCCAGTAGCGTATTATTATTATTGCTTTTTGTTGGAGTCTTGATAGGCTTTTTAGATTTTCTTCGATTTTTTAAGGAGCTATTTTCTAAATCTGTCAATGTCTTGTTGGCTGTAAGTCGTATAACGTCTTCGTCGTCTTTGATTTCTTCGATAAATTGACTATTTCGGTTATTTTGTATTTGATTTTGATCATCGTCAGATTCTGATTCAGAGACCAAGAGCAACGGTGACATAACAACCAAATCGTCTGAGATATTTGCTGCATCCTCATAATCCATAACACTAGGTACTTCATTTATTCTTTTTACCTCATCATCCAGTCTATAGATGTCACGTTCTTGTTTAACCTGAAAATATTCTTTGAATAATTCCTCAGTGTCCTTTTCAGACGAAGAACTCAATAATTTTACAGATCCAGAACTTAGAGAATTTTTGTTTTGGTTTTGCCACTGCTCGAGATGCCTTTGGAATTCATTTCGTGACACAATTGGGAATTCCTCATCGAATTGATGGCAGTAGCGTCTCAGGCGAAATTCTCTGTTTTATTGAATTAAACAAAAAAACAAACTCTCATTTAAAAACTTATACCAATTGCATAAACTTAAACATTAAATAAATATTGTTAGTAAAAACGCATACCAAATCCATAGGCAATGTTAGAGGAACTTCCAGAATATTCCAAAGCTAAGCATAATTGTATTTAAATAACAAATGCATTTTGGACTTTTATTGTTATAGCATTAAATTATTAACTAAATATTATTTTTCTAGTGAAATAAACTTACCGACAGAAGTTAATCACTCTTTCACGTTTTAAGAAATAATCCTCCAAGTCAACTTTGTTGCTAACACCTTCTTGAAGCTGTGGCAATTGAAATTTGTCTTCAAATACTTTAACATCTACAAACTGTCTTTCAAGACGGCCACAAAGTCGCAGAAGAATATGCAGCAGTTTTATATCCGACTGTAAATAGAAAATATTTGATTTGCGAACTATGTTTGCTCTATGAGATAATTTTTGGTTTCTTTACCGTGACATCAGCACTAGAGATGATTATAGTTGTTTTGTTTTCGAAATATCTCAGCAGGATTCCGGTACAGAATTTGTTATTCAGCATTTCCCCACGATTATCGACAATTATGTGATCGAAGTTAACTTTATCAATTTCACATATATCTTTCAAATTACTCCATTTGATAAGAAATACTGTTTCGAAGTTGATATCTGGAAGAGTAATAACGTTAAGTAGAAATTTATTCTTAACTCTCACGAAATATATTAGACTTTTAGGCAGTTGCATATCGTCGGTTCGGAAGAAAAACGACATAAGTCAACAAATGAAATGAACTATCCACTAGAATATTTGGAAATTAATAAGATATTGCGTGGTTTTAATATTTTAACATATTAATTGTAGTTCAAATTTGCATTCAATTTTCTGTTGCCCACTTTGAAAAATGAAATTTGTTGAGTTGTGTCGTTTTTCTTCCGAACCGACGATATGTCGGTAGCCACTCCGAAACAAATAAAGCGCTGAGAATACTGTAAGCATAGAAAGAAAAATCTGATCACTGCTCCTGAAGTTATTCTAGTCTAGAGCATTGGGAAGTGTACTTCGAAGAATTTCTAAGAGGTCAGCACATCAAAGAATTGAAGACTGTCACATTGCAAAAGTTAAACATTATGCTTTCGCCACAATATATAAGTTCAGAAGGTTTTACGTTGGCTTAAACTAAACCAAAACCAGGAGCCGACGAGAGTCGAGCTGATTAAGAATGGAGGGCCAAATCTCACTAGTCCAGTAACTATGTATGTACATCAGACCTTTATTTAGATCCGGTAGTTCTGATTTTTTTATGAGTTGTTTTATAATGTTGGACAAATGAATAATCCAAGTTTTTGTTTTCGAGCACCGAACGCAACATGGTCAAAAATCCCGAATGTTTTTTGTTTCAACCATTGGCGATTGAAATCCTAAGGGACTAGTTCCTTGACTAAAACTTTGCTCTATAATTTTAAAATAACTTATTTTTTTTTTTGTTTTGACCCAAAAATTGTTCAAAGGAAAAATCAGTATAATATCAAGTACACGATGTTTCACACAGGATGGTCTATATCCCCCCGCAAGAGGGATGTCAATTTAAAAACAAAGATATTTAAAATATGAAAATAACCATCAAAATCCCGATGTCTGTAATAAAATCCTGGTTGTTTTCCTTAACGAAATCTATTCTTCAATTTTTTTAAAATTAATTTCGTTAATACTTTAATCTTTTTTTCTGAACCTCTCAACGCTGCTGCTCGTCGTCTGACATTGCGTACGTTCCGAAAACACAAGGGACTTCTTTGGGACAGTCTGCAAACGCTCACAAAGAAATAAGAGGATGCTTTTGAGATGATTTATGCAAAACTTGAAAATCTTAAGCTTCCGTTGATAGGAAGAAAATACTTGTAATAATTAATTTTTTTTTTCTGGGAAATACCTCACAAAAGGCACAATTCAGTCCCTTATGTCTTCTGAACGTACCCATTTCACGTTTCTTCAGCGCTGGAAAAAAAATCGCTCGTAGTCCGAGAGCCAACAGCATTTTTGAGGTGTGAAGTATAACACAAATTCAATGATGCAATAAGATAGGTCTTTACTTTTTATTTGCAAATATGCAAGTTTTGCAAGCCGTACTTGTGGCGTTTGCAAATAATGCAGCATTGAAAATGCATTTTTTTTCTGAAAGCCCAGATAAAATATATAGCACTTAAAAAATTATATTTCATAAAAGAGCTAAATACCATAGACATGAATATGAGGGTCCAAGACTTCTTAGGTGTGGCCTTCCGTAGGCAAGACGCACTTCAAAATTCATATTTATAGTGCGTCTTGCATACAGAAGACCCACCTATGGCTATGGTATTCAGCTCTTTTATTAAATATAGTTTTTTTTTAATGATATACCTTTTATCTGGGCTTTTAAAAAGAAATGCATTTTTATTGCAGCAACGCCCCAACCACAGCTTGCAAGACTTGCATATTTGCGAATAGAATATAAAGACCTATTTTATTGCATCATTGAATTTTTGCAATACTTCACAACCAAAAATTGCTGTGGGCTCTTAGTCTATCGCCTTTAAACGAAAATTTCAGCTTTTTGACAACAAAAGTAAGGAATCTCACTGAGGAATTACGTTCAGATTTCTGAGATCTCAGAGATTTTGGAAAACTTGAAGTAGATAGTTGACAGGAAATATTTATATAATCGTTTTCATAACGGTTGTATTTCACCAAAACGCAAACCAGTCCCACAATACTAAACACAAATTTGTACTTGCGTAGGTAGGGCAAGTTTTGGACTCGTTAAAAAATCGAGCTCGAGATTTCAATGCAACTTGACATAACGATGACAGCAAACACTAAAAAAGTGGGTCCCGCAATTCCGTCTGTCTGTCTGTATGCCTGAAAGTCTGTATGTCTGACTTGGAGCATAATATTTTTAGGTGATTCCCTAGATTACCGTCTAGAGATTTTTTTAGGTAAAAAAATAACGGTACATGTCATACAGAAAAGTTATTTATCTCGAAAACGGCTCTAACGATTTTGATTAAAGTTTTTTATGTGTACTAACGCTAAAATGGTCTACATTTTGGTGACAAAAAAATTACAAAAAACTGTTCTTAACGGTACCGGCCACAGAACCGTTTTTTTTGTTTTTTTTTCGTATTTCTCTTCAACGGCTTAGCCAATATTGATCTAAATTTTTACTCTGGAGGTCTTTCTAATTTTAAAAATTACTGCATACAAATACGTATTTTCAAAAAAAAATATTTTTGGATTTTTAAAAATAAGTTCAATTTTTTTAAGTACCTACCTACAATTTTTAAATTCCAAAAAATTTCAAGTATATATGTATGTACAAAATTATTTTTTTAAGAAAACCGCTGAAAAATTCTGTAAAATTCATATTTTTTTAAAGAATTTATATGGCGTTCTTTATTCTGAGTTTAAAAGATTTTAAGTAATTCTTTAATCGATTTAAAGAACATGTTTCATCTTTTTTTCCATATATTCTTCTATTTAATTATTAATTATTATTATTAAATATAAATGTTCTTATAATACACTCAATCTCTATAATTCGAAGAAACTATTACTACAAGAGCAGTTCGTGCGATCCAGTCGTGCATTTTATTTTTATCAAAATTATTCCAGCCATTTTTGCAATAAATAAACTCTTTTATAATGGCAGTTCAGATAACGTTATTTTTTATTAAAGTTGCATTTAATAGAACTTAGGCCTTACAGGCATATAGTTAAAATTACTATTACTACACAAAAATTTCGATTTTCCTGAGGCATGAATACTATTCTTCGACAAATAATTCTTGGGCGAATAATATAAAAAATACTATAAATTCTTCTTCCAATGAGGTTATCGAAAGAAAGTCCCATATGCAACATGCGTTACTATAATATTGCTTTAAAATTGACATACCTAATTACAAACAATTGTAAAAATTAAATATATAAAGCCATTCAAGTCATCAATATGATTTTATCATTGTCCAACAAACTCTGACTTATCCAAGTACTATTTTATAGTTTCGATTTTATAAACAATAAAATCCAAGATACCAAAAATATTTTTAAAGAATTTACAAAAATAGATAAATATATTATTCCGATTCCGATACTATAGTCAACTTATACATATGTATGTATTTTAGCTTCACAAACCAAACCAAAATCATAACAAGCCATTGATTTGATAATTTTTTTCGCAACAAAATCTAAAAATACTTCTTGCAGCATAAGAACGCATTACAATTGGATTTAAGTGAGACCACAAGACTGCCAACAATAGCTCAGAAATCATGACGTCTACAAATCATTTATGTCGACTCATAAAATATAAACCAATAAAAATATTTCCCTCCATAATTCAGTTATCGCGAAAACGAGAACAACAAATTACATTTGTAGGTTCTCCAATAATCACATTTTCTTATTGCAAGCGATAAATGCAGGCATGCAGCTTGTAGAATGAAGTTCTATTTATCTGCTCAGCAGCCACCCTAAATAGAGATTTCACTACACATGAACAACCAACCCCCCAGGAGTTGATAAATAACTCATATTCCACCCCACCTTGCCTTATCAATACACAAAAATTTAACTCACCAGTTGTTTTCTCGATCACTTTAACTGTCAAATGTGTCAGCACGCTCAAGTGGAATCGCCATTCCTTTATAGCTTCCTCGTCCCGAACCACAATCAAACACTTTTTGGTTGTATCATTGGTTAGTATTGAACCGAGGAACGTCGCAACAGTGACGACCTTTCCCAGGCCACTCTCGTCATTTAGGATGCAAGCTTCTCCTTTCTCATGGTTTTTGTAGAGGAATCTTAGCCCCTCCAATTGCCATGGCTTTAAATATTGACATAGTCTACCAGCGACCATGTGCTGGGTTTGGCAGCCTAACATAAGGCTCTCCTTGAATTGCTCCGCTACGAAATGAAATAGTTGGGGCATCCTTCCACACAAATTCCTCACGTAATATACAAACCGTGTACAACTTCTTTAGGATTTAGAGGTTGTTTAGGTTGATGTGGTACAGGGTTAGGTAGATCGTTAGCAAAATGTAGAGCAACTTGATGTAGAAAAATACAATAAACATGGAGAACGACTCAAGATCGGAGGAGGCCGGAGAGTCGAACAATTCTTGACCAATGCGAGTGTTTGTAAATAATGAAATAATAAAATTGAACATTATTCGGTAAGGAGCTAGTTTGCGGAGGAGGAGCGAAGCTAGTTCACAACGCAGCGTTTTGTAGTGTGGACATGGACGACACCCTTGACACTGTCAGCATTATTTTTGCCTCGGGGATTTTTGGTAGAGATGATTTTTGATCTTTTGGTGGTTCACTGCCCTTTTCGCGCACTGTTATTGAATATTTTGTGGCAAACAGAAAATTACTTAAGAAGTGTAAGTAGGGACAGAGTTCAGTTTTTTTTTTTTGGACAAAAACTGTCTACGCGAAGAGAAACTTGAAGATTCTGATTTTTTTTTTCTTTTTTTTATGGACTGACGGCAAACTGACAGCTCCCAACATGCCAGTGTTGGGGGATGAAAAGTTTTGCGCGGGATTGAACTTTAGTGATGCCAATAAACAATTTCAAAAAATGATATTTTAATTAATTTAGGGGTGGTGCACAATAGAATTGTTAATTTTTTTTAGTTGCTCTCCCAAACCAACCTTTTATTTTACATGGCGAGTAATGAGAGTAGATACAACATACCCAAACTAAGGAGATGATAAGTATGTTTGTTTACTTCCCGAAATTGACAGTTTTGAGGTTCTCCCAAACCAACACGAAACATTCGGAGCGACGTCGAAACTTTCGCTTTTTCACATGCTCACAGTAGCCGCAATTTATCTACGGATAAAGTTAATTTTTTAAGACGTAATAGGTACAAGAACAACTCGGGTAGGTTAATGTTATTTACAGTGTAAAGGAAAAGGACAGTAGGTAGTTGAAAATTAACAAAACGTAAGTAAAAAAGAGGTGTTCATATAATACTGCGTTTTCATTAGAGCAAATGAGCAAATTCAATTCGAAATCATCTCATTTCCCATACAAATTCAAATTTTCAAATGAGGTAATTTCAACCAAATTTGCACAAAATTCTGTAGGAAATTACGTAAAAGTTTTATGAACACACGCAAATGGAATCCATTCAAAATGGATCCCATTTAAAATGACAGAATTCAATGTAAAAAACAACAAAAACAAGCGATTGACAATCAGGACCGTCAAAAATTACGAAGTTTGAAATGTGAACACTGCTGTTCTTTTGACAATCAAATTCAATTTTTTTTGTGATGCGCAAGTGCAAAAGTGGTAAATAAATGGAGCATTCCATGAAAAATGAGAACTCTCAAATTTTCGATTTTTTAATATTAATGCACGTTTAAAGCAAGAAAACAACAATAACAACAAGTGGTTGTCAAAAAAACTACACGTTGTTGTTAATTAATTAATTAATAATTAATTTGATGGCACAACAGCTCATGAAGAACTAGGGCCTAGTGACTTACAACTCTCAACCATTCCTGTGTGCGTGTCTGCAGGAATGGAGGGGACCTACAGTTTATTGCCGAATCCGAACGGCTAACGAGCGGCACTTTTCTGTGACAGGAGATACTCTTGGAGGATTTGTCAATTCCTCGCAAGAGGCAGTAGCCGTTTTTCTTTTAAATAAATAGGTGGCGAGGCTGGGGATCGAACCTTAGAACAACACGTTGTTGTTATTGTTTTCTATTGTCGTGGCAATTAATCGCGTTGGTTTGGGAGAGCCTTAAAAGAGAGATTTACACCTGTGCACTTGCACGCACACTATTTATAAAACGTCATTTTGTGCTTTTGTGTGATTCTGTGATTTTCTTTTTCATTTGCATTCCGTTTTTGTCTATTAAAATTATTTTTTGCTTTATTAAATTAAAATTATTTTTCACAAAATTAAATTTGACATCCCACACACACATTTGCAAACATAAAACAAATCCAATCTGCGTTTCTTTTGCCAAGAAAATTCGTGATCCGGGATCAAAATCCCTATTTGCGAAAGAAAAACGACATTATAACTGGCGCCTAATATTTTTTTTTGTCATTCTTTGTAGTTCTGTTCGTTCACTTTATTGGGAAATAATTGTTATAAAACGCAATTTTGTTTGCATATTTCATTGAAATTGAGGTGTTTTGAAATGATTTTGAAATTTTGTCATTGTATGGGAAATTGTGCAATTTTGAAGATGATTTCAGAAAAATAATATAAAATTGCGCAATTTTGTTCGGTGATAACATACTATTAGATTAAAATTTTGACATTTCTCAATAGTGTCAAAAATTAATCTTCGGATATAATTTAAAGCGATTTAATTCGCTACGGATCATAATTTCATTTAAACAAAAATATAAAGTATAATTGTTTTTCTTTTTTTTTGATGAATGATTTTTTTTAATTATACCTAACAGATGTTTATTATTAAATACATGCTAAAAAAAAAAACTTTTTTTTTTTAAGAAATTCAATAAAAATTATTTTTCAAGAAAACTGTTCCAATGATTTTAAAATTTTTTCTGCATTTTCAAGAAATTAAATCAAATGAAATGGGGCCATTTCGCACTCGAAAAATAGCCATATTTAAAAGAATTTGTCTAGTTAGACATTTTTTTGTCTTATGTCGAATTTTTTTTCTAAACAGAATCGAATTTTTTCTTTTAATACAAGGGATTTGTTCTGAAAAGTCGATTTTTCTTCTAAATAAATCGATTTTTTTCTTAAAGGGAATTCGACATTAACTGTTCAAATATCCTTCATTTAATTAAATAAAATGCTACTTTATTTATACACAAAAGAATTTATGTTGGAACAATTATCTCACGTTACAAACGTACCTCGAAAACACCAAAAAACGTTATTTTTAATTTTCAAACGGGAATATTTTAAAAACCTGACGTGGTAGAATATTTCTGACTTCGGGCTAGAGTTCAGCAAACCAAAAACCTTTGGAAAAGTATATTTTGGTTTCTGTAACAAAAACCTTGTTGACCAGTGTTCTTTTCAAACAGCTACAGAGTCAAAATGTATAATTTGCAAATTGCAAGACTCTTTTAAGTATATTGATGAGAGCGTTTTACATGCCACTGATCAAATTTGATTAAAATGAAATTCGTCTATAAAAAAAAAACGATTTTTAGTATTTTCTTAAGGCTTAGATGGCCGAGGTGGGCATGTTCAAAGTCAAATATCTTCGCTTCTAGTTGCGATCCATTTTTTTTTCCTTGACAGAATATTTTCAAGAACGAAATGAGGTTTATGCAGTATTTCTTTCGTTTCGATAGGAGGCGCAGAACACAAATAATTATTAATTAGTTATCAATTAAATAAAATTACTAAAATTTTTTTTTTTCGACAAAAATACAATTACAATTCCAACGCCATTTAAATGATTAAAATCGGCTCATTAGATCGGAAGATATAAATTCTTAAAAAAAAGTGCTATTAAGGCTATTATACTATCAGTACTATATTGTTTCGAGTAAAAACGGCACTATCGGCATCGGCTTTGGATTTTTTTTTTTACTTTTTATTTTTTCTGGCATCAGGAGGAAAACAAACAAAACAAAGAGAAGATAATTTATTAAAACATAGGGAAAAGGGGTTTATTTAATGAAGAGATAAAATAAAGTAAAAACACAACAAAGCAGATCAAAACGTGAGTAGTCAATTAAAGTGATTAAAGGCGAATGTTTTATATTCGCTAGAACAACAAAAAAAAAAGTTTTTCCGCAAAGACCGCAATATGTATTCTGTTCGCAAATGAATCTTAACGTTCTATATTTCACATAAACACAAGAAATCGAAGGAAAGCAAGCTTTTTTATAGTTTAGTATAAAATTATGTGCTAGGTATTTGAGCTTTATAAAAAAGAAACAATTAATTAAACTTAACCATTGAAGGATCAAATGGTTGTCCTTTGAATGGAGATCCATCGGCATCCCAAGCCTCACGCAACCTTGCTAAATTTTCTTTTTCCGCTTCCGTTGGAATTCCAGCTTCTTTTTGCTGCTGTTCCCATCGAAGTTTTTCTATAGCAGCCTGGGAATCTGGCGGTAGATCATCTATGTATTTGGTGGAGTCAATTTTGCTAACATCAATTGCCGATTCGGTATCCACTAAACGATCCCACCAGGCTTCTTTCATCTTATCTGAAATTTAATATCATCTTTATATTGGACAAGAAAACCATAATGCGCAGACCTAAAGTGATTTGAAGCTTTCCCTCGGAAATTGTCCAAACGGCGTCATTGTGTTTGCATTTGGCACTCAATATTCCATCGAAAATTGGAGCTGCTTGTGGGCTTAGTTTGGAAATTACCTTTATGTGATTCGCTTCGAATTGAATGCCAATGTGTTTGGAGGACTTGTGGTCTTCTGGCAAACGAATTTGTAGTTCAACTTCGGTAGAAGTTTGTGACCAGCAGTATGAATCGAAGCAAGCTCCATTATGGAATTCATTGGATGTAAAGAAGTCTTTTTCAGTTGCAACCTGGTGCGGTTGTTCTTTACTTCCACTGATTTCATCCAACTCTGAATATGTGTGCATTGTGTCTTCTTCAGTTCTGACTTCGACTTCTTGAATTGCTGGTGAAACTTCAATTGTATCAGAAACATATCGGTATTTTGGATCAAACTTTTGCAAAACCTAGAAAAAGATGATTTTTTGCCACATGGAAGTAGTTTTGGAAAAAAAACTCACTTTCATAACTATTTGTTCTTTCATTCCAGGAGGAAAGCCAATCTTATCATCTTTGTTTTTTTGTTCGTAGTAGAAATCGGTACTATTTCAATGGAATTTTGAATAGAGGAAAATTATACTGTTAATAAAATGTGTTGTGAGATAGGTTTGTATGTTTGTACTTACTTCCTAGACAAGAAACCGAAAATTGCATCTAGAAAACCGGCAATAGTTTTTCGGTCTTGCAAGATCTCCATCAACATACCATCGAATCGTTGTGGTTCCATTTTAATAAACTTTGTTTGTTTTTTGGATTAATTTGTTTTAGTTATGTATGTATTTATAATTTATAAAAGAAATTGTAGGACTTGGGAAGTTTAACCAGGGTTTATGTTATTCTGTTTTTTTTGTCTACAATTTTTGACAAACAGGCTGAGCAAAATAACCATATAAAAAAAAACAATAGCCGGCTGAAAATTGAAATGTTTCTGCAACATTTGTAAGCCACAGTAGTGGAAGCAAATAATAATGCCTAAAATTTAAAATTTTAACCGTTCGCGACTCGCCTACATAATATACAGGGGAACTTGGGGCATAATGAGCCTCCTTTGTATTTCTTTTTTCTATATCGAATAGAGGGTCAGCTCTTAAACGCAATCTGCCAGTTTTATTACATCGCTCGCTATTAGCAAATTCAGAAGACGAGGAGTGCTTGTTTTAGCTCCGTGCCTAGTATGCCCCCACACCGGGCGAAATGAGCGAATTGAATGACTTTATTCTTATTCTTTAATAAATTTTCTCTCTAATAAAAGTTTTTCAAAAATTCTACTATACAGAGTGCCAACACTATCGCTTTTGAACAATTTTTTTTGTGTTTAGTTTAGATCTGTACATTTTTACTCTGAACAATAAATGCTGCAAAAACTAAAGCCTTGTTCGTCGCTGATGCAAAACGAAAAATCCTATTTTAGCGCAACATAATTTCAATATTTAATAAAAATAGCAGAACATCTTTTGAAAATAATTTTAACTCTTTCTTTTATTTTTAATTCAAGTGGTATCTTACAAGTAAATTTAAATTTTAACTTAAATTATTCATTTTTTAAAATGAGATTCCGTTTTAATGAAAATTGCAGTTTAGTTCATTTGACTTCCGTTTAAGTTGACATTTCTGGTAAATTATGTCATTGTGATCAGTTGACCAAGCCACATACATATAAGTTGTTAAGAGAGAAGCCAAAACAAGTCTATCAATCGTCATTAAGTTTACAGCCCACAAGATTGTTGTTAGTCCGGCAAACGACGGATGACGAACATGCGAATATAAATGTCTCAGTTCGAAAGATTTATACGCCATTGGGGGAGCATAATCTTTTAGGTCGTAATAGGCCTGCAAAATTTAAACATATTTTCAAATCAACAGATATCAACCAACATGTTCAATTTTTTAAAGAAGAAAAACTAATATTCGATGAACAATCGAAGGAAGTAACACTTAAGTGGACAATACGGGAGATAAAGTCCCAATATCTTACTTCACACCAGCCTAAATGAGGGCACTTAAGTCTTCCATGTTGGTGACATAAGTGCCACTTACTCAGGCTATGAAACTTATCCTAATGCCCCAACTTGAGAAACTTAAGTGACATGTATTCCTGTTTGTTAGTATGCACTGTGAAACTGGTTAGTTAACTCACTTGTTTGATACCAAGAATTTCTGGTAAATCCATAATTATACTTCCTCCATAGATAACCATCCAAGCAAAGCCATGAACTAACATAAAAGTCCACCAGAGAACATTACTTGATGTGACATCAATTTGCCACAAAACAATTGACTGGGCGTAGGTCCAATTTTTAATCATGTACTGTAAAAATTCAGCAGCATCAGTTGTGTATCGCAACATACATTTGTATTCAAGTTGCATACTCACATGTAAACATAGCGATGACGTCAGACTATAAATAGAACGCTCTGCAACACCCAAGCCAATATTTTGAATAATTTTTTTCATAAAGGCAGATTTCATAAAACTATGCTGGAATATGAAAGTTATTATGTAAAGGGTGTTGCATACAAGGGCAGGGAAAGCTGCTGAAATCCGTGAATGATTATCCAGTAAATTAAACACCCATGTGTACATTGTTGGGATACTTTGGGGCTGAGATAAGAACATCATTAATTTGCCAATGACATAGAATGAGTACACAAAGGTTATGAGAGATAAAAGAAACACAATAAGTTGTTTTATTGAAGCCATTTTTCTGGGAGTTCACTTTGAAAAACTGGTAAAAAGAACAAATACATAAGTGCGAACCGCCGAAAAAAATCACAGTGAAAAAAGTCCAATAAATACCAATTTTTAAAAGTATAATGAAATGTCAAATCCCTATGATTTGTTTATGAGTTTTTTATACCATTAAAAAAAAACATGGTCGACATTTGTGGGCTTACATCTAACAGTTGGGGGTTCGTTCAATAATAAACTTAGATTTCAAATCATTGAACATAGCGGACGCGCGCGTTCTATATACTTCGCGATTCGGTTTAAGATACGCTAATGCCGGATTTACTCGAGTGACAAAATGTCATTAAATTTGTCATGTTATACCAATAAATTGTCATTATCCCGGTTTATGACAGCTAATTGGTATAAAATGACAAATTTAATGACATTTTGTCACTCGTGTAAGTCCGGCATAATTGAATGTTGTACTAGGTTGTCATTAGGAAAAATGGGGTAATTTCGTTGAAATTTTCTATACAAATTTATATTTCTTACCCAGCGTCTGCATTAACAATTTTCGAGGCAATAAATTGCTTACCTTATTGCCATTAGCTTGAATATTGCCAATGGAAACGCTTTGGCAATGACAATATTGCCCGAAATATGAAAGTCAATTATTGATTTCTATCAACCAGGCAATAAATTTTGACGTTTCGTCTTTTACAAAATGGTTTCTCCACGATTTTGAATGATTTCTCCATCATTTTGAAACAAAAAGTGAAAATATGAATAGGAGTGACCACAAATTAGTGAATTAAAAAATTTTTATATTATCAATAACATTAAATTTAAGTAGTTTCTGTCGCCATTTCTATTCGTAAATTGTTTCCTAACTGGAATTGCCTGGCATTGAAATGCCCAACCCAAACAATAAATTGCCATCGCTTTTGAAATTGCCATTGCGTCAAATATTTCCAATGGAGCCACAGCGTTAATGAGGTCATATTAACGAAATTATACTGGAATTTAATGTCGTTTTCGATTGGATATTCAGAGTGTTTCACTCCTTTTTGATTCCAATGGAATATGAAAAACTCACTTCCGTAATATGTGTATCTATGTAGAAGTAAAAACTAAAATGAACTCTTCAATAATTTCAGTTCCAGAACATCATAAGAAGAAGCATTTACTATTTTGACAATTAATCCAACACATACTTTTAAAGTATGTCTGTTTTCAGAGTGCACTCCTAGCACTCCTTAATGAAATCCGGAGTGAAAAAACACTCCTAAATCATCACTCCGAACAGCAAATGGAAGGTTTTTGGAGTGTTGGGAGTGTGGATGGAGTGAAAAAAGAGTGCTAGGAGTGACCAACGGAAAACGACATAAGTGAATACTTTATGAACATGGAATGCATTTTAAGAGCTTTTGGAAAAAATGTTAAATCTTAAACAAAAAAAACCGAAAGAGAAAACAACAAAAACATACGATTAACGGCCACATCAAATTCAAAAGGAAATGAGCTGTCAAAGAAACTTCGCAAATCTGAGATGAACACTTTTCTGTAATTTTTGAATCTAGTCTAATTAAAACGTAGTACAAATCAAAAATATGTGGCATTCGTATCTGTATTGTAGCTCAATTTTGACATTTCCGTGTACAGATTTATCTCATTTGTGTCACATTTTAATCTTCGGATTCAACGCAATTTCAATCGAATTCTAAGTTTGCGCTTGGCTAAGCTCGCAAGTATGTTTTTTTATGAATTTGACATGTAAAGTCTAGTAACTACGCTGCTGATACGAAACGAAAAATCACATACAACAATGACAACGAAATCATCAACGAAAAATTTGGGCTGCTTTTTGGTTTGCTATTCGACGAACGAAATTGATGTATTGTAGCGCAATAAAAATGCGATAAAAGACCTGAGATATTGTGATGCTTTATGTGACCGGCAACTTGCCAAAAAGAAATTTAAATAAACATAAAAAGGTATAGAAGCAGATTATCTGGGCACAAGAAATCAATTTGATCTAGCAATTTCTAGTCAAATTATAGATTATTCTTTCCTATGCTATGCATTATTTGTGCTAAAAATTGTGTGGATAGATTAATTTCCCTATAATATTTGCATTCACCTTTTCTGTAATAAATTTTTAATTTGAAATTTGTAAATATTTTTACAAAACAATTATTTGACAGATTCGAATTCAATTAAAATATCGTGGGATATTACGAGCAAATTGTGCTTTCTGAGTTCAGTAAAAGTCACGCAACTAAGCGCAGCAGTGAATCGAAGTTCACATATTGAGTAAGCATCAGCATTTCTATTAATTTACATGTGCGACGTCCACACTGTTATCGCAATTGCCATCGCCATCGCCATCGCAACGGTTTGCTTGCGCAATACTTAAGAGAGATTAACCGAACCAACGCGATGATGCGATCTAGCGAATTTCATGTAAAAGTTACATGAAAGTTACATTCGTTCCGATTGTTTCCCGTGGGGTTGGGTGAGCATTAAGGTACGGTTTAACTAATGCAGGTAAATAATGTGGTATACATGCGTCTAACGGCCATGTAAATCATAAAAATTAAATGTAAATTCATCTGGATTTAAGTTTAAATCTGGATGTATCGAGTGAATAATATGGCGGTAAGAGCCAGTTGTACAAAAATATGATCCGTGATTCAGGAATTTTATCTCACCAATTTTGGCGGATTAACTGTGGTTCAAAAATGGTTCAGGCATGTAATTGGCTATTATAGCGCATATACTTGAATCTTCAAACATTGTTGAATCTCAGTTATCTCGCTGAAATCGGGGAGTAAAAACTGCTAAACCACGGATTAAATTTTGAACCACGTTTGTACAACTGGCCCTAAGTGGAACTTATTTCGTTTTCGATTGTATTTTGACAGTGTTCCTATTGAATATGGAAAATTTGAAGTAAAAGGAGTGAAAAAATACCATTTCTGATACAAATGAAATACTCGAAAAATACATTCCATTTAACTGATCCTGGCGATAGTCGGAAGCCCACTTAAGTTTATGTCATATAGATCATTGATAGGATAAAACGGTTTCCTTATCTATCATTTATAATCCGATTAATTTATTTTAAGGTCGTTTGCGAATTGGAAGAAAATCGCGTTAAATTATGAGGTGAATCTGTATGTGGAAAATTCAAAATTACTTTTGTTCTTCATGACTTTTGTTGTTCGCTACTAAATATTACAAAATAGATACGACATATTTTGATACTTAAGCGAAAACTTTGTTTATGATTGTAAAATTTAATTCTATTTGCCTACAAAAGGTTAATAAAGTTTTATAAAGATTTTTTAGATTGCTTATCTTTTCTTTTACTTGATTTCTCAGTAATATCTATTATATACATTTTCAAAACCAGTATAAGGTTAGTGGAAAGAAAGAATTGTCATATCTTTTATAATGTTTATTACCATTTGATAATTGTTTGTTTAAATAAAATTGAACAAAAATAACAACATGCATCCAATTCAGCAGTTGTAGGTTTTTTATTCATTTAGTTAAATCTTGACTTGAAAGGTATAAACGTTGCGCAGTTCGTTAAGAATAAATTAATCGGTTTAATTCAAAATTAAGATACCTACCTACAACGAAGTTTAAGGAATTCAATTTGTGCGAATAAAAGACGACGATTCAATTTCTAAAAAAAAGTAAATACAGACCTATTCATACCTAGCAGTACCTACATACTTTCAATAGAAATTAAACACCTATGTATATTTGTGAACAAAATATATAGAATTTTAGATTCGTTATTGTTTTTTTAAATACATTTTACCGAAAACTATAGCAGACATAAATATAAGTAAAACATACATTTAATCAAATAACTTTAACTTTAAGTAAAAATTTAAATATTAAATGTATTTAACTAAAATTTTCAATTTGGTGTTATGTGAAGAACTTTAATTATTTATAGTATGATTTTAAAAGAAAATTATTTAGAAATTTGATGATTTTTTGAAGTGAGCAGAAATCTGAGTATACTTTACTATGGTCGTAGGTATTATTATGTACCTACACATGTGCACTCTCCTTAAGTTCGTTCAATTCTTAAAATTAGCAATTTTTACAAATTTTTGTCTAAAGTTGTGTCAAGGTTAACATTATGTATAATATATAAAAATGAAATTGGACTAAAATTAACTAACTCACTAGAGCTGACTAATTTACAGAAGACTTAACAGTTTATTTTACGATTAGATTAATTAGATTTATTAGACATTTTAAAGGAATAAAAAGGTCTGTTCTTTTGCTTTCCAAAACTGCTAATTTCTACGAATTTCCAAAATTCTGTCCAAGTTCATATAAAAAAAAAATAGTATCTACTTAATTCTTATAGAAATTCGAAGTTTTGGGAAGTAAAAGAATAGACTTAGGCCCATTTGCTGAAAAGAAACTTAAATATTTATGTTCAACTTAAACGCTTAGGTTTCACTTTTTCCTCAGCGTAAACTGTCACATAAGCTCTTAAGTTGAACTTAAATATTTAAGTGTCGTGTCAGCAAATGGCCCTTAATGATTTATTTTTCTTTGAGCTTAACAATTTTAGTAGTTTTAAAATTTAGTATTTGGTATTAACAAAAGTCCAGCTGGTGGAGATTTGGACTGTAAAATTTTGGCTGAGTTCCAAAATTCATAAGATGGGCATTTACTGCGCAAACTGCGCATCCAAAAATTTTTTAGCGGTCTCGATTAAACATTTTTTTTTGCATTCCGAAACGTCAGACTTATGCAATGTAATATTTCTACAAAGCATCAAGTTTGCGTTGCTGATGCGTATGAAAAATGTAGGCATTACTTCCGCATCAAAACATTTTCTACATTTTGGAACTCAGTCTTTCTTTCTTCGGGGAAGCCATAATTATATGTACCAGTGACGTGCCGTGGTGCTTTTAGTAGGCTGTTCGCTATGTTTTTTCTGCAGTAAAAATATCCATTCGGGGAGAGTACCTACGTTAGCTTTGGCACCAACATTTGATAACGTTTTTTTGTAGAGTGGTCAAAAACAAGCATTTTTTTTTATTATGGGAGGGGGTCTACCTAGCCCCGTTTAGGAGGTATATGACCTATAAAAAATTACTTAAAATGAAAAAATAAATATTAAAAATAACGGCAACACTTACTATACAGTATTATGCCGGTTTTGAAAGCCAGAAATTTGTTCTTTAATCTTAAATTTAAGTTAAATTATTTATGTCAATAGTTTTAAAAAAATTCGCATAAAAACTTAGAATTTTCATAAAAAAAAATTAAAAAAAAAAAAATGTAGACCAATTTTTCCAAAATTGTGAAATGAAGTGCTTAATTAACTTTTTGTGGTCTGTTAGGTTTTTAGATTAAAACAGTAGACGATTTTAACGTTACAAAGCAGTACTTTATTCAAAGAAGAACTTGTTGCGAGTGAGAATAATATTATATAAAGATTAGAAAAAATTAGAAAAAGAAAGTACAGTACAATTGCATTGATAGGTATATAACTGACGTGAATTTAGAATATATAATTATATAATAAAAAGAAATTTAACAGTTGTGCTCAAAAGTTACAAATATATAACAGTCCCCCTCAATGCAATTTCCAAAAAAAAAAAAAAAATTAAAGGAATTTATACAAAAAAATTTTGATTTTAAATAATTCATATAAGCTTTAAAATTTCAAAATTTAATTCCCATTAAAACTGAAAGCTTCTCGTGCTTTGGTCTGGTCAGATTCTTTGTAAGGACATCAGCTACCATCTCAGATGTTGGTGTGTACTTCAGCTCAATAAAACCATCTTCATACAGTTGACGCACAAAATGATATCGAATGTCTATGTGCTTGCTTCGAGGATGAAAGACTGGATTTTTTACGAGTTGCTGTGCACCTAAATTATCAGAATGGATTAATATAAATTTAAATGATACCTTTTCATATTTAAATTCATTTAAAAGATTTCGAAGGTATGATGCCTCCTTAGATGCTTGCGAGAGAGCCATATATTCGGCTTCTGTGCTGCTCAAAGCCACAGAAATCTGTTTCTTGGATTCCCATGAAACTGCTCCACCACCCATCATGAACACAAAGCCAGTATATGATCGGCGGTCGTCAATGTTACCGGCCCAATCCGCATCGACGTATCCAGTAAGACTAGATGGTGTTCTACCATATGTAAGTTTCGCATTACTCGTCGTTTTCAGGTACCTCAAGAGATGTTTTGCTGCTACGAAGTGTTCCGTATATGGTTCAACGTTGAATTGCGAGAGCTTACACACGGAGTACATTATATCAGGTCGCGTTGATACCGCAATGTAGAGAAGTGCTCCTATTAATGATTGATACTTCGTTGAATCTACGCGTTCTCCTCCATCACTATTGCCTTTAACTAGTTTCATGCCTGGATCCAATGGTGTGTATCGAGGCTTACTATCTATTAAATTAAATTTCATAGCAAGTTCCTTGATGTACTTTTGCTGATGAATTTCCATCTGCTCACCATTTCTTTTGATTTGGATTCCCAAGTAATAACTCAGCTCACCTTTATCCACAATGTCAAATTCTGAAGCAATCTGAGATTTAACGATTTTTAAATCATTATAGTTTGATGCAGCGATGATCATATCATCAACGTAAATCCCAACAATACATAGTATATTTCCTTTACATTTTGTGTATACACAAGTATCGCCGCCACAACGTTGAAAACCAATTTTTTGCATAGTGTTATTCAGCTTTTTGTTCCATTCTCTGCCTGCCTGCTTCAGCCCATACAGAGATTTTTTAAGTCTGCATACTCGATGAGGGTATCGCGAATCAACAAAACCTTCTGGTTGATGCATGAACACTGTTTCATTCAAATCACCATGTAAGTAAGCTGTTGTGACATCCACATGATGTAAATGAAGATCAAACTGTGCAGCCATAGCGAGTATAAGTCGAATTGTAGAGTAGCGAACGACAGGGGCAAATGTCTCGTAGTAATTGATTATATATTTTTGCGAGCAACCTTTTGCCACTAGACGACATTTATAGCGTTCAATAGAACCGTTTTCATTTCGTTTGAGGCTGTACACCCATCTGCATCCGATCACTTGGCAGTCGTTAGGCGGATCAACCAACTCCCAAGTACCCATCGATAAGAGTGCATCAAACTCGGCTTTCATAGCCTCATTCCATTGCTTATGTTCGGGATGACTTATTGCTTCTGTAAAAGAACTAGGAATAGACATACCTTCTTGAACAGCATTTATAGCTTGCTGATTGTATTGCTTTGATGGGCGACCAACTTTTCCAGTTCTTATGATTTTTGGACGACCAGGCAAGTTCTTCATCTGGGTAGGAACACTTGAACCTGATGGTTTTAGCTGTCTTGAAATCTCCGCTTCTTCCATCTCTGCCTTCATTGGAACTTTCCCGTTGGATTCCGTAACTTTTTGTGACAATGACTCTAAATCTGTCTCTAAAAAATCATAAATGTTAGAACTCAATTCTTTATCATTTTCAAAAAATTGGACATCACGACTCTTTATAATTTTACCCGTAGCCTTGTCTAGTAGCCTATAGGCTTTCGATTCATCGGAGTAACCAACAAACGTATACTCCTTACCTTTTGCCTCAAATTTTGACTTGCCAGGCTGCTTCACCAATGCTATTGCTTTTGAGCCAAACACTCGAAAGTGACTAACGGAAGGTTTTGTACCGTTCCAGACTTCATGAGGTGTCCTATTACCCAAAATTTTTGTTGGACATCTGTTCCGCAAATAAGCAGCTGTGTTGACCGCCTCCGCCCATAAATTCTCAGAAAGAGATGAACCTATAAGCAAACACCTTGCCATCTCCACAAGTGTCCGGTTCGCCCTTTCCGCCACACCGTTTTGCTGTGGTGTGTGAGCTACAGTCAACTGTCTTTTTATCCCATTGTCTTTTAAAAACTCTGAGAACTGATTGGAAACGTACTCTGCCCCGTTATCGCTACGGATCATTTTAATTGCTCGCCCTGTCTCTCGCTCTACATCTTTCTTAAATTGCTTAAAAATTCCAAGAACCTCGTCCCTTCTCTTTATGATGTAAATATGCAATTTACGTGACTTATCGTCAATGAAACTAACGAAGTAACGACCTCCTCCAGCTGAAGCTGTTCTCATCGGTCCACAAATGTCTGTGTGGACTAAATCAAGCAATCCCTTACTAATGCTTAGCGATTGTTTTGGAAATGGCTGTTCATTTATTTTGGCTTTTGCACAAACTACACATTCTAAACTATTTTCATCGCCAAGCTTAAGACCTCGAACCATGTTCTTCTTAGAGAGTTGTTGTAAGCTATTTCCATTCAAATGCCCAAATCTCTCGTGCCATCTACTAAAAGAACTTGGCATCATAACAGTCTTTAAGCTCAACGCAGATTCATGCTTTACACCAAAAACCACATATAAATTTTTACGTTTTCTGGATTTTAGAACTATATTATTATTTTGGCCTTTTACAACTCCAAAATCTCTTCCAAATTCGACAACATGCCCACTAGCCGTAATCTTGCTTACTGATAAGAAATTTCCCCTCAACTCAGGAACAAAGAAAACGTCTCTTAGTGTTACGTCACAATAATCTGTATTGATTCGAACTGTTCCTATAGCACTGGATTTAACACATACATCAGTTGCAAGCTCTACTTGTGTCTCAGGGGCGTCTTCCAAAGTTTCAAACAGTTGCCTATCACAACACATGTGAGACGTGGCACCGCTGTCTATGCACCATTCGTTTCTTTCCAAAACTCCATTTTCATAAGCAGTATTGGAAGCTATGCCAAAAGCTGCCTCGTTTCGTTTGCTCGTGGGTGCAGTACATTGGGATGCAAAATGCCCTCGAACACCACATTTAAAACATTTGCCACGCTTGTTTCGTTTTTTATCAAAATTGCTTCTATTTGAGATTTGCACTGGGCCTAACCTCGATTTTGCATTCACAGCTAACACATGCTGACTACTGCTACTTACGTTGTCTCTATCCCTATCATTCCTCCTTTGTTCCTCCTCTGTTAGTTTAACCTTTAAAGAGGCCAAAGAAGGCAGTCTATCACGACTCTCAATAGCTACTATAAAATTTTCGTAATCATCAGGAAGACTACAAAGCAACATTATGGTAAGCAACTCATCTGGCATCTTAACATCTATTTCATAAAGCTTCTCAATTGTAACGCAAAAATTATTAATATGGGTAGACATCGACTGCCCCACGTGCATTTTATTCGATAATAATTCCTTGAATAAACTTACTTGTCTAGCTGGCCCCGATGGTTTATGAATCGATGCAAGAATGTCCCATGCTTGCTTTGAATTTCTGCACTGCTTCACGTTTATGAGTTCTGATGGTTTCACACTGAGTAGAATTGTTGATAGCGCCTTACTATCCGCTTTTTCCCACTTGGTTTTTTCCTCTGCAGCAGCATCCTCCTTGAGTGTGGTCTCACCGCTCACGTACTCCCAAAGATCACAATGTATCAGTACACTCTTCATTAAAACCTCCCACGCACAGTAGTTATCTTTATCAAGTTTCTCAATTTGATATAATGAGGCCATAGTATTTATTGTTTAAAAAAATAATTGAATTACGACAAACGCAAAAAATTTTAATTTTATAAAAATAAAATTTGACTCAAGCAGACCTTTTCTTTAATAAAAAAAAATGTGGTCTGGGCCCATAACCTGTTAGGTTTTTAGATTAAAACAGTAGACGATTTTAACGTTACAAAGCAGTACTTTATTCAAAGAAGAACTTGTTGCGAGTGAGAATAATATTATATAAAGATTAGAAAAAATTAGAAAAAGAAAGTACAGTACAATTGCATTGATAGGTATATAACTGACGTGAATTTAGAATATATAATTATATAATAAAAAGAAATTTAACAGTTGTGCTCAAAAGTTACAAATATATAACATGGTCAATGCGTATATTAATTTTTAATCGAACACAAGGAACCGAATGGTTTTATGTCTTCTAGTTTCTTGTGAAAATTGAAAATACATTCTATTTGAAATTTTTAAGATTTTTTATAAATGAGTTTTTGTAATATTGTGACATTAGTAAAATGCATAATTCGTTGAGGTTTTTTTGATACCCCTTTCATAAGGAAGTTACAATTACTTTTGAGGTAAGAATTTTTTTTATAAGTCAAGTCAAGCGATTTTTTCAATGAAATTTAAGAAATCGTTGAAAATCGTAATTTCTCACTGCGCTATTAAAATTACCGCCATAAAACCATCAACTTATTTGTTCAACATAGTTAGATGCATAATATTGTAGCACATAATTTTTGAAAATTTTGAAATTTTTTATCACATTTACCGATAAATGTGATTTAAAAATAATCAATTTTGGGTTTACGGCGCCTCAATTATATTTTTTTTATATGAACCGTTATAAATGTATGTACATCAAGAAATGGGTTGATTTCTCACCTTTCTTTAAATACCTCAATGAAATAAATCCTCCCACTAAATCAAAAGTTATAAACAATCTCGTCAGGTTCTATCGACATTTTTGATGATTTTTTAAGTACAAAAATCATCCCTCACTGCAACCGAGTCGTGGCGAACGATCAACACATACATTTTCTTTGTTTGAGCTTCGTTGGTGCGTTTGATGAAGGTGAACACCAATGCATGAAGATTTATAAGGGAAAACGATTTCTTGTGCTTTTTTTTTGAATTTTTTTTGTATGTGGATTTGGGTTAGCTGGGTGCGCTGAAGTAAGGAGAACACCCTACGAGGAAATTTTTGTTATTTGGCACTTCTTTGACTGGTAGGTAGGTAATTTGAATTAAGTATATGTTGTATGTGGATTTGGGTTAGCTTGCGGTGCGCTGAAGTTAAAAGAAATTTTTTCGTTACTTTGAATGGAAGTGAATTATTTGTTCTGATTTTTGTTTGAGGATTATTTGAGTTCATACACAGATCTTAATTATTTATTGACGTATGTATTGAAAGGTTATTAAAGAAAAGAAAGACAAATGCGTATTTCGGAGAACTTTGGCTATACGTATGCAAATTAAGATGTTGGTAGGGTGTGCGGTGAACACCTGCGCACCTTCGAATAAACGTCACTGATATGTACCTATATTTTTTATTTTTTGAAAAATAAAATCTTGCTTTTTTGATTGTTGCTTAATGATTATTTATTCTTATAAAATTGAACTTTTAAAACAGTAACCAAACAAAATAGAAAACTGAGAAACAAGTTAAAGTATAATAAAAAAAAACTGTCTCATCCAACATAGCATTAGCACATTCAGCTGACATTATTTCATCTTTCAGCTGCCTTTTGGACACAGGTATATTATTAACTTTAAGATACAGTCGTTAAAAAATACTAAGTACCATTTCTTGTTCGATTCCCAGACTCTTCCACCTTAAAAAAAACTTCCACCTTAAAAGAAAACATCTTGAGGAAGTGACAAATCGTCCAAAAGAATCTCTTATGTCAAGATTAAGTGTCCCTTAGCTGTTCATATTCGGCAGAAAATTGTAGGTCCCCTCCATTCAATTCAGCAGGCCTTAGTTGTAATGTTTATTTATTTATTTTGGTTGGACTCGTCGAACTGTGGCTGTTGCGTTACGTTAAGAATACTTAAATTCAAATTGTGTGCATTTAATATTTTGACAGTGCGTCAAATTTTATTTGAGCTAGAGCCTAAATGAGTGGACCGATTCGCTTCAAATAGCAGACTTTTACACAATTATTTAGCTTAAAAATTATCAATAAAAAAAAAACACTTCAAAATCAATATGATCTCCATAAAACCTAACAGTAGCTTAAATTATAATAATCGTAAGATAATTTTTATATTATTAAAACAAAATATATACCTTCATATAATTTAGCTACTGAAATGATCCTCTACTCTCTAATTACTGCACTTGAAAATGCATGTAAGTATAGCTTTTTGCCAGTGGCGCATGATTTTGGTATTCCAAGAGTCCATTATTTTTTAATCTATGGTCAATAGCTATCAAGAGAACTTAAGTCTTTCGTAAGTATGATTAAAATGTAAACCACTTCATATACCTATTTCTAGTGAAGGTGGTGTTTTCAAAAGTTCATAATGCTGTCGTTGTCGTTTCTGATATCTTTTGAAGAGGTAAATAACTTAATGTAATATTTTCAGGAATTAACAGCAAAATGTTTTATGATTTGTTTGTATTCTTGTAGTACCTACTGTTTTTTTTTTAGGTAAGAACTAATCATAATTAATCAGCTCTTCGTCAATTGTTTTTTTTACAATTATTGAGGTTATGGTTTTCCCCTAAAGATAAGTTATTGTTATAGTGCTAATGTATGTAGAAACATTTTATATAAGCCCTTAAACAGCATAATTATGTAGGTGACTTATGTCACCTATTTGCTGGGCTTGGACTTTCCCGCATCGTTACATACATTTACATATAAGTTTTTATTAGACGAAAAAATAGTTTGACACAATTTTCATTTGTTTCAAGGTTAATATAAGGAACAATCACTGTTCAACATTTGTTTTTAAAGATTAATTTAGTCGGGCCTGTAATCTGTAATGAAAACCAAATTCTTAACATCAATAAAAATGTTTGTGCAGATTTGCTGCTTAATCACCTTTCACACAAGGCAACTGAGCTGCCGGCAACAATCAGTTCATAGGAGAGAAGGGCAGGAAGATAGAGGGGTGAACGAAATCTCCCCGGTGAACAAATTCAGGAGACTTTTAGACGTTTCTCTTCACACTACGTTTGTGTGCGTTGAACCAAGGTAGTTTAAAAGGAAAAAAGTCTCCTCCGACTTTGTATCTTTGTGTGAAAGGTACAAGAGATTGTTAAGGAGATTTAAAGAAAACGTCAAAAAATCACCAGCAACTAGTATCTTCGTGTGAAAGGGGACTTAGTATGTAATGTAAAAAAGTTACTGAAGACACGAGGGCCTATACTTACTATACTTACTTTGACATCGCGATGTCGCGTAACGGTTAGTGCGTTGGACTGTCATGCCAGAGGTCTAGGTTCAATATCCTGTCATAAAAAAGTGCCACTCACCAGCCGTTCGGACTCGACAATAGACTGTAGGCCCCCTCCATTCCTGCAGACACGCACACACTAAAGGTTGAGAGTTGTAAGTCATTAGGCCCTGGTTCTTCATGAGGCGTTGTGCCACCAAATTTATTTATTTTTGTATGGCATCGCGATAACAGCTTTTATATGTGATAGACTTATGCAATACGCTACAACCATACTGAGATGCAACGTTCTATCTTCCCTGTACTGACAATTTTTGTTAGACGAACCATAGTTTCTGCACTTGAAGAACAGAGCTACGCTTTCTGGAAAATACTGTTAACAAAAAATTTCTTAGAATAAATTTGAATTTTTCCCAATGCAATTGTTGCAATTTCCAAACACTTTTTGATAAGCTGATGTTTGTGACTCTATTGTTATGAATTATTGTAAATTGCAACTACAACACTGAAGCTTCCATCCACTGTTATTTTAATTCCATATCACTTCGAAATCAATCTCACAATGCTACTAATGAAATGTTTATTGTTAAAATGTTCAAGTCAGTGATTCAAAATCATGCGAATACAATCATATTTTCATTTTTTTTTGTAATATGTGCAGTATAGATATACATATATACAAAAATACAAAAATACAATTACATATTTCAATGTTTTTAAATCATGAGATAAGTTAACGCATAACTACATAATTGACTTGACGAAAAAAATTCACTGTGGCGTATACGCAACATACAAAAAACACAATCTACTCGTAGATAAAAAATATTTAAAAGATGAATAAAAAAGATAACAAATTAGGAGATGATGTTTTTTTCTATATCATTTTTATCTTATTTCAGATTTTATCATTTCAATTCGCTTAAGGCGGAGGGTAATGCGGTTTAAATAGTATCAGACAAAATGGGTGCCAAGAAGGATGTGTATGTTCAATTTCATAAAAATTATATGAATATGTTTTGATTTAATATGCATGTACAAATTAATCAATCATTTATTTATTAATGTCTTTTTTTTTAGAAACAAAAAACTGGAAGAAAATGATTATGATCCACATGAACACAGAATTGTTAAAATTCCAACGACGTGAGTATTAAGTAAAGTTACTTTAAGATTTACGATGATTAATTTACGAATATACATTAAAGTAGGTTAAATTCAAGGTTGTGAAAAGTATAAATAAATGACGATTTCATAATTTCGTCCAAGAATGTAAGTTTTATAAATTCTCTGAAAAAAAGTGTGTTATAAAACACAAAGCAACGTTTAAATAGGAGTAAAATATTTGTATAGCTTTTTTGCATTATTTAGAACATTAAAAAGACATATTGTAGATACAGTACGGCACACTTCGTAGTTTATCAAGTTTATTTCTATGCTTTCCACAACAAACTGGTGAGATAAATTTAACAGGTCAGCAGAAAAAATTTCCTATAGAAATTTTGCCAGGTCATTTCTGTGGAGATAAAATGATCTGGTTTCTGAGGCTTATCAGGGTTTTTTCGCCGGTACATGAATACCCTTAGTTAATATTTTGTCCATAATAATTTTTATAAACTTAATCAAGAAAAAAGCAAGTAATATTGTACATATGTTGGTGTGAACATCATGTGATCTTGCGAACTAAAAAAAAAATCATTAACATACGCAGATCCAAGAATTCAGTTTGGTGAGGGGGGTCAGAGTTGCCCAGCACAAGCAAATGTTTTACATGTAACACGTTTTGAAAAAGAAGTGCTAAAAAGTGGAAAAATGCAAAATAAAAACATGCTCTGATATGCCTGTGTGTGAAAAATAATCAATATAAAATGACAAATAAAACACCATTTCTGGATGCTTGTTTTTCACTTTTCCACTTTTTTCAAAAAATCTTGAAGGCAATCTTTATGAGTGAACGATAAAACAATTAGCGGAATATGACATTCTATGGCAGGTGTCATTCTCATTCAATTGATCTATACATATATTATATGTACATACATAAAAATGAATCCCTTTTTGTGTTCGTACGCGCATAACTCGGCTGAACATCATTCAAATTGGATGGGGATTTTTTTGTTGGATTTGTATGGAACCAGATAAACACACTATGGGGATACAAATTGGAAAACTAGGCCGGAAAGTCATAATAACAATGAATTGTATACTTTCTGAATTTCTTTTTTGTTCGAATGGGGCTCGACTTTCAATTGTAGGTGGAACGAAGTTCGCCGGGTCAGCTAGTAGTTTATAATTTAGTAGAGACTTGAGAAATGCAAATTTATATTAGTTTCATTATCTTTGAACTTTGTGTGGTTCTTTAGGGCCAGGGTCCTCCAGTAGCGGTATACTTACATACCTCGGGCTCTAAGAGTTTTTTTTTTTTAAGTCGCGCGAAGAGCGTTGATGCAAAGTGCACGCACACTCACTTTTAATGACGACAAAATGTTATGTTATTGTCTTGTTTCGTCTCATATTTGATGAGATGTATTCTTTTTTATAAATGTTCTAACAGTCTGGTTTTAATGAATCCGATACTTTTAATTCTGATGCATTTAATTCGAAGTTATAAGGTTTAAACTAATAAACTAGATTTATTCAGTTTTTTATTGTTAAATTGGGATGGCAAAATGACCCTGAGAAAAAATTAACTAACACTTTCGGAACATAAACACTTCAACTTTAACCAACACCACTAATTCTTTAATTGGTGTTAACTGATAATTATACTGATGTTTGTCTAGAATATTAATTAACTGCATTGTTATAATTTTTGGCAATAAAAGTATCACATGCAATTGTTTGTAAGAAACCAATAAAATTATATAAATAATCCATCTGACAATCATGACTGACTTTATTTTTAAGGCTTTGATGAATTTTTTTTTAAATCAGCATGTGTTCCATATTTTCGCCCTTCATATTATTAACAGTCTGAGTGTTAGGAAAATAAGGAAATACCAACGAAAATTGGTTTTGACATTCTGAATTGATATTCAGAATGTCAAAACCAATGGGGGAGAAAATTGTTTTTAAAAATCTTAACATTTGAAACCCTAACAGAAGTAGTTTTTTTTTTTTTTTTTAGTAAAAATAGCTTTGAAGAAAGTCAATAATATGGCCGTTAAAATTTTTCTAAAACCATTCATTCATTTTCTTTTTGTTTTAATTGAAAGTTTTTGAATAATTTAAAAAAAAAGTAAAAAAACTGTTCATATTTTGTTTTTTTTTAAGATTTTACGTATGTAAGTAAAAAATAGTCGTTTTGTTCCGGCGACGGTGCGGTGGCGATCTCACACTAGTGAGGGCCTTGTCAATATGCAATTTCTGTTAAGTTCAGTTCATCTTAGGGGCCAGTTATAGCTATCATTGAAATTCATCAGTGAAAATTTTAATGATGTATTTTAAGACGTTTAGGATGCAAAATCTATGATTATTTTGATGCCAAAATAAAGCTTATGACTTGATTAATATCTCTAATTTCGGCCCAACCGTTCTTTTGAAATGTCTTTTATTTTTTCAATGATCATTGATAAGGTAGTGCAATCATTGAAATAATTAAAGTCGATTTTTATGAAAAGTTGGGCTCAAATAAACATTTTTTTTGGCAATAAATATTAATAGAGTCGTCAGCTTCATATTGGGATCATAATAAATCCTAATTTCGCTTTTAAAATGACTCAAAACTTAAATTAAAAATTTTCAATGATAAGTTTCAATGAAAGCTATAACTGGCGTCTTACACAGATTTCATGATGAATATTTTTATAAATATAAAATCATGGAAAACTAAAACCAAAAAACTTAAGCTTGCTTTTGCCGCTCTCTATCTTTTGGGGGCTAGCTGTAAAAGATTAAATGTAAGACAATAAATGTTCCAATTTTTAAGGGTCACATTTTTGACGTATCTTTTCTAATGAAAAATAAATAGTTTTGTTTTTTATTTATTTACAAAAAGGGAGACAAATTAAAAGTAGTTCAATTAAGAGTGACTAATCTGTGAATTGTACAAATTTTCAGCTTTGACGAACGCGATTCTATTTTATGTTTTTTTTTTCTCCATGTTTGGAGACGAGTTGTGGCGTAGGAACCCGAGTTTTTCACACTAAATCAAAAAATATCAGATGTAGTTTAAAAACTGTTGGGTCTACACGAATGGTATTGGGCTCAAATTGAAGAAAATTCAGTTTCCTTTAAATCTTAGAGCAAAGTTACAGTCGAGAAACTAGTCCAAGGCTTAAAATTGCCAATAAATGAAAAAAAAAAATTTATAAGGAAATCGCCAATTTAAGATCATTAAAAACCTTATTAGATGTGCAATCAAGTGAAGACCAAAATTGGGCATTTGATGTAAAAAAATTGTTCATTGATTTTTTGTTAAAACTCTTGCAGTTATTCTCTTGAAGTCAATTTAATTTTTTTTGTTTTCGAAACATTCGAACAACAATTTTTCTTAGTTTCTTGTAGTTTTTTGTTTTTTTTTTTTTAAGTGTCAATTGAATCTACCAACTATCAACTAAGGCATTTTGTATATTCTCAAGATTATGGTCGACGGCAAAAAGCTCACGCACGTACCCCACAATGCACAGACATTTCTAAAAAGCATGGATCGCATTCCAGAGGCCTTAAAACGTGGAGAAATTTGAACATTTTTGATTCAAAAACTTTGAAATTCCTGTATTTTTCTTTCACTTTTTTTAGCAGACACAGATCTCTAAAAAAAAATGTAGTGATTTTTAGGAAAGTTTTCCTTCCTGGTCCTTGAGGATGGTGTCCCGTGTCATTCTTTTTTCACATGTATAATCAACCGCTTGCCATTATATTCATAACGCATTTTATTCATTAAAAAATTCTGTTCAAAGAATATACATTATGTACAATTGTACAGATAGATATACGAGTAGCCTTTTATTAAGATTTTCAAGAATTTATTTTTTAAATTTTCTGATTTTTTTTTTTAGAAATACGGAAACCTTTATACACTTTTTGAAAGCATCAATCGGCACTGGGGTTTTGGCAATGCCAAATGCTTTCAGTAATGCTGGTTACGTAAATGGTTTGATTTTTACAACAATTATCGGATCGATTGCGGTCTACTGCCTGCATCTTGTGGTAAGAAATTGATTTAAAAATTGAAACTTTGAATAAAATAATTAAATGTTTACTTGTATAAATAGATAAATTCAATGTATGAATTATGTAAAAGAAAACGAATCCCATATTTAACTTATCCTGAAGCTATGACAGCCGCTTTTGAAGATGGACCACCTAGTTTAAGGTTTCTTTCCAAAATTGCAACGTAAGTTTGGGACTGATAGAAATCAAAGTTAAACAAAATTCAAATAAATGAATGTGTTTTTTTTTTAAGACCCGTTGTTGATGGTTTCCTAGCCTTCTATCATTTTGGCATCTGTTGTGTTTATGTCGTTTTTATCGCCGAAAGTATCAAACAAATTGTAGATGAGTACCTGATTGTCCTAGATATCCGAATACACATGTGTTTCGTTCTAGTACCACTTTTCCTGATATTTAGCATCAGGCAGCTTAAGCATCTAGTACCGTTTTCATCATTCGCTAATATTTTGATGTTTGTTGGTAAGCAAAATTCAATTTTAAACAAAATTTTCGAATCCTATAATAATAATTCTTAAAACTTCGGTTTTCTAGGCTTTGGTGTGGTTCTTTATTATATTTTTGTTGGCTTACCACCAATATCGGAGCGAGTAGCTTTTGAGCATATTTCAAAACTTCCACTTTTCTTCGGAACTGTTCTGTTTTCTCTTGAAGCTGTCGGAGTGGTAAAATTAAAAAAATGATTCATAAAAATTCTAAAAAATCAATAAGGAATATCTTTTAAGGTTATAGCCATTGAGCAAAATATGAAGACTCCAAAAGCATATGTTGGTAAATTTGGCATCATGAATCGTGGAATGTTCATCGTTTTGGCGTTGTACATGAACTTGGGATTTTTTGGTTACTGGCAGTATGGCGACGAATCGAAAGGTAGCGTCACATTAAATATACCTCAGGATGAAATGTAAGTTTTGTATGAGCTCAAAGTTAAATAAAACCCGTGTTAACATCGTTGAATTTATATATAGTCTTGCTCAAGTAGTAAAGATATTTTTCGCCGTTACAACATTAATTTCATATGCTTTGCAAGGATATGTGACAGCTGATATTATCTGGAATCATTACCTGATAAAGAAGACAACGGAAAAGTCAAATCTAGTACTATATGAACTTCTGATAAGAGCTGGAATTGTTATTCTGACATGTAAGATGCTTGATCACCTAAGTAAACAAAGGCAAAAATCATGTTATCGATTTATTTTTACAGTTTTATGTGCTGTAGCCATTCCAGATCTATCACTGTTTCTGTCATTGGTGGGTGCGTTCTGCTTATCAATTTTAGGAATAATATTCCCAGCGTTATTGGAGCTGTGCTGTAGATATTCAACAACTTATGGTAAATGGAAATTCCATTTAGTGAAAGGTATATTTCTTGTGACCTTTGGAGTTATTGGTGGAGTTATTGGAACTTATGTTAGTATTTCAGAAATAGTAGAAGCATACCAATAATGTGATAATAATAAAATTTAAGTTTAAAATATTTTTAGAAGTATACAAATATGTATAAGAGTTTTAAATACAAAAAACTATGTGCTGTTATTTTTGTTTTTGTTTAATTGTAGACTTGCGTCCTTATGTATTATAATATGCCAATTTTAATCAAAATCGTAGGAGTCGTTTTGAAATCAATTAGATTTTCTTTAACGGTTTTTAAACAGTTGTTGGAAAGGTACGATACCTTGTTTTTACTAAAAGAGAAAAAATATTTAAGAAATGTAAAAAACCCGCTTGGTGCCAAAAGTTCGTTTTTTATACCTTATATATTAAGTTTTCAAAAAATTTTTTACAACTTTTTTTGAGAATCCAATTTTTTTTAAATTTTTGTATATAAAATTATTTAAACTTTTCAAAATCAGCTGATTCTTTTTCAACAAAAGCGATTTTCACCAAAATGTAACCTATACCCATGAAAATCAATGCATGAATGTTTGAGAAAAATACCGCTATTTTTGATCCTTAAAAGATTTAAAAAATGTGTCGCAGGAATATAAAAAAAAACGTTGCCTACCAAGTTTAAAGAACATTGAACCATCCGTGTATATGCTGTAGTTGAACAAGCAGAGTTAACTCAGGTTCAATTTATTTGTAGGATTAACTAACTGCAGACTTAACTCCAATACAACACTGAAACCTGGCTCAAAATGTTATTTTTTTAGCACGGTGAAAACTTTAGGAAGTAGACGGAGAATTGAGTAAAATGCACATATTTACCTGAATATTGAAGTGATAATGAAAAATAGAGTTCGGAAAGGAATTCCATATTCATGTCGTATACGGTTTATTTTAACGGTGCGGCCAAGATAAAGCTCAGAAGTATACTCTACAGGGACGTAGTTAGAATTAAATATGTACAGCGGTGGAAACACGTAGGGGGAAAGTACAAATTCCTTAAAATAATTAAATTCTATTCGATATTTAAAATGGAATATGGCGATTCATTTAGATCAACTGACTTGGTTCTTATCTTGTCAAAGGCCTGCCATTCTTTCTTGACACATTGAAAGCATTTGAGACCTGTCAAAGTTGAAAACGTATATGTAATGTAGATTCAAACACTCAGCAGTGCTACATCTGATTATGAAAAAAAGTTCATTTGTGTTCATTCAGTTGTCTGTACAAGAACCTGAAGTAAGTTCAGGTAAGGTTTGAAGGGCTGATATTACGGCAAGCCTCATCATCTCACTTGGATCTCAGGACATCCATTGTCCTCCCAGGATAAGGTAAGGTAAATGTATAAACAAAAACGGTTCTAAGGCGGGTTCTATGTTAATAACGGTTTTTGGTAAATTTTGTTTCATCAAAATGTAGACCATTCCACCACTAGTACACACAAAAAATTAAAAAAAAAAAATAGTTTGAGCCGTTTTTGAGATGTGATTTGGTGACATCGCATCCATTGTCGCTGGGAACCAGGGGGAACTTTTTTAATAGATAAAGAAGATACATAAAAGTATTTATGAAAATAAGGGTTGAAATTTACATTAAAAAAAAGTTTTTGTCCGCCTAAGGGAATACAATTTAACAAATCACATAGTTAATTTTCTTGTCCGAGCCCAGAATATGCTAGCGAGCACGAGTTCAGGATTTTCAAAAGACGCTTAAAAGTGTGCCTATAGAATAATTTTAGGGCTCAAACAAAAACTTCTCTCACATCAATTAAAATTAAAAATAAAGTAAAAATCAAACTAAAATTAAAAACACAATGAAAGAAATCCATCCAGCTATAATGTTTTGAAAAAAAAAGACAATATTTTTTTTATTAAATTTTATTTAAAATTCTACCACAAAACTTAAATATATAAAATTAATATTGCAACAAACGCATCAAAATTTTAATTTCCCATATTCAATATAGGAACGCATCAATAAAAAAAAAATTAAAAATTGTGAACAATTTCTAATACATACATAATAATATTAAAAGTTATGAATTCAATTCATATATCTTTCAACACAACCTTACGATTTAAAATGGCTTAAATAAAAAAAAAAAAAAATACGACATAAAAATATGTTTAGAAATAAAAACACCTACAAAAATTTAATACATCATCAAAATAATAATACATAATTTTATTTTAAAGGAAAAACTAATAAATTTACAGATTAGTTTTAAATAAAAATTTAAAAAATATTAGGAAAACAATTATGTAATAGGTAACAGAAATAAATAATAATATTGTCTTATACGGTGTTTATCACATTTCTCATTATTTAAAGAAATAAAATCAACAAATTACATTTAAAAAAAAAATAATTCAGCTCTCGAGCCCAATATAATACTTTTCTATTAACAGGAATGTCTTATTTTGTATAAGTTATTTCAAATTAACTAATTCACATCAGCAGTGTAATTGAAGTCATATTTCTTTGACCATGGTGGTATTTTTATTTCGCATCTTCGAAGAAAGTTTTGATAATCTCTGAAAGTGACGTGTATGTACCGATGACAAGTCCAAGTATTCCAACAATCACCAGAAAGAAATTGCTAACTAACAGCCACACTTTAGCAACACCCTTCCTTTCGTACCAATAGGTGCTGATTTGGATAAGTGCTGGGAAGGCAAGACCTAAAGCTGACAGACAGAGTGCTCCGAACAAGGATATAAAAAGCTCCAGGTTTGGAATAGCAACAGCTAGAAGAACTGCAAGAATAATTTTTTGTTTTAAGAATCAGAACTTTAGAATAAGAATTTCAAAAAAAATTCACTTACAAGTGACTAAGACCAAAGCAGTCCTTACAAAGTATTCCCAGAATAATTTCTTTCGCTGTGGACCTAATTTCTTGGCAACATAATCATTCCATGTGATATCGATTGCAACATAGCAAGCTAGACCGTGAGTGATGAAGATTGCGAATGCCAGCATTCCTTTTACACACTGTGCTAAGCTGTGATAAAAAATTAAGTATGTCAAATTTCTTGTTGTTGATAAGAATTCAAGCTTTTTTTCTTTTTGGCTTACGTTTCTTTTTCAGGCAAATTAAGAGTAATGGATCCTTCAACTTCAGAGCCATATCTTAAATATCCAAACAGTCCCATGCCAACGTACAAAAAGACAATCAAGAACATAGAACTGTTAAGAACTCCGCAATTACCACCAAAAGATTTGGGTGTTTTCATTTCATTTTCAAGTGGAAGGATCTGAAAAGAAATAATAGAATTTATAAACAAATAGCAAGATTGTAAGCCTTAAAAACTGATCTAAACGCAGTAAGATGAAAAATGTAAAAAGGCTAGTCTCCAAAAAAAATATTAGGTATACTTTGGCGTCGAAATTTCTTGACAAACAATGTTTGTGAGTTCATGTAATTTCTTGAAATGTATTAAAGTATTTCGTCAATTGGGAAACGACAAGTGGAAACCTGGAATTACGTAGTTGAAACCATATGTAAAAAAAATTAAACGAAACATTGTAACAAAAATTAGGTTTACCAGACGGCTGTGGGATCTTAGCACCCCATATATGGGATATTCGCAAAAAAAAAAAAAATGCTGTCTAAAAGGTCAGTAATTAGTCATAAAACGTCAGGTAGTTTCAGAAATCGATCAGGCTTAGAAAATTTTTAATCTAGGGTTGAAATTTTTCAAGGTCACCCGCGATTTTTGGCACCTTAAAAAAGTATAAAACTTTAAGATGCACTGGACAGTGATAAAAGGTCAGGTAATTTCAATAATTGGTCAGACATAGGTTTTTTTATCAATTAATTTTGTACAGTTTTTTTTTTCAAAGTGATTACAAGGTCACGTGAACTTTTAGCACCTCATTTATGCGATATTCGAAGAAAATACATACCATCTGAAAGGTTACTTAATCCCCATAAAAGGTCAGATGGTTTCAGAAATTGGTCAGCCGCATAGAGATTTTTTATGAACAAAACTTTCAAAATTCATTAAAACAAAACTCAGGCTGACCAATTTCTGAAACTAGCCGACCTTTTATAAGTACTTAGTTAACTTTCAGATGGCATATATTTTTTTCCAATATCCCATAAACGAGGTGCCAAAAATCGCGGGTGACCTTGAAAAACTTTAACTCTGGATTAAAATTTTTTAAGCCTGACCAAGTTTTGAAATTAGCTTAACTTTTATGACCAATTACTGACCTTTTAGATGACATATTTTTTTGCGAATATCCCCTATATGAGCCTTACCAGACTCTAGTAATCTGGGTTAAAAAAAATTAGGTTCACCAGACTCTATAGTAATTTGTGTCATTGAGTAGAAGACACTAGTTGACGTATGCCACGGCTGGACCCCGAATTTTAAGATTCACGCTTTTCTATGATAAGTAAACAATTTTTTTTGAATAATTTTCAATTCACAATAAAATAGATTCGTGGAAAAATTATTCAGTATATCTAAAAGTTCTAAATCAACACTCCATTCCATGTGTCAAATTATCTCCCATCGGTATATCATGTTCAAATACATTATTTCAGTTATCGTTCAATCGACATTAATCGACATTTTTAAATTGTTTTATGCTAAGATTAGCCACAATTGCTGTTTTTTTTTTTTTTGAATAGATAAATATCTTGAAATTGGTTCAATAGCCACTTGACTCTACAGAAATACGATGGATTGAAATTTTAAGTATTTTTCCAATGTTTAACGTTTGATAAACGCAGATTAACTTGGAAACAACTTATCTATACTGTGGAAAAAGTAATTTAGTTTTAATAAATATTATATAGAGTCCTTGATTAACAGTTGTTTCAGTCATGAAATAGGGTTAAGTGTTATAGAAAATAAAATATCAAATATTTGAGCCTATTTCGATTTTAATGTCAAAATAATGGCGAATAAACAAATATTAATTCGTTTTCAATTATGCTGTCGTTATCGTTAGGCTTTTTCTAATTAAGAATGGTAGACCATCTGCACTCAATCAATTTAAAGTGAAAAGGATATTTGTCAAGGTTTAAAAATAACCAAGTTTGCTGAACCGATAACCTGAAAATTAAAAAAAATAAACTTAAAAGTTAACCGTAATTATCAACTTTCTTTGAACTTTTTTTTATAAATTCTACTCTTTGAGTCAAGGAGTCAAGAAATTCATAAATAATTTTCACTCCTTTCCCTCTAATAAAATCGTAAGCTATTAAAAATAAAGAAGAATATGAAATATTTTTTTTGTTAAATAGGTAGGTACTTACCACACCAATAGCCTCCAACGCAAATAATACCGTTCCGAAAAACAATGGAAAAGTTGTATAGTTAGCAAATGCATCTTTGCCTTCCGTTCTTATAGGTTCACGGAAGATATAGTAACAAATAATTCCAAAAGAAACCATTGTAATTGCATTGGCAATTGTTGAAAATGGCGCCAAATATTTTAGATTTCTCACCTACGAATGAATTAAGAATTTATTAAAAAAATCCTTTATTTGTGATACAAATGTGTTTTTTAATTATTATAAAACAACTTACCCAATTGATTAAAATTAAAGGCAGTAAAACAAAGACCATATACATTCTAACATCGATTGGTTCAGTCATGAAAGCGTCAGCAACAGATTTAATATTGGAAGAAACAAACACAACATACACGCAACATGTTCCTAGCTGGTAGATCAACAGAAATACGTTAACTGTGTGACTGGAAATATGATAAAGAAAGACAAAGATTTTATTCCAAAATCGCATTTAATAGAGGCTTTATAGTATAGACTTACCCAATGTATGGAACCATTTTTTTGAAAAACCCTGGCCCCTCACCAAATCCTGCCTCTGCCACCGATGGATAATTCATGCTGGGTATTTTTTTCCGCCGACATAATTCGTATTCAGCTTTGATCAGCAGATGAATACAATATGTGCATATTGCTCCAATAATAAGAGTTCCTATTGTACCTGTCACATAACCAGAATTTCTAAAGGCATTTGGCATTGCCAGAATGCCGGTGCCGAGTGATCCTTTCAACAAATGAAACATTGTTTCAGAATTTCTATAAACAAAAAATTACAAGTAAATAAAATTATTTTTAGAGATTGAAATATTTTATTTAAAAGATCTTACGTTGTGGGATGCTCCACAGTCCTTCGCTCGTAGGGATTGTAGTCATCATCTAGAGAAATTTTACCCTTTTCCGTCAGCTCAAGACTAAATCGAGGCTTATCGCCAGCTTGTACTGCTTTGTCATTGTCATTAACAAAAGCTGGGTTATTGTGTCCATTTAGATTTCTACTCATCACGTAGGTGTCGTCGTCTTAGAAAATTAAATTTTACCTGCGAAAAAAAAAATAAAAATTTAATAAAAATGTTTATAAATTTATTCAATAATTTTGTATTACAGTCATTTACAGAAATTTGGAAGATTGTTTTGGGGTATAAGGTAATATTGCTAAATTGCTCTATCTCAAAATCTCTCATTATGAGATTTTTATCTTTATGTAAGGCTTGCACGAAGTGTTACGAAAAAGTAATATTTTTGCTAAAATAGGGAAAAAAAAAACAAAAAATTCCGTGCAATTGTCAGTCCGTCTGTTCGACAGTGCCGTAATATAAGACCATGCGTCATAAGCTCATATTTCAAAATATGGTCGCATGATGCTTTCTCAAAGTGACACAGAGCCATATCCGATCACATATGTCCTTTAAGTCATATCTATGTATGTATATATGGCTTCGTGACGATCCTTTTGCTTAATAATCCTAATTGATAAATATCATGAGCTTACAAGGAACAAATTTTATTTATCTGTCAGAGATAAAGTTAAGAATAATGTCCTAAAAGTTGGGTAAATCCTATCGTAACAAAATTTTGCCCAAGGGAGTATGTATTTATTTTTATTGAAAATCCATCTATTTTTGTTATTTTAAATTTAATTCCACTTAACAAAACGCATGAAAATTAAAATTTATTGACCACTTAAAATTATCGAAAAAATCGATTTTTAAAAACGCGGGGGTCAAAAGAACGCTGCTCCTAAAAAATCAATTCTTTCCAAATTTGATCAATCGTTTTGATAGGTCTCTAGTTGGACATTATTGACCGTCCGTGAACTTTTTTTTTCTGAAGAACGGTTTAACTGATTTTGATAAATTTTTTTATCGGGTATGTTTTGAAAAGTTAAAAAGACCTGGTTGATTTTTCAAAGACAACCAGGAGATTTTACAGTAAATAGTAGCCATGGCGTGATGGTTAGTACGATGGACTGTCATGCCGGTGGTCTAGGTTCGATCCTCAGCCTCGCCATTTAATAATTTTTAAAATAAAAAAATGGCAACTGCCCCTTGCGAGGAATTGACAAAATTTCCAAGAGTATCTCTTGTCAGAGAAAAGTGCCGCTCACATTAGCCGTTCGGATTCGGTAATAAACTGTAGGTCCCCTCCATTCCTGCAGACCCGCACACAGGAATGGTTGAGAGTTGTAAGCCACTAGGCCCTAGTTCTTCATGAGCTGTTGCGCCATCAAATGTAACCTACCATTATGTACATAGTGCGGGAAGTGGATTTGATTGAAATACTGTTTTTTTTTCATGTACTTACTAGTATTCACTCAGAATTTAAATCACGAGTTTCTGCTTTAGTTTTACAATTGAGTCTCATTATTGATACCTATGAAATTATGAACTACTTTTAACGAAATCTAGGAAGGAAAGAAGCTGTTATCTGTCAAGAAATGCATGATGTTTTAATATTAGTTAATCAATTTCAATAAGGCCTCTTCTTTCATGTAACGGAAATGATTCAACGTCGACGGTTCTGGAGTTCCAGAAGGAACTGTCCTTGGTCCGGACTTCTTTTCGTTCTATCTAATGTAACTGCTGTACCTACATAGACAATATAAAGAAAATACTGATACCTACTTGAACATTCAATTATCAATTTATGTCGGAATCACAAAGCCACAATGAGCCTTAAATAAAATGTTCGAATGGACTCTTAAACATATATTGCTTATCATATATACATAACTGAAAAACTGCCAGATATATAAAATTTAAAAAAGTCAATGACTATCTTTAAATTTGTCATTGACCTCTATTTCAAATCCTCCCAAAATCATTTCGAGTTCAAAATCAAATTGAATAACACCGAATGCAGCCATCTAAAAATATATCTTATTGTCGTACTCCGTACATTATCTAGATTTTAAAATTAGTCTTGACATACTCCTACACTATGCTATAAGCCTCTCATTCAAAATCACAGACGCATTTTAATTAATTCCAATACGAGGTCAGATTGGATTTATCAATTAAAATGTCTGTTATTAAAATTTACTTACATTATGTAGGTATAACCAACACACATGACGTACTACATATAAAACTCCCTCCTTCTCCCCTTATACTCGCATAGCTTACACAAAATTAAGTGAATCCATGCACACTATGCGCAGACAATCATTTCAATTACATCAATTAAATGAAACATTGCTCTGCTATATCCATATCCGACTTTCAACAATAAAACGACGATATGAGATGACGAACTAAGCAAAAAGCCGCCAATGAACACCACAATAATTCGTCATCATTGTTGTTAAATGTTTTTCTGCCGTACATCTGATTAACAACAATTTCCTATTTGATTCTTTTGTTATGTATATTTTTTTTATTTTATATTTGCGGAGAAGGCTATATGGGGAGCTGTTCGCCAAACTATACTGAATGAACCCCAGAATGTATCTGCTGCTCTTGCATAATACACCGACAGTAGATATTGACACGATATCTTCTCACTATAAATTGAATTTGCATATTTTGCGTGAGAGAAGTATCCAGGCATGAAATGATGATTATTATCTTTCTGTCTTTGGAGCTTCAAATTGAATGTTAAGATTCGTTAAGTAATCGACAAAGTAATGAATGGTGTAAAGAGTATGCGACATTTAATTGCAAACGCAGCTTTTTAAAAATGTATACTTCCGAGTGCATTTTTTTTTCTAAACCAAGCCGTTCAACCAAAAAGCGATATCGGAAAATCTAGAGAAAATAAATATATTTACTGCTATTTAAGGTACATATTTGTATGTATTTATTCTAATGGCTCTAATATATTTGTGTCAAAATGCGTGGAACCATTGACATATATGATGAACGCTAGTAAAAAGGCAACCGTTTATTGTGGGGAAAGTTTTGAAGTTAATACGTTTTCTATTGGTGCTCTTGTATATCTTCTTACATGCGTCTTTTTTGCTAGTAAAACAAGAAATTACTCAAGACAATTCAAGGAGTATACTACTTCAAATTCATATATTGCTATCATGATTTTTTGACCAAATCTTTTTGCACACAATGCCAAAGGGAGCGGGTCAAAATTCTGACCCTACAGTATTTCGACCTCAACCCTAATGCCGAAATGTACTTTGTCTTTTTATTGTTGATTTGGTGATAAATATTAATAGAATCGTCAGCTTCATATTAGGATCAAAATAAAAACTGATTTTGCTTTTCTAACGAACCAAAAATTAAAGTACAAATTTTTAATGATGATTTTTAATGAAATTTATAACTGATGGCGCGTTAAAAGTTAGCGGACAAAACTACGAAAACAATAAATCTCATGATGCCCAAAATTATAGCTCTTACGCAAATATTAATTGTGTAGCTTTTGTAGTTCATCATTAGAACTTAAAGATTGAAAAGTGCATTTCTGGTTCATTAAAATAAAATTAAAGTTGTTGGCGGACAAATTATAAAAAAATGATATTTTAAATTTTTTTCTTGCAAGAAATGATAGCTAATAGCTAATTTTTTGCGGAAACACGAAATTTTTAGATCAAACTTTTTTTTTTGTTTACAAATAAAAGTTATCTAAAAACTGAGCTTCCGAAATCCAAACAAAAATTTGAAATTAAACATTTTTTTTGCACACATTTCAAATTACCCTTAATTTAATTAATCATGTTAACCCCGATCTTATCGTAGCCCGTGACATAATGGTTAGTGCGTTGGGCTGTTACGCCAGATATCTAGGTTTGATTCCCATAAAACTGTAGGTCCGCTCCATTCCTACAGACATGCACACAGGAACGGTTGAAAGTTGTAAGTCACTAGGCCCTTGCTCTCCATGAACTGTTGTGCCGCTAAATTTAATTTATTTTATTTAACCCAATTAAACATAATGTTGTGCCCTTAGTCACAGAGACCACACACAGTTCCCACAATTACCCAATTCCCATGAATCGCATTCAAGACACATGACATAGTTCGATTACGACCAAGTGTTCCGCATGTGTCATATTGTTATACAATCATAGGAACGGCAATCGAAATAGAATGCGTGGTTGACCTGGAGGAAGTGACGATCTAGGCAATAGAAGAGGTATCGTAAGAAATGATGAGTAGAAGTTCGGGCACTCTGTTTCGAAGACCAAAACAAGTTGGTTTCATTTCCTAGTTCTAAAACTAAAACACAACAATAACCCACGCAAAAAGACTGCATAACTTTTGCTCCATCAAAACCTCGTACAATTTGGATAATTCCATACAATAGTGGTGATGGTGGTAGCTAATTCAAGTTTTTGTAGTTTCATATTTTTATTAGATGCTGTACCAAAACTACCTTTTACCTTTTACCTCTTGTCTTATATCTTTTATTCTTAGTAGCTTTTTTTTTTAATTTTTTTTCTCAAATACATAAATCATTAATCAGCAAAAAAAAAAAATTAAAAAAATTAATAACGATTAGCTAATATTTTACCACTATCGTGCATTTTTTCACGTTCTACTTCATACAATTTAAACACTTTTTATTATATTTACACCTAATTATGGCCAATTTACTATTGTTGCTAAGATTTTCTTTATTTGTGTTTTACTACTACCAAACCTCACGTTTAAATTTTTAACATTTTATTCAGCCCACGTCAACAAAGTATCATTTACTTATTTTTGTTTGCTTTAAAGGGTAAGTAATTGTTTGAGAGGAGTTTCAAAAATCTCACAAAAAATTTCCTCCTGGGCTCAGTTTTTCAAAGATCTTCAAAATTTCGGCATTAAACTCAAGTTAAATCTTGACATGTCTTTCAATCAATTATTCTATTTCTGAGTTTACCCAAAAAATAATAATATTTGATTTTTAATTTATTTGCAGGGTCAACAAACCGTTATTCAATTCAGAGTTGACTCAGTACAGAAAAAATGGATCTTATGTTTTATATTGAGTTAAATATATATATTATGTGATTCGTTTGGGTCAACGGGTTAAAAAAATGGAATCCAAGGTGGATTGTTAACTTAAACTGAATAATGTAGTTAATGTAGAGATTGAAAAGCTGGTTTAAGGTTCAAGTATGTGACAATAGCTAAGTACATGCGTGAATCAAACTGCAGTTAATCCGCCGAAATAGGTGAGTTAAAAATCCTGAACCACGGATCAACATTTAACCCATGATTGTACAACTGGCACTAAGTGGTGAAAAGTCTATATATGTTCAATTTTATTTGAAAAACTTTTTGTCGGTATACTGGGGCTCGAACCATAGACCAAGCGATTCCGGGCCGTATGTACTAAACACATACTGCGCTACCTACACACACCTGTTCCTTTACTTCCCATAATTGCCAGTTTTTACGAATTTCAGTCCAAAAATATTTCGAAGCTCATATATGTATAAAAAATAAAGTTGTAGGTACTCAATTTCGTTGAAACTCGGAGTTTTGGCAACTCAAAGAATAGGTAAAACTATTGTGTTAAAATTTAAATTTGCTTCTTAAATTTAAATTTATTGCTTGCAGTTTACAAAGCAACTACGTGCGACTTGGATTTTATAGTGTTTTTTTTTTTTTTGGAACCTATGTCATTTAAAGCGTTTCGAATTTCATTGACATTGAATTTTTCGCAGTATCTAACTATATTTGAAGAGTGATAAAGAGAGAGGGAAGTGAAGTGAAGAAGGAATTTGTTTTGTTTACATTTTCTATAGTTTCACACTTAATGCGTTTTTATTTAATTTTTTTTTGTTTGTTGTTAACGTGTACCTTTACCTATTTCAGTTAAGGTCAAATGCATTGAAATAAATATTGTTGTGGAATAAAGTTTAAGCGAATTGAAGGAATTTTATGGACAAAGCGCAAGTATTTCGCAACAGGTGTCATATTTTATTTAAATTAATGAAGAGTTAAATGACTTGTATGTTGCATCTTGGCATGTTTGTATGTATTAAATAAAAATGATGATATGCGTATAAGCAAATAAATTAAAATGTTTTACATATACAATATTGGTAATACGAGTATTAGGTCAAGTTTTGATTTTTAAAAATATTTTAACTTATTAAATTTTAAATAGGTAGTAAACTTGACATAACGATGATAGAGGGAGTTATTAAAAATCTATTACATATATCCTTTCTTCATATTTATACTTGTATTAAAAATCTTTAGGTACAAAATAAAAAGTATCTGAAACTACATCTTTAAGATTAAAAAACAAAATTCATGAGATGTGCCATCCTCACAATTATGTTGCTTGCAACTTTTTGCTGCTCATACTGCACTCAAAAATATTAATTGTGGCACAGCAGCTCATGAAGAACTAGGGCATAGTGACTGACAACTCTCAACCATTCCTGCGTGCGTATCTGCAGGAATGGAGGGGACCTACAGTCTATTGCCAAATCCAAACGGCTAATGAAAGCGGTAACTTTCTATATGACAAAAGATACTCTTGGAGGGTTTGTCACTTTCTCTAGAGGCAGTAGCCCTGAAAAACATTTTTGATTGTTTTTTTTTTTAGTTGGCAGAGGCTGGGAGTCTTACCCAGACCTCTGGCGTGACAGTCCAATGCACTAACCATTACACCGCGGGCTACAACAGATGCTATCATTTTTTACAATTAAATATTTAGGTACGTGAATAACTCAAAAATAAATCAATTTTCTCAAAAAAACATAAAAAATATTATCGTACTCCAAATTTTCAGACAAATACAAGAAATGCAATTTTCTTAAAGATACTTTGGTCATTAAAGTTACCAAGTTATTAAAATCGTTTCCAAAAAAAAAAATGATGATGAACTAAAATAAAAATTTTTAATTTTCCTTAAAGGGAATCAAATAAAAATTCTCTTTACCGAATTTTTAGAAAATTGGTTTAATCGTTTTGCCAAGTTTAATTTTTATTCACCAACAATTACAATTTTGGGGAATTTTTTAGTAAAAGACTAAAAATCTACTTATCTGTAATTTGTATGGAAAATTTCAAGTTCTTGGTGGCACGGTAACCGATTTCAATGTTTTTCCTAATTTTCGTTTAAATAAAACACCCAAAAGTTTATTGTTTAGTGTATTGAAATGCGAAATGTTTTTACTCTTCTATGCTTCTTAAAAATTTGGGATTTATGTCCCATTTTTAACAAAAAATATTTGGGGGTTAGGTCTCACTTGGGTGGGACTTAACGCCCAAATTAATTTTCGGCCTTATGTCCCACTCAAGTGAGACATAAACCCTAAAAATAAAATTTGGGCCTTATGTCCCTGGGCCTTATGTCCCTGCACCGCTATTTCTTGTACTTTATTTTGATTTGTTTCAAATTAATCTAAAAAAATTTGTTTTGTTGATGTTCTCTTTTTCGGGTAAAATTTTATTAATCAAGGAATGCCCACCAAATGGGCCGGTTTTCCCTTTGTTCCTTTAGAGGTCCAATTTTCCAGAGAAAGGGATTTTTCCCAAGATCCCCCAGCACTGGTACAGATGCTGAAAATCCAAAAACAGGCTCTTACAGCCTCTCCTGTTGCAATAACCTTCCTATTGATTAATAAATACTAATTTAATTTTTGATTATCAAAATAAACCAAAACAACGCAATAAATAAAAATCAGCCTTTCCAATCATTTTAAACATTTTGTTAGTTAATATTTTATCTTTACTTAAACAGTTTAACCTCGAAAATATGAACCTATATTATTAGTTCCTAAAAGGGGAGCCCCCAATGGAAGGTGATGGTTGACAGTCGGCAACTTTAATTTATTTTATGTGATTTATTCATTGAATTAAAATTTAAGCTCTGCATGGCATTTTAGTAACTTGTTGATTAAGAAAAACCCGAATAATTTTAACTGGTATAATGTTAGAGAAGAATTTTCACCACTAAACGATAATTTATGAACTTATAAATGTACAAACTTTGACTGATGAAATATTATTGTTTTAGATTTAAGGTAGGTATGTCTAAAACAATAATTTTTTATCTGTCAAAATTTTAGTTTTTCACATCTAAGTATGTACATTGTACATATGTACCTCCTAAAGCAGAAATCACACATGTCTCGTGTGGTGTGTTGTCTCGCTGACTATATGATGCACTTTTTTGAGACACTTATGTATGCCGTATGGGCTTCATAAATCTATTGGTGCAACTGTTTCAAAAGAAGCATTTTTTTATGTTTTCACCTTTATTTTTTTTTTTTTAAGTTCAAAAATCAGTTAACCCAGTCAGATTTTCTCAAAATTCTATTGACGTTCGTGCATTCGTACTTATTTAGAACAGTACCACTAGTGAAGTGACGTTCTATGTATGTTCTATAGTTAATGCGTCATATAAGTAAGATGATCAAATAAATCATAAAAAAATAGTTCATGCCAACCAAAAAAACCTTTAATTTGTGGAGGTTGTGTGGTTTTTATTATGTGCGAACAAATTAACGAATGGAAAAAGACGCGCGTGTGTCATTAGCCTTACTGCTTGTCTTAGAGCTTCTCTGAGGCGGTGGTTTAAGCTTCATCTAATACTCTTCATTAAGAGACGAGAGATTCATATTTAATTTAATTCAAAACGACACACAGAGGTGCTGCTGACGTCCATGGCGTTGAGTCAAAATCTTTCTTATCTTGTATTGACGTAGAAAGGTTTATGTTATATGAAGTTTATATATTGCGATATAATTTGTGACCCAAAAAAAAAAAACTGATTTATCTCAATCGACCTAACAGAATTCATCGTTTTAATTATACCTCCTAAGCTTGTTAGAATTATAATTGACCAAGACAAATTTAAAGTGAAAGAATAATTTTTGATAGTTGCTTAATTTGAATTTTAAATTTAAAACGTTTTAAAAATTAAAAAACAAAATAGTAAAAAATACAAACAAATTAAATACAGTGCAAAAAATTTCTTTAGTTTGAACTTTGAATCCACACAAACAAATTTTAACTGTAGGTATTTTAATTTTAATTCTTTAGCCGAAAAACCACTTTTTTCAAAGTCAGAGTTTCATAATAAACATGAAAGTTATTTTTTTTGCATTCAACAAAGGCGTGATATTTTAAAATCAATGGCGAACATTTTAAAAAATTTAAAACCTGTTCTAAGCAAATTCTAAAATGGCAGCTGATTCTAAAATCTATTTCTAAAGCAAGAGTTGACTCTTTGGTAATTTTAAACGACATGTCATAAAGTAACTTTAACGCTAAGGTGTACTCATCTAACGGAAACAGCAACAAAAGCATTACTTTATCCAGTTGCAAATCATTCACAGCAAAACAAAATTGAATATCGAATACGTATTTTTGTATAATTTTAGGGATTTTGAAGTTTCGTAAAAAGTAAACAACATTTAACGCTGCCCAATCTATTTATCCTGTGCTATAATCTTATGCCTATATAAATAAATATCCATAACGTCACAATAACGTCTATACTATAATAGGTATAATGTTATTCTAGCAAATCATGAATCATTATTTTTTGTATGACAAACAATTTTAATTAAATCATTTAACAATAGAAAATCTTTAAATTTATTTTAAAATTTTTTTTCCTTAGATCGTTTATTTTGATTCTTGAATTAAATAAATTAAAATAAAAAAAAAACATTTATGCATCTTATTTATTTTCTTTTTTTTTTTTTCTTTAAAAAAAGATTACATCAAAGAGTGCAATGTCTTCCCATTCATTGAGTTGGCAAAGTTTTTGAAATTTTTTGCATTAACATCACACCTAATCTGCGTGCAAGTTGAAAAACGTGAAATATATGTTTTCAACAGGTATTTCACGTGTAAGAATTTAACATAATGGCCGGCTAAAGCCATGCTGACGTTAGCAATGAAAACTGATTGAGTTGATGCTGCACAATATTATTTAAACTACTAAAATTAGGGTGACCTGACCATCCCTTTTTGTACTAAAAAGAAAGAAAGATACATACGTATATGACTGGAACGCACAATCTTGCTCTTGTGATTCAGGGCTTTGAGATGATGGATATATGTAATTGTTTTGGCATTTTCGGGAAATCGCATTTTGCTTAAAAATGGCTTCACAGATTTTTCTAAAAAATATTCAGTTATTAAGAGATTTTAGCTTGTTCAGAAAATTGTTCAATTGATTTTAATAATGTTTTTTATTATTAAATGGAACTAGTTGACCCGGCGAACTTCGTTCCATCTATAATTGGTTAAATTATTAATGTTCTTTTCGAAAATCAAGCAAGCTTATTTTCTAATTTTTATCTCGGTAGGGTATTTATATGGTTTAATACAAATTCAACAAAAAAATCTCCATCCAATTTGGATTATGTTCAGCCGAGTTATGTCCAGACGAACAAAAAACTAGTTAAGAAAGTTTGAAATTTCAAGATGTTTTCACGATTTTCTGACTTTGTTAGTCAAATTTTCGAATCCATTATGTCTTACTTTGGTTCAATAAAAATCTAACAAAAAAATCCGCAACCGAATCGGATGATGTTTAGCCGAGTTATGCGCGTACGAACACAAAAAGGGATTCATTTTTATATATGGGTTATTAATATTTTGGATACCATCACTTTTCATTTATATTTAGCATATTTAGTATATTTTGTATTTAGCAGAACTAATTGCAATAAACTTGTTTTAACTGGCGCAACTCTCAGAAAAAAAGTTTAAAAAAATATCATGCCCGTCATCCGAATTTAAACACCGAAAATGTCATTCGCCAACGTGTACCCAACCGATCTTCTTCATTTCAATGACTTTTACCAACGAAATTGAAAACGGTACAAAAAATCTAATAATAGTTAATTTATTTTTAGTTGCTGAACTTTGGTAAATAAGAGCTTTTTGGTGAGTGTACCCAGTTCAATGGTCATTTCTATCGGAGCAGTGGAATTAAAAAAAAAAAAACATGTAGGTGCAGAAGAGAAAACTCATCTTTTTTGTTTAAAGGGGTAAGATTGTTTTTTATGAAAATTGATTTAAAAGTTTGAGAACTACTCAGTATTGCTTTATATTTAAAGTCAAAATCACGATTTTGTTTTTCGTCCAACGAATATGTAATTTCCATACCCAGTGTTTTTTATTAAATATTGTGGTTTAAAAATTAAAAAAAGTTTACTCCTCTGTGTCTCCTCTTATATATTACGTTGAATTTTCGAATAACTTCGATTTAATACCCATAACACACCTTTCGGATAGTCATTTCCCTAACGTCTTTTTTGTGTCATTCCTCTAACTTCACTATTGACGGAATTATATAAATTTTTTTATCGCTGATTATCCTTCTAGGATAATCTATGAAAATAAAACAAACCAGACCATAGATACCTGAGTGAGATACTTATCTATTTTTTTACAAATTTTATTTTATTTTATAAATTGTTATTTTACTTGCTAAATTTGTTATTAAGAACTCAGTTTGCTAGTTTGTAGCGGGCATACTTTATACATAACTCGCTTACAACATTTGTGGTTAATATTTTCCAAAAAATAAAATTACGTATACGCCACAGTGTACAATGTATTTTCAAAATCTTTTTACTAAAGTAAGAAAACTTGCATTCATGTTCAACACCTTGAGCCTTAAAACAATTTTTATTACTTAACTTGGAGTAGAGAGCTGACCATATGGCTCTTCTGTAGAGTACGCTGGCGTTGGTCAAGTCCATTTGCGCTGTGAATATTTTTACAAAATAAATTATTAATTCGAATCTGAGAGTGAAAAAAAATCAAAAGAACAAGAACATACCTAATAATATTTTACAACTTTTCAGAAATATCCCCAACTATGGGTGTTGAGGAAAAAAAAAACAACGGGATTTTAGTGGGAATATTTTTTGATTTTTCGGGAAATTTTTATTTTATTAAGATGGCTATATCTTGGAATCTAATTTGTCTAGAAAAAGTTTTATACACCAAATGATTGACAATTGTTTATTCTTAAATAATAAAATATAAAAAATTATATATTTATAGCAGAAGCATTTTTAAAAATTCAGAAAAAGTCAAATATTTGAAGAAAAATCGTAATGGAGGTTGGTTTAGTTTGGTTTCATCGTAAACTATTTAAATAAAAAATAAATAAAAATATGTATACTTTTAAGTAACCAATTCTACAGAAAATCTCATTTTTAGAATTACACAGAAAAAGAAATTTACCTACATATGTGGAAAAACATTACGTATATAGGTTCCCTTTTTTGATAAAAGTCATAATTGAATTGAGGCTAACGTTGTGGCTATTTTACCTGATTAATTATTAATTTTATGAAAATTACCATATAGGTAAAATAAAGTAGGTCTATACATGGGAAACCGATGGTAGTTGCTACAGGAGGATCAGAAATTCTAGTTTCGCTTGTTTTTCTATGCTCCACAGAACATCAGAATATTTGCTTTCCTGCCCGTACTGCATTGAGTGACCTGCTTCCTATTGTTCATGCTTTTACTTGATGCAATACCACGTCAGCTTTTAAAGAAAGGCACCGTGGTAACAAAAGGGTGATTGCTAACCTACAGTTACATTCTAAATTTGATATACTCTATCTACATCCAAGAAAAACTGCTAGAGATCAGCATTCATATCGTGTTTACCATCAAATTAAGGCCTGGCTGGGAAATTTTTTGGAACCAACAAATTAGGGAAATTATTAAATAATATTTAACTAACTTATTTATTAATTAAATTAATGTAAAAACATATATAAATAAGCTTTCTCAAAATTTATATTCCAACTATGTATGTTTGAAGTTATACAAATTTATTTAAAAATAAAATCTTTTTGCAGGGAAATAATTTTAAAACGAAACAATAAAAAAAAATTACATACACAAATTGAAATCAAATTCTTATTTTGATTGAAAGAACTTTGATTGATTTGGCTACATTTTAATCGACAAAATGTTTTAAAATTTTCAATCCCATGAATATTAAAATACTGACAAGTGTTTTTTACAAAATATCTAAACATTTTTCATTCTATAATTATTTATTTTATTCATGTAAATTCTTAATTCAAAATCCTGAATTGAAAGTTCAAAGAAATTTCAATGATTTTTATTGTTTTGTCTTGCTTTGCTGTAAGAGAAAAAAAATTTAATTTTATAAAAAATTTCCCCTCTTTAAAATTACAAAATGAAATGCTTGTTAGGGTACATCAACACTGGAGGGCGTAATACGAACGTTATGACATTGTTTTATTTTGTGTGCTTTTACAAATGTTTCCTCGTCGAGTGTAAAGCAAATCTCTTTTTCTCTCTTCTACTTGGCTGATTTATTTAATGTAGTATATAGAATTTATATTGTTAAAAAAATGTTCGTAAATCTCTTTTTCCTTTATCGATTATTTGGTGAGTTTAAGTAGATTTACACTTTACATTTAGAAACAATTTTCCAGTAGTTTGTTTTTTTTTTTTTTTTTTTTGTAAATTGGCATTAAAGTCGAGCCCAATTGTATGATCGTTCAACTCAGTTTCAAGCAGAGAATCAATGGTCCAAGAAACTTTGTGTTCAAAAAAGCTTTAAAAGCTTACAGTCGTATTTATATGGTTTTTGGCCACTTAGACTTAGACAGTGTCTAAATTTTTTGAAATAGTTTTGTTTAGTAAAAAAAAATATTTCATTTTCAAGTTAAAATGCAATCGATTTCGTTGCCAAAAGTTAGATAACTGTAAATACCAATTAAAAGTGTTTATTTAAAACTTGATCGGCTGTCTAATGTTTTGAAATTGTGTTCCTTTTTAAGCCTAATACTCTGCTGATGCAACGTTTCTCTGTGGTCTCTAAAACCTTTAGTTCGCTGTTGATACGAAACAACATTTTTCGTTGATCTCCAATTCCACAGCGAAATGCTTACGAAAACTACGGCGAAAAAATACCTATTGAATGTGTCACCAATTATAAAAACAAAAATTAACAAACGCACAAAAAGCAAAGAAAACCATTTATTTTAATAAAAGAAACAACAAATACAAACAGGAATAAAACTCAAAAGTCAGGTTTTCGTACAAAATTATGATTTAGGCTAATAATTCTGTGCGAAAAAAGCGTGGGAGTTGGAAACCTCTCCAAATAATCATCTACAATTTATCAATTGTTCTCATCGAACAGCGTACCCTATAGAACGAAAAGCCGAACGAAATTTTTCATTTGTGATTTTGTTGTGTCATTTTGTATGGGATTTTTCGTTTCGCATTAACAGCATACTAGGCTTAACACGACAGAAAAATGCTTTTGAAAACTACAGCGAAAAAGTATCCTTTGACATCTAAGGACTTTTCAAGTCTTTCAAAAATGGATATAACTAAAATTTTTGACAGTTCGAAATTATTGTCACATTTTTGAAAATGAAAAATTATTTCATTTCTATTTAAATTGAGTATGTATTTTAATTCGTATTTAATAGAAATTTAGACTTTATCTTTAATTATTCCCTTGAGGTAAAATTTTTATGTCAGCAGGAGTTTGTGAAATACTCGTACTTTGCTGTTGTGATTTTTTTTTTCTGATCTCACCAAATTTTGAACATTTACCATTTCCAAATATGTACCTGCATATTGTCCTGAAATATTTGATTGCTTAAGAGTTTAAATTTTTGCAAGCAAAAATGAACAGATACTTAGGGCCATTTTCACAGTGCACACTTACCGGAATAAGTGGCACTTAAGTTTCTCATATTAGAACTTTAGGCTCAGTTTATTAGCTTGAGTAAGTGTCACTTAAGTCTCCAACGTGGGAACATGGGTTAGTGTGGGAACATTTGGGTTAGTGTGCAGTGCACTGAGATATTGAGGCTTTACTTACAATATTGGCCACTTAAGTGTCACTTACTTCGACTATGAAACTGAACCTTAGGGTCAGTTTCTTAATGCATACGTATTAACCAGAATAAGTGGCACTTAAGTTTTTCAAATTGGGATCTAAGGATTAGTTTCATAGCCTGAGTAAGTGGCACTTAAGTTACCAACTGAGGCATTGAGCTCTTATCTCCCATATCAGCCACTAAAGTGCCGATATGGCACAATGAAACTGGGCCTTAGAATATGGTAACAGTGGAGGCGGTATGGAAAATGAGTATTCTCACAAACAAACACGTCAGAACTAACAAACTACCTCTGGACTCTTGCCAATGTTGCAAATGCAATTTTCATCTTTGTCATTTTTAAGTGCAAGTGAAATGAATGAATTATTATTATTGGCATTAAATGTCATTTCTTCTAACTCAGAAGTCTAGGATTCATAGGAAAAAATTCCTTAAAGGTCATTGCGGTGACGGAACCTTTTAATAAACATTACGGTGCAATTCGCTGAAAAAGTGAAAGGCATAATCTCGATACCGGACAGTGCTCTCAATAGATTTTTAACGTGTTCATAGTTTTTTGTTTTCTTACCACTTTTACGCACATACTCAATGTTTGATAAATTATGAACAAGTAACAAGTTCTTACTTAGGTATACTATATAGCCTCAAACTGTTGGACTAACTACATTTCAAAGTCAGGAGATACAGAGTCTGGTCGTGAGATAATTTAGCCAAAGGCAATTGACTCTGGTGTTGCTAATGTTGGTGTAGCGTGTAGCTGCTGCTGCTGCACCAAGGTGTGCACTTAATTTGGGTCACAAATGACTATAGTTGTCTTTTGTCGAACCTCGAACCAATAAGAGTGTCCAAAAGGTGTGTGGTCTTTTATAAGTTGTTTGGACAACCGTCCATCTATCGATGATAAGTTAAAGGACGTTTAGCTTTGAATGCAGAATTATGGTTATTAAATTTTATGTTTCTAATTAAACATGAGCAACTTAGTATAATGCTGAGCAACAGTGTTGTGGAATAGTTTGATGATAGCTTTAGGTGCTGAAACTTGTGGATGCAACATTTTTGTGTTGTTTGCAAACTTCTCATTAAAGAAATATTCCCGCGTGTATTTAAATTTAAGTTTTAAAGTATGGAAACATTATAAGTTATAGCGATGAATGATAAGAGTAGTGGACCAGTGGTAATGATGTATAAGAGTATAAGCTCATGAATGTTATTAGACAAAAATTAAATTACATGTTAAGATGTACAATTTCCTGAAAATGAAGCTACTCAACTCAAATATTTTCTTTTGAATTTTCTTTGCAAGCAAAAAAATGTTGTTTGGCTGACGAAATTGAAAAAAAGGTGACGAAATATTTGGTATTTTAACTTTGTGTTTCGTTAGAGTTTTTGTATTTCATTTTATTTTATACAAATTTAGGCACTTGGTCTATAGAAATTTTGAAATTTTTTTCTTTTGTAGTAGGAGGTGGGCTATTAAAATTAGATGGAATTTAAAAACATATCGCGTCGGTTCGGAAGAAAAACGACACAACTATAAAATTGAAATTTTCGAGCTAACATTGCAATTTTGTGTAGAAAAGAATAACAACCCGGTCGAAAAATACCAGATTCTACTAAAATATTTGGAAATTATAGAGCTGTTGTGTGGCATTGCTATTTTAACTGAAAAATGAAAATTCAATTTTGTATTTAATTGTTTTTTTTTGAATATTATGATAAATGAGATTTGTTGAATTGTGTCGTTTTTCTTCCGAACCGTTCGTCGATATATGCAGCGCAAAAATATATTTAAATGACCTAGGATCATTCTTAGGAAAAAAAAAAAAAACATTATGGGGGCAAAATTTAAACTCCTCCCTGAGCTAGGGAGGGGAGGGGGGAGTTTCAATTTCTGAAAAATTGACTTAAACTGTAAAAAAAAATATTAAAAATTAACAAGGCACGCACTATAATGTGCTATATTTTCTTTAACGCTAATATTTAATTCTTTTATTTATTTTTTTTAAATTCAAAGTCAAGTTTTTTCAAACACAAAATTGTGAACTTTTTTCAAATGGATTTTTTTTCTAAGTTTTGCGTACTTAACCGGCGCTGTTTTTTTTTTTTATAGATTCTTAGAAAAAAGAGAAATTAAAAAAATATCCAATTTTTTTCTGATTAAATACTTGTGAATTCTCAAATTTGTACAGTAAAAAAGAAATCAATTTTGCTTGTTAAATAACCCAGTTAAAAGATTCGAATAACCTAATATTTCCAAAAAAAAAACTTAGAAAATAATAAAACAAAAAATATTTACCTGTTCAAAAAAAAAAAAAAAATAATAAATAAATTGAACCAGAAAATAAGTATTTTTTTTTTTTATTTTCTGGTTCAATTTTTTTTGCAATATTTTATTTTTTTTATATATTTTGCACTATTTTCACAATATTTTTACAATTTCTCAAAGTAAATCTTAAAAAAATGAAATTAAAAAATGTAAATATTGTACACTTGATAAATTTGACAAAATATTTGTTAGACAAATTTAATTTCAACAAAGTTTATACACATTACTCTCGTAATTTTTTTTAGAGAATTTTTTTTTTAAATAAAGGTAAATGTACATATTTTACTGTAACCTTTAAAGTAACTAATCGAAAATATTTTTTTTTTGTAATCAATTTTTCTTAAAACTAGTACCTATTTAGTTTTATTTAATAATAATTTGTTTAAATATTTTTTTTCTTAATTTAAAAATAAATAAATTTGGTGGCACACGGCTTATGAAGAACCATCAGGGCCTATGTGCGTGTCTGCAGGAATAGAGGGGACCTACAGTTTATTGGCGAATCCGAACGGCTAAGGTGAGCGGCACCTTCTGCGACAGGAGATATTCTTGGAGGATTTGTCACTTCCTCGCAAGAGGCAGTAGCCCGGAAAAGAACTTAAGGTGGAAGCGGCTGGTATTGAACCCAGACCTCTGGCATGACAGTCCAATGCACTAACCATTATACTATACTTTTTAATAATTTATATCCTTAAAATTAGTAGATATATTATATGTTTTATTTTTCATAAATTTGTTGAATAGTTAAACAAGTACAGATTTCTTTTCTAATTATTCATTTTTGGAAAAAGTAGTATATAGCTTCGGTATAATAGACTAAAATAATCAATTCTGTCCATCACTGGTTTTTAGGATGTGCTTAAGACGTAAAAAATATTCCTCACCGAAATGTATTTTTGCCATTTTTTTTTTTGAAGTTTCGCCAATAAGTCTATAACATAAAAAAAACCTTTTGCGACACGTTTTGACAATAGCCAAATTAATACCATGAATGAGCTAAGAACCTGTTTAAGTTCAATAGGATTCATGCTTTGCAAAACAATCACAATCCCACTATTTTCTCAATGCTACTTGATCCAATACAAAAAATATCTGTTTAACTATTGAAATTTCAATATGCGTCTACAAAAACCAATCAATGTTTAAATTAATATCTCATTATAATGTCTAGGCAAATAATTTTGACAATACCACCCAAATTTGTTTAAGACCTAAGTTAAAGAAATCACCTACAATCAAATTGATTTTTTTGAGCGAGCTGAATTAATTTCACCAACTTCCCATTTTCAAATGTATAAATCATTTAAATTTCCACTTAATTATGTGTGAAACAAGCTAACCTCATCAAATTAACTTCTATCCGGAGGTCTCTAGCCAGTTTAAACTGCTTTATGTTAATTAACACAACAAAAAAAAAATAATAATAATAACAATAAACTTGACTATCAATGAACCTACGATAGTTGATGAATTTTAATTTTATAATATATTTCGGTTGTGCAGAATTGTTGCTATTTTTATTTTATATGTATTTTGAACATAAGAATAAATGTTTAAATTGTTTGTTTTTGGTGGACTTGTGATTTTTTGTTTCTTTTAGTTGATCATTTAATGAAATTGATTATTAATAATAATTGTTTATAATTGATTTATTTGAAAATAACAAATGTTTATAATATAATAAATGATATTTGGGTATGTACTACATATTTACATCAGTGCCGGATCTGAGACTTTTCCGAACAGGGGCAAAAACTTGATTTGGCGCCCCTTCAGCATTTGAGGTAAATGATTACAAAAAAAAAAAATGAATAATAGGTACCTATTTATACTTGTTGGTTGGATTTTTTGAAACAGGGTGAAAACTTTTTATTTAGCAACTTCTATTTACGTATGAAAAAAATAATAAAATAAATAACAGACTGCATATAACCCAGTATTACAGGGTGTTTTGCATAATATGCGTCAAAATTTTTAGGCTTGTAGTTTGGGTAGAGAAAAGAAAAAAATTTATTTTCGCTTGTTTATCCGGGAGGTGAAATTTTTTTAAAAATCGGCTTGAAATGAAAAAGTCATAACAATGGCAAACTTACAACGGTAAATCCATTGTTCTGTAGTATTTTTGTTTTTTTATATTCAATGGGCCTAGCAATTTTAAGTCAAAAACTTAGGCCCATTTTTTCAGTGGAGAGTTAAACCAGATTAAGGTAACTATATGGGCATACATTTATTTACAGTTAAATTTAGCAGACATTTGTAAAAACTAGGAGAGAGAAAATAATTTTTTCAAAAACTATTCACTATTATTAAATAATTAAAAACTTAAGAAGAGAATGGATTTCTTGCTATATTAGCAGTTTTAGCATGACTTTTCTAATAGTTGCCGTTATTTTTTAATGATATTTTTTTAAGTAGATTTTTTAGAAAATTGCCCCTCCCGCCTAAGCTATAATACAAGTTTCATGAGATAACAATATTTATAAAAAGACAATACTTAACACTGCTTGTCAAATCAATTTTTATGAAAAAGTTCCTTCAAATTGATTGCTTAATGAACCGAAAATAACAATAAGAATGTGCCATTTTAATTTAACTCTAACTAAAAAGCTTTTATTGGCATTAAAAATCGGAGACATTTCAATTTTTTTAAAATCAGTTTAGTGTAAATACATGATTTGAATTAATTTTCCTTTTTTTTTAACATTTGAATTACAATCCTTTTTACTAGTTTTGGGATAAATAGGTATTTCATTTTTTAATTTTAAGTGCCAAGGTCTATACACTTTGTTTTTCAAAATTTGTTTCGTGTTGATGGTCTACTGAAGAGAGTGTCTTCTCGAATTTGACGCCCCCTGAAGCTGCCCCCCGGGGCACGTGCCCCGTTTTGCCCCCCCGGCCCATAGATCCGGCACTGATTTACATGTACCTTTGTATGCATTTATACAGGATGTCCCCTAATTCGTGCACTATATTTTGGAGGTTTATTCCTGGGATAATTTTGAGAAAAATTCTATCTCCAGATTCATGCTTTTCTCGAAAAATAAAGTTTGTTTAGAAGTTGTGTCGGTTTTCGTCTGGGCCAAAGCACCATACATAATTGAAAATGTTTAATATTCAAGGACAAAATTGATAGAAATTACCAAAGCAAATTGCACGGAATCTAACTGTAGCTGAAAATTGTGTTTAGTTCCATATTGAATTTTATATATTCGAGTAAAAATTATGTAAACAAATTGTTATTGACAATGTGTAAAAGTAATGATAAAAAATACAAAGTAAAGTGCTTATATTGAAAAATAGTTTTTTTTTCTTGTATAACAAAGGCCAACTATAATAGTTTAAAGTATTAATTTTATTTGTTGGGAATTTTTTTTAATAGTTATAGTTTATAGTAATTACATAGTTGATAATTTATTCACGTTCCGGTTAGGAAGCACTTTGACTAGCCAAGAGGAACGTGTTCTTTGGAAAAAAAATACTTATTCATTGTGTTGTTGTATTAATGTGCGGAATTTCTCACTTGAAAAAAAAAATATGATTTACAACTATATTAATAAGAATAACATTTTAACAAGTCGCGACCTTAGGACAAAAGGGTTCTAACTAAACACACATCACTTTCGAGTAAAATGATGTTGAATATTTCGTGTTGAATAACTTTTCTATATTGATTTTAATCAAAATGTGTGAAGTTTTACCTGCATTTTATTTTTTGCTGATTTTTTTACAAATAATAAATTAAAAATATACTTCACAATTATTCAGTAATTTAAATTAAAAAAAATCGATAGAACTTTGTTGCTCAACGAAGGTTCTAACTGCCTGATAGAACTTTGTGTCACATATTTAACATCACAAGAAAGTTCTATCTGTCAAGCAAATAGGTTCTTTCTACAAAATTATTTATTTATCCTAAGTACGCAAGGTTCTATCTGGCAGGTTAGAAACTTGTGAACAGGGTTCGTGCTTTACTTCGATGCAAGTTTAGATTTACTTCGGTTTTGAGGAAAAAAATAGAATCTAAAGATTGTTCATAGTCACCAAACCAAACCAAAAAAAATGCCGCTCAGCTTAGCCGTTCTGATTCGGCAATAAACTGTAGGTCCCCTCCATTCCTGCAGACAAGAGAGTTGGTTGAGAGTTGTAAGTCGCTAGGCCCTGGTTCTTCATGAGCCGTTTGTGCCACCAAATTTATTTATTTTAAAGCAAGTAATATCGTATCGACATCACTGTCAAATCTTGAGAAAGAAAGGCTGATCCCTCTGTCGAGGGTATATACCGAACATACATTTTTTACGAAGCGAAATTTTTGGGTTTTGTTGTAGAAAAGAATTAAAGTGAACAACTTTATAAACAAAACGGAATGAAAAATTTTATAGTAACCCTTTCCTCTTCCAAAAACGGAGTCTAGTCAAATATTTGATACAGACTTCTTAGCTTTTCACAAAGACTATCATATAGATAAAACGAGTTAATCAGTATGTGAAATTTTATTAAATGCTTAAAGATTCCAGTATACTCTCTTATTAAATATTACTTCTCTATTTTAAATTAGATAGGACAACAAGTTTCTAACTGATATTTTTGGTAAAATTGAGTTATAAATATATTGCATCGTACTAAAAATGATATGCTCTTTCGATTGCCGCCATTCGCATATGTCTATCTCTCACAGTTTCGAAAATAATTGAATAACGGAGTTCTATCTATACCCAGTTTTCATTCGATCTTTAGTTTAAGCTCACAAGCATGGTTCGAACTTGAGATTCAAAATTTCGAAGCAGATAAGGAAAAAATCGAAGTATAAATCCAAAATTTCCGAAGTAGATTTAGAAATTAAAAAACAACTCAAACTTTCAAAAAAACGTTTCTTACAGAAAATTAATTTCACAAAATTTATGTTTAAAATAGGTAAAGTAAATAATTAATAGGTAGATAGAACGAGTCCAGACCAAGTTGCTTACTTAAATAGTAATTTAAGTTTAATTGAATGTTTTTTTTTTTTTTTTTTAATAAATTTGCAATCAAGAATTTTGTACTTTATTAACTCAAAAAGTGGTTCACACCATATATTTCTTTTCGGTTATTGCTTATAGAGTTACAAAATTTAAGCATTAATTCAGATCAAAGTTTCTGACATTTAGAATTTGTTTTGGGTGATGAACTTTCTTTCCATTTAAGAATTTTTTCAATAAAAAGTAGAAGTAGATCTTGAAAAGGCGAAGTAGGGAAGTAGTTCAACTCATAAGTCTATAATGGAAATAGACTTTTGAATTTATATATATTTAATCCATGAGCTGTTATGAAGTAACGAAATCAATGAGATTTCAATTCGCAAGCTCTTTCTTATTTGATGAATGGAAAAATATTTAATTCACAAGCTCTTGGGGATTTGTGAATTGAAAAAGATTTAAATCAAAAGCTTTTTGTGATTTGTGAATTAAATGAGTTTCAATTTACAAATCCAAAAGAGCTTATGAATTAAAAAATTTTAATTTACAAATCCATCAGAAGAGTCTGTGAATTGAATATTTTTAAACTCGTAAATTCTAAAGAGTTGTGAATTAAATTCTTTCAATTCACATATTAAGAACAGCTTGTGAATTAAATAGTGTTTAATTCAGAAGTTATAAAATAGCTCATGACTCATGTTTTACTTAATTCATAAACTCGCAATCCTGATTCACATGACAGATTATAAACGAGATATATTTTGCGCTAGCTATAAAATTTCCAATTAGACTAGACATGCCTAATATTGCATTTAAAAAATATACAAATACTTAATTATGTATGGTTAGAGGTATGTATGTATGTACCTTCATTACATATGTACGTTTTTTTCGAACTGGAAATCTCGTATGTAATTTTGTCAACTTGAGTTTACGCAACCCTTTTAATTTAGTGAAAAACCTCCATTTTGTATACATTACCAGTACTTTTGACTTTTTTAACATTTTTATCGTTACAGATATCATTACATTTTTGCAGCGTTAATAATTCTACATCTTTAATGTGTTATTTTTTGGTCAAAAAAGAAAACTTGTGCGTTCCAGTCGTGGATTTTGTTTTGAATAGATTCAATATCTATATGAGTCTTATTTTGACAGAAGAATATGATTGAAATACTAAGCATGTGCTTTTCAGAAAAGTTTATATTTCTCTGAGAAGATGTGTCGAAGTCTAATAATAATATTTATGTACATAGGTATATCAAAATCTTTTTATGCAAATTGTTTTTGATCTTACAGGCATAAAGTTGAAATTATTATTTTTATTTAATAAAATAAAATGACTCTGATACAAAAATTCGAAAAAAATAAAACCAAAGGTACAGGGCAACAAAAACAAATAATAACTTTTATTTCCAGCAACATGTTGCACTCTCACATTAAACTCTCATAATTTATTATTTTCTCCAGATATACAAAAACAATAAACAGTTGGTAGCTGGTTACGTTATAACTAGTCGTAGTCGTAGATAGTCGTTGTGTCGTGTGGTGTGCATCGCATCGTTAGTCATTTGGTGATCGTTAGTCTGCAAAAGAAAATGATCTTCAACATCAGTAGTTGTAGCTGTATAAGCAGCAACAAAACAGCAGCACTGACCCCAAGACATAATGATGTTGATTTTCTTCATTTATTGGTAGACACTGATGGTAATCTACTTCTTCATAGACAACAAATAAAATTCCCCTCCAATAAAACCACTCACAGATTGTTCGCACATGAATTTTATATAAATTTTGTAGTTTCTTGTTTATTAGCAAATAAAATAACTAGTCAAGTGTAAAAGTATATCTAAGCGCAATCGGCACCAAGTAAATAAATATCTCACTCTACAACAACAACTAAAACTGAAATAGAAGAAAAGAGGGGAATTTTGTTTGATTTAGTGCAAGAAGAAAGAGACAGAGTTAACAATTAATAACATTGCATCAAAAATTGTACTCTTGCATTTGATTTAATGGTTTGATGTCACTAAGTTTGAGGTTGAAATTGTTGAAGGAAAGATACTGTTTATTTTGTTTGTTAAACTATTGTAAGGTTAAAAATCAATCAAAAAAAAGTGGTACAAATTATTTAAATTTCTTTTACCAAAGAGACTTTTTTGGCTTAAAAAAACTTTAATAATAATAATAATTTTTATTTTCTTTTAAAAATTTAATATTAATTAATTAATTTGTAGTTTCAAAGAATTTGAAACGAGCTTTTGAATAAATATCGAATTTTAAGAAAAGGAGAGGTATTTATTGAAAAATTTTCCACATGCAGACTTCATCTTGAAATTTAAATTTTTTGCATATGAGAGTTTCAAACGGCAAATTGCTAAGTAAAAACATAAAATCTGCATCAATAAAGCAAAACATCAATGCACATTTAAAAAAAACTTTACCTGTAATTTTTTGATACACAGTATGTTGGTGGTATGAAGCTATTGATGGTGTCCTATTTCTCAACCAAAGACACAAGATAACATGTGCTCCAGTGAAAATGCACTCTATTGTAAACAAAGTGTGTAGATTTTTCGTTAAAAGGTAGGTTACTAGGAATTTCATATTGTATTTGCTTCCATGTTGAAATTCCTTCAAGTTTTTCTTTTAAATTAATTTTACTTTTATTCAAAAACAAAAACAAAAAAAAAAAAAAATAAGGAAAATAACAAGATATGAGAATGAGGAATTGGACACTTAAAAGAAAACATAAGTCAACCGAAGAGAAAAAAAAATTGCAATACTTGCAGGAGGGGTATCTACCTTTAAGCGCGCATGTGCTAAACTCTATAAAGCACTATGCAATAGTCGTTAGTCTTGTATAACTGGAACCTTTTTTCGAAATTTTATTTGATAATTTTTTTTTTAAAGAATAGGTATGTACTAACAATCCTACATACAGATCTATTATTTTGATACCTTCTACGTTTTACTTAAATAAGATTGAAAATAAACTTTGCATCAACTGATTAAGGTATAAAAAGATTTTTGGCATTCCTTCGATTTTGTATCGATTGTGGTAATAAGATCTAATTGAAAATTCAATACCAAAATTTTTTTTTTTTTGTTTTTTGAATATGTTTATCAATTTAAGATTGTCAAAATATTTGTGAAAGTTATTAGCAAAATTGAATGCTAAAATAATTGATTAGCATTGTTGGATTTGTACATTAATAGAGTGGTTTTTAGATTTGTTTATATATTATTTTGATGAATATACAGGTTTGTTGATTGATTTTTTTTTTCAAATATTTTCAAAGTATTTTTTGTTAGTATGTACCTATATTTCTTTCAAGAAAAATTGGACCTAATTTTAGTTAAATGTTTTGTTGAAAATAATTTTAGTTTTAACAAAATTTATTCACACTAAATGGGGAACCAGCTTCTTAAAAAAAGACATTTCATAAGAGTGTGGTTTTTAGCGTTTGAATAAAAATTGATAGGAGCATTGAATGTTAAAAGTAAAAATACTACTTATTGGCAACACTTAACCGAAAGTGACAGCAAGCAAAAAATTAAAACTCTAAAATAAATTATTAATTAATAGTTTAAAAGTAAATATATGTAAATTGAACTTTTTGAGTTTTAAGTTGAATAATAATACTTTATAAAAAATAATAATAATAACAATAATATTAATAATAATAACAAAGGTGACTCGCTATTAAGTTTGAAATTGATTGAAATACAACGACTCTCCAATAAAATCCTTACCGACGCACAAGGAAACACCTAGAAAGAGAGAAAGACGGTGAGTGGAAGCTTCTCCAGAGGTGTCTGATAACGATCACAGCAACATCGTAGATGTAAGTGATAATATGGCAGTTGGAAATATGAATGTATCTAGTTTAATGACTATGATAACAATATATCAATGGAAACAATCCTTGATCAAAAGTTATCTGATTTGGCTACAAAATGGATGTTTTAGTGATAAGAAAAGATAATTATTTTGATTGGCATAGAAAACCAACTTCATCAGGTCATCTTATCAACTATAATTCTAAACAACCAAAACAGTTTATTATTAATACAGCAAAAAAATTTATAAACTTTTCGCCAAAAAAAAACATTAAAATTATTATGGATACTTTAATTTCAAATTCATTTCCTAAAAATATAACAAAAAGTCTAATAAATAGACATTTTAATCCTGCTATACAAACAAATTTAACAACAAATATACAACAGATTTCTTACAAAAGTATTTTATATATATTCCGTACCTTTCTAATCGTATCTTAGATGCTCCTATTCGAAACAAAGAAAATGTTCGTATATAGCATTTAAATCTACAAATACACTGAGAACATCTTTGTTTTCAAATTTAAAAGATAAAGTATCGAAAAATAATAAATCTGATATCGTCTACAAAATAAAATGTTTAGGTGATGGAACATTAGGATTATCTTCTGTTTATGTAGGCACCTCTATGCAAAAACTAAAAAACCGTATAGCAGGTCTTAAGTCTAATATTAACAATGGAGATTCACAAAAAACTGCTTTAGCTTTACATTCTATACAAGAAGGACACAGACCAGATTTCAATAACGTAGAAATTTTACAAACGGAAACTAATTATAATAAAAGCATGCTTTTAGAAATGTTGCACATTTTGTCTCTTAAAATTAACATAAAGTATTCCTTAGAATTAAAGTACATAATAGTAGTAAATATCAATACGTAGTCTTATATAATAGAGCCGGTACAATAATAAATGATATACATGACAAATAATCTCAATCAAAAACTGGAAAAGTTGTACGTACCTTATGCATTTAAAAACAATCATTTGCTGATTTTTTTTAATTGTCATAAAATAGAACTTTTAAATTTACTATATAGATTTTGTCAAAGCACATGTGCACAAAAACGACAAAACATTCTGATTTTCATCCAATTGAAACTAGATTTTAGTTGTTTAATAGCAAAAAACACTCAGTCTGTTCAAACTGTTTAAATAAATCTCATTTATATAGGTTGTCTATTGTCTTGTCTCGGCGCGTGTCTTGTATGTGACCTGACTGACTTTGATTCAAATTATATAAACTAGGTTAAGTTTTGATCCGTCTAAAAATCTGAAAGCTTACGGATTTATTTTGAAAAATAATACAAATTGTATTGCTAATTTCATTGAATTTTTAAACAACAACAACAACTTAAAGGCACTACCACCAATTGTTTACGAATTAATTTTAAGTATTTTAATTCGTTTTATTTTTGTTTGGCTGGAGATATAGCTATTTCAAATGGTGCCAAGCCCTATCATCAGTCTCCTTTTTTTAGTGGTGCTGAGTAGCTTTAATCTAATTCTATTGTGAAAAACTTTCTTCATGCACACCATGAGATTTGAACACACGCATATCAGATTTGCTCAGTCTTCGAAGTCGTATATGCATTAGGCATTGTGAATTAGATTTTTTGTCTTCGGTAGTTAAAATTTTGCTTTGATATTTTCATTGATTGATTGATAATATATGTTCGTTATATATGTAGCTATAGAAATCTAGTTCCATGCACTGTCACATCACATAATGTTCATAATTTAATGGCAGTATTTGTTTAGATGATTTCTCTTAAATTTAAAACTTTGGTTTGTGCTTGAGTTTTTTACGCATTTTATTCTTAAGCAATTTTTTTATGTGAATTCATCTATTTCATTCACAATATCACAAAAAAAAAATATAAACGTCAATTAATGAATCTTTGAGATACTACGTCTTATGGATTTTGTTTCAATTGAGTAGTTTCAACGTAACCATACTGAAAAAAAAATAAAACTTAAATAGGTAACCAAGGAAGTAGTCCGTGACTGACATAGACCATGATTCTTACGAATTAATTATGTTTACTTTTTGTTTATTGTTATGCATGTTATAGTACTTACCGATTAATGGCTATATGGGTAGTAGTAAACATTTCATTTAAAAAATTCACACTCACAATTTATCTTCCAGATGTAATTAAGTGTTATGGTCATTGTAACAAACAAAATACAAACAGAAAGAAGTGAAAATATTTTTTTTTAAAACTCGATATAATTAGCCTAATTACATTTATTTTATTTAATAATAATAACAAAACCAGTAATAACAATATTGCTACAAACAAACTTAACTAAAATAAAGTCAATTGTATTCCAAAGCTAAACCCAGTAGGAGGACGACTGCAATGCATGACATGTTATAGGGAAATGTAATTAAAAATAAATTACAAACAAAAATAAATTCCTTCCAAAGTTTAGATTTGATAAAATAAAATAAAATTAAACATTCAAACCACAAAAAAAAAAAAATTACAGGGTGATTCACCTTAGGTGTGACAAAAGGCTAGAGCGTGTAGGTTGAGTCGAGACAAGAAAAAAAAATGTATTGAAGGGGGGTCTATTTCTCCCCGTTTAGGCAGGAGGGGTAATTTTCGAAAAAAAATCTACTTAAAATATAAAAAAATCATTAAAAAACAACAGAAACAGTTAAAATGTCATGAAATAGTTTTTTTTAAGGTCAGAAGTCCATTCTTTTATTTTGTTTTTGATTAAAATTATTTAAGGGAATATTTTTTTTCAAAATTAATTTTCAAACTCAAAATTTTGAAAAATTTTCGATTAGAAATTGGTAGGAGCATTGAATTCTCTTAAATAATTTTAATTAAAAACAAAATAAAGGAATCTATTTCTGGCTTTAAAAAGAAAATGTACAGCATGACATTCTAATTGTTGCCGTTGTTGTTATTTTCGAGAAAATTTGAACAATCGAAATACATAGTAGTTGTATGGCAGCTAAATGAGCGAAATCGAAAATCAAAAGTCAAGGAAATTAGATTTCAATGCCCTGAATTCAAAGCAAATCGTTTAGGCTTTTGCTCAAACTACAATATTCGCATGGATGACATATAAGCCAACGTAACACACACAAGCAAAAATTAAGGAAAAGCACCATGGGCACTTTTGTATGACATATGTTTCATCACTGTTGAGCAGTGTTGAAAAATGGGCCCAAAATGCCAATAGTCCTCTTTTCAAAATGAATAATATAAAAAAAGTGCGTATACGCCCCAGTGTACCACTTTCTTAATAGTTGTATTTAAAGAAAATTAATTAAAAATGTATGGAATAGTGTTAGAGTGGTTACAAGTTAAATCTAAATAACTGTGGTTTGACTTAACTTAAAGTTAGAGTGAAAATAATTTTTAAAAAAATATACACGACTGGATCGAACGAACTTGCTCTTTTAGTTAAAAATTATAATAGCCACGTTTTATTGTCTATGGATCTGGATCAGAATCATCCCTTGAAATTAAAACCATTAAAGTATCATAAGTGACAGTAGGTCGTGTTATATGGACATCTCTTTTTTACTGTAAATTTTTATTATTTCCTGTCTTTTTTCTTCACACTGCAACTAACAATATCTTTATTTTACCATAAAGCCATCTACCTGCCAGAGTAAAAAGTAATTAATTTGAAATAGCTCCAGATAGAGAGCAGAATCCCGAATTGTTTTTGTAATACCTGCTAAAAAATGACCCTGATCCAGATTCGAAGATAATAAAACGCAGCTGTTTTCAAAATTTTAATAAAATCGGCTAACTCATTCAGAAGATATATGCTAATAACTCGAAAATAAGGCACTTTGTCTCAAAACCCTGTTTCCGTAATACGATTTTTTTTTGACAAAAACCTGAAATACAATTTTCTTACAACTATTTTAATCATTATAAGTACGAAATTTAATCAAAACTGTTAAAGCCATTTTTAAGTAAATTTGAAATTGATCAATGTTCTTCAAAATCAACAGTTTTTTATCTATTTTTTTTTAATGTAATATTTATGTCATTTATCAAAATATTATGACATTGAAATTATTAATCAGGAATTATCTTAAAAGACAATAAATTATGTCCAAAATATTTAAACAGATGTCAATTTTTTTTTTTTTAATACAAAATCAATAAATAAGCTCATTCACAGAAAATATTGTCAATCAATACTCAAAGCCTCTAGGCTAGAATTCTCTCTACAAGTTAATACCAATCAGTGAAGACAGTATTGTTATCGTTTGAGCTAATTTTTTATAGTGTTGATAAAGTATTAGGTACTACATAAATTTATTACAAGACCCGTGTCACATTATCTGCCAAATTTTTTTTTTGTGATTTTCCATAAGACTTAACCCAATAAAAAATATATATGATCGTGTTTAAAACTTTATCTAACGTTCATTGCTCTCTTGTTGTTCGGGAAAAAAAAAATACCAAGCAAATATTTGACTAAAAATTTTAATACAATAAATATTCTACTAGATTGTTTGTTTCATTCTACTGATGTCTGTATTGATTGAAGAATTTTCAGACGAAGAATGTTTTTTAATTTTAATTGCAAATTTTATATAACTTCGTCATAATTACGTGAAGTGAAAAACATTTAAGTATAGAATTGTTTTGAAAACAAGTGCAAATTAGTTAGAATTTAATATTTTTTAGCAAAAAAATTGTATTTTTGACATAATAAAAAATAAAATGCGCGACTGGGTCGCACGAATTTGCTCTTGTAGTATAATAGTTTCTTCGAATTTAAAGATTGAGTGAAATATAAGTACATGTTCATATATAATTAATAATAATTATATATTATATTTATCCATTTAATAAATTGAAGAATGGAAATTTGAGTATGGAAAAAAAGCATGAAAAACGTTTTTTAAATCGATTTAACAAAGTATTTAAAATGTTTTAATCTCAGAATGAAGAACGCCATCTCAATTCTTGAAAAAGTATGAATTTATGCAGAAAAAATTTTAAAAATCGTTGAAGTCGGTTTTTTTTTAATAATTGACAAGGCCCTCACTAGTCAACTGATGAGTCCAAGTGAGATCGCCGGGACGAAACGCCAAAAATTTTCATGGACTTAAGGCCGTTAAAAGCTATATTGAATCAATAATTCAACAAGTCCAATAAAATAGTGCTAATATTTTCTACTACTGCACAATATTTTCTTGAAAATATTTGTAGGCAGTGTTATTCACACTTGATAGAAGCTTCAGAGTAAATTGTTTCAGGGGCTTAGGCTGTAGACCGAGGTACAGACAGACAGACGGAATTTTGGGTACCTACTTTTTTCGTGTTTTCTGTCATAGTAATGTCAAGTTTGATTTGTTATCTCGACTTCGATTTTTTGCACAAATAACTGCACAAATTTTTCGCAAATAAAAATTGAATTAAAAGTCTGTTAAGTTAACTAATTCCTACCTCACTGAAAAAATGCAAATTGTTGAAACAAATAACATTTTTTTTTTCTAAATACGAAGAGTATTCCACAAGGATCAATACAGGGGAATTCTTTTGGTTTCCCTTTTTTTTTGTTTGATATTATAGATCAAAAACTTTGACGTGCTTGGTTTAGGTTTAAGACATTTTAGCTCGAGCAATTAACAATGAACAATCCACCATTTTAAAAAAGGCTTTAAAAGTTGATGACAACACTCATTCTGTTGTTTTTTTCGTAAAGCTTTAATTTAACTGACTTACTGTATTTTTTTTTTTTTATTAAATTGGCTTAGGCTATTTGCTGAAACGAAACTTAAATATTTATTCTTAACTTAAACGCTCATGTTCTACTTTTTCCTCAGCGTAAACTGTCAAACAGGGTTTTATGTTGAACTCAAAATATTTAACTGTCGCTTCAGCAAATGGCCATTAAGTAGGGTACACATTATCGATCACGTATGACAGTCGGCTGACTGTCATGAGGAAAACTGTCATACGTATTTATCCATAAGGTGTACCCCGCTTTAATCGATTAAAAAAAAAGAGTGTCCTGAAGATGTCCTAATAAGGAGAAACGCGTCGACCTTTTATTAATATAAAATAAAATTTATATTTAAGTGTGCAAATAAAAAATGTTTTATTTAAAAATTTTAGTTAAAATATGTATATTAACAAAAATCTAAAAAGTGTTGATAAATTATAAAATACTTCTTATTATATATAATTATATTTTCATTCCATACTTGCGTATACATTTGAGTTCAACGAGTATATTTTTGATTAATAATTATTATTTAACACAATGACTTTATCCTCCAATTACTTCAAAACATTTTTAAATTTAAATCAAAACCAAATTTTAAATTAAAGATTTATCGATAAATAAATATTGATCTTAATTAAGTTTTCATTTTGTTCTTATTATCTAGAATATGTGTATGAACTTATCAAAAATAAGTACTTAACCTTTAATGATTGTTATGAGTAGCTATAAGGTACCTAATTATTCCTATCGATTCCAATCAGAATTAGGGATAATACAAAAAAATAAAAAAAAAAAACTAGCAAATCATGGCGCCTGTTATCAAAAAATAATCTCCAATCAAAAAGAAAAAAAAAAACAAAAACAGATTGTCACAAAGACTTTTAGTTTTTTGTAATCTAAAAAACCATTATAAAAATTCAGGAATGTATTATTTTTTCTGCGAAAAGTTATAATCTTTGTCCCAACATTTACGTCCATATCTACGTCACGCATTGATAAAATCTATCGACTCGATATTATTATGATATGGCTATTGATAGAGTTTAATCATAAGGTAACTTGCTCTATGCCCCCTTGTGGTCCTAAACCTTATGTGCAATGCATACTACTTTCAATTTCATTGAAACATGAACATGAACAAGTAAATAAAATAAAAAAAAAAAAACAAAACAAAGTATCTTTGAGTTCAAGTATCTATGTCCCCATAACATACCTTTTATCGAAATAAATCGTTTTTTTTTTGTATCCAACAACAGAGCAGCCGGTTGGTCTAGTGAAGTTGTATCCAAAAGAGAAACTAGTGTCTTCTTGGTATGATTTTTTTTTTATATTTATTTCTTTTTTTTTTATGTATATTTATTGATCTTCTCCTTAAATGCGTATCTTTGCACTCAATCGACAACGATGCTAACGCACAAATCACACACTAATAATACCGTTACGAAACTCTTGTTGAAAATTTTCCACAAAGTGCAGGTAATTTTCCTTTTTTTTTGTTTCTTCTTTACTATTTTTGGTATCGGTTGACAGTTTTAAAATTCAAACTTCTTAACCGCACTTCGATATCAACAAGAAAAGAGATGAATTATATGAATTAATTCAAAAACCTTATCGCTCATATACATTTGCATACGATGGAAATAAAAATTTAAAAAAATTTGGTTAATTTTAAGCAACAAATCGTGTTTTTGTTTTTTACGATTTTGTTTTTATTATTTTCTATAAACGAAGTGATCACGTTGGCCGCCCGTTAACGACTAACACCTTAACTACAAGGGATACTAGTTTTTAAGTAAACATAACTCACGATAATGTTCCGGACCAGCAAAAGTATCTACACCGAACGATCCGAACAGAAACGCAATCGACTCAGAGCACTCTTCCACCTGTGAAGAGCTAAAGATATGAGCTAAAATTCGCACAACAAATTGGCGGATTGTTGTCTGCAACAACACTTACGGATGAATTGAATATGATATGATGTTGAGATACTTTTATGTTGCTGACTAAGTTAAGTGGGAATATTATGTTGCAGATACTTTTTGGTTGTTTGTTGTTCTTTCAAGTTTGAGAACATATGGTTATATGGGGATGCGGTGGTGGTGGATGATAAGCTTAAATAAGTAGGCGAGTGCCAATTTATTGCTTTTGATATTTTTGAGAGGGATGATTTTTGTGTTCTGAATCTCTGAATTGTTACACTGATTTATTGTTGTAGAAGATGAGGAGGTTTTTTTTTATATTTTTTGCAAAAAAAAAGACAGTAGAGTGAAAATTGTGGAGCTTATTGTAACAACTGGACACACGTCTTACGTCTATCCAATGTGATAATTATTATCTATTGTAGGTGTATTATCAATTTGACTGCGAGCAAGTACAATTTAATTGTATTTTTAATGCAGGAAGTTTGAATTAATTTAGATATTATACCTAAGTATTGCTTGTAAGTTAGGTATTTTGATTATACGTTGTTTTTGTGTGAATAATTGCGATTTTGTTGTAGTAGCCCGTGGCGTAATGGTTAGTGCGATGGACTGTCATGCCAGAGGTCTGGGTTCAATACCAGCCGCTTCCACCTTAATTTTTTTTCCGGGCTACTGCCTCTTGCGAGGAAGTGACAAATCCTCCAAGAGTATCTCTTGTCATAGAAAAGTGCCGCTCACCAGCCGTTCGGATTCGGCAATAAACTGTAGGTCCCCTCCATTCTTGCAGACACGCACACAGGAATGGTTGAGAGTTGTAAGTCACTAGGCCTTCATGAGCCGTTGTGCCACCAAATTTATTTTTTTTTTTAATTGCGATTTTGTTGCGTGATTTTAAATCTGGAATGTCATAAATGATTTAGAATTGACAATTTTATAAACATAATTTGCTTTTCTAATTATTGTAACTACAAAAACTAGATGTCAAGAATTTCTTATATTTTGTGTATAACAAAAATTGAATATTTACACGTATACTCGTGTTACATATGAAATTAAATAATTTGTGTATGAACACGTTTTTATGATTTTTGTGGTCTAAAAGGGGGGGGGGGGGGGGTGGGAGGGTGTCAAATGTCAACGTCAGCAAGCGTAGATAAATAACAAAAAAATAAAAATAAAAAAGTAGTTTTAGTAATTTTTAATTTTCTCATAAACTAGAACACATAAGACTTTTTAAGTTCGATTACATTTTTTTTATGTAAAGAGATCAAATAAAATATAAAAAAATAAATTTGGTAGCACAAACGGCTCATGAAGAACCAGGGCCTAGCGACTTACAACTCTCAACCATTCCTGTGTGCATGTATGCAGGAATGGAGTGGACCTACAGTTTATTGCCGAATGCGAACGGCTACGGTGAGCGGCACTTTTCTATGACAGGAGACACTCTTGGAGGATTTGTCACTCCTACGCAATAGGTAGTAGCTCCGAAAAAAAAAATTAAGGTGGAAGCGGCTGGTATTGAACCCCAGACCTCTGACATGACAGTCCAACGCACTTTTTTTTTCAAATTCATTTTTATTTTTCATCAATCTTATAACTAACTTAAGGCTAGACAAAAATATAAAAACTAGCCTACTAATCAATAACTTACAACTAACTTTTTGGCCCCATGCGGGCGCTCTAGGTAAAACTATGATTGCTTAATACTAATGCCTTTCGGCCTAAAAACTAAATTAAGACTAAGATCCTGAAAGGTTTTATTTTTTACCGAGAAGAATTTTGAAAAAACTCGGTTTCTTTATATATTTTTTTTTACTTTATATAAAACTTACAAATTAAATAAAACTAAACTAAAGCTAATTATAACTAGGTACTTAAACTACTTAAAGCTAATTAAAACTACCTGAAACTACTTAAAACAAGAACAGCCACAGCAAGCATTTTCGTTTGTTTTTAAATTTGTTTGTTTTATTTTTTGCGGTTTTATAATTTTTTTTTTTTTTGGGTGCCACCCTGACTGTCCCTGCTTACACTAATCAACCTAAATCTATGTAAGTCGGCCAAGACATAGAAGATGTGCCAACTTTTATGCCTTACCCTATCTCTTCGGTCCCGATCGGTCACAGTCCTACTGAACCGAAGGCGCTCAACGCCGCCTTGTGCGAGGACGTCTCGGTTGTAAAGGAGTCGCCTGTCTACAGTTCTACGGCCGACGTGGTAGTTTAGCGGAACTGCCAATCTATCTTGTATCAGCCCTCGACGGTCTAGATAGATGAATGCATCGGGCGGAATAAAGATGCTTAAACGCACACTCTCGTAGTATTCGTCGTTGGGGTAATAGGCCCCAAAAATAAGGCTGTTTGTCGAGGACATCGCTCTTGCAATGTGACCCCGAATCAGCTTCAATAAAAAATTATCTATTCTGCCCTACGATCACCAACTTGCGCCAGTTCTTTCTCGTATCCCTTGAGGCTCCATGCAACGGAGTCCTAAACAGAATAGTTTCTGATTTCTGAAAGTTAATTTTTAACTTCCAGTCATCGCAATATCGTTGAGTCCAACGCCATGGGCTATTACATTTTAACGGCCTTTAGTCCATACAAATTGGCGTTTCGTCTCGTCGATCTCAATTGGACTCATCAGTTGACTAGCGAGGGCCCCTCCTAAACAGTAGTCAATACAATTTTTTCGATCAGTCGATCTTTTAACCAACCGCTTATTTTTAAGTCGAGACCATGAAAATCGACATTGTCAAGTCGATATTCATAAAATTGATATACCCATCACTTTTATCTTGCAGGTTAGAATTATTTAATTAAAAGTTCTTTTATTCTTAATAGGATAGTAAATGACTTCTTTTATCACAATGAAATAAGGTTTAAAATTTGCAGTTTTGGCTTCAGAAAATCCTCAAACCAAATTTTGAAGTCAAATGATAAAAAAAATCTTATTTCACCACCGACTTCAGTGTGAAGTTAGCATGACAGCCATTTTGTCTTGCTAGTTAAGTTCCAAATTTACCGTTTTTCATGCAGTTAAAGATGTGATTCAAACCAATTTTCGAAACCCTCATTTGAAAATAAAAAAATTAAAATTGGAGCTTCAATTTTATAGCTTTTCCAATTGTTAAAAAAAACAGCATGTGATGCTAACTTCACAGTTATCAGGACAGTAGTACGTGATTACCACTATTTGTTGAAATTAATAAACTTGCCCTTGTAGTAAAAGTTTATTAGAATTTTAAAGGTTGAGTGTAATATAAAACACATATAATTAATAATTATAGGTATGTACTGTACATATATGTATTTATCCATTTAATAAATTAAAGAATGGAAATTTGAATATGAAAAAAAGCATGAAACACATTCTTTAAATTGATAAAACGAATACTTAAAATGATTAAATCTCAGAATGAAGAACGCCATCTCAATTCTTGAAAAAATGTGAATTTATGCTGAAAAAAATTTTTAAAATTGCTGGAGCGGTTTTCTTAAAAAATAATTTTTTACATATAAAATTTCTTGAAATTTTTTAGAAAATTTGGTACGCCATTTTTAAGAATATAATAATATACAATTAAAACCAAAATTAAAAAAAAAAATTCATCAATCCGTTTTCAAAAAATGATTTTTCAAAATAATATTTTAGATTTTTTTTTAAAATCCAAAGAATATTTTTTGAAAATATTTGTAGGCAGTATTATTCACACTAGATGGAACCTCCTTAATAAAAATTTTGATCAAAATCGGTTAGGCGGCTAACAAAAAAAAATCGAAAATAAATAAATGGTTCTATGGCAGGTGCCGTTAATAACGGTTTTTTTTTTCATACAAATGTAGACCATGCCACCACAAGCACACAAAAAATTAAAAAAAAAATCGTTGGAGCCGTTTTTGAGATGAATAACTTTTTTTAAAACTGTTGGGTGGCAAGTACCGTTATTTTCTGAGCTAAAAAAAAAATATCGATTTCACCAAAAAATCGTATGCTCCAAGTTTGAAGAAAATCGCTTCAGGAGTTTAGGATAGCCTTAAATAAATTTTGTGTTACCATTTTCTCAAAAAGTATTTGACCGATTTCGATAAATTTTATATGGTTGGAAAGCCACCATTGCGGAATTGTGCAAAATATACTTGAGATACATATTTACACACTGTGAGTCATTTTTGTTTTTGTACTGTCGAACACTGTGCATATTTAAAAAAAAAAAATAATCCTTCAATATTTTCAAACAAATTTAGCCAGTTCAGGTTTCTCAATCTCCCTGAGATCTCAGAGACCTCAGCAATATCAGAAATCTGAACGTAATTCCTCAGTGATTCCTCACTTTTGCTGTCAAAAAACTGAGACTGATTTGTTTTGGATCTGCTTGCTCAATTATTTTTTTTTTCGCAGTTGATTACTTAATAAAAAAGAGATGGAAATTGGTTTTGACTTCTAGTGGAGAAATTTTGCTCAGGTTTCTCCTCCTGCTCAGTGGAGTTGTTGGAACTTGCTCAGTGAGATCTCAGAAAGGTGAACTGGCTAATTGTTTGCGAAATTAAAAGTGTCGAAGGACGATACTTTAAATAAAATTTTATATAAATAAAGTTCTTAAAAAAAAATAAAATAAAAGTTAAAAAATTAATATTGATTTTTTTTTAATTCGTTTCTTTTTGAACATAATACAAATTCTAAATATTTTTTTCTCGCGATGTAAAATCAATTTCAAAAGGTGAAAGGGTTTCATGATAAAACAATGTTAATATTAAAGGATTTCATATTTTGTGTACCACCAAGTTTTTATATCTAAGCTTTATTTAAAAAATTGTTTTATTTAATTTTTTTTTATTTTTCAGTTTTTACTTCAGAAAATTGTTGGTTGTAAATATATGAAATGTGCAATACGAAACTGTATTATTAATTTTTCTGTACTCACATGAAAGAACTTTTCACCATCAATGCTGTTTTCTCTGCAAGTGAGATGTTCTGCTACATGGTTCACGCAATTTATTTGTTTTGATCATTAAATGAATTTTAAAAATCGTCCCAGCCAAAGTCCATAGAAAGTCATAAAATAAAACATCAATTCTATTTGGGGCCTCAAGAGGAAGTTAATTTATTTAGGAAATTAACGTGCTATAAAATCAGTTTTCTCCTCTGATAGTCTCAATTCTTAAATTAGTTCAGCAGCCTCTGAATGATGTGCGAATTATGGTACTCATTTTGTCAGTACAAGTGTTTTTTTTTTATCTTAAATTTAGTTTAGAGTGTAGTGAACAAAAAAACAAAAAATAAATAAAGTGTACATGCAAAATACAAAAATGAATCTAAATTGAATGTGAGAACTTTGGAATGTCGAGTGTTATAATATTATGTTACTACATTTAGGGAGAGACATCATCGCTACACGTTGATTATGAGAGGAAATTGAAAAATTTGGTGATGCTTGGTTTGGGGCTTAGTTGAATCTTCTTTAAATATTAAATTCTTCCACGTGCCTGGTATTAGAAAATTAAATTATTAGGAAATTAAAGTCGCTCATAAACGAATACGATTATGACGAAAGGGAAGATAAAAAAATGAATTTTGCAGTTCTGTTTCTGTCGATGCGTTTAACTACATCTTAAACTGCAAATATGCGAATTTTTGTTTATCTCTTCCGCACTTGGCAGAATAAACTGAGCACAAAACAACAAATGTTAAATTTTTGTGAATATCGTAAATGGCGGTGCTAACTTCACGCTAAGATGCTTCGCAACATTTGCGTTTGGTTGTAAAAGTTGTAAATATGTATGTATAAGTTTTTTTTATGTCTTCGGTTCTTATAAGACAATTAAAAAAAAAAAAAAAACTTACTTTAATTTAAGAATTTAAAAAAAAAAAAAATATTTACGGCACAACGTACCATAAGTTGAGCATGACAGCACAATATTTTTTTTTTTGAAAAATCGAAATAGCTGAAAATATGAGTATATTCAGCCTCTAAAACTATAGGCTCGGTACGTTTTTTTTAATACGGCATATGGCAATGGCAGCACAAGTTGGGCACATCGCTTTCGCAGCACAAACATTTTTTTACGAAAATTAAAAATGGCGGTGCTAGCTTCACGCACATTAAAATTTGTAACTCCTGTATCAATAAAAGGATAAAACTAACACATCTGTCAACTTGTAATTCATATTAATAATAATAAATATGTACTGGTATGTGACATGGTGACAGCGAGTGGATAACTTTAACTCGCCAAATTTGGCGTTTAAGGGATGGATAACTTTATAACACACACATGCTTACATTTCATAATAACCGGTTCAACTACAAATATATTTTTTATTATCAATCAGTGCATGCGTATGACACATGTATAAAGCCTTAACTACATAAGCCAAAAAAGTGAAAAAGTACAAAAGTAAAAATTTTCAAACTGATTTTGGGATAGTTTTTCTCACTGGAAAACTTATAAAAATGATGCAGAAAGCTTAAATTTTGGTTTAAAAAGAATTGTATACATTCTTTTTCACAAAACAAATGCGCTAGCGGGAAAAAAAATATTTTTACTTTTGTAATTTTGCAAAAAGTGGCCAATGTAGTTAAGACTTAAGAATACTTCCATGATATGATGAAGGGTTGCCGTTCTTTAAGTGGTACAGATTGGAACTATTATGATATGTTTATTAATAATTAAAGTTATCCAACGAACAAGTTGTCTATCCGTGTGCTAGCTAACACGTCTATTAAGGAGCGGACAGTGACTTTTTATTACTAGGGCTGTAAGTGGCTTAAAATGACCTCAAGATCACGTATAGTTTTTATCTGCGCCGGTGACTGTGGGACACAACGTAAGGTATGTATACGTTTGTGCACTACGGCACAATATTATTAATTTTTACTCTAAATTTAACTACGTTGTTTGCAGGTGGTATAAAATATAAGAACCAATACCTAATTCATTTCGTTTTATATCAGACTAGTAGACCCGTGCTCGCCTTGCTTCGCGTGCTAAAGATTTTTTATCTTTTAAGATATGGGTATCGGTATTTATATATATACATAGTACCTCTGGTAAAGTGAAATTTTCACCAAGTTTCTTAAACTTGGATTTCCTTAGCTATCGGTTTTGACAGCAAAATTTAAAAATTTCACATTCCCAAAGAGACTGAGGGCCAGTTGTACAAATATTTGATCCGTGGTTCAGGAATTTTAACTCACCAATTTCGGCGGATTAACTGTGGTTCAACGATGGTTCAGGCATGTAATTAGCTTTTAGTGCATATTAGAACCTTGAACCATCGTTGAACCTCAGTTAACCCGCTAGAATCGGCGAGTTAAAATTCCTGAACCACGGATCAAAATTTAAACCACGATTGTACAACTGGCACTGAATATATCAAATGCAGGGGAAATTATTTACTCTTTGGTTGTCCTCTCTCGTTGCAACTTTTTTGAACTATCAAACATTTGTGCAAATTCTCAATAAATTTCACGTTATCAAACAGAGATTTTTGTGTGGGATGAATTTAATAGGCGTGTCCTACCAAATAAAATCTCACTGAGCGCTCAATGTCAATTTGACGGAGGCGAAATCATTTCGTGGGACAACATTCTCCGCTCAATTGTAAAAAAACTCAGGTGTTATAATTCCCGTACTGAACTTCTGAAAAATCACTTTCAACTTTTGCTTAAAATATTTAATTTTTGAAGCAGAAAACTTATTGAAATGAATGAGAAATAATAAAAAGTTCAATTTATTTTAGTTTTTATTAACATTCCGTCTTTATTTTGTATTTATTTACCACTTTTGCACTTGCGCACCACAAAAAAATTTCAATTTGATTGTCCAAAGAACAGCTGTTTTGGCTGAGAAAGAAAACTGAGAAATGAATCCAAAAAATTTTCATCTCACTTATCTCTGCAAAATATCTCAGCGCTGAGGTGAGATTTTTTGTCCCAGTTAAAAAAATTTTTAATTCGTGGGACTGGCTTAATATTTATTTTTTCACACTATGAGCTCTATTATACCACTCTTTTTTCCGTTCGTTTCGTCTTTCGTTGTTTTGACAGATAGGGTGAGGGGTGTAAAAAAGTAGCTGAATTCCCCTTACATTTTTACACCTCTCGCCTAATCTGTCAAAAAATGAAAGACGAAACAACCAAAAACACGAATCGTGTAATAGAGCTCTAAATGATGCGTTCTCACATATTTTATTTTTAAAAAATTTCACATTTTGCTGTCCACCCATATGATTTTATTTTTTTTTATTTCTGGCATATTTTTCTATTTACTCAAATTTTAGTTTTTTTTTATAATCACATTATAGTGTTAAATTTCAAATTTTGTAAATATCGGGGTGGCTGTTGGGCGGATTTTATTAAAACCACTTTACAAACCCTTTCGTTGCTCATAAGAACATATTCTATAAATTTCAACTGAATCGGTTCGACGGTGCGTGAGTCTATAGAAGACGAACACACAAACATTCATTTTTATATATAAGAAGATGAATATTAAAAAGGCTTAGATATAATATTCAGCCTTAAAAATGCCAGTGTGATCGGTTCGGCTTTATGATATTCATAGGTATTTTAAATCTTTGGGTATATGTATGCTCTAGCAATTTTTACCTGCATTTAAAGAAAATTCATCTAGCCGTGTGCCTTCAAGTACTTAAATGCAGAAAAGGTTAGACAAAAAATATTTCACAGATTTCTTTTTGTCAGCTCTGCTAACATTTCAGTGTGTCATGACTGATTCAAATCTGGAACTCCGATCTTACCCTAATGCACCACTTGTCCTCTATATGTTGTATGTAAATTCAGCTTGGAACATCAGTAAAAAATACTGCAATTTACAACAAATTAATCGAAACTGGTTGTATTACTTTCTTTTGCACTTCCCACTCATGCCCAACAAAAACAAAAACCTTTTGACCATGACCATAACCGATAACCCAGAGTCCCTACGTAACAGTATTAATGACCTCCTATACTTTAGGATGTATAAAACAAGAATTTTGCAAAGCAATTCGTTGTTATGAAGGTTTTATTTTCTTTATTTTTGGAAAGGTGCAATCATGTAATTGCACTTCCGAATATAAGGTTACCGATCTTCAGACCCTGTTCTGTTGTATGTGGTCATTAAGATTCTCGACGACACGGTTTGGTAATTTTATTTTTTTTTTGCTTTTTAAAATTTTTATTTTGGAAAACCAGTTCAGACTGGACGGGGCTCTTGTGTTGATTTTGCAATCAATTTTGTTTGTACTCGTACGTTTGAGATTTTAATAACATATTCGTTTTGTATAGCCATAATTGAGACAGGTACACAATTCTATATACAAATTTCTGGGAATCGGACATTATTAGGAGCAATGAACAGTAGTTGAGAGAAGGGTATGGGAAATTGTTGGCTGAAAGAGGAGTTTAATCAAGGTTAAATTGGAACTGCGAACCGCTGCGATGGTGGTGACGTGATGTTGTTTATACTAAATCTATGTAGTTTTTTTTTTTTTTATGATATGAATATGTGATTTATTAAATATCGTCATCGATCAATGGAAACTTTATAAATTTATTTCTTTTGTTTTGAAGTATTGTTTTATGGATAACACTGGCAGCAGTAAGGCTTAGAAAGGGGATATTTAAAAGCGTCCGTCATCGGTCTGTCTGATTGTATAGTACCAGTACCTACCTGCAACTTTTGTGCGTCCATCTGTAGATCAGATCAGAGAAAGCATCTTTCCAGTTTATTGTTGAAATCTGTTAAATGTAATTCCAGGCGGGTGCTTTATTTCTATTTCGTCCACTCTCTCTCTTCAAAAGCACACTTTTTGGATCTGACCAGATAAATGTACCCGCTTATCATAATCTCACCTTTAAAATATATAAGAAGCTGGGTGCGACCCAAACTGGTAACTTTCCATTGGTGTCCTTAGAAACTAGAAACTCGATTTCATTTTGCTATAATCAAATCACCAACTTAAGATCTTCGAAAACCTGATACGCAATCAAGTGAAGACCAAAACAAACGTCCCAATTGCTTTAAAATTTATACAAGACCGCAAACATTTTTCAACAACTTTTAGAAGTTATTTTTTTTTTAGTTTGATTGTTTAAAAAAATTTATCACCCCTGTTCTGATTTTCGCTTCAGTAATAAATACTTTTGTTTTAAAAACATAGGTATGTACTTTACTCAATTATTTTAAAGATTTCAATACGATTTAAATTTTAAATCTTGACGAAAATCAATTTCGTTAACGAATTCAATTCGGAACGAAAATCAGAACAGGGGTGTATAAATATTTTTCGTTGTTGTAATTGTTATAGTTTGTAACTTTTGAACAAAACTATCCGTTGAATTATGTACTTCGGTTAATATAAATACATTCTAAAATTCACCATTCACGTCAGTTATACAGTAGTAAAAAAATTAAGCGTACAAATTTCACTTTTTTTAGTGTTTTATGAAGAGCTGTATCTCTTTGGAAAGTGATTGTATTGAGATGAAACAAAAAGCATTGTAAAGCTTTATGTTTTTTGTGTTGACAATTTTTTGGAATGATTTTTTTTAAGGTACCGTAATTTCATACAATCAAACAGCACGAGCAAAAAATGTTAATTTTTTTTTTTTTTTTTTTGAAGAGTGTCATTTTTTTTTTGAAATTTTTGTTTAAGCCAGATAAATTTATTAATTCGATAACTTATTTATTTAGCTTTAATCTCGTCCTTTTTCGGCGATCTACATTTTATTCTTAGAAATATATCTGGCTTTGAATGAAAAAAGAGACTTTTGAATTTGGTCACCAATATCCTAAAAAGGAATGCCGCAGTGTTGCCAGATGAAAAAAAAATTCCCCCCAGAAAAATTTAAAAACCCCCCAGATTACCACATTTTAACAAAAAAAACCCCTAAGTTTTTTTTTTTTCAACTTTTTCTTTCAATTTCTTATTCACAGCTCATACATGTACATATTATGTACCTACAAGTACTTTGGTATTTAAATAGCATTTAAAAAATTGTTTATATTTAAAATTTTATTGAGCAGTAATTATTGGATATTCTTTGATAGTATATTCAATTTCAGAGGAAAATGCAGGTATTGGAATAATTTAACTTTAAAATGAATCCCTCCTGATTTCCCCCCAAACATTTTGTCCCCCCAGATGTCCCCCCAACGATGAAAAAAACCCCTAAATCTGGGGGGAAACCCCCAAACTGGCAACCCTGGAATACCGACACAGAAAATTTAAGGGCAGTTCTGAGAATTGGAATTAATTTACTACAAGATCCTTCTAAAACTTTATAACGATTCGATTATATTTTTTTGGCCCCTCACCATAAGATTAAGAAAAAGTCGAAAAAATGACTTTTAAACATTGTGAAATCGTCATGAAAATGGAAGTGAAAAGAACAATTTCTGTCCACTTTTTTCACAGTTTTGCATTACATTCAATACTGATGAGATTAAGATTTTAAAGGAAAACAAACAATCTTTTCACCAAAAAGAAATTACAACTAAAATTTTAAAATTTTGAAAAACTTAGTGATTTTTTTTTTTTTTTTTTTTAATGTTTATTTTTTCTTTTTACCTCTTATCAGAATAATCGTGTACTGTTTTAATCTAAAAACCCAACAGTAAATTCCATACGGTTGTGCAAAACAAAATTGGCCCAAAATCGAAACCAGTGTTTTGTTCTCAAGATATTAGGGACGAAAAACATGTGCATCAAGCTAAGACCGCCAGTTTTGATTTTGCGTATTGTGGCTGTAGGCCACTGGCAACATGAAATTACCTTTTTTTTTTTTCCAAAATTAGGATTTTCAAAAAAATTAATTTGTGCTGTTTTGTGCAATTATGCTGCCAAGTACCAAATAGATAAAAAGGTATTCGTAAGATATTTTCAACTTTTACGAACGAAAAAAAATGCTACGAAGCTCCTTAACGTGAAGTTAGCCTCACCATATTCGATTTTTAAATGAAAAATGTAAGCAAACAATAATTTTTTTTTCAACAATTTTTGACAGTTTCTTTTATTTAAAAAAGTCAATTCTTTATAACGTCATTATGTGTAGAGAAAAATTCAGTTGAATTTGGTAGCTTTTTTTACTCTCGATATATTCTAGAAGAATGAAATTTTTAAACTTTTTTTTAATTACTATAATAAAAAAGAGGCTGGGTTTGACCGACACTGATAACTTTCAATTGGTTGCCTTTGAAACTCCACACACGATGTTATTTTTTATAAGAAAATTACCAATTGAAAATCTTCGAAAAACTTATCAGTTGTACAATCAAGGGAAGGCTGTTTGCTCTAAATATATGCGGCACGAAAAATTTCAACAATTATTAGCAGTTTCTTTTGCAGTTTTTTTTAAGCCTAGAAAAAAATAACCGTCAATTGATTTTTTTTACAAGCTCTATCGACTGTCAACTATAACTTTTTGTATTAAATAAAATTAACCCGAAGTTAATATCTTTGTATGCTCTCAAGAAATTCGATATTTTTTAACAATTTTTAATGGTTTTTTTAATTAAAAAAAACTGTGGGTTTGTTTTTTGTTTTTTTTTTTTAAGTATTAACAATTTTTCACTATACATCGTTATGCATAGAATGAAACCAGGCCGAAGTCAATAGCATTATATTTTTTCTAGAGATATTCGAAAGAGAAGCCATTTTACAATTTTTTTTTTTAAATTACTGTAATAAAAAAACCGCCAATTAAATTTGTCTGAAAATCCTTTTTGCACGTTATGGCTTCATTATATGTAAGATAAAATTTATTTGAACTCTATATCTCTATGCGTCCTCGAGATATCGTCGTCAATGTAATCCAAATCCAAAGACCTCGATTACAATAAATTCCAATGCGGAAGTGAAAAAACAGCTAATTAAATTTTTCTCAAAAAACCTTATCTGCAAAATAAAATCTATCTGAACCTGATAACATTTTCGGTTCTCGAGATATGGTCGACAAGAAAATATATCACGAACGTATAAACGTTACGTACACACAGGTCCATCAAATTGGGTCCGCCACAACAATTCAAAATTCTAATGATGCAGGCATTTAGTTCCAATTAAGTGCAAATTTATTACCGCAATCCCCTCCCCCTCAAACCAGTGGTGGACCCCAGTTTGACGTCAAGCTAAGACCACAACACCGCATCAAACATAAAAATTCAAAATCTAATGATTAAGGAATTTAGTTCCGATTTTAGTGTTATGATTTTAGTGCTGCTGAATTCCGAAAAATCCAAATTAAGTACTCCACCATTTGACCTTTAAATTAAGTACCAAACACAAAATAAAAACCCTAAAATTACGAACGTTTTTAACAAATAATTTATGTCACATTATACTTCTTAATAAATAAAGACAAAATAGCTAATGTCTTCAATGTTTCCTAATAGCTAAATTCAATACAAATATGTTCTACTAATACACTAATTGAGCAAATTAGATCAAATCATAGTTTCCTCTTCCTGTTTTTAAAACCATGAAATATTGAATGTTAAAATGCAAAACAACTCCCCCTATTCAAACAATCTTGGCACAGATCAAAATACAAATCATATACCATAATATTAGCTCATTCATTTCGTCATCGGCAGTTCCCAGAATAATTTCTATATGCACATAAATAGTGGTGTAATTTTTTGACATGTTTTATTGTAGTCTATTTAGCGCTTTATATCAATCATCCTATACTTCACTATCACCTGTCATACCAATAAATTGCTATTGCTAGACTTCATTAGCATTCATAGCTCAGTTTCTAAGATAATGTTAATGAAAAGCTTAAACACTACCGCCACAGACACTTAATCGAATAAAATCGTGATTATGAATTCAAGACATACCCTAAAGAGATGTTGATGATGCATCATCGGTACTTAAATGCTTTGAAAATACAGTAAAAACTCTTTAAATCAAATTTCTACGAGACAAACCATAGGTGTATGTTTTTTTTTGTGCAAGTATGTATTCGCTTAAAATAAAAAAGCACCAAAAAACGCACATCGCCGCTTATAAAAAATATTAAAAAACCTTGGCACTGACATTCGAATGACATTGGCCGCGTTCAGGATTGATAGCTTTGTGTTGTTGTAATCCCTAGTAAAAAAAACATATGATGACAAAACAGCTGTTGGCAATGAGAAATGTCAAGAGCAGCTGATTTTTGTTAGCAAATATAACCTATCCGATCTGAGTCGTTCAGAAACAAACATGGATACTCGAGTATCCAAGATAGGCTATCCTCGCGACTCCTTAACGTGGCCATTTCAGGTGTCAGTTGAGTTGCTATGTTACGTCAAAATCATCTGGTTCTGTTGGAAGAGGATAAATATATCTTCGTTTCATTTTATTGTAAAGTAAAAGGGTTTCACCTATTTAAAAAAGTAATTTGCATATGAATTCATATTTTGCAAAGTTGCAAAGTAAAACTTGATCCAAATTAATACATTTGGATCTATTATGCATTGCAAAAAAAAATTAACATTAAGCCCTGTTAAATATCTGTTCCACTGAATCTGCCGTATTTGTCCTTAGTGGTGTTATTAGCCATTTACCCAAAGCATGCACACTATCTCTTTAAATCACTCTGCATTAGGGAATAGTCGATATCCTGCATTGAAATTGTCTCATTGGAACTTAAAAATCGTCATTAATTAAAATTAAATTAAATTTGGTGACACAATGGCTCATGAAGAACCAGGACCTAGTGACTTACAACTCTCAACCATTTCTGTGTGCGTGTCGTGTAGGCAAGAATGCAGACGAATGCTTTTCTTATTCCGTGCATCATAGATACAACACCGTGATATTGTGCTCCAATCCCGACCCATTGTTATGTGCACAAAACTTATGTTGCAAGTGACTTAAGCCCATATTCATTTGACTGTCGAATTGTAGTTTATTTTCAATTTTAGAAAAAACTAATTTGACGATCGAAAACTCTCTTTTGTCGAAAATATATTTCCAATATCAAAGATAATTCCTAACTTAATTACTCTTGGATCACTATTATTTACTTCTTTGTTTTCAAAAAATTCTTCAAAACGGTTAATTTTTTTTATTATTTTTTTTCGACAACATTGCATGAACATTTCTTTTGAAAAGCTTTTCAAAATTCTAAATATAATTTGAATAGTTTATTTGTTTGGTGAAACGAAAGTACAATACTTTTCAAATTAACAAAACTTTTTACTTTGCAGAAAAGAACTTTTAACTTTGCATTTGGTAAAACTTTATTTGCAAAGAGAAAAACTTTTCAACTTTGCGTATGGTAAAAACTTTGCAAAGTAAAAGTGAAAAGCTGCAAAGTGAAAAGTGTTTGGTGGTCAAGATTTCTTTCGTGTTAGAAATGTGCCCAGTGCTCCAACAATTTCGAATGAATCAGCGCTTTCAGCAAAAAAGATGATGTCCTTGATCTTTTGCGTGTTGGAAGACCTCGCACAGTTCGAAAATTTTTTAAGCCTACTTTGGACTTTTTTTGCATTCCCAAGGAGTAATAAAGTCTAAATAATTTGTTTAATAAATTTAACTTGGTTTTAACATTTCAGAGAAGTTTTTGCAAGATATCCTTGGGGTGCGTTTTTGACAAAGATATAGGCACATGCCGGCCTGGCAACTGAACATAGCCTAAGTGGAGCAAGGCAGTTGCGTAAGCGAGACATATAATACAAAAAGGGAGTTCAAATCTTTTGAACCCGCAAAGCATCCACAAGAGGCACTGTTGTCAAATAAAGCTGTTTATATAATACGTAACGGCCATATTATTCACTCGTTTAATTCAGATTTAAATTTAAATCCAGATGAATTTACATTAAATTTGTATGATTTACATCCAGATTTAAGTTTTAATCTGGATGTATTGAGTGAATAATATGGCCATAAGTATATGTACATTTGTATTTTTTCAAAAATAGATAAGTCCGAAATTTCGCTTTGGACTTTATAGCACCGGACTTTATTTCATAGCATCGTTCCTGATGGAAGAAATTGGCTGGCTTGGCTACCACCAGTGTTTAAGAAATTTACAAATTTTGCTTCAAAAGCTAAAAGTTTAGATAAATTCATTAAAAAAAAATTGAAGGCCTGGCAGAATTGTTACAACATAATTTTTAAAATCAGGAGCGAATACCGTGAAACTTAGTACCTATACATAATTAAAACATAAAATGGCGCCCGGGTCAATCATCCATTTTTGAGACAAATATATATTTACAAATGAATATTTCTATTTATTTTATCACTTTTTTTGTAATTGTCGAGTGAAATGACTATTTCCAATGAAATTAATGATTAGGTATAATTAAATTAGTATCTAGAAAAATTCTTTGTGAACACTCGATTAAGAGGGATTTGAATGTATATTAAGTGGAAGTTTTTAAGATAGTTAAGGTTAATGTAAACAAAACTAGACGCTGTTATTGCATATGTCATTGATGACTATTTAAATGAGTGGTTTTTTTTTTATCAATGGGGATTTATTTTGAGTCATAAGATTTGAATACCTAGAAGAGAAATACTTACATATGTAGGCTATGTTTTGTGAAAAAAAACTATTAAAAAATTAAAAAAGTTTTTTTTTAATTGCAATAAACTGTTTGAAGGATACTGAATTTTCTCGATTTGTGTTGAGCCAATTTTTATTTTGCAAGTTTTGGATTATATCTAATATGTTTACTTCAGTAATATTTTAAGCCGTCAATGCTTTTTGGATTAAAATTAACATTTATACAGAGTCTTTTGCATAAGATTTGAAAATTAATAGTTAGAGAGCTTGAGTTGATTCAAGACAAGTAAGAAATTGTGTAGGAGGGCGAAAAAGAAATAGCCCTGTTTAGGTGGGATGGGCAATTTTCTAAAAACTCATCTTGAAATTGAAAGCCAATTTTACCAATTTCTTTAAAATTTTAAATATGTAAATAAATTTAAACTAAAAAGTGTTGAAGTCAAAATTCGATTTATATCAAACAAAAATTGCTGAAATAAATTTTCGTTTTTTTTTGTTTTGTTTTTGAAATTAGTATTATTTCTGAATAAAAAGAAGTTTATTCACCTTGTTTTTCTTAAACGAGAGTTTCTTATTTCCGGAAAATACTGCACTCTGAGGTCCTTTAAGCAGAGATGATGGAGAGGATGCAAGGCTTAGTTGATTTGGGTCATAGTGCAATATTAAGTAAAAATATTACATAAGCCTTAAGCATATATTACGGATTAAAGTGAATTGGATTGATAGGTCGGGAAAACCAGAGTCTATATAGGGTGTTCGGTATAAGATGCAACAAAAAACTAGAGCGAGTATAGGTTGGGTTAAGACAAGAAAAAAAAAATGGTATGGGAATGGGAGGAGGGTGTATTTCTCCCCGCTTAGGCGGGAGAGACAATTTTCTAAAAAATTTTTTAAGCATTTTTTAAAAACAACGGAAAAACTTAAAATGCCATGCTCTACCTTTTTAGAAACCCAGAAATCTCTTCTTTTATTTTCATTTTAAATTAAGTTGTGTAAGTGAATAGTTTTTGAAAAACTAATTTTCAAACTCGAAATTTTGAAAAATGCTCTTATTAGTTTTAAGTCAAAAACAGAAAACCGGATGCTAAAATGTCTTAGTTTTTGAGAAAATTGAAAATAACGAAAAGTAATTTACTACTTAATTATGTAGTAGAAATAGGATCTTTGATGGAACAAGAAAATGATAGATGGAAGTTGAATCTAAGGAAAATAATCAAAGTATTATTTTCAATTTTCTCAAAAACTATAATATCTACATTTTGACATCTGGTTTTTACTATTTTACTAAAAATAGATGGGAAAATTAAATATTGAAAAAAAAAAAAATACTTAATAACGTAAAATTTTGAACAAATTAGTTTGAACACTATTTTTTAATTGTTTTTTTTTTTTAACTTTAAGTGTGAAAGTTATTTTTTCAAAAACTGTTCACTTAAACAACTTAATTTCAAAAAAAAATAGCAAACATTTCTGGCCTTACAAAAAAGTATAGTATGCCGTTGTAACCCTTACCGTTGTTTTTTAATATTTTTTCTGTATTAAGTCAATTCATTTAGAAAATTGCCTCTCCCGTTATTTTTAATTTTCTCAAAACTTGAATTTAAACTAATAAAAACAAAATTATTACTTAATTTCGTAATATTTAAAAAAAAATCAATTTGAATTTCGAGTTTGAAAATTAATTTTTCAAAAAATATTCACTAACACAACTTAATTTAAAATGAAAATAAAAGAATAGAATTTTGGCTTTCTAAAAAGATAGAGCATGGTATTGTAAGTTTGAAAGTTGTGTTTAAATAATTTTTTTTCTGTTTTAAGTCAATTTTTTTAGAAAATTTCCCCTTCCGCCTAAACGGGGGGAAATAGACCCCCCTCCCATACTATTTTTATCTTGTCGAGTAGGTTGCTCCAGCTTTTTGATGCACCTTTTACCGAACACTCTTAACCAACCATTCATTTGAGAGTTGGAGAGAAGATCTACCTACAACTTTCTGTGTAATCAAAATGACTAAACTAAGATAGGATGCACTGTTTTTCTTGACATGATATGCTCTTGCATGTAGTAGAATTTTTCAGTTCCTATTATACTTGGCTTACTTCTTCTTCTCAAATACATACTTCTGAATTCACAAAAAATACTTTGAAGAAGGTCAAAAGTATTAGTAGGTAAAAGTATAGGTACCTGAAAACAGGCCCCCGGTAATATAATTTACAAATTCCATTGTCACTCATCAGAGACTCAACATAAGTCCTACATGAGCTGTTATTTCACAACATGACACCACTTGAAAGTAAGTTTATTTCATTTAATTGAATTACTTAATAGCTTCAAGAGATTATAGACTTTGTTTCTACATACACTCACTGATTTTTAAATTCGTACATTTTCAGTTTTGCATATCAACACGTACATACATACATAAGTAGGTAACCTCATAGATGCTGATGATCCATACAATCTGAGGTGTTTGACTTTTCTCGTGTATGAAATAAATAAAATTACCAATCATTGTGCAGTTGGGGGGCCCCCATTAAGGTCGTACGCCCATTTCCATTATTTATTCAAGGAGACAATGTACGTAGCTATGACAATTTTTCAATTGAACTGAATTTAAAAAATATGTTCATTTGTTGCAATCAAATAGTTGACATCACATAATTAGATAACACGGTACACGGCTTTGGTATCAGCCGTTAAGTTTCTGAACAAACGATCGTGTGGATTTATTTTGATTTCAGTAAAAAGACAGGAAAGGCAATGAGAGAATCCTACAACTATACATACAATATCATTTGTAAAATTAAACAAAAATTTTCAAGGAAGAAGCTCGAAATTAGGAAAACAGGCATGTCTGTTTTAATTTGTTGAAATAAATTAAGGACTCTTTGAGTAGTGGGCCGTATACCGCTTTTGTTGATAATTTCAATACATTGTAAGAATTTTTCTAATCTGGTCGTACTCCACCGAAACGACTCGACTGATTTTCACAAATTATTTTTTGTATTTGTTTTAGATTTGAAATAAAAAATACCTATAACCCCAAATGTTCACCCTCCTACCACCACCACACATTTTTTAATTGTGATATTAGTATTTTTGCTCGAACGACAGATGCACGAAAACCAGATCTACGAAAAACAAAAAGCTCGAAACGACACATCCTCGAAATACAAAAGCACTCGCGACACATGTACAAAGAATACACACTACTATTTTTGCTTGGCTCTGTTAGACTTAACATAGATTTAGCATAGAAAGAAGGAATTGTATACAAAAAATAAAGGAAGGCAAATGTTAATTATAAAATGGGTAGGGAATATCTGTTATTGTTTAAATATGTATTGGGAGCGTAATCTCGCCGAAAAAAAAAATTAAAATTCCTCCGAAAGATTTTTTTATATCTAAATATTTGACAAAGTATTTAATTTTACTGAAATATGTTTTAATTTTTCTTAGCCAATCTGAAGAAATGGCTGAAAACGCATTTTAAGTTGCATTTTTTTTTAATTCTTCAGTAACATTTTTAGCGTTTTTTTGAATTTTTAGAGGAAAAATATTGATTTTTTGAAAATATTTTTTACCAATCCTAAGAAATGAGTGGGCCCACGGAAAAAATGCCAAAACACTAAAAAGGAATTTTAAGCTCTATAAAAATTCTGAAAATGCGGGAATATGGTGGTAGACGCGCAGTCTGTACTGTGTGATCGCTTCAAACCGTTTGTCAACAATCTCATCGGCCCCTATCAGTGTGGTTTTAGCCCGGCAAATCAACCGTTGATCAAATGTTCACACTCCGACAGATTTTGAAAAAAAAAAACTAGGAGTTTCATCTCGGTATTCCTGCGAATTTTTCTTTCTAATAGTGGTAGCCGATATAGTAACATAATATAGAAAGACAGAGGTTCGAAAAGACTAAGTTTCGAAAAGACAAAGTTTCGGAAGACAAAGTATCGAAAGACAAAACTCCGAAATAGACTTTTTAAACTTATGAGCCGTTCTTAAAATTTTAGTGGGTTGAGAACCCACACCGTATATTATTGGTACCGCAAGTTTTTCTTGAGGGCGAAGGCCCCCAAAAATATTTCTCATGAACAAAGCCGAATTCTGGTATATAGCTTCCTCTTGGGGAGCATAATGAAATCCCGAAACACAAAATCCGGATCCACGAACCCGCTGAAAAAAAAAAAATAAAAATCCCGCCGAAATTTTTTTTTTTATAAATATTTCACTACTCTTTTTAAAATATAATTTTGTACTTTTTAATAAATATTTCTAAATCAATAATTTTTGACAAAGTATTTAATTTTATTAAAATATTTTTTAATTATTCTTAGCCAATCAAAAGGAATTGGTTGGACGACGGCAAAATTTCACGAAAACGCATTTTATACTGCGTTTTTATTAGAGCTGAAATGAGGTAATTTGGCAAATTACAAAAAAAGTGATCACAATTCAAATTTCCTAATTTTGTTTGACGGTCCAGATTGTCAATCGCTTGTTTTTGTTGTTTTTTTTTACATTGAATTCTGTTATTTTAAATGGGTTAACTTTGAATGGATTCCGTTTGGGTGTGTACAAAAAAATTTACGTAATTTCTTACCGAATTTCGTGCAAATGAGATGATTTTAAATTGAATTTGGAAATTTTGAACGAAATTACCTCTTGTTGTTTGCTGCCGGCTAAAACCTTCCACACATTTTCGAATGTAATTCTCTGGTCGTTTTTTAAAACGACGACGGTACTTTTTCTGTAGTAGAAGGTGCTCGCAGAAAGAGATTAATCAAAAAGCTAAAATTCCTTTAACGAATTTATTTATGTTTTTTTTCATTTATCTCGATCTCGATGAATCTTCTTCCATTAATACAAATTGGACCGAATATCAAAAAAAAGAAAACCTTCCCTCGAATCAACAAACAATATTTTGTCAGGATACATAATGTAGATACCTAAATCCAAATCTCCATCATTTCGTTCTCGATTCTTCTGGCTTTTAAAGAAACATAACTTTGGATAACCTGAATAAGAACATTGAAAAAAGTAAAGAAGGAAATTTTTTTTACTGCCAGAACATTGAAACAATCAAAAGTGTGTTTTATTTCAAACAAATTCACTTATTAACTAGAAAATACATAATAATTTTTTTGATATTAGGTTTAGATGCACATATTAATTTTTATTTTTATTAACAATGATCCAAATCCATTCAAAAACAAAGACAACTGTAGAAATTACCAATCCAAATACCAAAACCTGCCAGGCAAATGTTAAATGATGCATCGTCAGTGGTTTATGTAAGGGTTCAATGGTTGCAAATTCATCTGTATCCATTCGAAAACCTTCGGCTTTTGCTTGATACAGCATAACATCTAATTCCCACTTCTGAATCAAACCAGTTTGCTTAATTTCAATTATAAAATCATTTAGAATACCCTTGAATGGCGAATGAAATGGTAGCAAAAATCCAATGTAATAGCTGTTAATGGTTTCTCGAGCTATGCGAAATAAGCTCTCTCGAAACAAAGCTTGAAAACCAATAAAAAATTGACATCTATCACGATCAAGAACATAGGCAAAACTAGTGTTTCGCATAGAAAAACATTGTTGTACAAATTTTACCGAGTCAGTTGGAATAACAGCCTTATCGAAATCTTTTGGATATGAATCGTTCTCCATTCTATTCCATGAAAAACGGGAAATCAAAACGGGAACATCGTTATCTATTAAATCTTGAATGGTATCGTATTGTTTTATTTTGATGTAAGCTGTCAAAAATGATGCAAAGTGACTTCCGTACAATCTTTCAAAAATAAATCCAAATAGAATGACAAACAAGTGAAAACGGTAATTAGAAACAAGTGGTCTGCCAGAAGAAGAACTTAGCAGTGTCAGGTAGATTTCACTGAAACTACCCCAAATGTCAAGTTTTGATTTTGTCAATGAGTTAAGCACAACTTTGGAAATCACTATGTAGACAGCAATAAGTCCAATACACAGCCATACTGTTGCCTTAAATGGCCTCTGAAAGTAATCAATCGGATCCAAGTATCCATTCCGTGGTACCATTATAATAATTTTTTGAATTGTAACTGGGTAACTAATATCGAGGTTATACTCTGGGGAATATGCATTCATGCTTATGTCGATTTCATGATTTATAGTAGCGTTGATTGTAACGTCCCTAAAGAATCCCTTCGAATTTTTGAATGATATTTCCCTAAACGTTGCATTATGCCTCCTCAGAAACTGGAGAAATATCTGACCAACTCGCCCTCCGATACGATTTTTTCCGTCTTTGTGTGGATACCAAAAAGTTCTTGGTACATCGGGATAAATACTTGTTCGTAAAGCGAAACCATTAAGATCTTTCATAGCATCCAGAAGATACCCGTTTTCGTCAAGTTGTTGTACTGGATTTTCAGCAAAGGGAAGGTATGCATAAGATGACGACGTGTTGCCAATAACTCCAAAGATTCTCGTGAATTTATTTTCGCCAAAGACGGAAAATTGTTGAGTCAAACTATCCAAAGTTGTGGTTGATATTATAGCGAACTTTCTAACTTGAAGGCTTTCGATGACATTTCGCAGAAGTTTCGAATAAGTGCGATCGTCCTTACTTTCGGGAACTTGAAAAACGATGATAACATTAGTGCACTGCCTTAGACCTTCTGTAAAATCCGCGTTAAAAGTCGATATTGGTATGGAGACTTCATTCTTCATAAAGTCAGACAAAAATTCTTCATCATTTCCGATGTAATACACGGTCGCTGAATCACTTATTCCATGAACTCGGACAATCAGTTCCCGAAGTTGAGTGTTATAAGCAAGAATACTCGTAATGAGCGTTAAAAAGATTATGGTTTTAAAAGTAAGCATTTTTCTGTCCGATCAAATTCAAGTTCGAAACACTACTGCAGAACTTTATCATCAAGAAAAGTTGAACAAATGTATTGAATATTCGATTGTACTTACAGTTATTGATTTTTTAGTCAAATTTGCTCATATCTAGAATTTAAATGTAATTTAAAAAAACAACATCGCATTTGCATACATATGTACATAAATACATTTTTATTTGACTCATAGATATCTCATGGTCGACCATTACTAGATTAAAAGAACAAAAGCAGTAAAACTATTAAGTTTATTTTTTTTATAGATTCAAGATAAGGGTTCTGAAAGTAGCTAATATCACTGTCCCTGCTATTACTAGTAATTTCAAGAAATATGTATTTAGAAAAGTATTCAAATTAGTACTTAATAGTTTTAGTTTTTTCTGGCGAATTATTTTAAGGACAAGCAGAAATGTCATACGATATTTTTCTTGTTTTAGAGCGAACAAATTTATACGGTATATTTTTCTGTTTAAGGGCCTGTTGTTCAATCGTGCATAATTCAATATTTAACCCGTGGGCCGTGGTTCAGTAATTTCAATTCGCTTTCGGTTTATTGATGGAAGGTTCAAGTATGTGATAATAGCCAAGGATATTCCTGAACCATTGCTAAACCTCAGTTAATCCACCGTGAATTAAAAATTCTTAACCACGGATCAACATTTAACCAACGATTGTACAACTGGAACTAAGTTAATAATCGTTGACCAATCTTTAAATAGCTTTTTCACGTTTTTCATGTTTTATTAGCAATTTTATATTTACCACAGTAACAAAACCAAAAGTTCCGATAAATAAGCCTCGAACCGGAGGCTGAGATTCCCTCTGCTGGAGCATTGCTGCCCATTCGCTCGATGTGTCCGAACCAATGTAGTCATCGGTTTTTAGCTTTTTGGACTACATCCACATTTTGATACAGCTCATAGGGTTCGCGGTTGAATCTTCTCCTCCATTTACCCGCCTCGCAGACATGACCAAATATCCGTCGTAGAATTTTTCTTTTAAAAGAACCAAGTATCAGCTCTCCCTTTCTGCTTATCGTCCAGCACTTGGTGCCGCCGTAAAGCAGGATTGTCAATATAACTTATAAGGGTTCTGTAGAGAATGCACTTCGTCTACGCATGAGGAGTTTTGAACAGATTTGTTTCGCTAAACCGAAGTAGCAGCTAGGGTTAATTCTTTGTCGAATCTTCACTAAGGTGCTATTTGTAGAGTTACCGTTTACTACATCGAAGTTACTGTTATCAATAGTGACGTTTTGTTCAAGGCGGTGGACAGATGCTTCTTTGTTCGTTGATAGCAAATACTTGGACTTTTCCTCATTTACATTATGACCAACAAGTTTTGCCTGTTCAAACGGTATGCTGGAAGCAGCCGATGGATGTCTTTATCCTTCGCATACCCAAGTACTGGGGTATATCTGTTAAAAATAGTGCCTTTCGTGTGTTAGCACCTGCTCTTCACACTATCTGCTCCCAGTTTTCCCGGGATCCCGAGTTCGGCTTTGAAGTCGTTCAAGAGATGGTGATTCTCGACCTGAAACTTGTTGGTCTTTTCCATTTTTCTAAGTGCGTAGATTTGGTCTATAGCCGATCAAAGTGTTGCAAACATTTAGTTTACAAAAACTTTTTCTTATGGCTTTGTGTGTCGTTTGTGTGACAATTATTATTAATTATAATTACGTGTGAACAGTGACGTTTATTCGAAGGTGCGCACGTGTTCACCACACACCCTACCAACATCTTAATTTCCATACGTATAGCCAAAGTTCTCCAAAATACGCATTTGTCTTTCTTTTCTTTAATAACCTATCAATACATACGTCAAACAATAATTAAGATCTGTGTACGAACTCAAATAAGCCTCAAACAAAAATCAGAACAAATAATTCACTTCCATTCCAAGTAACGAAAAAATTTCTGAGTAGGGTGTTCTTTTAACTTCAGCGCACCGCAAGCTAACCCAAATCCACATACAACATATAATTCAAATTACCTACCTACCAGTCAAAGAAGTGCCTAATAACAAAAATTTCCTCGTAGGGTGTTCTCTTTACTTCAGCGCACCCAGCTAACCCAAATCCACATACAAAAAAATTTAAAAAAAAGAACAAGAAATCGTTTTCCCATATAAATCTTCATCAAGTGTACCAACAAAGCCCAAACAAACAAAACTGTTGATCGTCGCCACGACTCGGTTGCAGTGAGGGATGATTTTTTTACTTAAAATCATCATCAAAAAAGTCGATAGAACCTGACTAGATTGTTTTTAACTTTTGATTAAGTGGGAGGATTTATTCCATAGAGGTATCTAAAGAAAGGTAAGAAATCAACCCATTTTCTGATGTACATACATTTATAACGGTTCATATAAAAAAATATAATTGAGGCGCCGTAAACCCAAAATTGATTATTTTTAAATCACATATATCGGTTAATGTGATGAAAAATTTCAAAATTTTCAAAAATTATGTACTACGATATTGTGCATCTAACTATGTTGAACAAATAAGTTCACAGTTTCATGGCGGTAATTTTAAGAGCGTAGCGAGAAATTTCAATTTTCAACGATTTCTTAAATTTCATTGAAAAAATCGCTTGACTTGACTTTTAAAAAAAAATTCTTACCTCTAAATTAATTGTCACTTCGTTATGAAAGGGGTATCAAAAAACCTCAATGAATTATGCATTTTATTAATGTCACAATATTACAAAAACTCATTTATAAAAAATCTTAAAAATTTCAAATAAAATGTATTTTCAATTTTCTTCAAAAACTAGAAGACATAAAACCATTCGGGTTCTTGTGTTCGATTGAAAATTTATATGTATACCATTTGACAACAAAAAGTTTATTTAGCACTTCATTTCACAATTTTGAAAAAATTGGTCTAAATTTTGTTTTCATTTTTTTTATGAAAATTTTAAGTTTTTATGCGAATTTTCTTGAAACTATTGACATGAATAATTTAAGATTATAGAATAAATTTCTGGCTGTTAAAACCGGTATAATACTGTATAGTAAGTGTTGCCGTTGTTTTTTAATATATTTTTTTTTACGAAGATTTTTTTTTTAATAATACAAATTATAAATTATAAATATATAGAAATAAATCAGCCAAGTAGAAGACTTAGCACTATTTTATTGGACTTGTTGAATTATTGATTCAATATAGCTTTTATATATATTTTTTTTTATATATATTTTTTTTTTCATTTTAAGTCATTTTTTCTAAAATTGGACATACCTCCTAAACGGGGCTAGATAGACCCCCCTCCTATAGTAAAAAATGCTTGTTTTTGACCACTCTACAAAAAAAACGTTATCAAAGCTAACGTAGGTACTCTCCCCGAATGGATAATTTTACTGCAGAAAAAACATAGCGAACACCCTACTAAGAGCACTACGGCACGTCACTGCGTGTGAATCATTTTTGTTTGATAAAAGTTATTATAAGTGCTAATGTACGTTTGGTTTGTGTGTTGTTGTTCAACTTGTAGAAAAATTGGAAATTAATTTGGATGTTTTTATAATTCCAGGATTATGTTTATAATTTCATCAATTTTTTAGAATAAAGTGAAATGGTTTTCTGTGAATTTTATTGTTTGTGTTTTATTTGTTTCATTTAAAAAATACCTTAATAAAATTGTTTTGATGTTCTGTTTTGCAAGTATCTTTTTACCCTCTTTTAGATGTGTTCGATTTAGGCAATTTTTGTTTGGTTCCGGAGAGTGTATTTACTCCGGTGTGTATACTTCTGAGTCGAATTTACACTATGTCTTCTGTTTTTTGTTGATGAGCGATGTGTCTTGTGACGCTATCACTTACATTTCTTTTTAATTTGTATTTTATTTCTTATGTGAGTATAATATAGATTACAAATAAATTAAAATCCCGGCACAAGAAATTTGTGTCTTACAACTTTTTGTTTAATTACGATTTGTCTCGTGTGTTTTTGTGGAATTGTGTTGGATTTCAACCTTTTTCTGCGGTAGGTATACATAGGTATACCACGTTTTGTAGAAGAGTATATACATTTATTTCTGTATGTGGAAAAGAAAAAATATTTCTCATGTAAAGAAAATAGTTTAATATGGAAAACAAAAATGACAGTTTGCAACACATCAAACTTGACAAGAGTGTGTATGTAGTATATAGTCGGCGGCGTAAAATCGCCACATTTAAATGTGCAAATTTTTTTTTCTAGCCTTTTTTGCAGTAAAATTATTCACCAAGGGGTGTTTTTTACGTAAATGCGTTTACATGGGCTTTTTACTGAATGGCGCATGGAGAGAGACAGGTAGATTTTATGTGTGAGTGAGAGATAGATGGATTTGAAGGTTGTGAGATAGGGAAGGGTATAATGTAAGCATGGGGATACTCGCTATGAATGAAAAAATGCTTCAGTAAAATGATTATCTAAATTGTAGGCAGTAGGTTGCAAAAAAGAAGGGTAGGTATAGGGAATCGACAGAATGCAGTACAAAATTTTTTATATTTTTTTTCTTGAATAATAAATCCTGATTTTAAGATCTATGCACCAATCACTGACTTTTTTCTTTTTATTTGGCCTTGCTGCCATTTTTAACTCCTTTTTCGAAGTCTTCCATTTGCGAGTCTTTTAGAAGTACATTGTACATTCATACTTCTTCCCATTAGATATTTGTCAAAGTTATAAGTGCTTGAAGAATTTTTTTTTTTATAAAATAACTTTCTTTCAAATTCCATTAGAATGAAACAGGGAAAAGCGATGAAAAACTACCTAAGCGCATATACCTAATGTATACTTTCATTACCAAAGCTAATTATTTCCATTGTTTGTATAGAACCTAAATGAAAACATAAAATTCAGAGACATTTTTGATTCTCTATTATCTGCGAAGAATTTCAGAAATGCCATTGTAAGGAAACAGAACTTTTATTTGTCATTTCTCAACGCCCGAGGTTTGCAGCCACACTTCGTTTTGCAATATAAAAAGTAAGTAATCGTAAAGTCGATTAAAAGCCCATCAAAGCCCGACCGACCGAACGCGTGATTGTGATTTGGCCATTAAGCTTACCTCTTCTATACTGCATGGTGGAACTGGGTTTTCATTGCTTGAAGGTGGACTCTCTGCTTGCCAAATCACTCGCTCCATATGATTTAGCAGCTATTGGAAACCTATCTACTATTCCCTGTGCTTCAGTGACTAGGTTGCCTTCGCTATTTCGAAGAGCCTGCGTCCCGGTCTAAAAGCCATCAGCCAGTTGCTTGGCTTTTTTTTTTATAGAACTTCCGGGTTTCATTTCGGTTGCAAGACTCTTCGATATCCTTTAGATGCGTAGGATCTTCTTTTCGCTGCAGCATTTTTGCACTTGCATCTTCCGGTACACGCATCCTTCATCATACAAAAACTTCTACCACTGGGGTGGCTTTAAGCATAGGTTTTGGCTATATGTTAACAAGGAAAATAAGGATTTCCTTATACTTTATTCATTTCGGGAGGGGCTTCAGCCCCTTAAGCCTCCCCTCTGGCTACGTGCCTGCTTACAAAAGAACTGATAAACTGAACGGACAATAGAAGACTTCTCGCACAAATGCCTTCGTCATAACTCACATAACAAATAGAAGTGAGTTGGTCGCACGATTTTATTTTAAGGAGACTCAATACTTGACGTTGCTAGCGCTGAAAATTATCGAGTTTTTGACTGTTTCAATATTCCAGGTCCAGGGGACTGAATAGAAATGCGTTGGACAAAGTTTAATTAAATTTTTTTTGCAATAAAATAAAGTGTTAAAAAATATTTATCTAAATGAAGATTTATTATTTGACGTAAGTATGGGCGGCTTCATTTTAGTGTAAAACCTGAAATAAAACAACGGTAATGATTTTTCTTTGCGAAAACGCGAAGCAGACACGTGAGGGTACTGAGAATCAGGCACTTTGAAAAATTTTTTTAACAAGAAAAAAAAAAAAAATGGCACCCATATAATTTTGTTTGGACAATGTAGATATCAATCAGACTTAATTTAAAAAAAGAAAAATCCGATTTAATAATTGAACGGGTTTTAAAATATTATCCGAGCCACAGAAAATCCTATAATTTGTAAAATCACCCTAATAACTTATGTTTGATGAAAAATAGTGACCCCTTGTTGCGAAGTGGTTACTCCATCTAGGAGAGTTTTTACTATATTGATCCCAGCGATTTGGCAAACATAGACATTAGTCGCCTCGCACGCTTTGTAAGAAGGTCCAAATGGTTCAATGAGTAGTAAGAAATTCCACTTGATTCATGTGGTATCACAATGGACCAACTCATGGTCTAAGTGTGTCAAGCACTTGTGCTGACAGCCACGCTAACCTAACCTAACCTTGGTTGAACACACACAAACTTAGTGTAAAGAGGAACGTCAAAAAAATCTCCTCTGTCTTCCTGCCATTCTAGCCTATGAACTGATTGTTGCTGGAAACTCAGTTGCCTTGTGTGAAAGGGGACTTAATAACGAATGCACACTTTACTTACACTTTTCAATTCAATCATTCACCTTGAACGCAGTATATCATTTTTTTAAATTTCTAGGTTTAATTTTTGATTTAATTTAACTCCACTGCTCCATTCGTGTCGAATTAATTTGTGGGTGTGCTTTTTTTTTTTTATGGGAATTGCATTTTATTTATTCCCATAGGAAATAGAAACTGCCGGTCAAAGAGTTTGGTTATTGGGTTTTTTTTTATACTGTTTTAATGCAACAGAGATTTTAATCGAAGTAATTGATTTTAATTGCAAATAATAAGTTATTTTCAGTGACGCGCCCGACGAGCAGTCGAATTTGGAGTGGAAAATATTAATATTTTAAAATATTGACATAAATATTTGCTTACTTTTACTTTAGAAGGCGATTGCAGTCCAGGATGGATTACGGCCTCAACCAACAAGCCCCTCCAGCCAGCTGGGTCCCTAGCTAGCTGCCTCCAGTTAACACTACAACTATACTACATTTGTGTACGCCACATAAGGCGGGGTCTCTTTGTGTTGCGCAGACCATTGGCGGTAGATTCGAAGACTCGTCGGTCGGTGTCCAGTCCATATGCCCCATTTGCCTCAGCCATCTCAGCCACTGTAAAGCCCGTAAAGCTTGTTGTTGAATCTTCTCCTCCATACTCCATCCAGACTGGATCGAAAATCACCCGAAGCCGAAAATCAAAGCAGCCAAGCAGATTCTCACCCGTTTTGGACAGGGTTTATACTTCTGTCCCATACAGCAGGACTGAAATGATTAGGGTTTATGAGGTCTCCTTTGGTTCTTTGAGAGAAGTCTTTACTACCCAAATGCCTTCTTAGCCCGAAAAAACAGTGATTTGGGAAGAGTGATTCTTCGTTTGATCTCTGCATTGATGTAATTTTGCGAGGTAATAAGCCTAGGCATAGGCGCTCGCAGGCACATCGAACCAGGGATTTCATTGTCGTCTCCCAGTGAAACCTAGCACATCCAGTGGCGGCACTTCTGATTATTTGTTGTCAGTGTTTCCACTGGTTCTAACTGTAGTTTAGGCAGTTAGCGGGCTTGCTGAAAGGTTAAGAGAGACTTGGTCAGCAAAGGTCTTGGCGATCTTTTGCGATTTTAACTTATCGACATCAATTCTTATTACAGTATCCGCTCGGCGGTGTGGTATCATAGATATCCGCATACGTACTTGAGGGTCAGAGTCAATGTTGGCCCCTCGGAACCTAAGGAAATGCAGGATGTTGGAAATATGTCTACCATCTATCGCAAATATGATGATGACCGCCAGGTCCCTTTGTGTATATTGAGGTGTTGGAATCGAGTGCTTTCTATGAAAATATTTCGCCTCGCCACCGCATGGGTCCGTTACTGAAAGTGTTGTCGTGCAGGCTGCGTCCTCCGATTATAGAACCAAAGATGCCCTCCTTTCCGATTTTTGCGTTGAAATCGCCAAGAATAATCTTGCCGTCGTAATTCGGGCACCTACATATGTACGTATGATATGTATTCTCAAAGATATCGTAGAATTCTGCCTTGGTTGAGTCATCTTTTTGTTCCGTTGGGGCGAAGCACAGATCAACGTGGTGTTTTTCAATTTTGCGTTTATGCGGATTGTGACCATCAGGCGCTGCGCTTACATTTCTGAAGCTCTAGACTTCTTGCCTAAGTCTTCCTGTTACAACAAAACTACAAACCAAGATCACACGATATCCTTCTTCGTATGCCCTCTCCATCCCATCGCACTTTCTATACGGCTATTACATCAGCCTTTAGCCCATCCAGGCTCTCTTCATTAGTTGTTCGGCTACACGCGCGCTGGCTAGTTTAAGGTCCGGACATTCCATGTGCAGATCCGAAGTTCATTGTCCTTGTTTCGTTTGCTGGGGTCGTCAACATTAAAATCATACAAGTTCTTCACTAAAGCCCAAAACAGATGTGCAGCCTTTGCCCATGCAGCGAAATTAGAAGTAGAGATATCGTGCCGAGAAGGCTGCATGCAGAGTCTGGAATATGTCAGCTCTCATAAGGGCCTGTGTAAATTTATTTTCGCTGCATTGGAAAAAGCTGCACATCTGTTTTAGGCATAAGTAGTTCCACATGACTGAAACTGCAGACGCCACCGTTGATTCCATCTGGTGAATTCCTTCACTGCCGCCTAGATCCCTCCCCGCTCTGTTGTTTGCTGCCCGCTAAAGTCGTCCACAGGGATTGAAATTGAAACCCCATCTTCAGTTAAAGGGACCCGATGTTCACCACAGGGAGGTGAGAGTAAAGCCGAAAACAGATGTGCAGCTTTTTCCCCATGCAGCGAAATTAGAAATAGAGGTATCGTGCAGAAAAGGCTGCATGCAGAGCCTGAAATATGTCAGCTCTCATAAGAACCTGTTTAAATTTATTTTCGCTGCATTGGAAAAAGCTGCACATCTGTTTTGGGCATAAGAGTTGATAAACAGAACAGAGGTTCTTGAATACACCTGAATGGAGGAAGAAAAACATAGAGAGACAAGGAAAAGAGCAAAGAAGTTTTAGAAGGTAGACAAATGATTTTTTAAGCGGTTACTGAAATCTTTTATGTTTTCGATCTGTTTAATTTGAGTTGGGAGCGAGTTCCATAGAATAAAAGTGTGTACAAAAACATCCTTTTGCTATTTAAAAGAATAAATTGTGGAATTATTAAATTAACAGTTCTCTCAGAATTACATTTACATTTAAAGAACAAAAGTTTTTTAAGAAATATACAATTACGAATATCGGTGTACGTCTGACAGGGAAAGTCAAGAAGGTTTGTTCCTAAACATGGTCAAATTTACCGCGACGATCTGTTTCTGAATCTGAGGACAGTATTATGAGCAAGCTCTAGTTTGCGACGGCCATTAAAATCCGGATTGGGAAATACATTCTTCGCATGAAACAGGATCGGTCTCAGCAGAGCATTAGCCAATCCCATACGAATATTTAGTTGGGTAAAGCTACTACTGGACCAAAGTTGCCGAAGCACATCATAAACCCCAGCAATGATAGAGTTTTTATGATCACTATTAATAATAACACCTAAATTTCTAGCTTTTCGAAAGAAGGGAACGATATTACTATTTAATAAAACTTCTGGGAGCTCACTGAATTCCAATTAAGATTTAGATATTACTAAACATTGGGATTTATCTGAATTGAGTGTAAGCCAGTTTCGCTTAGCCCGAACCGATATATTTTCGAGGTCCTCATTAAATCTACAAACAAGGTCAGTAAGAAGCCCTATACGTCACGAAATATAAATTTGTAAATCATTAGCGTACATATATGAATATTAACAAAATTACAAACTGAAACGATATCTTTGATGAATAATAAAAAGAGCAATGGCCCCAAAAAGATATCCTTAGGGGATACCTGAAGGTAAATGTAAAAAACTTGAACACCCAGCTTTTGTCTTAACCTTTTTTGTCATTCCAGACAAAACAAGTAAAAATTCAGCATAAGTATTACGGCGGATGAACTAAATCCATACTGAACATTGAACAATAAGTTTGTTTTGAAGGCTATTGAAATCAATAGAATTAAAGGCCTCCGAAAAATCCAAAACACGGATGCCATCATAGTTATTTTTAATAAAGCTGTCTTACAGCTATTGTGCTTGCGAAATCCAGATTTATAAAAGGTGTTAGAAGATTATTGTTATCAATATAAAAAACAATTTGCTTTTTTATAATGCCTAGTATGTCCAGCCTTGCAAATCCGAGTGCCAATTACATTATCTTCGATAATCAACAGAAACTTTGACTGAAGCTAAAAACCTACAAAGTACCTACCTTGTTTGAATTTACATAATTTTTCGTGAACTTACGCCTATTAAAACCTATAAAAAGACCTTGACCGAACCTACAATATCCAACCAAATGTATTTTTGATTTTGTTATACACTATGATTTGTATACCAATGCGACGGTGCAAGCTGCCAACTCCACTATAACTTTGTATTCTATCTCGCTCCCACTTTTACCTATTTACCCAAACCAAACACATGCATAATAATTGTGTTGCATTGTTTCGTGGTTGTTTTTTGTTTTTCTTTCTCTTTTTTGTAGGTGTATTTGGTGATGATTTTCCGCTGAAGCTCATCCGTAGAATGCATATCGGACGAAAATCTTAACATTTCATATCATCTCGAACCTTTTTGGGAATGGCATGACTTGTCGCCGATTTCCACGGAATAGGGAAAATTGAAGTAGTTAAAATATGATTTATAATGTGTGTGACTTTATAGCAAAAGGGAGCACATATTTAAATTTTTTTAGAGAAATTCCATCAGAGCCAATAGAAGAAGGTTTTAATTCTTTGATGGCAAAGATAACTTCAGATTCAGTGCCAAGCGTAAAATTAAAACTACATTTTTAAAAGCTGTACATAGGTTAGCAGTGGTTGATTAGACGAGTTATTAGAGCATATCAACAAAGAATTTATTGAGATCATAGGGACTGGAATTGCATGTGGCGTCAAAGCTCGATACCACACTAAATTTTTTGAGATTTTTTCATAACTCAGACGAAGAGAGTTTCAAATCGAATTTCTTTGAGAAAAAGGTATTTTTTTTCTTTTCTTAAGACCGCAACGACCATATTTCTCAAGTGCACATAATTACCTCTAAAAATGACGCCGCAGTTTGATTTCCACTTACCATATGACTTATCTAGGAGATTTATAAGTTTTCGGATAGAGGGAGTAAACCAAGGTTTATTATTATTTGAAATTGTTATAATCTTTTTAACCCAATTCCAGTTGACTTAGAAGCTTGAAATTTCACATGCTGGATATTTTTTGTGTAATTAGAGGAAATATTAAAACAAAATTTTGGAAAAGCTTTCGGTTTCCCAGAATATTCATGTACGTTTTGCGTCTTCGAAACGCTCGCCGAAAGCAGCATCAAAATTATTGAAATAAAATTTTCTTCTTATACATGGAATACGTGAACTATTATGAAAAAATAAATTAATATACCTAGATACACTTAGTACCCGTGCACTTTTTTCCCAGGCCACGAATTTTATTGTCAAATTTGGCTGTATATTTTTTTTGTAAATTATTCACTTTGTCATCAATTAATTTACTTAGATTTTTTGTTTATAAGGCTAGCTAGGTCCACAAGTGACATTTCAGCTGAATCTTCAATGGACGATTTGGATCTTGTCTCACTACACGATACATTTTATTAATTAAATTGACAAAGTTAGTAAGAAAATTGATAAAATAAGTTATATATTTGTTTAACAACACACTGTAAACAGATTTCGTGATCAAATAGAATTTATTTATTGAAAGATTTTTTGTGTGATAACACACGCGCAGTGTAGGCTGCAAAGCACTCGATCGACATGATCACGTGACCTTCGGTAGCGCAGTGCGTAGTGCACTTGGCCCGGAGACGTTTGGTCTAGGTTCGAGCCTGAGTGGGGCAAATGATTTTTCGAATAAAATTGAACATAAATAGACTAAGCACCACTCCAGCCTATAAAAACTTGGTGGTAGCTCACTCATGTTGTTGTTCTTTCATTCAAACCTTCAGAATTTATTTATGTTTTTTTATAGAATTTAAATTAAAGAGCAAAAGGCGAGCGCGTGTTATCTACTCGCAATTTGACATTACATTAAATTAAGTTGTTTAAGTGAAAACTTTTTGAGATTTGAGAAATTAAATTTCAAAGTCAAAATTTTTGAAAAAAATAGTGAATTTATTTTCAAGTTCTTTTTTTTTAAATTTTTCTTATTTTGGAATTTCTTTTTGTTATACTTTACTTAGTATATTGTTCCTTATTTATAGTATAAATTGTTGAAATTCTATTTTCTAGTTGAATGCTTTAAAATTACTTTGCTTTTAATTATTTTTTTTTATTCCTGGCAACAAAAATGTAATATTCTTTTCAACCAGTTCTATAGAATATGTTTTCGTCTAAAATTACTTTTTTATATATGAAAGCACCTACAAAAAAAAGAGGTTAAGTTTAGCGTTTTTTCACTTTTATACATTTCATGCAATAATCACAGCAACCACCTGTGTATGTATGTATGCTCATAATATAGTATGTAGGTACATTAAAATCTAATTCATTTCAGTCTTGTTTCTCCGGAGGTTTTAAAAGAGCATACAAATTTAAAAAAATTGGAAAGAAAATCTCTAAGGTGCCAGAATATTCAAACCATTTCAAAGGTGCTTTATTTTAAATAAATTCAATTACATAAATACAAAATTCAAACATTTTTTTTATTATATTTTATTAATTTAATATTTCTTTTTAATGATGCAAATCCTTTCAAAGACAAAGACTACTGTTGAAAGTGCTAATCCAATAACCAAAATCTGCCAGGCAAATGTTAAATGATGCATCGTCAATGGTTTATGTAAAGGTTCAGTGGTTGGAAATTCATCGGCATCCATTCGAAAACCGTCGGCCTTTGGTTGATACAGCATAAAATCTGAATCCCACTTCTGAATCAAACCAGTTTGCTTAATTTCAATTATGAAATCATTAAGAATATCCTTGAATGGTGAATGCAATGGTAGCAAAAATCCAATGTAATAGCTTTTAATGGTTTCTTGAGCTATGCGAAATGAGCTCTCCCGAAACAAAGACTGAAAATTGATAAAAAATTGACACCTATCTTCATCCGATGCGTAGGCGAAACTAGTGTTTCGTAAAGAAATATATTGTTTTACAAATTCTCCTTCATCAGCTGGAACAGCAACCTTGTCGAAATCTTTTAGAAATGAATCATTCTTCAATCGATCCCATGAAAATTTGGAAATCATAACGGGGACATTGTTATCTATAAGATCTTGTATGGTGTCGTATTGTTTTATTTTGATATAAACTGTCAAAAATGATGCAAAGTGACTTCCGTACAATCTTTCAAAAATAAATCCAAATAGAATGACAAACAAATGAAAACGGTAGTTAGAAACTATTGCTTTGCCAGATGAAGAACTTAATAGTGTCAGGTAGATTTCACTAAAACTACCCCAAATGTCTAGTTTTGAGTTTATAAAAAAGTTGAGTACGACTTTTGAAATCACTATGTAGACAGCAGTTAGTCCAATGCACAGCCATACTGCTGCCGTAAAGGGCCTCTGAAAGTAATCAATCGGATCCAAATATCCATTTCGAGGTACCATTATAGCTAATTCTGCAATTGATATTGGATAACTGAGATCGAGGTTATTCTGCCGGAAGTATGCATTCATGCTTATGTCGATTTCATTATTTAAAGTAGCATTGATTATAACATCTCTACCGAATCCCTTATACATTTTTAAAAATATTTCCCTAAACGTTGCATTATGCCTCCTCAGAAACTGGACAAATATCTGACCAACTCGCCCTCCGATACGATTTTTTCCGTCTTTGTGTGGATACCAAAAAGTTCTTGGTACATCGGGATAAATACTTGTTCGTAAAGCTAAACCATTTAGATCTTTCATAGCATCCGGGAGAAGGCTATTTTCGTCAAGTTGTTGTACTGGATTTTCAGCAAAGGGAAGGTATGCATAAGACGAAGACGTGTTGCCAATAATTCCAAAGATTCTCGTGAATTTATTTTCGCCAAAGACGGAAAATTGTTGAGTCAAACTATCCAAAGTTGTGGTTGATATTATAGCGAACTTTCTAACTTGAAGGCTTTCGATAACATTTCGCAGAAGTTTCGAATAAGTGCGATCGTCCTTACTTTCGGGAACTTGAAAAACGATGATAACATTAGTGCACTGCCTTAGACCTTCTGTAAAATCCGCGTTAAAAGTCGATATTGGTATGGAGACTTCATTCTTCATAAAGTCAGACAAAAATTCTTCATCATTTCCAATGTAATACACGGTCGCTGAATCACTTATTTCATGAACTCGGACAATCAGTTCCCGAAGTTGAGTGTTATAAGTAAGAATACTCGTAATGAGTGTTAAAAAGATTATGGTTTTAAAAGTAAGCATTTTTCCGTCCGATCAAATTCAAGTTCGAAACACTACTGCAGAACTTTATCATCAAGAAAAGTTGAACAAATGTATTGAATATTCGATTGTACTTACAGTTATTGATTTTTTAGTGAAATTTTCTCATATTAGCATCTAAAATTTAAATTAAGTGTAATTAAAATAAACAACATGGCAATAAAATACATAGGTATGTACGTTTTTATCATAGATAGCTTGTGGTCGACCATTATTAGATTAAAAGAACAAAAGCAGTAAAACTATCATGTTTATTTTTGTTATAGATTCTAGATAGTGGTTCTGAAAGTATTTAATATCACCCTCCCTGCTATTACTAGTAATTTCGAGAAATATGAATGTATTTAATATTGTGTGTTATAATTCAAATTATAACCTAACTGTTTTAGTTTTTTCTTGCGAATTATTTCAAGCACAAGCAGAAAAGTTATACGATATTTTTTGTTTTGTAGAAAATTAAGAGAGCGAAAAATAGATGTGGCATATGGAGCTGATCGTCCAATCAGCAGGCATGCTTCCTTCCATCCACTTATACTGCATGGTGGAACTGTAGATCCCTTATAAATGAGATAGACTTCTCCTTACAAAGGAATATAAATATTATGTCTTTCCCGAACAATAGCTTGAATAGGAATAACATAAATTTAGAAAATTCTTTAAACAAACGAATTTCAGAATACTTAATTTAAATATAATCAACAAAGTTATTATAAACTAAGTTAGGTTGATAAACAAATGAATATCTTAATACCCCTCCTCATTTGCTTACCAATCCACATTTGTTTCTTAAATATTCAAGGCAAGTAGCAGCAAAGCAAGATGTTTAGTTAACATATCTTCTAACATATTATGATCTCAGCGTTATGGCCTCTTATTCAACTCTGCCAAATCAAAATGTCTTGTTATTTCAAGAAAAGCATTAGATCTATCCTACTTTCCTACAAATTGAGTATTCTGAAACTGCCAAAAACTTAGGTGTTATTTTCAACCGTAGTCTTACATGGGATAGTCATGTTAATTCACTTGTTGGAAAAACGTATGGGGCTTTGCGTTCCCTGATGACCTCACAATCCTTTACCCCAATAAAAGCCCGTAGAATCCTAGTAAAAACTTTAATAATACTAAATTCTTACATATGGCTGTGAAATATATTGCTCATGCTGTTATGAAAGTAAGCGGAGGTTAAATGTAGCCTTCAACAGCACAATCCGTTATATTTTTGGATTACGCAGATACGACCGCGTTTCAACGTTGTCTCTAAATCTTTTTAATGTGACATTTAGCAATCTCCTCAAGTTTCGTACCCTCTCTTTGTTTTCTGATATTTTAATAACAAATGAACCGGCATTATCTGTACGAAAGAATTCGAATGACCTCTGTATCGAACGGCCCTAGCTTTTGAGCTTTCGCGTTCGATGTGTCTAACACATAAGAAAGAAACTTATCGAAAGAATTATTATATGAGATCGTCATTCGACGGAAGGTTTCAGACGGAGAAGGTCGCACAATAAAGACAGTGGTTTTTTTAATATTTTTCCACTTAAAATTCTTATTCTTTTATTTCGATCGGAAAGTATTTTTATTTCTAATAAATTTATGGTAAAGTATACTGGGCTACGATACAACCTCTTCGAGTAGATCCGGACAGCTCATACATCTAAGATACTCATCCTTAACATCTGAGCGTCAATTTTTTATTAACAGTATTCGTCTTTCGAATTGCCTCCCACGCGATATCAGAAGAATTGAAGATGCAAGAATAGTGTAAAAAGAAATAAAATTGTATCTTTCTTCATAATGTTATGTTCAATAGACAAGATACAAACGAACTAAGAAACTAATAATTAAACTTAAATAATTAATTTACTTTGAAAATATTTACTATTTTGTATTTTAATATTTCTTAATATTAGCTTTTCACTAGAGTATAAGATATTATATCTTACTGTGTAAAAGCAATCGATAATAAATTGAAATTGAAAAATTGAAAGCTTCCAAAACGGTGGCGGCCGGTTTCCCTTTATTTAATCGTGATGATGTCCTTATTTCCCTGACTTCTTTTCCATATCGGGAAAACCTTCGAAATTTGATTGACATTCAACGGAGCAAGTTTCAATTTCACTTCCCACATCCACATCAATGAACTCAGAGACAGACGAATTATTTTTAAGAATGATTTCAGCATTGTTACTTTGACTTATTTCTTGACTTTGATTGGTAACACCAGGCTTCAAATGAACAAACAGCATCACGGCTGATAATTATTCTTTTCCAAGTCTTGTCCAGTAAACAAAATCCCATGGAGTATTCATCATATCCAACAAATCTTCACCTGAGTTCTATATTGTTATGTCCATTTTTAAAAATGTTGGGAAATCGATTTTTAAAGCTCAGATCGAAAATTTTTGTTGATGTTAGAAAATTTTTGTTTATAAGTAATTTTTTTTCTGAAAGCCTTGACAATTTTGTTTATAAAACTATTCACATATAACTTGTTTCTTTTGTTCTAAATAAAGCCTAGTTTATACATCAATGCGAAGTGAAATTCAAATCGAAATGAAACATCAATAAATCTCGCGTCGAAAGGTTTACAAAGAAAATAAATTCTGTTTTATATAATTGGTTTAGATAAGTCCGTTGAATTATATTTACTTCGAAACAAATTTTTTCCTCCTTGTCGCTTAAATAATTGCATTTAAATTTATTGTATTTTTCATGCCTGGGAAAAAAGCAATTTTTTTGTATGAAAACTCTATAAACTATGCTTAAGTTATAAATTTTAATCCATGAAGAAGTCATTTTGCATATGGAACAAAGTTATATGGAGTGAGGACAAGTTGGTAAAATTTTTTGATATTGAACCAAAAAATTTTATATTGAACAAGACAGAATTAAACACGAAAATAAAGGAATACATATTGAATACTAACAAATAGAACAAAAAGATTGAATATTATCATTTAAATCTGATTTCATAAGGAATTATGAATGAGACCAGAGAAATCCTGTATTTTTGTTTGTAGGCACCTATTTTTAATTTATAAATTCGAATATTTTTCTACATTTTCATCTCAAACAGAACAAAAGAATATAAAAATGACTTATTTACTTCTCAATTAAGATTTACATTTCTTCAAAAAGGGTACAAAAAAAAACATGTTTAAAACTAAAAATAAAACATTTTTTGATTTTTTTAGCCTCATTTCTCACTTTAAATTATTTTGAAATCAATAAATTCTTGCTTTATAACTATTATAATATTTATTTACAAAAAAATTAAAACATTTTACTTTTAAAAGCAAATTTAATAGAAATATATTCTAATCTTTGAATTCATCTAACAGTATTTTGTTTGGAACATTTTATAAGAAAAATTATAATTTGCTTGAAGCAAGAAAATATACACAAATAGTAAAACCTAGTCATTACATTGCATTTATAGGTCTGTTATATTTTTTTGTAAAAATGTTGATCCTGTATGTAGGAGTTTTATCACTGCCTAAATTTCTTTTTTCTTTTACTTTTTTAGCTTAATGTATTATTTTTTATGGGAATGCTAAGAAGTTAACTTTTATTGTATTTAACAATCTTCAATTAAAGGTATAAACCGGGTCAAATTTAAAAAAAAATACTCTTTTTTAAGCTGTACTTTTTAAGACTTAATTTTTTTTTATAATTCATTCGTTTAGAGTATTAATCATTATTTACGAAACGGGATTGTAAATTTCCAAATCCTTGATATACACTTGTGAGCAAAAAAATGAAATCACCCTCTTGCTTCACGTAAAAACAATAATTGCTCTCAATGTAATTGACATGCATGAATGTTTATGGTATCGTTAAAACTCTGAAACCATAAGATTTAAATCAAGGTTAAAAAACATACTAAACACTTCGGGATTTCAAGAGATAATCGTAATAATTCAAGCATGTAAGAAAAAATAAAGTGAAATTACAACAGTTAGTAGCTCGAAAATTAAACATTTACGACAAAATTAAGCGAAATTTATTGTTTCAGTATCCTGTATTACAACGCCCAAGCTCTAATTACAGCTTCTAAATGATTTTTCATTGACCTGATGGGTCGTCTATCAGTGCCGTTTACAGTTTTGAATGGACTCAGGAGATGGGTTTCTGGTTCTAACCCTTCGTTTAAGCTCGTCTCACAAATGATCGATGGGGTTTAAGTCTGGGCTTAGCGCCAGCCAGTCCTTCGTGGCAATACCAACTTCCCTAAGGAATCCGACTGTTCCCCGCGCAGTTGTGCAACGAGTGTTATCATGCATTAGTACGAAATATTTGGCAATACATCCAGCATAAGTAACGACGTGATGCAGCAGTATACCGATCCGAAGTTAAACCTCCCCTCGACCACCACCACTCGCAAAAACCAGCTCACTTTTACAAATGCCTGCCTGTATCATACCAAACCCTCCCCCGTAAGTCACTGTTTCGACAAAACAGCTTTGTTCAAATCGCTCGCCAGGTCGTCTGTGTATTTTGTCCCTACGATCACTTCCATGCAGACTAATTTTGCACTCATTCATGTTGTCGAACTTGTCTCCATTGCTCAACTTCTCAATCGTAGTGCATTAGAGAAAATCGTAGTCAACCTTGTCGGTGTTTTGCAGTCAATTTCAATCCCCTGACAGGTCGTTTCGGGGTAAGGTCTGCTTCTTTAAGTCATCTTCTACCTCGTACCTGTTTGAGCTGTTGTTGGATGTTTAAGGTCAGTCAAATGACGATTTCGGAGAGAAGTTATTGCAATGAATCTTTCATATCCCCAAGTGGTACACCGGCGACGCGACGTCCAGATTTTGGCATTGGCACAAACTATCCTGTTTATTAAAATAATTAATAAATTAAAGATAAATATCATTAAAATAAATATTCCTTTCATTTTAAAATGATTCAATAATATTTTAATGGGACATGTTTCATTGTTTCTTTGAGATCATTTTAGAACTTTAACAAAGTCAAGCGTATGTTCACCACAAATAGGAACTTTGAATCTATTGCAACAATTCTTCAAACAACTTACAAGCAAAACACATATGCCACGCGAGACAGATCACCGACAACTGAGTTGGCGCGAAAGCACAATTACATTGGTAAAAAAATAAAAGAGATAGAGAGGAATATTTGTTGGATGCTCGTCATTTTGACGAACGTTAGCTTTCTAGGGTTAATTTCAAGCAGTTACTCTTTTATTTTGTCAAATCATAGACAGCATAATTATGCACCTTTAAAATTAGCTATAGATGCATTTGACTTGTGGAGAGAAGGTCCTTAAAAATCCGCCGCCTTCATTTTTTCAAATTGTCCTGTTTATATTTCACAAGTAACAGTACTTTTTTTCTTATTTAATTTACAGCGACAGAAAATAATAATTGAGCAAAGATCCAACAAAAAATTCTCTTCAATTCAAAAATCGTGCGATATGAACAGAGAAGATATTAGGACTCAAATCATTGAAACAATTTGTTCCATTTACTTTGAAATAGCAAACTGCTGGCACGAAAAATGAATTCGAACCTGAAAAATAATCAAATAAATTTTTACGAAAAAATAAGCGTCAAATTGAAAATTTTAATTCCCCAAAAATCTTTAAGTTTAGCACTTGTGTTTCAAAACGAATGATAACATTGTAAATTTTACATTGGAAATTTTTCCTGATTTGTTTTCCTGGATGGCTCTAACTTGTAACGGAACCGCTGTTCCTAAACCACTTTTTGCGATGTTATGCTCTTTAAATGAGTTTCGTTGATGCACAGGACCACAATTGTACCCAAAGAAAGGTGGCTTAGGTTGTCCAGTCAGCAGAGTGCGGTTAGGCACGCTAGCGATGGCCATTAGGCTTGCTCGTCGGAGGGGTGGGATCTTGCACCCGCCGCTGGACTGCCGTTTACTTTAAACGTGCCTGAATAATTATCAAGATTATAAGAAAAACTAAAAACTACTCAAAATCACCTGTCTTATCTAATAACCCTCCTTTTGGGAACTTAAGATGTATTTAGCTCCTGAGTGTAACCCTCCCACTGTTTATTGCACTAGGCAAAAACTCCATGGTTACCGCACCACTCTAAATTCACTCACGATAACCCCTAAATTGAAGTCAAGGTAAAATTAAGCCTGACTTATCTCTCCACCGTCGAAACTACCCTTCAGCATCCCACTTCTCTAAGCTCACTCAAAAATCTCAAACACTCATCATTGTGTATGACAATAATACTCTAAAAATTTCATCCGTCATTATAACTCATAATATTTATTTAAAACTCAAATAGTATAAAAATAATAACAGATTTGAATTTCATTTAGGATTTCAGTTAAATAGATAAGCAAATAATAAATTTAATAAAACTGAAGAAAGAAAAAAAAAAATAACGCGTATACGCCCTAGTGAGCAATTGTTATTTTCTTGGTTACGTTATTATTCTTTGCTTTCATAGGAAAATTATCAACTAAGGACATTAGTTAATTCCAATTCTTAATTCTAATAATACTAGGTATCTAAATAATGATACTTTAAGAAAAAAAAATATACATTTGGAAAATCGATTGTAAATAAAATTGAAATTATCGTTTAGCTCATAGAAAATAAAATTAAAAGGTCATTAACCTTCTGTATGGCTCTCTCAGTAATTGTTGAGGTAGGTTATGGTTTTAGTTATGCAACTTAAAATATGCAACAGTAATTATAATTCTTTTGTCACTTTTATCAACATAGTCTGTTAAATTTATGCTCATTTCTGGTAGTTCTATTTTCACTCAATTATTAATTATGTACTTGTTCTTAACTCTTTTAATCTCCTCATACACATGTTAAACAAAACAAAAAAATGCATACTCTTAAAAACTTATTGACATAGGACTCACCGAATCTCTCCTCCAGCGAAGTAGTGCGCACAACTTGATGGCGGGTAACAGGTGTAGAAATGAGTTTCTTTCTAAACTCTTTTACTTTAACTAGCTAAATTTAAAAAAAAAATGTATGTTTATCATATGTATGTTTAGGTGATCATGAATGAGTTAGAATTTATACTTATCTTTTGTAAATCTCTTAACATTGAGTGACTATCATTTGAGAGTACCATACATTTTCATATTTACTAAAAAAAAAATATAATAACAAATAGCAGTTGATCTCTGGACTTCGATGGCGATGGTTGTTTAGGTAAGTAATGATGAATGATGGATTAAATTGTATGACGAGGTAAGTAAACGCAGGTAAGTAGGTATATATATATTTTGTTTGTAGTGTGCTACCGTAGTCGAATCGAAACTCCTACGGTACCCTGCTCGGTTTTTAAATCGATGATGACAAATCAAATTAACTTTAAATTTGTATATTTGAGCTGGCCTTAGTTGGACATAAGCGTAGATCCAAAGATACCCTTGCGATCCCTTTGAAGCTTGCCTCGCTGGCTGGCCGTGCGTCGACGACGACACACGTGGCCTTGGCAACACTCTCAAAGTACCAGCCAGCAAGTATTTATGAATTTGGGAAATGTGCGTTCGAATGTCACTTGTTCCTAAGTTAGCACATATGTAGTAAAAAAAAAAAACAAATCAGAAAAATATAAAGGTGAATTTTTTTTATAAAGATTACCTTACCAGATTGGATCTGCAATATTTCGATTATAAGAAGTACGAGTAAAAACTAGGAATTGGTCTTTTAGGATTGATTTACGTCAGTCCGTGTGCACTATAAGCACCTTTTTACAGCTCCGGGACACGGACGGAGAATGAGCTTAGGAAATTAATAATCCTATGCCTAGTATAAAATTTTATACAACAACTAAAACTCAAATTTAATAAAATTAGCTTCTAAAAATGTCTTACAAATTTAGGTCCACACTCTGGAGCTTACAAAGCTCTGTTCCGCTTCAATGCGATAAATTATTTAAGAACTTTTAAACTCAGGTAGTATATTGTATTATAATAAATTCAATATTTTTGAAACAAATTCCTTTCTTGGATGCTGTGTTCGCGATCAATAACTTCTTTCTATGTGTGACGGAGTAAGATCTTCACGTGACGATGGTTTGGGTGGAAAAGGAAATAATTTTTGTGACGTATACTTAGGTATGGTCACCTGGTATGAAGTGAGATCGAAACGATACTCGATTACTCAAAAAAAATCAAAATGAAACAAATTAGTGGCTGCGTTCGTGTATGTATAATTGAATGAAACAAAGGCTTAAGTTGCGTCAAACAAAAAAAAATTCTGGTGAGTTTGTGGCCCATACACAACTTTTCCATTTCTGGTATTCTCAAGCCTGAAATGGGAAAGAAAATGCCACAAATGTGTTTTTGAAGTCTACACTATTGTTTTTGTGTGAATGATTATAGTATAACTATTCACGAATGTCTTTTCCATGCACAATTCCTAAGTTGTTCCCGCTTAGGTCAGTGAGTTCATACAAGCTATTCCCTATTATGCTTTTAACCACAGCTGGGAGAAATTTTGGGCAAAGTTTTGCGTTCCTATTTTTAGTGGCATCGCTAAGGATAAAATTTCTCTTGAAAACTTTCTGCCCTACCTTGTATAGACGACCTTTGCTCCTGAGGTTGTACTTTCTCTCATAAACTTTGTGTGTTTGCGCTAACGAGTTTTTAATTCTCTTATGAATTATATTCATTTTTGCTGATTTGGGTATTATGTCAATTTCTGGATTGTTTAGGCTTTTAAGTTTTTTAAGCAATTCATAATCCGACCCGTGTTCAATTTTGCTCTGGCCAAAGAGAGCCTCATGTGGGGACATACCAATCGCGGAATGGATGGTTGAACGTAACGAACTGACGATAGATAGTAAATGTTGATCCCAATGAGATTGTTCTTTACCTATATATGATCGAATTGCAGCTAGGATGGAGCGGTTGACTCGTTCGCTTGCATTCGATTGTGGTGCGTATGCTGCGGTTCTGATGTGTCTGGTGCCATAGTTCGTTAAAAACCTTGAAAATTCTTTTCCGGTGAACTGCTTACCGTTGTCGGAAAGTAAGGACTCGGGTACTCCGAAGATCGAAAAGACTTCATCTTCTAAAAATCTTATTGCAGTTTCTCCAGTGGCTTTTCTTAAAGCTTTGACAAGGACAAATTTTGTCAACTGGTCAAGACAAACTATGATGTGTGTATTACCTTTTTTGGACCTTGGGTATGGACCCAAAAAATCCACATAAACATGTTGGAATGGCCTGTCAACGACAAACGCTTGGCCCATCGGAGGTTTGAGAACCGAATTCGGTGCTTTTGACGTTTTGCATACATCACATTGTCCAACGTATGATTTCACTTGAGCCGCCATATTAGGCCAGTAAAATCGGTCGCGTAAACGATACAATGTCTTCGCTATTCCGCCGTGAGATGCTTTTGGAGGCTCATGCGCTAATTGAATTAAACTATTTGTAAGCAAGGATGGAACCCAGAGCTTCCAAACGCAATCATCCTCGATAGGATCACCGGTACAAGGTCTCACCTTTTTATAAACATACCCATCTGATATTCGAAGATCGGGTAGTTGGTTTTGGTTTGTTTCTACGGTTTTTATTAAGTTTTTATATTCGTCGGACTCAAATGCTGGATCCGCAAGGTCGATGTGTAGAACATCGCAAGTATTTTGCCTATGATTGACCGTTATACCGTCTACGCTATAGATCCGTGAAAGCGCATCAGGAACTACATTTTGTGTTCCCTTCCTATGAACTATGTCAAAAGTGAAGCGTTGGAGTCGAAGGCTCCAACGTGCTAATCGTCCGCTTAAGTCTTTTTGACTCATCAGCCAACGCAAGCTAGCATGATCAGTTACGATTGTAAAATCCTGTCCTTCTACATAGGATCTAAACTTCTCTACTCCTAGAACCGCTGCTAAACATTCTAATTCTGTGATGCTATAGTTACGCTGTGCTGATGTAAGCTTATGAGAAAAATAATAGATTGGCCTTTCGATTCCTTCTTCATCTTCCTGACACAGGACACTTCCTACACCTGTCGTAGATGCATCGCAAAGGATCTTGAACGGTTTTTGAAAATCGGGGTTAACTAATATGGGTGCCGAGGTTAATGCCGTTTTGAGTTCCTCAAATGCCTTTAAGGCCTCTGGCGTAAAATTAAAAGATTTACTTTTCTTGAGCGTATCTGATATCGGTGAAGCTAAAGCTGAATAATTATTTACGAAACGCCTATACCATCCAGATAAACCCAGGAAACGTCTCACTTGTCTTGCAGTCTTTGGGATGGGAAAATCCTTAATGGCAGAAACCTTATCGGGATCTGTCCGGATACATCCACCCCCTATTAAAAAGCCTAAGAATTTTAATTCTTTAAAACAAAATTTTGATTTTGTTAAATTTATGGTTAAGCCAGCGTTTCTCAAAACCGTTGCAAGTTTCGTTAGAATCTTAATATGCTCTTCAAATGTCGACGAAACTACCAACAGATCATCCAAATAAACATAGATATGTTGTCTCAATTCATGTGGCACCACTTTGTCCATGAGTCTACAAAGCCTTTGTGCAGCGTTGCAGAGGCCAAAGGGCATTACCGTGAATTGATATAAGGGTCTGCCAGGCACAGTAAATGCGGTCTTTTCCCTTGAGGTTTTCTCAAGCGGTATCTGCCAAAACGCGTCCTTTAAATCCACCGTAGATATAAAGTGCGTGTTTGTTTGGCGACTTAGCAGACCATCAACATGATGAAGCGGATATGCATCTTTTTTCGTTACTTTATTAACTTTTCTTGAGTCGAGACATAATCGATTTTTACCAGGCTTTTGTACCAATACCATAGGAGAGCTCCAGGCACTTTGGCTTTCCTCGATTACTCCCAATGCTAGCATTCTATCCAATTCATCATATATCAGAGCCTGTACCGCCGGAGAAACCGGGTAATGACGTTGCTTCACTGGCTCAGCATCCCCTGTGTTTATTATATGCTCTTCAAGCATTGTTTTTCCAAGACCAAATTTGGCGGCGGATGGAAATAAGCCTATAACACTTTGAAGTTCATTTGACTGATCTGAAGATAGCTCGTGAGCATTTGAATCGCGACAAGTATCTAAATCTATGGAGGATATTTCGGAAATTATCTGAGGCGCAATTTCAAAAGATCTCCAGAAATTGACACCTAGATATAGCGATTGTTCCAATGATGGGACTAAATATAACGTAATTTGCTTTGAAATTCCTTTATAGGTTATTAAAGTTGTTAGTTCACCAATAATAGGTTGGTTCTGACCACTAGCAGTTTTAACTTTTGAATTAAAAGATTTAAATGAAACACCCGCTGATTTAACAAGGTCGACACATCCGGTTCCTAGACAGCTAATGCTTGCCCCGCTATCTAGGAGTCCTAACATTTTTTTACCGAAAATGGTAACGTTAGCGTATGGTCTTAGGTCATCGGAATTGTGAAGTTTTGTTGAGCTTATAGCTTGATGTACTTTTCGCTTATTTCTAAATTTTTCCCTAAGTTTAGTTACGCGCTTTGAAGGCTTGTTAAAAATGCGATCTCGGACATAATAATATTTTGTTAAGCGCTCATGAAGCGACGGATGTTTTGTATGTAACTGCGAAGTTGAATTCTTATCATTGACTTCGGGAGATGGTCTTTTAAGGATTTCAAGTTTTGAACTATGATCACGTGAATTCGGATCGTTAGGTGGTTTTAAAACTGTAAATGAATTTGAAATGTTGGAAGGTTTAAAATTGTCTATAAAGGTTTGTGTTCCGGGTTCGGTTGTGGAGGGCAAAATTCCCCGGTTAGATTGCCCTGATTCCGGTTTCCCGTACACTTTGGACATCTAACGGAAGTAGTGTTTTCCCACCCACATTCATAGCAAAACAAGTGTCTTTGTTCAACAGGACACCGTTTGTAGGAGTGGCCTTTTGTTTTGCAATTCCAGCAAAAGAATACAATTGGTTTTCGTGGCTGTGTAAAGGCCTCTACAGCTTTATCAGCTGGAAAATCTTCGCCTTGTACCTCTATCTCATTTACTTTAGGCTTTGTATGTGTGGTTGTGACCGGAAAGGTTCTAGCACGCAAGCTTTCATATTGATTAATGCGCTTCTCTATCGTACGACAAACGTACACCATCTCCGGTAAACTCTTCGTATTAAAAGTAATTACAAGTTCTCCTGTTTTCCTCTTTACGTTTTGCTTAATAAGATCTATCACCTCTTGGGATGATTTCGGTTTTTGCATACGCGAATTTAATTTCATAATATCCAGATAAAAGTTGCCAAAAGTTTCTGTTTGACCTTGTCGTCTATCAAACATTTTTCTTGATATTTCTGTATCGGTTTCTAATCTCTTATATTGCTCTAAGAGCGCTAATTCTAAATGGCGCCAGGTTGCACCAGGATTGGATTTAAGATAGATCCATAACCAGGTTTCTACTTCACCTGCGACAAAGATTTGAAAGTGTAGGAAAATGTCATCCCACGAAACCTTATATGATGTCTTCATTCTATTAAGACGGAATAGAAAATCTTCTACTGACATTTTTTCGTTGTCAAATTTAAGACCCCATTTTTTAAAATCGACCGGTCGACCCCACGCTGTTGGATTCGATACTGGATTACTGGAACCAGCAGAATTTAGATTTAAGTTGTCCAAGCGATTCATGAAGTTTTGAAAATTCTCACTTGGAAGAAAATTTTCTAAGTCTTCACGTGTACTTTCAGGTGCTTCGTTCAAAGGTCTATTTAGGTTTCGATTAAGATTAGGGTTTTGATTTTCGGTCTGAATTGGAATCGGGTTAACGTTTGGGTTCTGGTTCAGGTTTTGGTCTTGGTTCGTTTCTTCCTCATTTTGAATTCTGTTTTGATTTTGACGAATGCTAACATTCAAAATACCTTGCTCTAAATCATTGAGATCCTCGTCATCCCTTAGTCGAGGCATACCCATAGCTCTTAATTCTTCTCTAATGGTCCTACTTATCCTCTGTTCTGTTTTAAGTCTTTCGGCTTCAAATTCTTCTCGACGAGCCTGCAGATCTTCAGCCCTAGATAAGCCTATTGCAGCTGTAACAATATTTTGAATATATCTTTTCAGATTTTCATCTTGAGAAAGGTTTATTTGACGTGATCCGGATGGAGTTGGAACAAGGATATCTTGCTCATCATTTGTGTTACCTACAGAGTTAGTATTATGTTCATCGTCTTCTACGTTCGTTTTTCGGGTCTGTCGACCTCCCGTTTGGGTTTTTGGTGGCATTATAAATATTTTTAAATTTTTTTAGGTATGTCAGAATTTCATAAGATACTTGCTCTTAAAATGGAAAGGGTAAAATAAAAGTTGGGGTTTTCGTAACGAGTTCGACTCAACCAAAAAAAACTTGGAAACTATATAAAATAAAATGTTTATATTTGTACTATGTATAATCATTAATTGTGTGCTTAGATACGTGGTAGAATTAGGGATGTTCGACGGTGAAAATTGCGAATTAATCAGAAGGTTATAGATTTGTTATTCCATTTGTTGTTGTTACTAAATGAATCTATCTTTTAGGTGCTGCAAAGAGATAAGCTAAATCTTGTACTCATCCTCTTTGGACACTTAACAAAAAAAAATAAATTCTAAGTAGTTGTACATAAACTACAAATTGTTTCAGTTATAAAATAACTTTGTGACATTTAAAGAGTCTTATGTTAATCTTTTTCTTTGGGACTATTTTGTATTGGTTTCTTCAAAGTTTTGACTCAAATCCGTAAAATTGGCTGGAACATAACTCGGGCGCAACAGACGGAGACGAGGTCTACTTGGACTGATATCTCCCGGTCGTCCGCAGAAATCCTCCAGGCCAATGCTAAACCGTAAAGTTAAAACTCTAACATTCAGTGCTACTAAAAAGTTGTAATAGAATTTTACATGAAAATTTCAGGCCACTGTAACATGAAAGAAAAACTTTAATTTTCTATTAAACTAACGAGGATAATGCTACACGATGTACTATATTAGTAACTGTACTCCTGGACAAATCCTGTTTCGTTTATAAAACGAAATTTGATGGCTAAAATACATTTTTGTTGAAAAAAAAGGATTAGTTTAGATAAGGATTTAAAAATCTGAAACTGATAAAGATATGGTATTTAAAAGCAAACGTTTTTAAGGTTTTTAAACCGACTAAAAATCTACAAAATTCTAGCCCCACGTTGGGCGCCACCTGTGTAACGGAACCGCTGTTCCTAAACCACTTTTTGCGATGTTATGCTCTTTAAATGAGTTTCGTTGATGCACAGGACCACAATTGTACCCAAAGAAAGGTGGCTTAGGTTGTCCAGTCAGCAGAGTGCGGTTAGGCACGCTAGCGATGGCCATTAGGCTTGCTCGTCGGAGGGGTGGGATCTTGCACCCGCCGCTGGACTGCCGTTTACTTTAAACGTGCCTGAATAATTATCAAGATTATAAGAAAAACTAAAAACTACTCAAAATCACCTGTCTTATCTAATAACCCTCCTTTTGGGAACTTAAGATGTATTTAGCTCCTGAGTGTAACCCTCCCACTGTTTATTGCACTAGGCAAAAACTCCATGGTTACCGCACCACTCTAAATTCACTCACGATAACCCCTAAATTGAAGTCAAGGTAAAATTAAGCCTGACTTATCTCTCCACCGTCGAAACTACCCTTCAGCATCCCACTTCTCTAAGCTCACTCAAAAATCTCAAACACTCATCATTGTGTATGACAATAATACTCTAAAAATTTCATCCGTCATTATAACTCATAATATTTATTTAAAACTCAAATAGTATAAAAATAATAACAGATTTGAATTTCATTTAGGATTTCAGTTAAATAGATAAGCAAATAATAAATTTAATAAAACTGAAGAAAGAAAAAAAAAAATAACGCGTATACGCCCTAGTGAGCAATTGTTATTTTCTTGGTTACGTTATTATTCTTTGCTTTCATAGGAAAATTATCAACTAAGGACATTAGTTAATTCCAATTCTTAATTCTAATAATACTAGGTATCTAAATAATGATACTTTAAGAAAAAAAAATATACATTTGGAAAATCGATTGTAAATAAAATTGAAATTATCGTTTAGCTCATAGAAAATAAAATTAAAAGGTCATTAACCTTCTGTATGGCTCTCTCAGTAATTGTTGAGGTAGGTTATGGTTTTAGTTATGCAACTTAAAATATGCAACAGTAATTATAATTCTTTTGTCACTTTTATCAACATAGTCTGTTAAATTTATGCTCATTTCTGGTAGTTCTATTTTCACTCAATTATTAATTATGTACTTGTTCTTAACTCTTTTAATCTCCTCATACACATGTTAAACAAAACAAAAAAATGCATACTCTTAAAAACTTATTGACATAGGACTCACCGAATCTCTCCTCCAGCGAAGTAGTGCGCACAACTTGATGGCGGGTAACAGGTGTAGAAATGAGTTTCTTTCTAAACTCTTTTACTTTAACTAGCTAAATTTAAAAAAAAAATGTATGTTTATCATATGTATGTTTAGGTGATCATGAATGAGTTAGAATTTATACTTATCTTTTGTAAATCTCTTAACATTGAGTGACTATCATTTGAGAGTACCATACATTTTCATATTTACTAAAAAAAAAATATAATAACAAATAGCAGTTGATCTCTGGACTTCGATGGCGATGGTTGTTTAGGTAAGTAATGATGAATGATGGATTAAATTGTATGACGAGGTAAGTAAACGCAGGTAAGTAGGTATATATATATTTTGTTTGTAGTGTGCTACCGTAGTCGAATCGAAACTCCTACGGTACCCTGCTCGGTTTTTAAATCGATGATGACAAATCAAATTAACTTTAAATTTGTATATTTGAGCTGGCCTTAGTTGGACATAAGCGTAGATCCAAAGATACCCTTGCGATCCCTTTGAAGCTTGCCTCGCTGGCTGGCCGTGCGTCGACGACGACACACGTGGCCTTGGCAACACTCTCAAAGTACCAGCCAGCAAGTATTTATGAATTTGGGAAATGTGCGTTCGAATGTCACTTGTTCCTAAGTTAGCACATATGTAGTAAAAAAAAAAAACAAATCAGAAAAATATAAAGGTGAATTTTTTTTATAAAGATTACCTTACCAGATTGGATCTGCAATATTTCGATTATAAGAAGTACGAGTAAAAACTAGGAATTGGTCTTTTAGGATTGATTTACGTCAGTCCGTGTGCACTATAAGCACCTTTTTACAGCTCCGGGACACGGACGGAGAATGAGCTTAGGAAATTAATAATCCTATGCCTAGTATAAAATTTTATACAACAACTAAAACTCAAATTTAATAAAATTAGCTTCTAAAAATGTCTTACAAATTTAGGTCCACACTCTGGAGCTTACAAAGCTCTGTTCCGCTTCAATGCGATAAATTATTTAAGAACTTTTAAACTCAGGTAGTATATTGTATTATAATAAATTCAATATTTTTGAAACAAATTCCTTTCTTGGATGCTGTGTTCGCGATCAATAACTTCTTTCTATGTGTGACGGAGTAAGATCTTCACGTGACGATGGTTTGGGTGGAAAAGGAAATAATTTTTGTGACGTATACTTAGGTATGGTCACCTGGTATGAAGTGAGATCGAAACGATACTCGATTACTCAAAAAAAATCAAAATGAAACAAATTAGTGGCTGCGTTCGTGTATGTATAATTGAATGAAACAAAGGCTTAAGTTGCGTCAAACAAAAAAAAATTCTGGTGAGTTTGTGGCCCATACAAACTGGCCCCTTACGCAGCATCGGAGCGTAATCGCAGTACATATATCGCCTAGATGAGAGCCTTCTTATTGATTCACATGTGTGACATCCATATTGTTAACGCGATCGCCACCGCCATTACTCGTTTAATACTTTTCTTTGATCACGTTTGATATTGAACGACTAAGAATAAAAGCCTATAATTTGATTTAGAGCAAAATTGAATTATTTTACCGAAATATATTTAATATAATTTTGGTCAATAGGTTACGAACTTTAATTTAAGTAATTTGAATATTGAACAAAATAGAAATTAAAACGTATTTTTTGAAGAGTGTACTAAGAATTGTTCAATATAATACAAAAAGAATGAATAGTATTTTATTGAACAAAACTGACACTTAAAATAGTCAGGAAAATTGATTATTGAACAAAACAGTTCTCCATAATTTGAAAACTAAAAGAGATAGTACAAAATGGTTTGCGCCAATCGAAAGATCGTCCCCAAATTATGAAGACTGCATACCTAGCCGGATTTCGTAAAAAATGTCCTTTTGAACAAGATAGAACTCAGGTGACGCAGTGTATGTATGCAAATTTTTTAAAATAAAAATTAAATTTGGTGGCACAACGGCTCATGAAGAACCAGGGCCTAGTGACTTACAACTCTCAACCATTCCTGTGTGCGTGTCTGCAGGAATGGAGGGGACCTACAGTTTATTGCCGAATCCGAACGGCTGGTGAGCGGCACTTTTCTATGACAAGAGATACTCTTGGAGGATTTGTCACTTCCTCGCAAGAGGCAGTAGCCCGGAAAAAAACTTAAGGTGGAAGCGGCTGGTATTGAACCCAGACCTCTGGCATGACAGTCCATCGCACTAACCATTACGCCACGGGCTACTATGCAAATTTTAGAGCAATATAAAACCCTTTTTGTTTTTTTTTTTTACATTTTTAAAGAACCTTATACAGGTGATAGGGCCATCGGCCGCAGTTTCGATACCAGTGTTGCCACTGAGAAATTTGAAATGGTCGCAACAAAAAGGGTCACGAGGAAAAAAAGTCGCATTCAGAAAATTTCCTAAAATATAGCTAAAAAATCCGTTTTTATTTTTAATCGGTTGACATTAGTGGCGAGAAACTTAAGTTAATTTTTTAGTTTTATTTTTATTGATCAATAACTATATTTATTAGGTACCTACCCTACATATACTTAATATTGTGTAGCTACTTTTAATTTTGGGCTTTTTTTAAGTAAATTTAATATAGTTGTAAAGGAAAATAAAAACGTCTTACCTGTGTGAGTACTTAGATAATAAATCAGCCCAATAAGTAAGGAATTCCATTAGGATCCATCACATTGAAAAATTCATTCATAAATTAATTCCCATCGCGAACCAATTCGCTGATATTTTTTTTTTTGAGAATTATAAAAGTTGTATATCCTACTGCATTTTACTATAATTTTTTTTAATAAATAAATTAAGTGCCTTGTTATAGTTTACGAATTGAACATTCCCTTGCAATCAAACGATATGGCAATGCCTTATTTCAGTTAGCAAATTGATTTTTCGCGGAAAATTCATTACTTTCAGACAAATCATTTCATTTAATCATTAATTTTTTTGCGACAAATATCAAAGTGAATCAATTTTTTTTTTTACAAAAAGAAAACAATAAATATATAGTCCAAGCAATTTTCTAAAAATAGCTTCAGAATATTCGCAAAATTTTTAAAAAGGGTCAAAAAAGCCAATTTTTTAAAAAGTCGTCTAATGGTCGCATGAGGCTCAAAAAGGGGTCAAAAAGGGGTTAAAATCGCACAGCGGCAACATTGATCGCTACCAGACCACGGTGTTTGAACACATACATATGTATAAACATTATGCTCACCAAATTTGGACGTTATAAAATACTTTAACTTCGCTCATTTTTCCTGCATTTTGATGATGAATATAAATAATTTCGCTTTTCAACGCCAGATAACAGCTTAAGTAATGGAGATACAAAATTTTTATATGCTTTTTAATAGGAAATTTAATAAACTACATTTTTTGTTCGAATTATTTATCAGTATCACTAATAGTTGCTGTGATATAGGCAAAAAACTGAAGAAGTGCACCTTTTTTCCAAGATGGTGGCTCGAGCGCAACAGATTTTGACGGGGACTTTTAGTATCTTTAATGGGAAGCCCCAATAAAAATGTCGACCCCTTTTCGCCAAATTATCGTAAGCGACTTTTTCGGATAGTCACATAAAGTTATTTATCTCATTTTTTCCTGTGCGTTAAAATACAAATAGTGTCCTTTCATCAAAACAGTATGGCTTTCGGTCACAGCATAGTAGCACCACTGCTCTCTTGGATGTTATTGAGCATGTAAGAAGGGCCTTGGATGAAGATAAAGTCTCATTTTTGGTTCTTCTTGACTACTCTAAAGCCTTTGATACCATTGACCACAGCATTATATGCCAAAAGCTGTCAACCAACTTCGGATTTTCACCTCGAGCAGTTAACCTCATACTTTCATATTTAACGGGAAGAAGTCAAGCTGTGGTCTCAGGAACTCAAGCTTCTGAGTTCATACCTATATTGCGGGGTGTTCCACAAGGATCCATCCTGGGACCACTATTATTCTCTTGTTATGTGAATAACTTGCTAAATATTTTGAGGCATGGTGAAACAAGAATGTTTGCTGATGATGTACAGTATCTCGGAAGAACAGCACTGGGTCTGATTGAAGATTGCATTTACAATATCAACACTGATCTGAATGCCTTGCTTAAGTAGTCTGGCGTCAACGGTCTTGTTCTTAACCCGCTTAAGACTAAGTGTCTCGTCATTTCCAAGAAGACTTTGGACTTGAGTTATTTTCCGATGATATACCTTAATAACATTCCAGTTGAGTACGTTGATACAGCGAAAAATTTAGGCGTGTACTTTAATCGTAATCTAACATGGAACAATCATGTAAATGCTGCGGTGGGAAAAGCCATTGGTGCACTGAGAACACTATCTGATGCAAAGAAATTCACATCAATGGAAACCAAGAAAATGCTGGTTAAAACGTTGGTAGTCCCAATTTTAACGTATGGGTGTGAAATTTTTTGTAGTTTAGATGCTGCGTCCCAGAGAAAATTGAACGTTGTTTTTAACAATGCAGCTCGTTATGTTTTTGGACTTCAAAGATTTGACCACATTTCGAACTATACGAAAGTTTTGTATGGATTGAGCCCTCCGAATATACTGAAATTTAAAACACTTACCATGTTATTTAATATTGTCCAAACTAAGCATCCACCGGACCTTTATAATCATATACAGTTTCTATCTTCTGACAGAATCAACCAAGTCTGTAATCCGCGTTTTACTTGTCAGATATCTGAGCGACAGTTCTTCGTTAGTGCTGTTCGTCTTTGGAATTCGTTGCCACGTCAACTAAGAAGAACGGATGATCTGAAACATTTCCAGAGAAACTTAACCGTATACTTTTCAAATTAATTTATGTTTCAAATCATTAAAATTGAACCGGTTTATGTTTCAAATCATTTTTAAAATTAAATATTGGCTGAAAATCTTTTGTTGGTGGAGCTGGGTTGATTGTTGTGCGATTAAAGATTAACAAAAAAAAAAAATATTATATTTAAATCATTTATTCATTTATTTATTTATTTCAAAACATAATTTATTTCTTTTCAAAACGTAATTTATTTTTTGTAAATTTGTAAATCTTGTTTAAAAATATTAACTTATCTATTATTTTTTATTTAATTATTTACAAACTCAATAATTGTTATATCCTTAACGTAATACCACAACAAGGCTTTATTATCTAAAAGATGTTTATCTTAATATTAAGTTCTTTTTATACCAATAAATACAAATACAAATAAATACAAATGCAGTCGGACGTCTTGTCATCTGTCAGTAACAGTATTTTTAATAATGTTCAGTGCTGAAATTTGGCCCGATTGGTTTCGTTGCTGAGCAAACAAAAAACAAAACGTCGCTCACGATACTTTTATTTTTTGTCGCTTACGTTAATTTGGCGGAAAGGGCTCGATGTATACCAAAATTCAGCTTTGGTGAATAAAAAGCGCATTTTCGGTCCAAGTCGTGGGTAAATCAATTAGAAAAGTCTGGCATCACTGTTAGGTGTAAGGATTAAAAGTTCTTATGTACATAGGTACCTAAATAGATAAAAAATTCTTTCTTAAAATAGGTTTTCTTGGAATTATTCTTTGAATTTGAGATCTTTTTCCAGATCCTTGTTCTTATGGAATATCTGTACAAATAGTTGATTAGTTGCGTACCACCTTCTATCGAAGGGAAAAAGTAGAAATTTTTTATTTTGTGGCAAATAAACAAAAAAATTATTTCATTGGTGGTAGGTGTAAACGCGTTTAAAAATGTCCCTTTTTTTCGTTTAAACCTATCCCAGTCGCAGTTTTTTTCATTAAAATCTTTTTACAAATTAAAACCGTGTTTACTTAAATACTTACCAAATTGATAAGAAAATACAATATTTTAACTTTAATAATATGCACTCGCAAATTAAATAGGTTAAATATTTGTTGTTTGGCGGAGGAACAAACAATTTTTCAGAATTTTATTTATGGACTCCCAAAACAGTTTTTTGCGTGATGCCAGCTTTATTTCGTATAGATCAACTCATATTACATAGTGTTGTCGTCTTCGATTTCTAAAAGTACTGGCAAATACAATTTGATTGTAAATAGTAGCTACAATGTGACCTGTTTACAGGTGCCTCGCGTTTAAACCATCCCCCTTCCCCCTACATACATACAAAGCAAAATAAATTAAGTAAATTTGATGGCACAACAGCTCATGGAGAACTAGGGCCTAGTGACTTACAACTTTCTACCATTCCTGTGTGCGTGTCTGCAGAAATAGAGAGGACCTACAGTTTATTGCCGAATTCGAACGGCTAATGTGAGCCACAGTATCAGGGTTGCCAGTTTGGGGGTTTTCCCCCTAGATTTAGGATTTTTTTTCATCGTTGGGGGAAATTTGGGGGAATGAGATGTTTGGGGGGAAATCTGGGGGGGATTCATTTTGAAGTTAAATTAATCCAATACCTGAATTTTCCTCTCAAAGTGAATCTACTATCAATATCCAATAATTACACCAGTATTTGTTTACTGTAACTGTACAGTACGGGTATTTTTTTGTACAAATCAACGCTTGATGTTTCTCGTGTAGTATTCCAAAACTATGTACATCACAAAACATTAATAAAGCAATGTAAAGCATTATTTTGCTTATATGTTTTCTTACCCGTTTAATAATAGTCGTAATTCGACACATTTTCTATTTCAAATTTCAGCTTAAAACTATGGTTTTTATTTGTAATTTTTATTCGATGTCGTTGGTCATAATCTACATACAATTTTATAAAATGCCAAAAGCGAAACTAAAACAATTATTTAAAAAATAAACTCTAAATAAAAAACAATAGCCCTGTTCTTTTACTTTGAAACTCTGTGATTTTCTGTGCATTTGTGTGAATTTCAGTCCAACGTTCTGTTAAAGTTCATATAAAAAAAATAAAATGGCAGTAAAATGCACAGAAAATCACAGAGTTTCAAAGTAAAGGAACAGACATAATTTGTTTTACCTTAAAGTACCTTTTGAAGGTACATCCATGGTATGCGCTTTAAATACAAAATAAAAACAAAAAAGTTGAAAAAAAAACTTGGGGGTTTTTTCTCTTAAAATGTGGTAATCTGGGGGTTTTTAAATTTTTCTGGGGGGAAATATTTTCTTCATCTTGCAACACTGCACAGTATACACATATTGAAGGTAATATATTGCGCATCTTCCAAAATTAAAGTGACCTGCCTGTCAGAATTTACAAAACCAAAACACAAGTGTTTCTAAATCGCAGTGACCCTTGTCCACAATTTACAAAAACAAAATACAAGACGTGCGCAGAACTGATATATAGCAAATAAAAAGAATGTTAAGTTTAGCCACTTTTTTCATTTTGAGATATTTGCTGCAATAATTAAAACTTTCAAAGCCGGAGCAACCACCTACATATTTTTAAACTTTAATTGTATATGTATGTTCATATGTCAATTCATCCAAATTTTTAGAAAAGCATACAACCTAAATAAGTGAAAAATTAAAAAAAAAAATGGGAAAGAAAATCTTTAAGTTGCCAGAATATTCAAACCATTTCAAAGGTGCTTTATTTAAAATAAATTCAATTATACATTACTAGAAAATTCAAACATTTTTGTATTATATTTTATAAATTTAATATTTTTTTTTAATGATGCAAATCCTTTCAAAGACAAAGACTACTGTTGAAAGTACCAAACCAATAACCAAGATCTGCCAGGCAAATGTTAAATGATGCATCGTCAATGGTTTACGTAAAGGTTCAATGGTTGGAAAATCATCCGTAGGCCCTGGAAAACCTTCGGCTTTTGCTTGATACAGCATAACATCTGATTCCCACTTCTGAATCAAACCAGTTTGCTTAATTTCAATTATAAAATCATTGAGAATATCCTTGAATGGCGAATGAAAGGGTAGCAAAAATCCAATATGAAAGCTGTTTATGGTTTCTTGAGCTATGCGGAATAAGCTCTTCCGAAACAAAGACTGAAAATCGATAAGAAATTGACATCTATCGGCAGTTGCGACATAGGCGAAATTAGTATTTCGCATTGAATTATATTGTTTTATAAATTGAACAGTATCAGTTGGAAAAACAACCTTATCAAAATCTTTTGGGAATGAATCATTCTCGAATCTATCCCATGCAGAATTGGGAATCAGAATGGGGACATTGTTATCTATAAGATCTTGTATGGTGTCGTATTGTTTTATTTTGATATAAACTGTCAAAAATGATGCAAAGTGACTTCCGTACAATCTTTCAAAAACAAATCCAAATAGAATGACAAACAAATGAAAACGGTAATTAGAAACTATTGCTTTGCCAGATGAAGAACTTAATAGTGTCAGGTAGATTTCACTAAAACTACCCCAAATGTCTAGTTTTGAGTTTTTAAAAAAGTTGAGTACGACTTTTGAAATCACTATGTAGACAGCAGTTAGTCCAATACACAGCCATACTGTTGCCTTAAATGGCCTCTGAAAGTACTCTATCGGATCCAAATATCCATTCTGCGGTACTATTATAACGAATTCTTCATTTGATATTGGATAACTGAGATCGAGGTTATTCTGACGGAAGTGTGCATTCATGCTTATGTCGATTTTATTATTTAAAGTAGCATTGATTATAATATCCCCAAAGAATTGCTTCGAGATTTTGATTGGTATTTCCCTAAACGTTGCATTATGCCTCTTCAAAAACTGGAGAAATATCTGGCCACATCGCCCTCCGATACGATTTTTTCCGTCTTTGTGTGGATACCAAAAAGTTCTTGGTACATCGGGATGGATATTTGTTCGAAAAGCGAAACCATTAAGATCTTTCATAGCATCCGGTAGACGGTCATTTTCGTCAAGTTGTTGTACTGGATTTTCAGCAAAGGGAAGGTATGCATAAGATGTCGACGTGTTGTCAATAACTCCAAAGATTCTCGTGAATTTATTTTCGCCAAAAAAGGAAAATTTTTGAGTCAAACTATCCAAAGTTGTGGTTGATATTATAGCGAACTTTCTAACTTGAAGGCTTTCGATAACATTTCGCAGAAGTTTCGAATAAGTGCGATCGTCCTTACTTTCGGGAACTTGAAAAACGATGATAACATTAGTGCACTGCCTTAGACCTTCTGTAAAATCCGCGTTAAAAGTCGATATTGGTATGGAGACTTCATTCTTCATAAAGTCAGACAAAAATTCTTCATCATTTCCAATGTAATACACGGTCGCTGAATCACTTATTTCATGAACTCGGACAATCAGTTCCCGAAGTTGAGTGTTATAAGTAAGAATACTCGTAATGAGTGTTAAAAAGATTATGGTTTTAAAAGTAAGCATTTTTCCGTCCGATCAAATTCAAGTTCGAAACACTACTGCAGAACTTTATCATCAAGAAAAGTTGAACAAATGTATTGAATATTCGATTGTACTTACAGTTATTGATTTTTTAGTGAAATTTTCTCATATTAGCATCTAAAATTTAAATTAAGTGTAATTAAAATAAACAACATGGCAATAAAATACATAGGTATGTACGTTTTTATCATAGATAGCTTGTGGTCGACCATTATTAGATTAAAAGAACAAAAGCAGTAAAACTATCATGTTTATTTTTTTTATAGATTCTAGATAGTGGTTCTGAAAGTATTTAATATCACCCTCCCTGCTATTACTAGTAATTTCGAGAAATATGAATGTATTTAATATTGTGTGTTATAATTCAAATTATAACCTAACTGTTTTAGTTTTTTCTTGCGAATTATTTCAAGCACAAGCAGAAAAGTTATACGATATTTTTTGTTTTGTAGAAAATTAAGAGAGCGAAAAATAGATGTGGCATATGGAGCTGATCGTCCAATCAGCAGGCATGCTTCCTTCCATCCACTTATACTGCATGGTGGAACTGTAGATCCCTTATAAATGAGATAGACTTCTCCTTACAAAGGAATATAAATATTATGTCTTTCCCGAACAATAGCTTGAATAGGAATAACATAAATTTAGAAAATTCTTTAAACAAACGAATTTCAGAATACTTAATTTAAATATAATCAACAAAGTTATTATAAACTAAGTTAGGTTGATAAACAAATGAATATCTTAATACCCCTCCTCATTTGCTTACCAATCCACATTTGTTTCTTAAATATTCAAGGCAAGTAGCAGCAAAGCAAGATGTTTAGTTAACATATCTTCTAACATATTATGATCTCAGCGTTATGGCCTCTTATTCAACTCTGCCAAATCAAAATGTCTTGTTATTTCAAGAAAAGCATTAGATCTATCCTAATTTCCTACAAATTGAGTATTCTGAAACTGCCAAAAACTTAGGTGTTATTTTCAACCGTAGTCTTACATGGGATAGTCATGTTAATTCACTTGTTGGAAAAACGTATGGGGCTTTGCGTTCCCTGATGACCTCACAATCCTTTACCCCAATAAAAGCCCGTAGAATCCTAGTAAAAACTTTAATAATACTAAATTCTTACATATGGCTGTGAAATATATTGCTCATGCTGTTATGAAAGTAAGCGGAGGTTAAATGTAGCCTTCAACAGCACAATCCGTTATATTTTTGGATTACGCAGATACGACCGCGTTTCAACGTTGTCTCTAAATCTTTTTAATGTGACATTTAGCAATCTCCTCAAGTTTCGTACCCTCTCTTTGTTTTCTGATATTTTAATAACAAATGAACCGGCATTATCTGTACGAAAGAATTCGAATGACCTCTGTATCGAACGGCCCTAGCTTTTGAGCTTTCGCGTTCGATGTGTCTAACACATAAGAAAGAAACTTATCGAAAGAATTATTATATGAGATCGTCATTCGACGGAAGGTTTCAGACGGAGAAGGTCGCACAATAAAGACAGTGGTTTTTTAATATTTTTCCACTTAAAATTCTTATTCTTTTATTTCGATCGGAAAGTATTTTTATTTCTAATAAATTTATGGTAAAGTATACTGGGCTACGATACAACCTCTTCGAGTAGATCCGGACAGCTCATACATCTAAGATACTCATCCTTAACATCTGAGCGTCAATTTTTTATTAACAGTATTCGTCTTTCGAATTGCCTCCCACGCGATATCAGAAGAATTGAAGATGCAAGAATAGTGTAAAAAGAAATAAAATTGTATCTTTCTTCATAATGTTATGTTCAATAGACAAGATACAAACGAACTAAGAAACTAATAATTAAACTTAAATAATTAATTTACTTTGAAAATATTTACTATTTTGTATTTTAATATTTCTTAATATTAGCTTTTCACTAGAGTATAAGATATTATATCTTACTGTGTAAAAGCAATCGATAATAAATTGAAATTGAAAAATTGAAAGCTTCCAAAACGGTGGCGGCCGGTTTCCCTTTATTTAATCGTGATGATGTCCTTATTTCCCTGACTTCTTTTCCATATCGGGAAAACCTTCGAAATTTGATTGACATTCAACGGAGCAAGTTTCAATTTCACTTCCCACATCCACATCAATGAACTCAGAGACAGACGAATTATTTTTAAGAATGATTTCAGCATTGTTACTTTGACTTATTTCTTGACTTTGATTGGTAACACCAGGCTTCAAATGAACAAACAACATCACGGCTGATAATTATTCTTTTCCAAGTCTTGTCCAGTAAACAAAATCCCATGGAGTATTCATCATATCCAACAAATCTTCACCTGAGTTCTATATTGTTATGTCCATTTTTAAAAATGTTGGGAAATCGATTTTTAAAGCTCAGATCGAAAATTTTTGTTGATGTTAGAAAATTTTTGTTTATAAGTAATTTTTTTTCTGAAAGCCTTGACAATTTTGTTTATAAAACTATTCACATATAACTTGTTTCTTTTGTTCTAAATAAAGCCTAGTTTATACATCAATGCGAAGTGAAATTCAAATCGAAATGAAACATCAATAAATCTCGCGTCGAAAGGTTTACAAAGAAAATAAATTCTGTTTTATATAATTGGTTTAGATAAGTCCGTTGAATTATATTTACTTCGAAACAAATTTTTTCCTCCTTGTCGCTTAAATAATTGCATTTAAATTTATTGTATTTTTCATGCCTGGGAAAAAAGCAATTTTTTTGTATGAAAACTCTATAAACTATGCTTAAGTTATAAATTTTAATCCATGAAGAAGTCATTTTGCATATGGAACAAAGTTATATGGAGTGAGGACAAGTTGGTAAAATTTTTTGATATTGAACCAAAAAATTTTATATTGAACAAGACAGAATTAAACACGAAAATAAAGGAATACATATTGAATACTAACAAATAGAACAAAAAGATTGAATATTATCATTTAAATCTGATTTCATAAGGAATTATGAATGAGACCAGAGAAATCCTGTATTTTTGTTTGTAGGCACCTATTTTTAATTTATAAATTCGAATATTTTTCTACATTTTCATCTCAAACAGAACAAAAGAATATAAAAATGACTTATTTACTTCTCAATTAAGATTTACATTTCTTCAAAAAGGGTACAAAAAAAAACATGTTTAAAACTAAAAATAAAACATTTTTTGATTTTTTTCAGCCTCATTTCTCACTTTAAATTATTTTGAAATCTATAAATTCTTGCTTTATAACTATTATAATATTTATTTACAAAAAAATTAAAACATTTTACTTTTAAAAGCAAATTTAATAGAAATATATTCTAATCTTTGAATTCATCTAACAGTATTTTGTTTGGAACATTTTATAAGAAAAATTATAATTTGCTTGAAGCAAGAAAATATACACAAATAGTAAAACCTAGTCATTACATTGCATTTATAGGTCTGTTATATTTTTTTGTAAAAATGTTGATCCTGTATGTAGGAGTTTTATCACTGCCTAAATTTCTTTTTTCTTTTACTTTTTTAGCTTAATGTATTATTTTTTATGGGAATGCTAAGAAGTTAACTTTTATTGTATTTAACAATCTTCAATTAAAGGTATAAACCGGGTCAAATTTAAAAAAAAATACTCTTTTTTAAGCTGTACTTTTTAAGACTTAATTTTTTTTTATAATTCATTCGTTTAGAGTATTAATCATTATTTACGAAACGGGATTGTAAATTTCCAAATCCTTGATATACACTTGTGAGCAAAAAAATGAAATCACCCTCTTGCTTCACGTAAAAACAATAATTGCTCTCAATGTAATTGACATGCATGAATGTTTATGGTATCGTTAAAACTCTGAAACCATAAGATTTAAATCAAGGTTAAAAAACATACTAAACACTTCGGGATTTCAAGAGATAATCGTAATAATTCAAGCATGTAAGAAAAAATAAAGTGAAATTACAACAGTTAGTAGCTCGAAAATTAAACATTTACGACAAAATTAAGCGAAATTTATTGTTTCAGTATCCTGTATTACAACGCCCAAGCTCTAATTACAGCTTCTAAATGATTTTTCATTGACCTGATGGGTCGTCTATCAGTGCCGTTTACAGTTTTGAATGGACTCAGGAGATGGGTTTCTGGTTCTAACCCTTCGTTTAAGCTCGTCTCACAAATGATCGATGGGGTTTAAGGCTGGGCTTAGCGCAAGCCAGTCCTTCGTGGCAATACCAACTTCCCTAAGGAATCCGACTGTTCCCCGCGCAGTTGTGCAACGAGTGTTATCATGCATTAGTACGAAATATTTGGCAATACATCCAGCATAAGTAACGACGTGATGCAGCAGTATACCGATCCGAAGTTAAACCTCCCCTCGACCACCACCACTCGCAAAAACCAGCTCACTTTTACAAATGCCTGCCTGTATCATACCAAACCCTCCCCCGTAAGTCACTGTTTCGACAAAACAGCTTTGTTCAAATCGCTCGCCAGGTCGTCTGTGTATTTTGTCCCTACGATCACTTCCATGCAGACTAATTTTGCACTCATTCATGTTGTCGAACTTGTCTCCATTGCTCAACTTCTCAATCGTAGTGCATTAGAGAAAATCGTAGTCAACCTTGTCGGTGTTTTGCAGTCAATTTCAATCCCCTGACAGGTCGTTTCGGGGTAAGGTCTGCTTCTTTAAGTCATCTTCTACCTCGTACCTGTTTGAGCTGTTGTTGGATGTTTAAGGTCAGTCAAATGACGATTTCGGAGAGAAGTTATTGCAATGAATCTTTCATATCCCCAAGTGGTACACCGGCGACGCGACGTCCACATTTTGGCATTGGCACAAACTATCCTGTTTATTAAAATAATTAATAAATTAAAGATAAATATCATTAAAATAAATATTCCTTTCATTTTAAAATGATTCAATAATATTTTAATGGGACATGTTTCATTGTTTCTTTGAGATCATTTTAGAACTTTAACAAAGTCAAGCGTATGTTCACCACAAATAGGAACTTTGAATCTATTGCAACAATTCTTCAAACAACTTACAAGCAAAACACATATGCCACGCGAGACAGATCACCGACAACTGAGTTGGCGCGAAAGCACAATTACATTGGTAAAAAAATAAAAGAGATAGAGAGGAATATTTGTTGGATGCTCGTCATTTTGACGAACGTTAGCTTTCTAGGGTTAATTTCAAGCAGTTACTCTTTTATTTTGTCAAATCATAGACAGCATAATTATGCACCTTTAAAATTAGCTATAGATGCATTTGACTTGTGGAGAGAAGGTCCTTAAAAATCCGCCGCCTTCATTTTTTCAAATTGTCCTGTTTATATTTCACAAGTAACAGTACTTTTCTTCTTATTTAATTTACAGCGACAGAAAATAATAATTGAGCAAAGATCCAACAAAAAATTCTCTTCAATTCAAAAATCGTGCGATATGAACAGAGAAGAAATTAGGACTCAAATCATTGAAACAATTTGTTCCATTTACTTTGAAATAGCAAACTGCTGGCACGAAAAATGAATTCGAACCTGAAAAATAATCAAATAAATTTTTACGAAAAAATAAGCGTCAAATTGAAAATTTTAATTCCCCAAAAATCTTTAAGTTTAGCACTTGTGTTTCAAAACGAATGATAACATTGTAAATTTTACATTGGAAATTTTTCCTGATTTGTTTTCCTGGATGGCTCTAACTGGCCCCTTACGCAGCATCGGAGCGTAATCGCAGTACATATATCGCCTAGATGAGAGCCTTCTTATTGATTCACATGTGTGACATCCATATTGTTAACGCGATCGCCACCGCCATTACTCGTTTAATACTTTTCTTTGATCTCGTTTGATATTGAACGACTAAGAATAAAAGCCTATAATTTGATTTAGAGCAAAATTGAATTATTTTACCGAAATATATTTAATATAATTTTGGTCAATAGGTTACGAACTTTAATTTAAGTAATTTGAATATTGAACAAAATAGAAATTAAAACGTATTTTTTGAAGAGTGTACTAAGAATTGTTCAATATAATACAAAAAGAATGAATAGTATTTTATTGAACAAAACTGACACTTAAAATAGTCAGGAAAATTGATTATTGAACAAAACAGTTCTCCATAATTTGAAAACTAAAAGAGATAGTTTGCGCCAATCGAAAGATCGTCCCCAAATTATGAAGACTGCATACCTAGCCGGATTTCGTAAAAAATGTCCTTTTGAACAAGATAGAACTCAGGTGACGCAGTGTATGTATGCAAATTTTTTAAAATAAAAATTAAATTTGGTGGCACAACGGCTCATGAAGAACCAGGGCCTAGTGACTTACAACTCTCAACCATTCCTGTGTGCGTGTCTGCAGGAATGGAGGGGACCTACAGTTTATTGCCGAATCCGAACGGCTGGTGAGCGGCACTTTTCTATGACAAGAGATACTCTTGGAGGATTTGTCACTTCCTCGCAAGAGGCAGTAGCCCGGAAAAAAACTTAAGGTGGAAGCGGCTGGTATTGAACCCAGACCTCTGGCATGACAGTCCATCGCACTAACCATTACGCCACGGGCTACTATGCAAATTTTAGAGCAATATAAAACCCTTTTTGTTTTTTTTTTTTTTACATTTTTAAAGAACCTTATACAGGTGATAGGGCCATCGGCCGCAGTTTCGATACCAGTGTTGCCACTGAGAAATTTGAAATGGTCGCAACAAAAAGGGTCACGAGGAAAAAAAGTCGCATTCAGAAAATTTCCTAAAATATAGCTAAAAAATCCGTTTTTATTTTTAATCGGTTGACATTAGTGGCGAGAAACTTAAGTTAATTTTTTAGTTTTATTTTTATTGATCAATAACTATATTTATTAGGTACCTACCCTACATATACTTAATATTGTGTAGCTACTTTTAATTTTGGGCTTTTTTTAAGTAAATTTAATATAGTTGTAAAGGAAAATAAAAACGTCTTACCTGTGTGAGTACTTAGATAATAAATCAGCCCAATAAGTAAGGAATTCCATTAGGATCCATCACATTGAAAAATTCATTCATAAATTAATTCCCATCGCGAACCAATTCGCTGATATTTTTTTTTTTGAGAATTATAAAAGTTGTATATCCTACTGCATTTTACTATAATTTTTTTTAATAAATAAATTAAGTGCCTTGTTATAGTTTACGAATTGAACATTCCCTTGCAATCAAACGATATGGCAATGCCTTATTTCAGTTAGCAAATTGATTTTTCGCGGAAAATTCATTACTTTCAGACAAATCATTTCATTTAATCATTAATTTTTTTGCGACAAATATCAAAGTGAATCAATTTTTTTTTTTACAAAAAGAAAACAATAAATATATAGTCCAAGCAATTTTCTAAAAATAGCTTCAGAATATTCGCAAAATTTTTAAAAAGGGTCAAAAAAGCCAATTTTTTAAAAAGTCGTCTAATGGTCGCATGAGGCTCAAAAAGGGGTCAAAAAGGGGTTAAAATCGCACAGCGGCAACATTGATCGCTACCAGACCACGGTGTTTGAACACATACATATGTATAAACATTATGCTCACCAAATTTGGACGTTATAAAATACTTTAACTTCGCTCATTTTTCCTGCATTTTGATGATGAATATAAATAATTTCGCTTTTCAACGCCAGATAACAGCTTAAGTAATGGAGATACAAAATTTTTATATGCTTTTTAATAGGAAATTTAATAAACTACATTTTTTGTTCGAATTATTTATCAGTATCACTAATAGTTGCTGTGATATAGGCAAAAAACTGAAGAAGTGCACCTTTTTTCCAAGATGGTGGCTCGAGCGCAACAGATTTTGACGGGGACTTTTAGTATCTTTAATGGGAAGCCCCAATAAAAATGTCGACCCCTTTTCGCCAAATTATCGTAAGCGACTTTTTCGGATAGTCACATAAAGTTATTTATCTCATTTTTTCCTGTGCGTTAAAATACAAATAGTGTCCTTTCATCAAAACAGTATGGCTTTCGGTCACAGCATAGTAGCACCACTGCTCTCTTGGATGTTATTGAGCATGTAAGAAGGGCCTTGGATGAAGATAAAGTCTCATTTTTGGTTCTTCTTGACTACTCTAAAGCCTTTGATACCATTGACCACAGCATTATATGCCAAAAGCTGTCAACCAACTTCGGATTTTCACCTCGAGCAGTTAACCTCATACTTTCATATTTAACGGGAAGAAGTCAAGCTGTGGTCTCAGGAACTCAAGCTTCTGAGTTCATACCTATATTGCGGGGTGTTCCACAAGGATCCATCCTGGGACCACTATTATTCTCTTGTTATGTGAATAACTTGCTAAATATTTTGAGGCATGGTGAAACAAGAATGTTTGCTGATGATGTACAGTATCTCGGAAGAACAGCACTGGGTCTGATTGAAGATTGCATTTACAATATCAACACTGATCTGAATGCCTTGCTTAAGTAGTCTGGCGTCAACGGTCTTGTTCTTAACCCGCTTAAGACTAAGTGTCTCGTCATTTCCAAGAAGACTTTGGACTTGAGTTATTTTCCGATGATATACCTTAATAACATTCCAGTTGAGTACGTTGATACAGCGAAAAATTTAGGCGTGTACTTTAATCGTAATCTAACATGGAACAATCATGTAAATGCTGCGGTGGGAAAAGCCATTGGTGCACTGAGAACACTATCTGATGCAAAGAAATTCACACCAATGGAAACCAAGAAAATGCTGGTTAAAACGTTGGTAGTCCCAATTTTAACGTATGGGTGTGAAATTTTTTGTAGTTTAGATGCTGCGTCCCAGAGAAAATTGAACATTGTTTTTAACAATGCAGCTCGTTATGTTTTTGGACTTCAAAGATTTGACCACATTTCGAACTATACGAAAGTTTTGTATGGATTGAGCCCTCCGAATATACTGAAATTTAAAACACTTACCATGTTATTTAATATTGTCCAAACTAAGCATCCACCGGACCTTTATAATCATATACAGTTTCTATCTTCTGACAGAATCAACCAAGTCTGTAATCCGCGTTTTACTTGTCAGATATCTGAGCGACAGTTCTTCGTTAGTGCTGTTCGTCTTTGGAATTCGTTGCCACGTCAACTAAGAAGAACGGATGATCTGAAACATTTCCAGAGAAACTTAACCGTATACTTTTCAAATTAATTTATGTTTCAAATCATTAAAATTGAACCGGTTTATGTTTCAAATCATTTTTAAAATTAAATATTGGCTGAAAATCTTTTGTTGGTGGAGCTGGGTTGATTGTTGTGCGATTAAAGATTAACAAAAAAAAAAAATATTATATTTAAATCATTTATTCATTTATTTATTTATTTCAAAACATAATTTATTTCTTTTCAAAACGTAATTTATTTTTTGTAAATTTGTAAATCTTGTTTAAAAATATTAACTTATCTATTATTTTTTATTTAATTATTTACAAACTCAATAATTGTTATATCCTTAACGTAATACCACAACAAGGCTTTATTATCTAAAAGATGTTTATCTTAATATTAAGTTCTTTTTATACCAATAAATACAAATACAAATAAATACAAATGCAGTCGGACGTCTTGTCATCTGTCAGTAACAGTATTTTTAATAATGTTCAGTGCTGAAATTTGGCCCGATTGGTTTCGTTGCTGAGCAAACAAAAAACAAAACGTCGCTCACGATACTTTTATTTTTTGTCGCTTACGTTAATTTGGCGGAAAGGGCTCGATGTATACCAAAATTCAGCTTTGGTGAATAAAAAGCGCATTTTCGGTCCAAGTCGTGGGTAAATCAATTAGAAAAGTCTGGCATCACTGTTAGGTGTAAGGATTAAAAGTTCTTATGTACATAGGTACCTAAATAGATAAAAAATTCTTTCTTAAAATAGGTTTTCTTGGAATTATTCTTTGAATTTGAGATCTTTTTCCAGATCCTTGTTCTTATGGAATATCTGTACAAATAGTTGATTAGTTGCGTACCACCTTCTATCGAAGGGAAAAAGTAGAAATTTTTTATTTTGTGGCAAATAAACAAAAAAATTATTTCATTGGTGGTAGGTGTAAACGCGTTTAAAAATGTCCCTTTTTTTCGTTTAAACCTATCCCAGTCGCAGTTTTTTTCATTAAAATCTTTTTACAAATTAAAACCGTGTTTACTTAAATACTTACCAAATTGATAAGAAAATACAATATTTTAACTTTAATAATATGCACTCGCAAATTAAATAGGTTAAATATTTGTTGTTTGGCGGAGGAACAAACAATTTTTCAGAATTTTATTTATGGACTCCCAAAACAGTTTTTTGCGTGATGCCAGCTTTATTTCGTATAGATCAACTCATATTACATAGTGTTGTCGTCTTCGATTTCTAAAAGTACTGGCAAATACAATTTGATTGTAAATAGTAGCTACAATGTGACCTGTTTACAGGTGCCTCGCGTTTAAACCATCCCCCTTCCCCCTACATACATACAAAGCAAAATAAATTAAGTAAATTTGATGGCACAACAGCTCATGGAGAACTAGGGCCTAGTGACTTACAACTTTCTACCATTCCTGTGTGCGTGTCTGCAGAAATAGAGAGGACCTACAGTTTATTGCCGAATTCGAACGGCTAATGTGAGCCACAGTATCAGGGTTGCCAGTTTGGGGGTTTTCCCCCTAGATTTAGGATTTTTTTTCATCGTTGGGGGAAATTTGGGGGAATGAGATGTTTGGGGGGAAATCTGGGGGGGATTCATTTTGAAGTTAAATTAATCCAATACCTGAATTTTCCTCTCAAAGTGAATCTACTATCAATATCCAATAATTACACCAGTATTTGTTTACTGTAACTGTACAGTACGGGTATTTTTTTGTACAAATCAACGCTTGATGTTTCTCGTGTAGTATTCCAAAACTATGTACATCACAAAACATTAATAAAGCAATGTAAAGCATTATTTTGCTTATATGTTTTCTTACCCGTTTAATAATAGTCGTAATTCGACACATTTTCTATTTCAAATTTCAGCTTAAAACTATGGTTTTTATTTGTAATTTTTATTCGATGTCGTTGGTCATAATCTACATACAATTTTATAAAATGCCAAAAGCGAAACTAAAACAATTATTTAAAAAATAAACTCTAAATAAAAAACAATAGCCCTGTTCTTTTACTTTGAAACTCTGTGATTTTCTGTGCATTTGTGTGAATTTCAGTCCAACGTTCTGTTAAAGTTCATATAAAAAAAATAAAATGGCAGTAAAATGCACAGAAAATCACAGAGTTTCAAAGTAAAGGAACAGACATAATTTGTTTTACCTTAAAGTACCTTTTGAAGGTACATCCATGGTATGCGCTTTAAATACAAAATAAAAACAAAAAAGTTGAAAAAAAAACTTGGGGGTTTTTTCTCTTAAAATGTGGTAATCTGGGGGTTTTTAAATTTTTCTGGGGGGAAATATTTTCTTCATCTTGCAACACTGCACAGTATACACATATTGAAGGTAATATATTGCGCATCTTCCAAAATTAAAGTGACCTGCCTGTCAGAATTTACAAAACCAAAACACAAGTGTTTCTAAATCGCAGTGACCCTTGTCCACAATTTACAAAAACAAAATACAAGACGTGCGCAGAACTGATATATAGCAAATAAAAAGAATGTTAAGTTTAGCCACTTTTTTCATTTTGAGATATTTGCTGCAATAATTAAAACTTTCAAAGCCGGAGCAACCACCTACATATTTTTAAACTTTAATTGTATATGTATGTTCATATGTCAATTCATCCAAATTTTTAGAAAAGCATACAACCTAAATAAGTGAAAAATTAAAAAAAAAAATGGGAAAGAAAATCTTTAAGTTGCCAGAATATTCAAACCATTTCAAAGGTGCTTTATTTAAAATAAATTCAATTATACATTACTAGAAAATTCAAACATTTTTGTATTATATTTTATAAATTTAATATTTTTTTTTAATGATGCAAATCCTTTCAAAGACAAAGACTACTGTTGAAAGTACCAAACCAATAACCAAGATCTGCCAGGCAAATGTTAAATGATGCATCGTCAATGGTTTACGTAAAGGTTCAATGGTTGGAAAATCATCCGTAGGCCCTGGAAAACCTTCGGCTTTTGCTTGATACAGCATAACATCTGATTCCCACTTCTGAATCAAACCAGTTTGCTTAATTTCAATTATAAAATCATTGAGAATATCCTTGAATGGCGAATGAAAGGGTAGCAAAAATCCAATATGAAAGCTGTTTATGGTTTCTTGAGCTATGCGGAATAAGCTCTTCCGAAACAAAGACTGAAAATCGATAAGAAATTGACATCTATCGGCAGTTGCGACATAGGCGAAATTAGTATTTCGCATTGAATTATATTGTTTTATAAATTGAACAGTATCAGTTGGAAAAACAACCTTATCAAAATCTTTTGGGAATGAATCATTCTCGAATCTATCCCATGCAGAATTGGGAATCAGAATGGGGACATTGTTATCTATAAGATCTTGTATGGTGTCGTATTGTTTTATTTTGATATAAACTGTCAAAAATGATGCAAAGTGACTTCCGTACAATCTTTCAAAAACAAATCCAAATAGAATGACAAACAAATGAAAACGGTAATTAGAAACTATTGCTTTGCCAGATGAAGAACTTAATAGTGTCAGGTAGATTTCACTAAAACTACCCCAAATGTCTAGTTTTGAGTTTTTAAAAAAGTTGAGTACGACTTTTGAAATCACTATGTAGACAGCAGTTAGTCCAATACACAGCCATACTGTTGCCTTAAATGGCCTCTGAAAGTACTCTATCGGATCCAAATATCCATTCTGCGGTACTATTATAACGAATTCTTCATTTGATATTGGATAACTGAGATCGAGGTTATTCTGACGGAAGTGTGCATTCATGCTTATGTCGATTTTATTATTTAAAGTAGCATTGATTATAATATCCCCAAAGAATTGCTTCGAGATTTTGATTGGTATTTCCCTAAACGTTGCATTATGCCTCTTCAAAAACTGGAGAAATATCTGGCCACATCGCCCTCCGATACGATTTTTTCCGTCTTTGTGTGGATACCAAAAAGTTCTTGGTACATCGGGATGGATATTTGTTCGAAAAGCGAAACCATTAAGATCTTTCATAGCATCCGGTAGACGGTCATTTTCGTCAAGTTGTTGTACTGGATTTTCAGCAAAGGGAAGGTATGCATAAGATGTCGACGTGTTGTCAATAACTCCAAAGATTCTCGTGAATTTATTTTCGCCAAAAAAGGAAAATTTTTGAGTCAAACTATCCAAAGTTGTGGTTGATATTATAGCGAACTTTCTAACTTGAAGGCTTTCGATAACATTTCGCAGAAGTTTCGAATAAGTGCGATCGTCCTTACTTTCGGGAACTTGAAAAACGATGATAACATTAGTGCACTGCCTTAGACCTTCTGTAAAATCCGCGTTAAAAGTCGATATTGGTATGGAGACTTCATTCTTCATAAAGTCAGACAAAAATTCTTCATCATTTCCAATGTAATACACGGTCGCTGAATCACTTATTTCATGAACTCGGACAATCAGTTCCCGAAGTTGAGTGTTATAAGTAAGAATACTCGTAATGAGTGTTAAAAAGATTATGGTTTTAAAAGTAAGCATTTTTCCGTCCGATCAAATTCAAGTTCGAAACACTACTGCAGAACTTTATCATCAAGAAAAGTTGAACAAATGTATTGAATATTCGATTGTACTTACAGTTATTGATTTTTTAGTGAAATTTTCTCATATTAGCATCTAAAATTTAAATTAAGTGTAATTAAAATAAACAACATGGCAATAAAATACATAGGTATGTACGTTTTTATCATAGATAGCTTGTGGTCGACCATTATTAGATTAAAAGAACAAAAGCAGTAAAACTATCATGTTTATTTTTGTTATAGATTCTAGATAGTGGTTCTGAAAGTATTTAATATCACCCTCCCTGCTATTACTAGTAATTTCGAGAAATATGAATGTATTTAATATTGTGTGTTATAATTCAAATTATAACCTAACTGTTTTAGTTTTTTCTTGCGAATTATTTCAAGCACAAGCAGAAAAGTTATACGATATTTTTTGTTTTGTAGAAAATTAAGAGAGCGAAAAATAGATGTGGCATATGGAGCTGATCGTCCAATCAGCAGGCATGCTTCCTTCCATCCACTTATACTGCATGGTGGAACTGTAGATCCCTTATAAATGAGATAGACTTCTCCTTACAAAGGAATATAAATATTATGTCTTTCCCGAACAATAGCTTGAATAGGAATAACATAAATTTAGAAAATTCTTTAAACAAACGAATTTCAGAATACTTAATTTAAATATAATCAACAAAGTTATTATAAACTAAGTTAGGTTGATAAACAAATGAATATCTTAATACCCCTCCTCATTTGCTTACCAATCCACATTTGTTTCTTAAATATTCAAGGCGAGTAGCAGCAAAGCAAGATGTTTAGTTAACATATCTTCTAACATATTATGATCTCAGCGTTATGGCCTCTTATTCAACTCTGCCAAATCAAAATGTCTTGTTATTTCAAGAAAAGCATTAGATCTATCCTACTTTCCTACAAATTGAGTATTCTGAAACTGCCAAAAACTTAGGTGTTATTTTCAACCGTAGTCTTACATGGGATAGTCATGTTAATTCACTTGTTGGAAAAACGTATGGGGCTTTGCGTTCCCTGATGACCTCACAATCCTTTACCCCAATAAAAGCCCGTAGAATCCTAGTAAAAACTTTAATAATACTAAATTCTTACATATGGCTGTGAAATATATTGCTCATGCTGTTATGAAAGTAAGCGGAGGTTAAATGTAGCCTTCAACAGCACAATCCGTTATATTTTTGGATTACGCAGATACGACCGCGTTTCAACGTTGTCTCTAAATCTTTTTAATGTGACATTTAGCAATCTCCTCAAGTTTCGTACCCTCTCTTTGTTTTCTGATATTTTAATAACAAATGAACCGGCATTATCTGTACGAAAGAATTCGAATGACCTCTGTATCGAACGGCCCTAGCTTTTGAGCTTTCGCGTTCGATGTGTCTAACACATAAGAAAGAAACTTATCGAAAGAATTATTATATGAGATCGTCATTCGACGGAAGGTTTCAGACGGAGAAGGTCGCACAATAAAGACAGTGGTTTTTTAATATTTTTCCACTTAAAATTCTTATTCTTTTATTTCGATCGGAAAGTATTTTTATTTCTAATAAATTTATGGTAAAGTATACTGGGCTACGATACAACCTCTTCGAGTAGATCCGGACAGCTCATACATCTAAGATACTCATCCTTAACATCTGAGCGTCAATTTTGTATTAACAGTATTCGTCTTTCGAATTGCCTCCCACGCGATATCAGAAGAATTGAAGATGCAAGAATAGTGTAAAAAGAAATAAAATTTTATCTTTCTTCATAATGTTATGTTCAATAGACAAGATACAAACGAACTAAGAAACTAATAATTAAACTTAAATAATTAATTTACTTTGAAAATATTTACTATTTTGTATTTTAATATTTCTTAATATTAGCTTTTCACTAGAGTATAAGATATTATATCTTACTGTGTAAAAGCAATCGATAATAAATTGAAATTGAAAAATTGAAAGCTTCCAAAACGGTGGCGGCCGGTTTCCCTTTATTTAATCGTGATGATGTCCTTATTTCCCTGACTTCTTTTCCATATCGGGAAAACCTTCGAAATTTGATGACATTCAACGGAGCAAGTTTCAATTTCACTTCCCACATCCACATCAATGAACTCAGAGACAGACGAATTATTTTTAAGAATGATTTCAGCATTGTTACTTTGACTTATTTCTTGACTTTGATTGGTAACACCAGGCTTCAAATGAACAAACAGCATCACGGCTGATAATTATTCTTTTCCAAGTCTTGTCCAGTAAACAAAATCCCATGGAGTATTCATCATATCCAACAAATCTTCACCTGAGTTCTATATTGTTATGTCCATTTTTAAAAATGTTGGGAAATCGATTTTTAAAGCTCAGATCGAAAATTTTTGTTGATGTTAGAAAATTTTTGTTTATAAGTAATTTTTTTTCTGAAAGCCTTGACAATTTTGTTTATAAAACTATTCACATATAACTTGTTTCTTTTGTTCTAAATAAAGCCTAGTTTATACATCAATGCGAAGTGAAATTCAAATCGAAATGAAACATCAATAAATCTCGCGTCGAAAGGTTTACAAAGAAAATAAATTCTGTTTTATATAATTGGTTTAGATAAGTCCGTTGAATTATATTTACTTCGAAACAAATTTTTTCCTCCTTGTCGCTTAAATAATTGCATTTAAATTTATTGTATTTTTCATGCCTGGGAAAAAAGCAATTTTTTTGTATGAAAACTCTATAAACTATGCTTAAGTTATAAATTTTAATCCATGAAGAAGTCATTTTGCATATGGAACAAAGTTATATGGAGTGAGGACAAGTTGGTAAAATTTTTTGATATTGAACCAAAAAATTTTATATTGAACAAGACAGAATTAAACACGAAAATAAAGGAATACATATTGAATACTAACAAATAGAACAAAAAGATTGAATATTATCATTTAAATCTGATTTCATAAGGAATTATGAATGAGACCAGAGAAATCCTGTATTTTTGTTTGTAGGCACCTATTTTTAATTTATAAATTCGAATATTTTTCTACATTTTCATCTCAAACAGAACAAAAGAATATAAAAATGACTTATTTACTTCTCAATTAAGATTTACATTTCTTCAAAAAGGGTACAAAAAAAAACATGTTTAAAACTAAAAATAAAACATTTTTTGATTTTTTTCAGCCTCATTTCTCACTTTAAATTATTTTGAAATCTATAAATTCTTGCTTTATAACTATTATAATATTTATTTACAAAAAAATTAAAACATTTTACTTTTAAAAGCAAATTTAATAGAAATATATTCTAATCTTTGAATTCATCTAACAGTATTTTGTTTGGAACATTTTATAAGAAAAATTATAATTTGCTTGAAGCAAGAAAATATACACAAATAGTAAAACCTAGTCATTACATTGCATTTATAGGTCTGTTATATTTTTTTGTAAAAATGTTGATCCTGTATGTAGGAGTTTTATCACTGCCTAAATTTCTTTTTTCTTTTACTTTTTTAGCTTAATGTATTATTTTTTATGGGAATGCTAAGAAGTTAACTTTTATTGTATTTAACAATCTTCAATTAAAGGTATAAACCGGGTCAAATTTAAAAAAAAATACTCTTTTTTAAGCTGTACTTTTTAAGACTTAATTTTTTTTTATAATTCATTCGTTTAGAGTATTAATCATTATTTACGAAACGGGATTGTAAATTTCCAAATCCTTGATATACACTTGTGAGCAAAAAAATGAAATCACCCTCTTGCTTCACGTAAAAACAATAATTGCTCTCAATGTAATTGACATGCATGAATGTTTATGGTATCGTTAAAACTCTGAAACCATAAGATTTAAATCAAGGTTAAAAAACATACTAAACACTTCGGGATTTCAAGAGATAATCGTAATAATTCAAGCATGTAAGAAAAAATAAAGTGAAATTACAACAGTTAGTAGCTCGAAAATTAAACATTTACGACAAAATTAAGCGAAATTTATTGTTTCAGTATCCTGTATTACAACGCCCAAGCTCTAATTACAGCTTCTAAATGATTTTTCATTGACCTGATGGGTCGTCTATCAGTGCCGTTTACAGTTTTGAATGGACTCAGGAGATGGGTTTCTGGTTCTAACCCTTCGTTTAAGCTCGTCTCACAAATGATCGATGGGGTTTAAGTCTGGGCTTAGCGCCAGCCAGTCCTTCGTGGCAATACCAACTTCCCTAAGGAATCCGACTGTTCCCCGCGCAGTTGTGCAACGAGTGTTATCATGCATTAGTACGAAATATTTGGCAATACATCCAGCATAAGTAACGACGTGATGCAGCAGTATACCGATCCGAAGTTAAACCTCCCCTCGACCACCACCACTCGCAAAAACCAGCTCACTTTTACAAATGCCTGCCTGTATCATACCAAACCCTCCCCCGTAAGTCACTGTTTCGACAAAACAGCTTTGTTCAAATCGCTCGCCAGGTCGTCTGTGTATTTTGTCCCTACGATCACTTCCATGCAGACTAATTTTGCACTCATTCATGTTGTCGAACTTGTCTCCATTGCTCAACTTCTCAATCGTAGTGCATTAGAGAAAATCGTAGTCAACCTTGTCGGTGTTTTGCAGTCAATTTCAATCCCCTGACAGGTCGTTTCGGGGTAAGGTCTGCTTCTTTAAGTCATCTTCTACCTCGTACCTGTTTGAGCTGTTGTTGGATGTTTAAGGTCAGTCAAATGACGATTTCGGAGAGAAGTTATTGCAATGAATCTTTCATATCCCCAAGTGGTACACCGGCGACGCGACGTCCAGATTTTGGCATTGGCACAAACTATCCTGTTTATTAAAATAATTAATAAATTAAAGATAAATATCATTAAAATAAATATTCCTTTCATTTTAAAATGATTCAATAATATTTTAATGGGACATGTTTCATTGTTTCTTTGAGATCATTTTAGAACTTTAACAAAGTCAAGCGTATGTTCACCACAAATAGGAACTTTGAATCTATTGCAACAATTCTTCAAACAACTTACAAGCAAAACACATATGCCACGCGAGACAGATCACCGACAACTGAGTTGGCGCGAAAGCACAATTACATTGGTAAAAAAATAAAAGAGATAGAGAGGAATATTTGTTGGATGCTCGTCATTTTGACGAACGTTAGCTTTCTAGGGTTAATTTCAAGCAGTTACTCTTTTATTTTGTCAAATCATAGACAGCATAATTATGCACCTTTAAAATTAGCTATAGATGCATTTGACTTGTGGAGAGAAGGTCCTTAAAAATCCGCCGCCTTCATTTTTTCAAATTGTCCTGTTTATATTTCACAAGTAACAGTACTTTTTTTCTTATTTAATTTACAGCGACAGAAAATAATAATTGAGCAAAGATCCAACAAAAAATTCTCTTCAATTCAAAAATCGTGCGATATGAACAGAGAAGAAATTAGGACTCAAATCATTGAAACAATTTGTTCCATTTACTTTGAAATAGCAAACTGCTGGCACGAAAAATGAATTCGAACCTGAAAAATAATCAAATAAATTTTTACGAAAAAATAAGCGTCAAATTGAAAATTTTAATTCCCCAAAAATCTTTAAGTTTAGCACTTGTGTTTCAAAACGAATGATAACATTGTAAATTTTACATTGGAAATTTTTCCTGATTTGTTTTCCTGGATGGCTCTAACTGGCCCCTTACGCAGCATCGGAGCGTAATCGCAGTACATATATCGCCTAGATGAGAGCCTTCTTATTGATTCACATGTGTGACATCCATATTGTTAACGCGATCGCCACCGCCATTACTCGTTTAATACTTTTCTTTGATCTCGTTTGATATTGAACGACTAAGAATAAAAGCCTATAATTTGATTTAGAGCAAAATTGAATTATTTTACCGAAATATATTTAATATAATTTTGGTCAATAGGTTACGAACTTTAATTTAAGTAATTTGAATATTGAACAAAATAGAAATTAAAACGTATTTTTTGAAGAGTGTACTAAGAATTGTTCAATATAATACAAAAAGAATGAATAGTATTTTATTGAACAAAACTGACACTCAAAATAGTCAGGAAAATTGATTATTGAACAAAACAGTTCTCCATAATTTAAAAACTAAAAGAGATAGTACAAAATGGTTTGCGCCAATCGAAAGAGCGTCCCCAAATTATGAAGACTGCATACCTAGCCCGATTTCGTAAAAAATGTCCTTTTGAACAAGATAGAACTCAGGTGACGCAGTGTATGCAAATTTTTTAAAATAAAAATTAAATTTGGTGGCACAACGGCTCATGAAGAACCAGGGCCTAGTGACTTACAACTCTTAACCATTCCTGTGTGCGTGTCTGCAGGAATGGAGGGGACCTACAGTTTATTGCCGAATCCGAACGGCTGGTGAGCGGCACTTTTCTATGACAAGAAATACTCTTGGAGGATTTGTCACTTCCTCGCAAGAGGCAGTAGCCCGGAAAAAAACTTAAGGTGGAAGCGGCTGGTATTGAACCCAGACCTCTGGCATGACAGTCCATCGCACTAACCATTACTCCACGGGCTACTATGCAAATTTTAGAGCAATATAAAACCCTTTTTTTTTTTTTTTTTTACATTTTTAAAGAACCTTATACAGGTGATAGGGCCATCGGCCGCAGTTTCGATACCAGTGTTGCCACTGAGAAATTTGAAATGGTCGCAACAGAAAGGGTCACGAGGAAAAAAGTCGCATTCAGAAAATTTCCTAAAATATAGCTAAAAAATCCGTTTTTATTTTTAATCGGTTGACATTAGTGGAGAGAAACTTAAGTTAATTTTTTAGTTTTATTTTTATTGATCAATAACTATATTTATTAGGTACCTACATTACATATACTTAATATTGTGTAGCTACTTTTAATTTTAGGCTTTTTTTAAGTAAATTTAATATAGTTGTAAAGGAAAATAAAAACGTCTTACCTTTGTGAGTACTTAGATAATAAATCAGCCCAATAGGTAATGAATTCCATCAGAATCCATCACATTGAAAAATTCATACGAATTCCCATCGCGAACCAATTCGCTGATATTTTTTTTTTTGGAGAATTATATGGCAATGCCTTATTTCAGTTAGCAAATTGATTTTTCGCGGAAAATTCATTACTTTCAGACAAATCATTTCATTTAATCATTAATTTTTTTGCGACAAATATCAAAGTGAATCAAATTTTTATTTTACAAAAAGAAAACAATAAATATATAGTCCAAGCAATTTTCTAAAAATAGCTTCAGAATATTCGCAAAATTTTTAAAAAGGGTCAAAAAAGCCAATTTTTTAAAAAGTCGTCTAATTGTCGCATGAGGCTCAAAAAGGGGTTAAAATCGCACAGCGGCAACATTGATCGCTACCAGACCACGGTGTTTGAACACATACATATGTATAAACATTATGCTCACCAAATTTGGACGTTATAAAATACTTTAACTTCGCTCATTTTTCCTGCATTTTGATGATGAATATAAATAATTTCGCTTTTCAACGCCAGATAACAGCTTAAGTAATGGAGATACAAATAAATTTGTATATGCTTTTTAATAGGAAATTTAATAAACTATATTTTTTGTTCGAATTATTTATCAGTATCACTAATAGTTGCTGTGATATAGGCAAAAAAACTGAAGAAGTGCACCTTTTTTCCAAGATGGTGGCTCGAGTGCAACAGATTTTGACGGGGACTTTTAGTATCTTCAATGGGAAGCCCCAATAAAAATGTCGACCCCTTTCCGCCAAATTATCGTAAGCGACTTTTTCGGATAGTCACATAAAGTTATTTATCTCATTTTTTCCTGTGCGTTAAAAGCAGTCGGACGTCTTGTCATCTGTCAGTAACAGTATTTTTAATAATGTTCAGTGCTGAAATTTGGCCTGATTGGTTTCGTTGCTTTGCTGAGCAAACAAAAAACAAAACGTCGCTCACGATACTTTTATTTTTTGTCGCTTACGTTAATTTGGCGGAAAGGGCTCGAAGTATACCAAAATTCAGCTTTGGTGAATAAAAAGCGCATTTTCGGTCCAAGTCGTGGGTAAATCAATTAGAAAAGTCTGGCATCACTGTTAGGTGTAAGGATTAAAAGTTCTTATGTACATAGGTACCTAAATAGATAAAAAATTCTTTCTTAAAATAGGTTTTCTTGGAATTATTCTTTGAATTTGAGATCTTTTTCCAGATCCTTGTTCTTATGGAATATCTGTACAAATAGTTGATTAGTTGCGTACCACCTTCTATCGAAGGGAAAAAGTAGAAATTTTTTATTTTGTGGCAAATAAACAAAAAAATTATTTCATTGGTGGTAGGTGTAAACGCGTTTAAAAATGTCCCTTTTTTTCGTTTAAACCTATCCCAGTCGCAGTTTTTTTCATTAAAATCTTTTTACAAATTAAAACCGTGTTTACTTAAATACTTACCAAATTGATAAGAAAATACAATATTTTAACTTTAATAATATGCACTCGCAAATTAAATAGGTTAAATATTTGTTGTTTGGCGGAGGAACAAACAATTTTTCAGAATTTTATTTATGGACTCCCAAAACAGTTTTTTGCGTGATGCCAGCTTTATTTCGTATAGATCAACTCATATTACATAGTGTTGTCGTCTTCGATTTCTAAAAGTACTGGCAAATACAATTTGATTCTAAATAGTAGCTACAATGTGACCTGTTTACAGGTGCCCCGCGTTTAAACCATCCCCCTTCCCCTACATACATACAAAGCAAAATAAATTAAGTAAATTTGATGGCACAACAGCTCATGGAGAACTAGGGCCTAGTGACCTACAACTTTCTACCATTCCTGTGTGCGTGTCTGCAGAAATGGAGAGGACCTACAGTTTATTGCCGAATTCGAACGGCTAATGTGAGCCACAGTATACACATATTGAAGGTAATATATTGCGCATCTTCAAAAATTAAAGTGACCTGCCTGTCAGAATTTACAAAAATAAAACACAAGTGTTTCTAAATCGCAGTGACCCTCGTCCACAATTTACAAAAACAAAACACAAGACGTGCGCTGAACTGATATATCGCAAATAAAAAGAATGTTAAGTTTAGCCACTTTTTTCATTTTGAGATATTTGCTGCAATAATTAAAACTTTCAAAGCCGGAGCAACCACCTACATATTTTTAAACTTTAATTGTATATGTATGTTCATATGTCAATTCATCCAAATTTTTAGAAAAGCATACAACCTAAATAAGTGAAAAATAAAAAAAAAAATGGGAAAGAAAATCTTTAAGTTGCCAGAATATTCAAACCATTTCAAAGGTGCTTTATTTAAAATAAATTCAATTATACATTACTAGAAAATTCAAACATTTTTGTATTATATTTTATTAATTTAATATTTTTTTTTTAATGATGCAAATCCTTTCAAAGACAAAGACTACTGTTGAAAGTACCAAACCAATAACCAAGATCTGCCAGGCAAATGTTAAATGATGCATCGTCAATGGTTTACGTAAAGGTTCAATGGTTGGAAAATCATCCGTAGGCCCTGGAAAACCTTCGGCTTTTGCTTGATACAGCATAACATCTGATTCCCACTTCTGAATCAAACCAGTTTGCTTAATTTCAATTATAAAATCATTGAGAATATCCTTGAATGGCGAATGAAAGGGTAGCAAAAATCCAATGTGAAAGCTGTTTATGGTTTCTTGGGCTATGCGGAATAAGCTTTTCCGAAACAAAGACTGAAAATCGATAAGAAATTGACATCTATCGGCATCTCCGGCATAGGCGAAGCTAGTATTTCGCATGGAAATATATTCTTTTATAAATTGTACAGTATCAGCTTGAACAACAACCTTATCAAAATCTTTTGGGAATGAATCATTCTCGAATCTATCCCATGAAAATTTGGGAATCATAACGGGGACATTGTTATCTATAAGATCTTGTATGGTGTCGTATTGTTTTATTTTGATATAAACTGTCAAAAATGATGCAAAGTGACTTCCGTACAATCTTTCAAAAATAAATCCAAATAGAATGACAAACAAATGAAAACGGTAATTAGAAACTATTGCTTTACCAGATGAAGAACTTAATAGTGTCAGGTAGATTTCACTAAAACTACCCCAAATGTCTAGTTTTGAGTTTTTAAAAAAGTTGAGTACGACTTTTGAAATCACTATGTAGACAGCAGTTAGTCCAATACACAGCCATACTGTTGCCTTAAATGGCCTCTGAAAGTACTCTATCGGATCCAAATATCCATTCTGCGGTACCATTATAACGAATTCTTCAATTGTAATTGGATAACTGAGATCGATGTTCTTATGTCGGAAATATGCATTCATGCTTATATCGATTTTATTATTTAAAGTAGCATTGATTATAATATCCCCATAGAATTGCTTCGAGATTTTGATTGGTATTTCCCTAAACGTTGCATTATGCCTCTTCAAAAACTGGAGAAATATCTGGCCAAATCGCCCTCCGATACGATTTTTTCCGTCTTTGTGTGGATACCAAAAAGTTCTTGGTACATCGGGCTGGATATTTGTTCGAAAAGCGAAACCATTAAGATCTTTCATAGCATCCGGTAGACGGTCATTTTCGTCAAATTGTTGTACTGGATTTTCAGCAAAGGGAAGGTATGCATAAGATGACGACGTGTTGCCAATAACTCCAAAGATTCTCGTGAATTTATTTTCGCCAAAAAAGGAAAATTTTTGAGTCAAACTATCCAAAGTTGTGGTTGATATTATAGCGAACTTTCTAACTTGAAGGCTTTCGATGACATTTCGCAGAAGTTTCGAATAAGTGCGATCGTCCTTACTTTCGGGAACTTGAAAAACGATGATAACATTAGTGCACTGCCTTAGACCTTCTGTAAAATCCGCGTTAAAAGTCGATATTGGTATGGAGACTTCATTCTTCATAAAGTCAGACAAAAATTCTTCATCATTTCCGATGTAATACACGATCGCTGAATCACTTATTCCATGAACTCGGACAATCAGTTCCCGAAGTTGAGTGTTATAAGCAAGAATACTCGTAATGAGCGTTAAAAAGATTATGGTTTTAAAAGTAAGCATTTTTCTGTCCGATCAAATTCAAGTTCGAAACACTACTGCAGAACTTTATCATCAAGAAAAGTTGAACAAATGTATTGAATATTCGATTGTACTTACAGTTATTGATTTTTTAGTGAAATTTGCTCATATTAGCATCTAAAATTTAAATTAAGTGTAATTAAAATAAACAACATCGCAATAAAATACATAGGTATGTACGTTTTTATCATAGATAGCTTGTGGTCGACCATTACTAGATTAAAAGAACAAAAGCAGTAAAACTATCATGTTTATTTTTGTTATAGATTTTAGATAGGGGCTCTGAAAGAATCTAATATCCCGGACCCAGCTATAACTAGTGTTTCCGATAAATATGTATTTAGAAAAGTATGTATAATTTAATTAGTTTCTAATGGTTTTAGTCATTTTTGGGAAATTATTTCAAGCACAGGAAGAAAAGTTATAGGATTTTTTTTTTGTTGGAAATTAAGACAGTTAACAATTTTTGCAGATATGTTTTTCTGTTTGGCTAATCGTTGATCATCAAGCATATGGACGTAATTATCATTCCATTTCCTTAAGAGACACCATTTGTATGTTATATAGGTAATACAAGAACTATACTTTAACTTGGCCGTGTGCGAATTCGTTTGAAATTTCTATTTAATTTGATCCCACATTGAATTTTGGCGTTTCTTCAGTGGTTAAAACAATTTCATCTTTTTGCTGTGCGAATTCAATTAAATGGAACTGTTTAAATTCTCATATTTTTCTCCTGCCCGCGAGTTTTGGAAAAAATTGGAACACATTTTTTTGTAATAAATTTCGCGAGTTAACGCCCACAATAAGATATTACGCTTAAAGCTTTTTATTATTACCTACCCAAAACCCCTTTAAACAGGTTTCATATACAAATATAAGTCAGGCTAGGACCTGAGTTTTTCTGAAAGATCGTAAAATTACCTTTAAAATAATATACATATATATCACCCCATTCCGCGATGACGGGACTTCTGCACCGGCTCCCGGACTAAAAGATCGTCCAAGAATCTGGAATGAAAATAGTTCATGCTGAGCTTTGCGTGCCGATGCTTTCTGGTCATCAGTTCCGTTTTGGAATATTGGTTTCAAGCACTCTAGGTATACATCACAAACATTCTACAACCATAACCTATAACATGCACATTTTATTCTACCAAATTCATAATTTTTAAATACTGTATTGCATGCTTTAATGGCAGTAGCTAGTCAAGTTGAAATCCATGAAATTATGCCAGCAGTATATTATTCATCTCCACCAAAGTACATGAGCGCAAACTTTGTTGGGTTTCACAGCTTGGTGCCTTGGACGCGTTTATATCTAATTTCATGTTACAAGGTTGAGTGTTATATTTGATGCACAAAGTATATCGTAAAACATCCGTTCTACATTCTGGAACTCCGTTGGGAAAACTTGTTTCTGGCCGACTTTGGCTCTTTCGATTTCCCAAAAATATAAGTAAGTAATTGCCCGTGTAATTTCTCCAGCGTTATGCCACGAAAAACATCGATAGGTTAAATATCGTTGTTCAAGGTCTTTAAAATCTTACGGCAATGAGCGTCGCGGGCCTTTGGATGCAGAAAAATCTCATTGAATGGCAACTTGTCAAAAAATATTTGACCAAAAGGACTATACATGTAGCACAAAAGATTAAAATATCATTTACAATTTCGAACAGATACATACGTTGGATAGAATGCTTGTACAGCATCGGTGTCCAGTCATCCAAATGCAGAGAATCGATATTGCATTTTTATGCTACTTTGGGAAAAGCCTCTACTTTTCTGCGAGCAAGGATCCAGTAGTCTTCATCTTGGCTCTAGAAACAAGATTATACAAATTGGCGTTCAACTTTTTCTTAATATTTTTAGAGTGAAATAATTTAATTATATTTTGACTTACCTATTAATGCATCTTCATTGAATAACTGTTTTTATTTTTTGTATGCACATGAAAACAAACAAAACCTTTCGTGGGTGCTGGTAAACGTCAAAATTTAATCTAGCAGCGGAAATTTAACGTGCCCCGGGACCATGTTAAATTTTGACGTCTTATTCACCTCAATAGAGATCTCTACCAAATTGTCAGTTTCAAATGACAAGCAAAAACTTGGAACAATGACAGATGAAATTGGAAAGAAAAAAATAAGGAGGGCTAATTTTATTTACAAAAATCTTGCTATTTTGTGCAATAAAAAGATTAAAATATCTTATATAAAGTATAAAAACATTTTTACTTGCATCTTTTCTATAAAAAAAGGAAAAAAACAATTCGAAATATTTATTTGCCTCCAAAATAAACCAAACAAATGGCTGCCACTTAAATGTCATTGTGCCGAGAATTTTAGTTTGACATTTAAATATGAACGAGACAGAGATATATTGCTGTTTGTTAAAAAGCCCTATAGTGTCAAAATCTAATTATGGGACACACGGCCTTAGTAGAAGATCCCGCCATAGACGGTGTTCACATTGGACTTACCCCTTGGATTTTTTTTGACGTCTATATACTTTTTCTCGTTCCCACTCTGTGGTGAGAAAGAGACAGGCAAGTGAGGCAGGATTTTTTAAATTTTTTAAAAATTAGTGGATTTTTTTTGACGTTTCCTTTTGTGACATGTGTTTTGTTAGTATTTAGTTTTTGTTTGGCACTTAAATACTACAGAATCGAAGTTTTTTCAATTGGAAAAATATTTATTTAGTGAAATATTAATTTTGTGATTGAAAAATGTATAGTTAAATTCTCCGGCGAATAAAAATTTGTGTTTTATTTTAATAACTACCGAACGTCAAAATAAATCGGTTGTGTGTGTCTGAACACGAGCTGACTGACTTATGCCAAAAAAAATCGTAAATCTGAGTCCAATGTGAACACCGTCATAGAACGACCGACCCTCATCGAGGTAATATATAACAAGTATACAGTACAGTATACAGTCAAGGCATATTGATTCCATGCTTCAATTGTCAAATTTCGGTTCTTTTTTTTAATTATCTGTTACAGCTTAGTTGGAAAGTCTTATAAGGAGATACAAAAATACAGCGGTATAAAGTTAGCGTGACAACTTTCGAAAAAGTTACTTTTGACGGTCTCAGAAATTGCCGTATAAATGCCGTAAATATGCCGTGAAGAGAAAAAAATTGCCGCGCCAGTTACATAGTTACATAAAAACAAAACCTTAAGTTATTAGAAAAATATTAAATGATGGCATATAGAAGTGATATTACTAATTATAAGTACATATCGTCGGCTAAGGATTTAATCCTCGTAACTCCATTTTTAAAAAATTTACAGGAGAGTGATTTATAATTTTCAAAGTCTTGCTTATTGCACATAAAAGGTTTTCTTTTTTGTTTTTGTGATTTTAAAAGATATTTTAAAGATAAATACTCAATAAAATATAAATACGCAAATTTACGCAGCTAAATCAAGTTGAAATAAAAAGTACATGAATTGACCTTTCTAGAACTATATAATTTTGTTGGGGCGTAGCGAGGCTGATTTCCAATGGCGCGTTGGGCGTTGCTTTGACATATTTTTCTGTCAACGCGAAAGTTCATACATAGCAATTTATGCAAAGTGTTTACAATGACGCGTTGGGCATTAATGTTACGTTTTGGCACCTATAAGCATGTACACAAAACAACGTAACGGAAGCTACATCAACGTTAAAGTTGAAAAAAATCAACTTATGTCGAATTCCTTTTAACAAAAACATCGATGTGCTTAGAAGAAAAAAATTATTTTTCTGGACAAATTTCTCATATTGAAAGAAAAAAATCGGTTTTGTTTAGAAAAAAAAATTGAATTGTTCGTTGAAAGGAATTCGACATTACAGTTATGTAGGTTCATTTTGATTTTCAGAATGACACTTCAATTGTTTTTAATCAGCTAATTCTCTTCAAGTCGTCTGTCATGTGGACGCGTTCGTAAAGCTTGTAAACGTATACGCAAGCGTCTCTAATGCCAAAGCGCCATTGGAAATCAGCCTTAACAGTTAAAAGTTTAACTCAAAAGACAAAACGCATTTTCTTAGTAATTTATTTTATTCAAATTTAAAGGCGCTACCACTCTTATATTTAGTCGTAGGACGGAAGTCTTATATCTTCTACTAATATATTTATCAAAAACAAAAATTTCACAGACGATGAAAACAAAAACAAAACAAAAAAGAAGTTGTGCTTACTCTTGGTGCGCACTAAAACTCAAATTCTACACTTTAAAATGCGATCACTTTGAAGATAAATATATTTATATTTATATTTATATTTATATTTATATTTATATTTATATTTATATTTATATTTATATTTATATTTATATTTATATTTATATTTATATTTATATTTATATTTATATTTATATTTATATTTATATTTATATTTATATTTATATTTATATTTATATTTATATTTATATTTATATTTATATTTATATTTATATTTATATTTATATTTATATTTATATTTATATTTATATTTATATTTATATTTATATTTATATTTATATTTATATTTATATTTATATTTATATTTATATTTATATTTATATTTATATTTATATTTATATTTATATTTATATTTATATTTATATTTATATTTATATTTATATTTATATTTATATTTATATTTATATTTATATTTATATTTATATTTATATTTATATTTATATTTATATTTATATTTATATTTATATTTATATTTATATTTATATTTATATTTATATTTATATTTATATTTATATTTATATTTATATTTATATTTATATTTATATTTATATTTATATTTATATTTATATTTATATTTATATTTATATTTATATTTATATTTATATTTATATTTATATTTATATTTATATTTATATTTATATTTATATTTATATTTATATTTATATTTATATTTATATTTATATTTATATTTATATTTATATTTATATTTATATTTATATTTATATTTATATTTATATTTATATTTATATTTATATTTATATTTATATTTATATTTATATTTATATTTATATTTATATTTATATTTATATTTATATTTATATTTATATTTATATTTATATTTATATTTATATTTATATTTATATTTATATTTATATTTATATTTATATTTATATTTATATTTATATTTATATTTATATTTATATTTATATTTATATTTATATTTATATTTATATTTATATTTATATTTATATTTATATTTATATTTATATTTATATTTATATTTATATTTATATTTATATTTATATTTATATTTATATTTATATTTATATTTATATTTATATTTATATTTATATTTATATTTATATTTATATTTATATTTATATTTATATTTATATTTATATTTATATTGGGATGTTTTTATCTAATTTTATTGTTTTTGGTAACAAACGTTGCAACAATTTTTTTTTTTGAATTTTGGTCTACGGTGGAACCACAGTGGCATTGGTGTCAACTACTGATGAAACAAAACTTCTATTTTATCAATAATATTATTTAGAATTTCTTGCAAACCCGACTGTATTATTGACAAGATAGTAAGGAGACTTTTTAAGCAGATCATAAAATATTATTAGAGACAACAAGAATGCCCGATAACATTTTATCTATACGACTTATAAGTTTAGATTCACTCAATCCCCATTGATAATAACAACATATGATTTACAAAGTTAAAATTCAACAATGATTTTCAAAATATAATAGTGTAGCATTTCTTACCCTTGAATAAAGTTCTAAGAATTTGTTTATAAATATAAACATAGCACAATGTCAACCTCTCCGAAATTTGCATCTATTTAACTTAAGCAATTTTTTTATATGACTTGCAACTGGTTTTTTGAGCATCTATAAAGTACCTACAACAGTGCAAAATAAAAAAGTTGAATTTTCTTAAACCACTCACAATGCTGTGATTCTTGATCAAATTGCAATTTTTAATCTAACTGCTGAATATGCCATGCGGTGTCTTTAATGTATGAGTGATTAATTTTATCAAATAAAAATTAAACAAAAAAAAAAGAAAAAACAACAACATTTACCCCGCCAAGTTCGATTTTATACAAATTCAAAGTTGGCAGCAACAACTGGATTCAGTTTACTTTTGTTAGCTGAATCGAATTATTGTTAACTTTTTTAATCATTGGCAGTAGTAGGTACTAATAAAAATATGTCGGAGGTACCAGTACCAGCAGTCGAGAATCCTGTAAGTTATATTTTTAATTTATCTTAAAAGAAAAAAAAAAAAACTTCAATATAAAAAGTAAGAAACAAAATTAAAAAGTGCTGCAGTTTAAATATTAGTAAAATATTACAATTTATGTATGTGTTCGACTGATTTATAAACAGTTAAAATGTTGCAATACAATTTTATCGGAATTAATAGTCAATTTCAAATATTTAAATAAATTGTGTTCGAATGAAACAAAAAAACAAATGTATATGCACATATAATAGAATTTTAATATTTAAGATTTAACTTTGTTGTTTAAATTTCTAAAATAGCACAATGTTTGTCTGAGAAATAAAATCTACAAACGTGCGTTCGTGGGAGTTTTTAAAATACATAACTGCATAAAATATTTTAATTATTTTGTTAAAATGTCACGTTGTGACAGTAACTCATACCTCAAACATTTTTTGTTTATTCTTTTTAGTTTAAAATTATTATTTACACAATTATATAATTGCCCATCAGACATACTGTATTGGGTATATCGTTTAAATCAAAGTCCACACTTGATTTTCAGTTCTGAAAGTTGAGATTCAATTAAGATAAACTGATGTGATACCTTCAGGGTAATTTGTGTTGATCTTTTTTTGTTTTTAATTGATGATTGTTAATCTTATCTGGAACACCTTGTTTGATTAAGTAGGCATGTTTAAGTATGATTACAAAAAAAAAAAAGAAGTGCTTCAAGGTTATACTTACTTTTTAACGGATTTATTTGACATTCAATAGGCGTACCTAAAAGTATTGATAAAAGTAGAAGGTTGGTCCAGTGATACTTACTTGAGATTGTTTTTTTTTTTTCACTCCCTTTAGATTTCAATCAAATGGTATAAAATCAGCATTGGATTTTTGCATACGTATAAATAACACATATAACCGAATGTCGCTCAGTCTTTTTTATAAACCTAATTCAAAGTACGTTATGTATGTATGTGTATCTTTAGACAGCTGTTTTACTCTAAAACCTCATAAACATTTTCCATTGATTTTTTAAATTAGGTAGACACTGCAATTATGCTTGTGGAAGTGAGAACGTTCAACACAAGATGATGCTAGTGTCTGGTTATGAATTAAAATTTCATCTTGAAATAAAGGAAATAATCATTTAAAACGTATCCAAAAGTTCATCCGAATTTATTAGTTCATTTAAAAGTGACAGATTATACAGGTATGTTAGTGAATATTAAATAAGGATATTTTGGACTATAAATAAGGAGATTAGACAATACAGCATACTTAAAGGAGCTTATAAAAATGCTGATGCTCCAAATAAATTTGATGAACAAAAGCAGCACATCTCGACCTGCGACGTGAGTGGTCATAAGCGGTGGAGTGCGTAGTGCATACGACCTCGAAGACTGAGCAAATCTGATATGCGTGGGTTCGAATCTCATGGTGTGCATGTAGAAAGTTTTCCACAATAAAATTGGGTTAAAGCTCAGCACCACTAAAAAAAGGAGACTGATGAGTGATTATAGGGCTTAGCACCCCTTGAAATAGCTATATCTCCAGCCAAACAATAATAAAACGAATTAAAATACCTAAAATTAATTCGTAACCAAAAATTCAATGTCATTGACGTAATAAAGAATTGTCAAGTCTTATAAACTGACATTCTAGTTTGAATAATATAATAGTTATATAGCTCTTTATTTATAAATTCATTCCAATATGTAGTTGTTATCTAGAAAAAAATTACCTATTCAGTGATATACCTGAAATCATTCAGTTTCGAATGAATTAATTATATTTTAGTGAACTTTTGGATACGTCCAAGAGGAAAATATCAATAATTTCATGATAATTGCCCAACTTTCTAACTAGAAAAGAGCATTTTCGTTTAACGTTCCTCTTTAAGAATGTAGGTTTGGAAAACCAATTATAGCGTTTATAATCGATGGAAAATATTTATAAATTAATAAAGTTTTCCAGTTGGTCAATATATAGCTGACTAATTTCTAAAACTACCACATCTTTTATGAGTACTAAGAAACCTTTGAAATGCTATTTATATTTTTTTCTAATATCGTGTAAATTAGGTGTTAAAAATCGCTAAAGATCTTGAAAAACTTTAACCATGGATAACAGATTTTCCAAGCCTGACCAATCTTTGAAAATAGTTTACATTTTTTTGACCAATTACTGACTTTTTAGATGACATATGACGAAAAAAAATCAAATAAATATATATAAATCTACCACAAAACTATATAGCATAACATCGATCTATAGTTATCATTGATTTAGAGGCTTCGATCATGAAAATATGACCTCAAGTTATGCGTCTCGCTAACCATATCGGTGCAAAATTTTCTTAAAATAGCCTCATTCAAAAAAGTTAACAAAGAAGTCCAAATCTACAACAAAATTGTTTACTATAACATAAGTCACTAATTCGATATTTAATATTGATTTTGAGACCTTTACCTTGAAAATCGGACAATTACAACTCAAGTTATAACCCTCTTGAGCTAAGTTTAAAGACATTTTGACATGAATAATGGATTAAATGTCTTTCTCGGAGGATTGGGTGCAGTGGTATAGCTAGCTCTTTGGGGGCCCTGTATCAAAAATGTTTTGCCCCCTTGCCTGACTAGGGCAGAGCCTTTTAAGGGTTTTTTTTTTTTAATTAAACTTAAACACTTGCGTTTACATATGTAAGTATGTATAAGATAAGTTTAATATAAAAATATAACCATCATATACAACATTATAAAACTTTAAAAAAAAAATATTTTTGGACCAACACTTTTCAAATTAACCCTTTTCTTGACTTTTTGTCTCCAAACTTATTAATTAAATCTTCCATAGCTGAACAAGATTTTCATTTTTCAAGATTTTCGACTTCTATGTACAAAATTGATAAATCCGATAGCCCTTATCCTTTTGCATAGAAGTTCTGAGGTAATTTTTAATTATTTTAAACTTGGAAAAGCTTCTTTCAGCTGTTGCTGTTGCAACCGGAAGCGTTAAAAAAAAAAGAATGCATGCAGTGATAACTTCCAGAAAACTAGAAGCAAGACTATTAAATTCAATCACCAATAATTTAACAAGTTCTTTTATGGAATGAATTTTCTGAATTTCAGATTTTAAACAGTTTTTTTTTTAACTGCTCGCAGCAATCAACAACTGACAAGTCTTTTTTATATTTTTCGAACAGTCTTCCTGCTCTATAACAATTTATCTGGTTTTAAGACTTCGAACATTATTATCTACTCAGATTATAGAGGCTCTGAAATCTTTGTCTAGTTTGAGTAATCAAAATATGTAAGCAGCACCCCATATATGGGATATTCGCAAAAAAAGTATGAAAAAAACTTAAAATATTCATAAAAAGAAATCAATGCCTGATCAATTTCTAAAACTAGCTGACCTTTTATCAGGATTGAGATACCTTTCGGATGGTGTATATTTTTTTCGAATATCCCATAAATGAGGTGCTTAAAGTTCATGTGACCCTGTAATGACCTTGAAAAAACTTAAAAACAAATATTAAAAAAAATATACATATATGCCTGATGACCAATTACTCAAAGTACCTTAACTTTTATGAGCTTTTAATGGCCTTTTAAATTGCATACTTGTTTTTATCAAATTCCATTAATGAGGTGCTAAAAGTCTTATACTGTGACCTTGAATGACCTTGAAAAAAATTTTGAAAATTAATTTAAAAAAACCCTGGATTAAAAATTTTCTAAGTCTGACCAATTTCTTAAACTACCTGACCCTTTATGACCAATTATTGACCTTTTAGCCTGCATATTTTTTTTGGGAATATCCCCTATATGGGGTGCTTAGATCCTACATCCCAGCTGACTATCGAAATGACACATGCAAACAAAATTGGTTATAAGTCATATTTATAGACATTTTCTAACTTTAGACAGCCATCTTAGTTATAAATAAACCTTTCTTATTTCTAAGTAATCTAACTTTTATCTAACTTTGGACAACGAAATCGATTGTCTAAACCTTGGAAAATGCAATATTTTGTTTTTATTTAATAAAGCATATTTTCGACCATTTCAAAATAGTTAGACACTGTTTAAAAACGGTCAAAAATCTAATAAATACGACTGCGTGTTTCTTATTCAACTCAATGAAAATTTGTTTACATTTTCTTGTCTTGTCTCTATGTCCCCTTTCACACGAAGATACTAGTTGCTGAAGATTTCACAAAATCGGAGGAGACTTGCTGTATTTTCCTTGTAAGCGACCTTGGTTGAACGCACACAAACGTAGTGTGAAGAGGAACGTCAAAAAAATCTCCTGCATTTGTTAACCGGGGAGATTTTGTTTACCCCTCTTTCTTCCTGCCCTTCTCGCCATTGAACTGAGTGTTTTCTGGAAACTCAGTTACCTTGTGTGAAAGGGGACTATATCTCGGGGGCCCCAATATCCCGGGTACCTTGTATCATTAATACAGCTGATACAGCAGTGGACCGTCTTGAAAACATGCACCGCTCTCATTCTACTGCCCAGTGACTGTTTGCACTACAGACATTCTACATAATGTATATCAATCGATAGATAAAGATTGCGCAAACATTATAACAGAATTGTTTTATAGCTATCGCCTCAAAGTTTCAGGTTATGAGTCATCGCGTTTGGGGTAAATTGCGGCTCCTTCTGCAGTACCTACTTAGATTAATTTGAGCTCAATTCCTTCTGATATATTAGTGCCACTGACGTGATTGATATCTCATTCGAAAGGGTATGAAAAGGGGCATCCCTTCTACATATTACCAATCGATAGTTTGTTTTCTTCCGACAACATAACAGCACATAGACATGTAATCCATGTTCAATAGGTGACACAAGGTTGATCTTTCAAGGGTATTTTTCTTATTCACAAACCCATTTACAAGACCCATAAAGTGTTAAGATCACACGGCCAGAGTAGTTTAAAGAATACGCACAGTCAAAGTACTATACTGATGAACGAATTAACGCAGCCTAACGTGGTCCGTGACGTCCGTCGGCTGTGTTTAAAATATATTGGGCCTTACCAATAATCAAATTTAGTTATGGCTTAAATATTGCAGTGAAATTAACCAAAACGTTATGGATCCTAAATAATTAACCATACATTATATTCTCATTTTTTTGGAGTCAATCATTACTATTATATAAAGACAAAACAAATATTTTGTTTGTCCGCGTTTTTCTCAGAAAGTAATTAACCGATTTACTTGAAACAAATTTTATAATTTTTCTAATTCTTTGAAGCATGTTAAGAAAATTTCGTACACTTTTTTGTCGAAGTTGGCTTACACATTCAATTATGCTTTTAAACCAGCTTGATATTTTACAAAAATGGGATTTTTTGTATGCAAATTTTAAGCCCTAAATCATTTCTTAACAGTACTTACAAGCTGAGAAATAAATTTATTTACAAATTATAAATTTATCAACTTTTTGTATTTTTGCATCTATGAATTCGATTTAATCGCAATGACTAGGTTGCTGCTTTGTTCCATTTCATTATCGTTCCGTGTTTTGTGCATTTTCTTTTGTGTATTTGCTTCTAAATCTCTGTCCACTCAATTGTTCGCTCATCCACTCATTTACATTTTTATTCCTCATTTCATTCCACTCAATTGTTGACTTTTTGTAACGACGACGGCCAATGCGTATGTCGTTTTCCATTGGTTTCACTCAGGGATTCACTCATTCTGAAATCCAATGGAACAGTACTAACTACTTCTACTCAACTCACAAATTTTGTCATTGTATTGGTGAATCGTTGTATCATTATTTGATTTGATATTTTTGGCTGCAGGAGAATGAAAAGCATGGCGTCCTTCGATTTCGAAGATGTTTTTATTTTCTTACATTGAGTGAGTTTGTTCTGACGTTAGAGCTTTTAATGTATTAGTGCTTCTTGAGTGGATTCTGATTTTAAATCGAGAAGCGAAATTCTCTTCTCAGAATCGTCGGTTGACCGTTTTTTTTTGCCAATGGAATGGCTTTAGAAGAGTCCAGACGTCCAATGGAAAACGACAGTAGTGTGTTTGTTTTTTCCTTCTTCTTATGTCGTTTTCCATTGGACGTCTGGAAGCGTCCGGAATCAAACCAAACTCTTCTAAAACCATTCCATTGGCAAAAAAAACGGTCAACCGACGATTCTGAGAAGAGAATTTCGCTTCTGGATTTAAAATCAGAATCCACTCAAGAAGCACTAATACATGAAAAGCTCTAACGTCAGAAAAAACTCACTCAATGTCAAAAGTAAACGTCAGCCTCTGTTCGAAGGACGCCATGCTTGTCATTCTCCTGCAGCAAAAAATATCAAATAAAATAATGATAATACCTGTAAACCGAAGGGCATTTCACCTACACAACGATTCACCAATACAATGACAAAATTTGTAAGTTGAGTAGAAGTAGTTAGTACTGTTCCATTGGATTTCAGAATGAGTGAATCCCTGAGTGAAACCAATGGAAAACGACATTAGCAAACTAAAATGTTACATATGTACATACCTATGTACATATTTTAAGTATGGGCACCACTGCCGTGCGCAGTGTGTTTATTTTTTGCTTCTTCTGCAGTGAACCGAAGTGTTACATAAATTTACATATTTTGAGAGGAAAATGGGTAGGGCATTCAGTAGAAAGCAGCATTAAAAAAAAGGTTTACTGAAAGCTGCTAAAGATTATGAAAATGAAACATACACTGAGTGGAGTAAGGAATAAAATACAGTTCAAGCTCCCTTATCCGGACAGTGACGGTCGCAAAACTGTTTTCCGTCTAAGGGAGTATCCGTCCAAGGGAAAAAATAAAAAATAGTATTGAAAGGAAATGTATAGTTGAGTTGGCATCATGAAATTATTTAAGTTAGAGAAAATAAAACTCTTTATTTGGTTACGGAAAGCATATATATATTTTGTTAATAATATAGTAGAAATTGCGGTTAGTCTCATGAAGCATTTGATATACTTTTACCTACTCATATTAATAAGTATATTTAAAGCTTGCGAAGCAACGCGAGCACGGGTCGGCTAGTTCGATATATGGTTCATTATTTATAGTCAATGTAAATATTTAGGTAATATCATGCACGGTTTATTATTTAGAGCCCATTCCATTATGGTCCATTTTACTGAAATATTTAAGTCCTAACTAAATTTCATTATTGGTAGGGCTCATTGACTTATTGCCTATGAGGTTCTAGAGATTTCTGTTATTTAAACAATAAACAAAGCATAAAATAAGAGTTCGCCTACAGAATGTTTGTTGCATCAATTATTTGCATCTTTTAACGTAGATTTGCTTATTAAGGCAATAAGTAGTCATGATTTTGTAATAAAAAACTTTGATTGAAATATTGATATTGTACAGTACACTTATGTAATGATGTCAACTTTTATAATGATTAGTAAAATCTAGCTTCCTTTCGTTATGAAATAAACGTGACAGAAACAGTGATTTTTATCAGTCCAATTGGATTTTCTAAAAAGCACTTAGATACTTAATTGATTAACTTTTGATTTATTGCATTTGCTGTAGGTAATTAACGCAATTGTCATTCGCAACACATGCTATAGGTACTATCTTAGTCATAAAATTCAATTTTGCAAAACGAAAACAAATAAAGGTGGGGTAGTAAGTAATAGCCTCGCCTAAGTTATAGCCTACTACCAGCGATTTCGTTAATCCTATTGAATATCATTTTATAATACAATAGTATACTGCATAAATAGATTTTGTATTTTTGGTGTGTTCAAGACATAAAAAATAAAAACCTTAAATTAATCATCGGCACAACTATATTAATCTAAGACGAACACTGTTTGTCAACAATAAATGCAATAACTTCTATTCGGATTTTAATAACATCAATTAAATAAAAGGCTTTATTATTTCAGTGTACTGTATTTAATTATTATTTTTATAACCTAACCGTAATTTTTTTTTTTAACTTTTTACAAATGTATAATAAACCTAAAGTATTTATAGAATAAAAATAAGAAAAGTATAAAAATTTCAAAAAAATCATATACGAAGTCGAATTCAAGCAAAACTTTCTTTTGTTTGTTTTCAATTTTCGCAAAAAAAAAAAAAAAAAACATATAGACATGCGATTTTTAATGTTCGACTATAGAAATTGATAAGAGTATCGAATTTTAGAAACAAAAATACAGCTTTAGGGTAGTCTTTCAGCAATTTTTTTTTTCAGAAGAATATATGGCTTTGAAGGAACGACGACACGGGAAATTTATGAGTAGTTTTCAAAACTGGAATTAATTGCCTAAAAGATTTTTTTTTAAATCTTTATAACAATTATTTTTTTTGGCTCCTCACCGCTACATTAAGAAAAGGTAAAAAAAACGAATTTTTAAACACTTTTTGTAAATCTTTTATTGCTTTACAAAGATTGACTGCAGGACTTAATTTGGCAGACGTTTTAAGGAGCTATAAATAAAAAAAAAAAAAATTTGTTGGCATAACGTCTCATGAAGAACCAGGGCCTAGTGGACTTACAACTCTCAACCATTCCTGTCTGCGTGTCTGCAGGAATGGAGAGGACCTACAGTTTATTGCCGAATCCGAACGGCTGGTGAGCGGCACTTTTCTATGACAGGAGATACTCTTGGAGGAGTTGTCACTTCCTCGTAAAAGGTAGTAGCCCTGAAAAAAACTTAAGGTGGAAGCGGCTGGTATTGAACCCAGACCTATAGCATGACAGTCCAACGCACTAACCATTACGCCACGGGCTACTACTTTAAAGAGCTATAGACCACTAATATTTATGTAAAATTTCAAATCGATCCATTGAACTGTCTTCCCGTACCGCTTGATCCGCTTATGGAAGGTGTCCGTAACGAAAGAGTACACTGTATTCCAATTAAAGGAACAAATTGTATGGTTCATAAACATTGTCAAATCGTCATCAAAATGGAAACGAAAAGATCAATTTCTGTCCACTTTTTGGTGCCATCAGTGTCCGGTTGTGATAGAGTTCACTGTAGTTAGGTGTTCATTTTTTTACAAGTTTAGTTTTTAGATATTAAGTCCACTTTCCAGATTTCATTTCCACTGAGAACTAAGTAATTTCGCAGACTATATGAGTTCCCAGCCGGCGACTTACATTCCGACACCAGTTTTGACCAAAACAAGTTAATACAATTTTACTTAAAAGATTTAGGTAATTGAATTAAACCTTAATCTTATCAAACTTGTATAATAAATAATTTCTTATCTCAACATAGGAATCTCGGTTATCAGATGATAATAGTAAAATATATATTTTGATATTATAGTAAAATTTAGACCAACCGCATTTGGCTCTTCAAATATAATATTTGCAGATTAAAAATAATTCGATTACAATACAAAATTGATTTTAAAAATATAAATACTTATATCGTGAAATTCACTACGAGTATATTAATGTTTAAAGATTAATAATGAAAAAAATTAAAGCTACATGGGAGACATTCACCAGTTTCACAGTATTAATTGCAAAGCCATACCCAGCTTTTATTTTTTTTTTTCTTGAGATTTTTTTCATTGTTTAAATGCACCTTTGCTGTGATGCTATGCAGTTGCATATAGATAATGTTTTGTTGAAAAAAAAAATATAAATATTCTAGATTAACTTACCTGTACAGGGCAGCCAAGAAAATAAAAATAAATGAAAAAATTATAACACAAAAACAAAAAAATGAGAAAACAATGCTTCCGTTAACACTTTTAGTGTAATTTGCAACTTGGAAAAAAATAAAAATTTAGTTCTATCGTGGCGGTCTTTGTGTATGAATCTTGTAGATATTATTTTTCTTTTTATTTTTTTCAATGCAAGTTCAGCTAATTTAAAAACGTTTTATTAAATTTGTATACAATTTTTATTGTTCCTTGGTTATGCTTCTCAAAACGCTAGATAGCCCTATAAATAGATAAAGGTGAGTTTAAAAAATGTTCTTAGTATATTCTATCATCACCAACATCACTAGGGGTTTGATAGTATTAAACTGAATGCGTACATATTATTAAAAAAAAGACTAATTGTTTTGATTCTTTATTGTTTTCCATCCAATGTAAGCCCCAATTTAATTTTATAAGTTCATGGAAGCAACTCTTCAATTTTATATGACTAAAGATTGAGGGTGTCTTGTTCTTATTGTAAGCTTAAGTTTTATTTGTATGCCTATTTATTTACGTATCGGCATATAACTTTTTTCCTCATTCAAATTTGATGAGGATAGCAAAAGTGATAAAACTCGATTCCGATTTCTTACAATAAGCTCTCTATAGCTCTATACTCACTATGTGATCTTTAAGCTAAGAAACTTAATAGGCTCAAAAATTTTCCTATAAAGACTTTGAATACTATTCAGGCACAATACATATGTAAAGAAAAAAGTTAAAAATATTAAAAAATAAATAACAAAAATAATATAAAAAAAGATTTTTTTTTTTAATATTAAAAACAATATATTCAAAATTTTTAAATGAAATATTCTTTAAACTACTTAGAAGCTTCATACTGCAAAATTATAACAAAATCAGGCGACCCATTCAGAAGAAATACGCGAATAGCTCGAAAATAAGGTATTTTTAACAAAAAACATCAAACCCTATTTTCTCAATTCTATTTAAAAAAAAAGTGGTTTTCGTACAAGTTTTTTGGTAATTGCAGGTATCAAATTGTTTGAGTCGTTTTTGATAAAATTTGAAAAAAACCGAAATATTTGTCTTGGCACCTACCTGTTCTAGATGACCGAAATCAAAAACTTAAATTTTATTAACATAAAAGCGAACTGTACCAAATTTGAAGCTTATAATACAGGTCTGCTACAGTTGCCCTAGAGCAAGTAAAACCAAAATGATTCTCCTTCTTATGGGGTTTTCCATTGGCAAATTAAGATTTCAATGAAAAAATTGATTTATTTTGTGGCGAATGGAACACAATTTCAAATTAATTTATTTTTGTGACTGATGTATTTGTGCATTATTTCTTCTGTTGCCGGTTCATTTTCCACATTTTTTCACAACCGAAATATCAACGACAAACATTTGCAAACTGACAGCTGGATTTATGTTGGTATTAGTACAGGGAGTGGTAAATCTGCCAAAAATTTAGATTTACAAATTTGATTTAAAATCAAAAATAAATCAATTTATTTTACCAATGGATCGCATAAAGAGGGGAAATTGTCCACCCCTATGCTATGCTGCGGAAGAACGACACAAGGCCAAAATATTGTATGCAGAAGAATGGCAGAAGTTCATAGACTTCATTTCAATTTTTTCAAAAACAAGAATACAAAAAAGCTTATTTAAGCATCTGGTTTTTAGTATTTGACTAAAAATTAATAGGAGCATTGAATATTAGATACAAAAATACTACCTAATAACGTAAAATTTTGAATAAAATTAGTCTGAACACAATTTTTGAATTTTTTTTCTAAAATTTTGAGTTTGGAACTCATTTTAATCCAAAACTGTTCACTCAAATAATTTTAATTAAAAACAGATTATAAGTATGGATTTTTGGCTTTAAGTTTAAAATATTGCACATTATGACATTGTAGGTGTTACCGTTGTTTTTCAATGATTTTTTTTTTCTATTTCAAGTCGATTTTTTAGAAAATTTCCCCTCTCGCTTAAACGGGGGGGGGGAGGGTGAACCCCCATATTGTCTCGACTAAGCCGATACGCCTTGGGCTTTTGTTGCATTTTATCGAAAAAAAATTTTTGGCATAGTAATTTAGCACTGAAATTATAACTAATTACAATGAAAAAATGGCACACGTCGCATATTTTATTTATTAAAATAATTTTATTAAATTTAAATATTTGTGAAATACAAATAAAATTTTGTTATATGTCTTAGAAAATTCTGTATTACAGAACTTCTTTTTTCAATTTTTCATTTCCCTTTTCAATTTAGCGTATATAAGTAATTTAACTTATATTTTCACTTTTCTCGGAATCATTTTGAATGGACTTCTGCCGTTTTTCCCCTGGACCCTTCAAATACTTCGGTTTTTTTTTCAAATTTTATCAAAAACGACTCAAACGAATTGATTCAACTCCATACCTGCAATTACCAAAAGACTTGTACGAAAACCACTTTTTAGGCTTCTGCACACAGTTAATTAAACATATTTTTTTTTTAATTTTGATTTTGAGAATTTGGATTTAAAACTTAATAATAAGAGAATGGACTTTTGGCTTTAAAAAAGTATAGCATGATATTGTAAGTTTTGTCGTTGTCTTTTAATGGGGCCAAATTTCATGTAGATATTTTGTACTTTTAATTTAAAATTGATCATATTAAGATGTCAATGTAAAACCTCGTCAAAAAACTCAAATTCTATAAGGAATTTTGCAAATAAAACGTTTCAGATTTGTACCAATATTGCTGAAGAATTCTAAGTTTTATCGCTAAATTCTACAATTTCAACATATCGAGGTTTAACAGAAATATATTCACGAAAATAGAGTTAATAAAACGTTCGTTATATATAAGTCTTTTACGTCTTTTTAAAGAGATCGTACTTGAATGAATTTTTGTACAAGTATATGCAAAAAATTCTATTTGTACTTGTACGTGCTTAACAATGATATTTTTAACAATTTTTTCTTCGAAATATGGACATAACCATCATTTTGGTAAACAGAATTTTACACTTACAGCATTTTGAATATACAGATATTTGGATATACAGAATTTTGAAATACAGAATTCTGAAAAACAGAATTTTGGTCGTACAGTATTTTCAAAAAAAGAAAAAAACAGAATTTTGGTCATACAGGATTTTGATAGCCAGAATTCTGACCCGCTCCCTATGACCTTTTCAAAACTTTATTACGATTATTTTTGTTTACCCTTCGCCGTTAGTTTTAAAAAATTATAAAAAAAAGAACAGAATATTTTTTTCATGCTGTTTTTTTTGTGTACAATAACAATATTTTAGAAAAAATCATCTGCTATATTTTCTCCATACAAAAAATTTAAAGCTTTAGAATGCTTTTTGTTTCATCTCAATACTACTTTTTATAGAGACAGCTCTTCAAACACAAACAAAACTGGACAAAAATTTTTGTTCCCTTAATTTTTTTGGACTAACGGCCATTTTATTGACTTGATTCAAAGCTAGTTTGACGGCAAAACTAGTTCAATATGGGTTTCGAGTTTTAAATTTTTCAAATATAATTTTTATTGAAACATGTTTGGTGTCAAAATATGTATATTTTGTTTAAGATCTTTGTCATGAAATGCATGTGATTTGAACTGTCATTTATATACTATTTTTTGATAATAAACTCATTTATCATTCGAAAAATTATAATAATCATATATATTTTGATAATGCCTGTCACTTTAAGTAAATGCATGAGGAAAAACAAAAAGTGTTTTAATTTTGTCTTCTCTTTTAATTACTTATTATTTAATACAGGCAACATAATGCATATATGATTGATGTTTTTTTTTTTACTGAAATGTATAAATTAAAAAAAAAAAACCCTCAATTCATATATGATAATTTTTTAAATAATTGTATAGGTATATCACTCGCATCAAGTGTATTCATTACCTGAAGGTCATCATCATCGCGCAGTCATGACAAAAGCTTAAATGTTCACCAGGGCGTATGAGCGTTTTTTTTTTGTGTTTGTGTAGTTATTAGAAAATTGCATTCGTTTAATTATACCGATTTATCTTTATGTGAATGAGATTCTTCTGGGTTAGATAAAATGTAAGCCGGTGGCAGTCTTGAAATAATTGCTTTCAATTTTCATTCTTGTTATTATTAAAGTGATACCTCAAGTGTTTAAGTAGGTATACAATACATGTATGATGTTTTCTCTCAAAAATGTTTATTTTGATCAGAGAGTGTATTAAAATGCTATTAATCAATTTCAAAATTGGTAGTTTGAATTAAAAATTATACTCAAAAAACTTTTACATGATTTCAAATTGAGTAAAGCAAAAATAAGAATTTGAATTTCAAACAAACATCTTTTAATTTAATTTTAATTTTAATTAAGTGTTTAATATCAAAAAGATATTTATCGAAAAATTTTTGTGAAACTGAAGAAAATATTGATAAGTGATTGATGTTTTGGTTTAAAGTATTTATATCACTACTCAAAAGATAAAAATTTCTTTTATTCTTACAAAAACTATATAAATAAAATAAATGCCTCGGTCAAAGTTGTCCAGCTCCTGATAGTTAAAGTTGTGTACCTACAATTTTTCAAATATATTTGTGTGAAAACAAAATAAATTTGGTGGCGAAACAGCTCACGGAGAAATGGGACCACATGACTTACGTACATAGTCTTAAAATGTTTTAAAAATAATCGATTAAATTTTAAGTCAAGTGAAGAAGATGTTTTTGTTAGGTAGGTATATGAAAATGAAATATACATAGGTCCAATTAATAATAAATCTAATCTAATTTTTATTACTTGTATTTGATATTGAAGCCCAAAAATCCGATCAATTAAATGATAAATTCATCAAAAACTTATTCCTATATTACACTACATATCGTTGAAAATTAGATAATGTAGTTTCAAAATATCAGATAATTCTAACGTTTTTTTGTTAATCGGTTGAACAAATTCGAATGAATAATAGGAGCTTTCCAGTGTGGTGAGTTTGTGTTGTCCCCATGGTAAGACAAAATTATGGTTGCTGTATACGATAGGAGCTTTTCAAACGTGTTGTTTGTAAAAGTTGTGCTTTTTGAAAGCTTTGTACACTGAAAGGAAAAAAATTTAATTGAATAAGAGCCAATTTTTCAATCATTAGATATTTATTCCTACTATGAATAATTTTATATCGCTCTAAAATTAGCAGATAGTTTACTCTCAGGAATAATTTATATCTGACTAATGAAAAATAACTTACTACTTAACTGACTATTAAAAAATTGGCCTTAAATTTGTTAAAAAAAGTATTGGAATATTTTGAAATTTAAAATAATACTTTAAAAGTAAATACTTATATGTAAATATTATTTTATTGATTTATAATTTTAAGTATGAGTAAGGAGATGGTATGATGCTAATTTAAATACAAATTATGCAAACAAAATGTAAAACATTAATAAATTTTATAAGAAGTAGAATTTTAGTAAACATAGATGCGTGAAAAGATATTAATTAATCTTTTGGTTTTAAAATATTTACAATAGTTTATTTGAAAAAATAAAACAAATTAAGGAGGTGCCAAAATAAAAATTGATTAATTTTCAATAATAGTTAAATTTTCTTCAATTTCTCATTGCTTAATAATAATTAGGTATGGCTTTTCGTATGATGTCAAAAGAGCAGTAAAGTCACTTTGTGAAATGAGGGTCGATGTATACTTACCTTTTTTATTTTCTTGAAAATGACTCTTCCCAGAAAACATTTGCCTTTAAAAAATAATCATGAATAATTCACTTTAACGAAGAAAATTGTTTTGATTCATTTCCAATAAATATCCTGGAAAATGTGCATTTATTTATAAACCTTTTAGGTGATTCATAAATGATATGAAAAACCTTCATAAATACTTATTACCAGTCACTTATATGTATTCATTTAAGTGAACAATAAAGGAACGTTTTTTGAATCATAAAAGTGAATGTCGGATTATTTCTAAATCATCATCATTAAATGAAGGGTTCTTCGTTTAAAAAATATGACAATTTATTAATAGTTTTATAATAATTAAATAAACAAATGAAAATGCATCGTGACTTCTCTCTATACGAACTTTTTTCACCTTTCTGTTAAAACAATACTGCATATAGGTATTTTGTGATTTTCTTTTTATAAAAATGTGAACTTACACTAATGCAACAAAAAAAAATCGTTAAAATAAATTTTCAATTAAAAATAATATTTTAGAAAATTAATTTCTATTATAATTACAGACTCTTTATAGTCAAAAACTATAATGATCTGACACATTTTGTAATGGAATTTATATGTATGTATATATGTATACTTGTCAAAAAAAATTAAGGGAACAAAAAAACAATCACTTTTTTTAGTGTTTTTTTGAAGAGCTCTATCTCTGTAAAAAGTGGTCGTATCGAGATGAAACAAACAGCATTCTGAAGCTTTGTATTTGTTCAGCAAACTGTGAAAAAAAATGAACAGAAATTGTTCTTTTCGTTTCCATTTTAATGACGATTGCACAATGTTTATGAACCATACAATGTGTTCCTTTAATTGGTTTAAACGACTTTGATCATTCGGTACGGGAAAACGGTTGAACTGATCAATTTGAAATTGTACAGAAATATTGTTGGTCTATAGTTAGTTCTTTAAAAAGTTTTACCAATTTAAGTCTTACAGTCAATATTTGTAAAGCAATAAAAAAAAGTTTTTAAAAAGTCGTTTTTTTTTTGTACTTTTTCTTAATGTAACGGTGAGGAGCCAATAAAAAAATAATCGTTATAAAGTTTTGAAAAAATCTTGTAGAAAATTAATTCCAGCTTTTAAAACTACCCTTCAGTTTTTCGTGTCGTCATTCCTTGCGAAGATATTGGTAGTAAAAGTCAAAAATCTGTTTTTTCATTCAAAGCCAGGTATATCTCTGAAAAAAAAAATAGTATAATGATAAAAAAGGACGATCTTAAAGCTGAATAAACAAGTTATCGAAGCAAAATATTAAATTGGCTAAAAAATGACAATGTTCAAAAAATGAAAAAAAAATTAAAATTTTTGGCTCGTGCTGCTTCTTATGAATGCGATCGTTTGCTGAAATTTCTCAATACAAAATATATAAAATATATAAAGCTTCAGAATGCTTTTTGTTTCATCTCGATAAGACCACTTTTCACAGAGATACAACTCTTCAAAAAAACACTAAAAAAAAGTGTTTTTTTTTTTTGTTCCCTTAATATTTTTGACAAGTGTACATGAGCCGCGTTTTATTATCTACGGATCTGGATGAGGATCATCCCTTAAATGAACATCTCGTTTTTACTTACGTTTTGTTAATTTTGTAGTTAAAACACTGTTATTAACACAAAAAAAATGATGATTCTCCATAAAAAAAATTATCAAAATCAGTTTATTCCTTTTCTAGAAAAACGAAAATAAAAAACATGGTTCTATGGGAGGTACCATATTTAAAGCCATTTTTTGGAAATTTAATTTTTAAAAAAGGTAGCATATACCTAATAAAATGTATTGACTTTTTTTTTAGAAAAATCTGTCGAGCCATTTTTGAGAAAAATAAGATTTTCCAAAAAAAACTTATATGGCAGGTACGGTTGTTTTTGGTCCTAAATGTTCCCAAAACACTTTATACCAAGTTTAATTAAAATCGGCCCATGCCACAGACAGACAGACAGACGGACAGAATTGCGAGACCCACTTTTTTCGTCTTCCCTATCATCGTAATGTCAAATTTTATTGTTATCTCGAGCTCAATTTTTTTTTCGAATCCAAAACTTGCCATATACCTACCTACCTATATACCGCAAGTAAAAAGCATCGAATCCTCATTTGAACTCATTAATTTCTTTAATTTATGAGTAAATATCTAAACGACACAAAATGATCTGATATGCATTAAAATATTGAACATATTAAAATGATTGAGCGAGAGTGCAATAAAATAAACACTTTTTTCTCAATCATATAGCGAGAAATCAAAAATTCAATCTAACTTCTGCTTAAAATATAAAACTAACAAATGCTCATTTCACATGAAAATCATAGCACCAAATAAACAAAAATTAAATTGGCATTAATTTTCGTTAAAGAAATAAATAATAGTTCGTCATTTTTCTTTCTCTCACTACATACCCACCAGTCACAGCCAAAAGAAAAAAAAATAAATATATGTAATTATGATGGACATTTATATAAATGAAAAAATAAAATAAAAGAAAAATCAAAATCATTCAACTATTAATATTTGTAGGTACATCAAAAAAAAACTAAAACTGTAAGCAATCACTCACACACAAATAACAACGTACAAATTTTGTACCCAATTGTTTTCAAAGCATTTTTTTTTAAATCAAAATAAAAATAAAAGCAAAGAAATAAAACAAAAAAATTATATAAAAAAAAAATGAAATATTGCACGCACGCGGTAATGGCGGGCTGTTCCGGATCGAGTTCCATTGAATATCTTTTTGACCATTTCTTGAAAAAACTACGACGCAATTTATGAATTTTTTGTTCCACTTCAATTGTGCCCCCTTACCCCTCTCTATCTTTTGGACAAAGTACTTACTTGTTGCCTGAAGGATCCTGTGACGTTTCCGATGGTAAGACGAAAGACGATGAAAGTTATGAAGGTCGTTTTTATGTTGAGTTCATTGCGAAATTTTGTTGTTAATTTTTTTTTGTTCTTTCTTATTCGTTTTTTTTTTTTTTTTTTAAACTCTGCTCTCTTTTGTTATGCATCAAACAAGTTTTGAATCGGGTATTAGACAGGTATCTTTATCTACACTCTTTAGTTTTGTGTTTAACCAATAAACTAAAATAAGATATTAGACCAACAATTGCCTTAGGGGAAATTCTCTAACCATTGACAAAAATAAGAAAACTTTTAGTCCTCATTCTGTTAGAACTTCCTGACAGGCATTTCATTGTACAGGGGTTTCCCCTAATTCGTAATTAATATTTTGGGGGATGATTTCTGCGATCATTCTAAGAGCAAAATTGTATGGCCAAAAAACTCTATCTCCCCTCCGAGACCGAGAGGGGCAATTTCTGAAAAATTGAATTAAAATAGAAAAAAAATTATTAACAATTAAGGAAAGTAACAAACAATTTTTTGAAAGTAAAACAATTCTTAGTTTTAAAACAACATTAAACTTATAACTACATTCTGATATGAAGAAATCTGAAAAATAATGTGCAATAATTTTGTACCTATATGGAAATGCAATGAGTGTATTAAAAGACCGTAATCATGTACAATGTACATATAAGCTATAATTTTAAGAGCTATTTTTATTAAGTATTTAGATCTCTTTTCGTGTACTACTAGCAACTTACAACATGCACAAAGAAATAATAAATTGTGAGTTGTAAGTCGCTATAGGCTCCACGAGTTGTGACCCTGACACCACCATTTATTTGATTTTTTATTAAAATATCTAGTTTTATTTTTATATTTCTACTTCGGGGCAGTTGTACAACCGTGGTTCAAATTTTGATCCGTGGTTCAGGAATTTTAATTCACCAATTTTGGGGGCCCTTAATCTATCATTTTTTAAAATCATAAATAAATCACGGGTGTTACGCTTCATTTTCGATCTTGATTTTATTGTGACTAAATGACTTAAAAATTCAATCACGGTTAGGTATAATATTTGTTTGGTGATTTAAACAAAAAATCTATTTTCGTATCTCACTTTCATTTTTTTGAAGTTCAGTTTAACATATAATTGTGATAGATGAAGTCGCGATAAAATTATTTCGCGATAAATTTCAATTTACGAGTAACTTGTGACGTCAATATACAGTGGAACTAAAGTATTTACTTTTTGTATAGAAATTAAATTATTTTTTAGTCGCTAAAAAGAAAATAAAGTGCTTTCAAAATCAGAGTGGAAACCTTTTTTGTGGAGAGTTTCACCTACTTACTGCAAAACAAAAAGCATACTTAATGAAATGAACAGCAACAAAATTAAAAATTAAAATCAACATCTTAGTTTCATTTTGTTGTTGTTCATTCATTTAGCATGGCATTAAGTAATTATTTTAGTAATTTTGCAAAAAAAGAGTGGATCTGCAAAATGAAATTTAAGATTTAATTTTTTTTATATCAGTAGCTTAAAACATGAAAAATAGATGTTTTTTTTCCATACGGGTGCCATATGGGCTAAGTTAGGTTTGAAGGAGTGATGATACGGCAGGCCGCATCATCTCACTCGGATCTCACTGGATCAATTGTGCTCCCCAGGAAATGGGTAGGGAAGGTATAAGGACGGAAAGGAGTTAGTGGAGCCTTGGGGTTAGGTGTGGGGTGCCTCCCTGAACCATCTTGAATTCTGGATGAATTTTATGATGTTTTCCAGTGGCAAACACGAGATGTCGCCCAATTCGTCGAAGAAGTACTCTCCGAGGGCTGTCTTCCTGGTTCTTGCTAAGCTGGGGCACTCACAAAGGAAGTGATAAGTGCCATCTTCATAGCACCCTCTGCATAAGTTAGATGTGGTAATACCCATTTTGCTCATGTGGGTTCCCATTGAGTTGTGACCCGTTAAGATTCCAACCAAGAAGGACAGTTGAGGTCTACTTAGTGTAGGAAGGAAGTCTTTTTTTTTTTTTTTTAGATATATAGCATTCGCACATTGAATTAACCTAAACGCAAATAGGTTTAACCCAGATAACATTGACTGTCTTCTCTCTACCTAGATGGAGTATAGGTGATGTTTAAACATCCTCTAAAAATATCCACTAGAATTGGAACAATTATCTCTTTCTCTTTAGAGCTTTTGAGCATAATCGGAATTATTACGTCACGCCCTGCAGACTTGTATGCTGAAAAAGAGTCAATGGCGATGGCCCCAGAAACCTTCCTGTTATCAACGATTTGGTTGCCTATATTAGAGATTGCATTTATATCTGGCTCTCTGTCCGCAGGAGAACAATTAATGATGCATCCTGGGAAGTGAGTACTCATAAGTGACTCCAAAGTTTCAGAGCAGGAGTCTGTCAGGTCTTTTTAGGAAGCACGGAGGAGTGTTGACCTTTGACATGACTTTCCTGAGCCTCGCAGCATCATTTGTAGATTCTATGTCTGTACAAAATTTCCGCCAGACTGCGGGTTAGAATTATAAATATAAAATAATGTCGATTTAAATTAGTTTTAATTTGCTTGCGCCCAAAATTTTCGATTACCACTTTTATGAATTTAATCTGACGATATATGTCACATAAGCAGCCCACTGTATTTTTAACAGAGCAGTGGTTCAATTATTACTTTGAGTAATTGTTCATAACCCTTTCCTCTGATAAACGCAATATTAAATACGCAATTTCTCTCTTCAGCTTCAAATTGGTTGGTGGCAATTGTTAATTTAAATTCCATTTCCATTTGACTAATTGAAGATTTTTATTAACAAAATTTCATTCGAACATCAATAAACTTTATAAAAAGTTCTCCGAAAATATAAATGTCCCCAAAGAAAAAAAAAAAAAAATCACGTGCTTGGTTTAAGTAAATAGGATTGGAACTGTGAACGAAATCGAGTATAACAATGGTTTTTGGCAAAAGGCAGAGTAAATTATTACAAATTCAAAGCTCTCCATCAGATTAATAATAGCTTAACCCCAAAAGAAAGAAGAGTTACCAAATAGATTTATTTTTAATTTATTTATTGACGCAGCTGTTCACAAAACCGATTCAGCAAAGTTTCTTTTGTTTATCTTTTTTTTTTTTTGTGTTCGCCCAAATTAACATTAAAAAAAAAAAAACAGCAAAAATAGAAAAGTAAACATTTATGCAAATTGTTTCTTGTTTCGGTTTTGTTTTTATTTTTATTTTTTTTTTTTTGGCAAAAATGCCGTAAGCGTTTTGAAGTTCATCGCTCCAAATAATTGATTCCAAACTGGTTTAAAACAGATTGATGTAAACACGAAAAATGGAAGAAGGAAAGTTTGGGCTTAGGAATTATAAAACGGAAATGGAATTAGATATTTTTTGCTTAAATCTTATTTTAAAGTTTTGAACTTTTTGTCATAACTTACCTACATATATATAAAGTTAGATACATAAATTAGCAAGAAGATTTTTGAAGTGTGCCAGAACTTGTTTTATTGGGTAGGTCAGTCATTTTAAAACAAGATGAACAAAGTTGACTTTATTTGTGACTTGGGAATTTGCATATTGAATAGAAAGGTTGATTTTTTTTTATATCTCAAAGTTGGTTAGGTATTAAAAAAGCTTAAGTTTATGGGGGCGAAATTGGACAAAGGTGCATATTGAAAAACGCAAATGGATGTATAATGATAAAAACTGTTGCTTTTAGAGGAAAAGATTTAGGGTTAAAGTTTTAGGCAGTGAAATCATATTATAAATTGCAATAAATAGGTACCTACATTATGTACATTCATACGTATATACATATGTACAGTACATAATATGTACCTACTAAGCTTATGACAAAAAAACGAACTCAAGATAGGAAAAATGAAAAAAGTGGGTCCCGCTATTCTGTCTGACTCCTGCTCTGAAAATAAAATTTCTAAAAAATAGTTTTAAATGGTGCCTCCCAACCATTTTGTTTATTTTCGTTTTTCTCGAAAAGGAATAAGCTGATCTTGATATTTTTTTATTGAGAATCTTCTGAAAAATTCAAATAGTAATTTATACTAAAATTAGTTTGGATTAGAAAAAAAAACCTCAACAACTACTTTTAGCATTAAGCGCCACCCTAATATGTATGTGATTGTGTATGTGCATTGTTCAGTGGCTATAGTGTTCATTATTTATACTCACAAAATACTAACTTTAACTTAAAGCTCCCATAAAAAAAATGATTTCTTTTAAAATCGGATAAATAGGTTTTATGAATTCAGACCTTAAAACCACAGTGTGGACGTACATAAGAGCAAGTTTGTGCGACCCAGCCGTTCAACTAATTTCGATCAGTTTTTCTATGGAAATTTGTTTTCAATTTAAACTGTAAGTTTCATGCGTTTATATACAAATATATTATTCATTTTTGTATACTGCCTTAAACTAAGCTACATTTTGGGAATGTGCATTAAATAGCTTATAAGTATGATTTTAGACATCAGGAGCAAGTCCATCTAGTCTAGTCATAAAACAATTAGACAATTATATGCATGCATATGTACATGCATATAACATTCATGTATTAATTCTAATAAATATTATTAAAATTAAAATGATTTCAAATTGAAACTTAACTTTGTTTGTCAAGTTTAATTGGTTCTTAATATTGATATTCAATTTCTAAGTGTTTAATGGATTCTCAGATGCTCTCTCAAATTCAATACAGCGGAAATAATAATTGTCTGAGTGTTGACAAACAATTATTAATATTTTGTATAAATACAATATTTTTATTTATTTACCTTTTATGCAAATATTTGTTGTTTTGCTTTAAAATGCTTTAAATAAATCACTTTCTTCATTGTCTGTTTTTAAATTTCAAATAAAAATATATCACTAGCTTCATTCTTTTAACCTTACATAGGTATGATATGGAAAGGTTTTTTTTCTAAAGATTTGGTTTTTTAATTGACAGCACTGTTTTTATTGACAATTGACAGTCGATTTGACAGCTGACAGATTATTTGTGACCAGAGTACTTTCCTATTTCGTATGAACAAATTTAGGGCAAAAATAACCCTTGTAACTTTCGATATAAAACTGCAACAGATGCTTTTTAAAGTTGTTGAAAATTGGACTTTTAGGAATTATCAGTGAACCACAGACCACATAAAAATAGTTGCTTCGCATGAATTTTAAACTTAATATCTCAAAATGTATTTAAAATAGTACCATATTTTAATGACACGAAAAATATACCTTTTTATTTTATGCCTGAATCATTTTTCTACGTTATTTATTTCGCACGTTATTAACAATTACATATATGGAAGATAAAGTTTTTATTTTGCAATCGACAAATTCAAGCTTTAAATATCTAGGCTTTCTCATGAACGATTTTGAAAATATTTCACTCACATAACAAGTTCAGCGTCATTTTTCATTTGATACCACACTCATTTGTGAACACTCTTGGCCAAAGCTCCATAGTAAAATGGACATTCCTCTTGGTGAGCTAACTTTTGCACCTCAATTTCGATAGATTTTTGACAACTGAAAATTTAAATTATTAGTACTTACACTGAAAATATACTTCCGAGATAACTCAACTCCCAAACTGAAAAACTGGCCTTAAGATTAACTGCCTTATTCATAAACAAAAAATGGTTATTTCAGCTCTCGTGTTCAGGGAAACTACACAATGGAATAACAATTTTCCGGACTCAAATAGAGCAGTAAGCAATTGTCTTTATTTTGAGTCCGGAAAATTCGTATTCCATGGTGTAGTTTCCCTGAACACGAGAGCTAAAATAACCAATTTTTGTTTATAAATAAGGCAGTAAGTATTTAAATAAAATATAATTTTCTAATGAAATCCCTTAAATGTGATCGAAATAATATAAAGTTGAACTTGATGCACCATAACTTGCTCGTTAAAAAGATGATGCAAGATCGATCGTCCTTTCTTCATGAGAACATCTTGAAGGTTAATTCTCAAAAAAAAAAAAAAAAAATTAGCTTTGTACAGGTTGACGAATAAATGGAGAAACCCCATAGCTATAAAATGTGAACAGGAGTAAACATGAATGAATTTTGATTATCTGTTGAATACAAACTTTACTCCATTCGACCGAAAAAAACATGTACCTATATCTGTTGAGTGAATTTCATAATTCATTGAAAGGAATGAAGAGAGATGGAAATAGTATAGGCAATAGAGACAGCGAGATAGTATAGGTCTTCTAACGAAGTATTAGTTATATCTTTGTGAGATTATAGTATCTATAGTAGATATGGCGTTTATGAGAAGATAAGATAATAAAATATACTTGTCATCATTAGGTTTTATCTTTTGACGTAATTCAAGTTTTTTTTTTCATGAAACCAGAAGTAAAGAATATAGAACCAGTTGATCACACTTTGCAAGCTATCATAAATTATAGGCTCCTTCCTTAGCCAAAATAACACTAAAAACAATGAAATCACGTGCTTCAATGGAAACGCTAATGTCCACACTTACATACTTGCTCTATGACTAAGTCAAAGTAGTTAGTATTGGTTTTGTCTAATAATAATGTTCGAGTTTATAATTGAAAAATTTACTCCGTGCTTCCACTGTAACTTGTGCTATAACCTAAAGGGATGTTTCTTAACAAAAATCGCTTTGCAGAAAAAATGTTTCGACATTTTTTTTTAGAAAATAATGTCTTATTTTTTAGTTATTCACATCTATATTTTGAAAGGCCTTACCAATTTCAATACAATTTTTTTAAAAATTTTTTTTCAAAAGTGCATAACTTCATTATTAAGCCTTAACTACATTGGCCACTTTTTGCAAAATTACAAAAGTAAAAATATTTTTTTTCCGCTAGCGCAGTTATTTTATAAAAAAAAAAATACACATTTTTGCATTATAATTTTTATAAGATTTTCAGTGAGAAAAACTATCCCAAAATGAGTTTTAAAATTTTCACTTTTGTACTTTTTCACTTTTTTGGCCAATGTAGTTAAGGCTTTGCATTTCATTATTACATTTCAGTACCTAAATAAATACAGTCAAACTTCTCTATAACGAACCTTTAATGGAACAAAAAATTGCTTCGTTATAAAGAAGTTTCTTGTACAAAATTCGTTATGTAGAAAATGTAATTTTTTTAACACTGCATTTAAAATTATGCTGACCTAAGGATTCAGAAAAATATTTAGCCTTTTATTTGATTATAGTGCCCAAGAGTGGTTAATTCCTTTTCCTGTTTATCTGCACCCATTTTAACATTGTCTTATCCACATCACCGTATTTTGTTTTTCTTAGTTTTGTTTGGCTATTTGAACTTGCTTCGGCAACCTTTAAAATTTTGACTTCATTTTTTTAAATTGTCGACAGTATACTTAAGGACACTCCAAATTGTTCAGCAACTTCTTTCTTTATTTCTATCCTTTAGACTTTTTCGTTTACCGGACAACTTATCCAATAGTGAAATAGCCTTGCGCTTAGACATTTTTGTATAACCGATTAAAAATACAAACTGAAACGACCCCCTTTTTATACATCCATACATACTTTCTTTCAATTTAAGAAAATTCTTGCCAAAACGGGGAGCAGCGTTGCCGCCCGAAATAGAATTAACGTGCCATATTTTCCGATAAAACGTGTCAATTTTCGTGCCACGCATGTAAAAACCACGAATTCTTCTATTTTCTTGAAAAACCCTATAATAAATTTTATTACGGGGTACAATAACAAAATTCAATTGAAATCATTTGCTCTATACGTGTTGCTGTCCACTTTTTACGGAATTTGAAGATATTTTTATTAAATTTTGTTGAAATCTGCTTCATTTGAAATAAATTAATGAAAATAAGAAAAACGTGCCTTATTGAACATTTTCATGCCACCGTGCCACGAGAAAATTATCGTACCAAAAAAGCACGATCGTGCCACTTCGGCAATGCTGTCAGGAACAAAAATCGTAGTAGGCTTTGATTTCAAATTTGAAAACTGACATTTCATTATAACGAAACAACTTTGCTTTCGGCCCAAAAAAAATAAGTTCCTTATAAAGGGAATTTCGTTATAGAGAATTTCGTTATAAAGAACCTAGAACCTGGGATATTTTTTTACGGAGAAGGGGAACAAAATTCGCTATAGAGAGAATTACGTTATAAGGAAGTTTGAGTGTATTTTTAAATTATTGACTTTTGGATTTTTTACTGAAAATAATATGAAAGTGGAGTTTTCTGAACAAATTTAAAAATAGAACAAAATTAGACTTGAAAACATTGTACAGAATTTAAATTTAGAATTTTGATTATTTATGGCATATTTGTTATACGAGAAGTATCGTAAATACATATGATACCTACCTTTGGAATTAAAAAAAATAATAATTAGTCATACAAATTATTAAGAGTCGGTTTTTTGATAAATGTAAGTTCGTGTTCATCAAGCAAGTAGGTAAATGCATCTCATTATATTTTTTCTAAAAACAAAAATTTACCGATTTGTTTAAAATACATTATTATCGAATGCAACCAATTAAGTAGGAAATACTTGTCAGAATTATCGACATACAACACGTTCGTTAATTTAAATTGAACTTTTATTTTACCCCATTCAAAAGACCAATAACTGTATGAGCAGTTGAGCACATTTTATTGATCGATTTAACGGAATTGTAGGCGCCAAGTAATAATTTCCATTAAGCTCACAATAACTAGCTACTTGTAGACTATTAGTACATGGAGTGTTGTATGATAAAATGAGTACAAAATAACCATATAAATAGTTATACTGTCATGTATTGTTATTTACAGTATGACGATGGCCGCATGACAAGCATTGCAAATTCTAGCAATTGCGCATTTATACATGTAAAACAGTAGGTGATTTTGACTGTGGAAATTTTTTATCATTTGCAGCTAGGTTTTCTATTTGCAAAGAAATAATATTTAAAATTAAATAAAAAAAGCTGAAACTCTTCCATTCAATCAATATACTAATCGAATCAATTAAATTGATTTTTTATTTAATTTACAATTTTTCGTAAATAATTTATTCAGCAAAATAAATTTACAAGTTCGTGTGAATTAATGAATACTCAGAAGGCCCTTTTGAGCACAAAAGTATAGAGATTTTACAAAAGTATAACAATAAAGGGAATAGTTGTAGGTTAAATTTATAATTTATGGCGTTTCATTCTTAATAGAAAAAAAAGAATGTGTCCCTACCTTTTTGTAGTAGCCGTGGCGTGATGGTTAGTGCGATGGACTGTCATGCCAGAGGTCTAAGGTTCGATCCCCAGCCTCGCCACCTATTTATTTAAAAGAAAAAACGGCTACTGCCTCTTGCGAGGAATTGACAAATCCTCCAAGAGTATCTCCTGTCACAGAAAAGTGCCGCTCGTTAGCCGTTCGGATTCGGCAATAAACTGTAGGTCCCCTCCATTCCTGCAGACACGCACACAGGAATGGTTGAGAGTTGTAAGTCACTAGGCCCTAGTTCTTCATGAGCTGTGGTGCCATCAAATTTATTTTATTTATTTGTCCCTACCTTTTAATTATAACTTTAGACAAGTTCTCTGTGTTAACAAATAATTATTTGTATGACCAATAATACTTCTTTGAGTGCTTCAACAATTAAAAAAGTAAAAAATTGATTGTAGGATCTTATAGAACCTCAAAGCATAGTGGTTTTTAGCACTTGATTTGGTCCTCAATAATTACTTACTCCTTATAAAAATGTATGCCGTTTCAGTAATTGGTTATGAATTTTCAAAAAAGGAATTGACTTTGACTTTTTTTTTTTTTAATTAATTTAAAAAAGTCTAACTATTGATGGTCAAATTCTAAAACTTCTTCACCCTTTATGAGGTTTGAGTTACCTTTTAGATGGTGTACACTTTTTCAAATATCCCTTAAATGAGGTGCTAAAAACCATTAATGACCTTGAAAAACTTTAACCATGCATTACAAATTTTCCTAAACAATTTCTAAAAATAGTTGACCTTTTTTGACCAATTACTGACTGGCATACTTGGGTAGCTGCCATACAACTATTACGGTTTTTTTTTCAATTTTTCTACAACGTTTTGATTAAACTTCGTACCTGCACATTTTTAAGAAAATAAATTGGAAAGCAAATTTTTAGTATTAATTAATAAACTAGCTAACCCGATAGACGTTGTCCTGTCTTAGCTATGAATTCGAACTGGAATATATTTTAATATACAAAAATTGAGCACCTACTTCTAGAGGATTTACCATCAGATGAAGAAGAAAATAAACAAATGGCCTGACCCTTAAAAAAATGTAGCCAAACGTGTTACACACTGATAAATTTTTATATTTCCCTTTTTTTTGGGATCTTGTAATCTATTACATGTGGATATAAGAAGAGAGAGAGGTGAAAAAATCCTTTTTATTATTATTTGCCTGTATAATATTACAGACCCTTAAAAATAAATAATACAAAATAAGCATTAATGGGGTCACTGTGGTGTATCCGTTCTTTTTTTATTAGCATATATTAGTTAGACTTGTAGTAGCCCGTGGCGTAATGGTTAGTGCGTTGGACTGTCATGCCAGAGGTCTGGGTTCAATACCAGCCGCTTCCACCTTAAGTTTTTTCTGGGCTACTGCGCCTTTGCGAGAAAGTGACAAATCCTTCAAGAGTATCTCTTGTCATAGAAAAGTGCCGCTCTTCTTAGCCGTCCGGATTCGGCAATAAACTGTAGCTCCCCTCCATTCCTGCAGACACGTACATAGGAATGGTTGAGAGTTGTAAGTCACTAGGCCCTGATTATTCATGAGCTGTTGTGCCACCAAATTTATATTTTTTTTATTTTTATATGTGTTAGACACAAAAATCTGTACATCAGAGCTTTACAGTTCATTTCATATGATTAAAGTTAAGTCAGAGTTTGTTGTTTAAAATAATTGAAATCGATTGCGAAATGTATCCCTGTATACTTTCTTCCTTTTGTCCCTATAACTATCCCTTATTACTTCCTTCGGCACATATATTTTTTTGTCTTTTCACTGACGAACAAGTCAAATTTGTCGCACAATTTGTATATATTCAGCGTTTCTTTGTACCACAAATACCTACATATATGAAGAACTACCCTAAATTCTACAAAGTTATATATTTTTAAAAAGACTAATTAAATTATAAATGTCCCTTCCTATAAAAATCGATTTGGATGTTCAGCCGAATTATGCACGTATAAACAAAAACCCAATTCAGAAAGTATTGTGTTTACGATTTAGCGGCTTTTCCGGGAAAATTTTCCAACTTTCAGCTTCGTAGTGTACTTACCTGTTTCAATACAAAACGAATCCAACAAAAAGATACCTATATACATTGGATACAAAATAAATATTCAATTCAAAATATTTTCGTACGAAAAAAAAAACTAATTAAGAAGGTTTGAAATTTCAAGATACTTTTACGATTTTCTGATTTTGTCGTTCGAATTTTCTAATTTTCGGTCAAATTTTTAAACTTTTGGTTCCGTTGTGTGTTAACCTGGTTCAATACAAATCCAAAAAAATAAAAATTTCGGCCATTTTGAAAAACACGTTGTAACCAATATCTTGAGATATATACATCATGTTCGATCTCTATCAAGTCAATGCAACCGCAGATTTATTAGGTCTGTTAAGCTTTGTGTTGACCAAATGTTCATTAAACTTTATTTAAATATTTCTTTTAGTTTGTCCATAATATTTCTGTGCACAATTTTTACACGCAATTTCGTAGATACTTACCTGTTTTTATTTTAATTTTTTTAATTTTCTCTTCTGTTCTTACCTGTCCGGTCCTTAGTTTAAAATTTACTGTCCCTATCATCGTAATGTCAAGTTTAATCAAAACTTCAAGTTCAATTTTTGTACGAATCCAAAACAAGTATACATAGAAATGTATGTACTTATTTTGTATATTTATGTATATCGCCAGTAAAAATGTTAGGTATAAACAAATTTTACAGAATTTTGCTAAGTAAAAAAAAAAAACAGTTACATATGTATGACAAAGTTTATTTTTTTAGCCTCAACACAATGCTGTGCTATTGTGATTTTTTTTCCAGTTAACTCAATTTGTAGAGGTATGGCACATTAAATAAACTATATTCGGCTCGTTTCTGAAACCTGAGCTTATAACAATCAACACGAACGTGTTGGCATGCATTCCCAAACCTTCTCTGTTATATGTAGGTATGTGCAAAAAAAAAAAAATTCAAAACCCTTCTCCGCTTTCGGCTAAGTTAGCCAGTCTTCTGTAAAATATCTAATAATATGACTCAAAGTGGAAGAAAACAAAAAGAAAAAAAAAGCCCCAAACAAATTATATTTGAGGATACCCAGCCGAAAAAATTTCCATTGAATTTTTATCTTCCAAGGTACATGCAGAAATAAAAATAAAAAAAAAATGAAAAGACACATCTTCATATTATTTGTATACCTACCTACTTTTATTTGCGAAGAAATTGATTAATAAAATAAAAAATAAATAAACAAAAGATTGGCAAAAAAAAAAAAAAGGAAAAAATTTCATTCACAAATTAAAAAAATAAAAATGAAGATAGTAAAACGAAAGAGGTGGGTATATCGGTAGAGGTACATAGAGATATCTGGTTTGAGGCATTTTTTTCTTTTAATTCTTGATAATGTGTAAATAATCGTTTGTAAACAAAACTCAGCTGTTTAGGTTGAGATACTTTGAATATCATCATCATAATAAGTCTGAGATAAAATCAAGATACAAAACCTCTGATGACCTTTACAATACAAGACTAAAAAATATAAACAAGCAAAAAAAAAAACAAAAAAAAAATCTTACCACGTGCATCTAAAATGTATCCGATGCATGAATCTCAACAAAAATATTCAATTAGAACTGATTTTAAGCTTCATGGATAAAGCAAAAATAAACTAAAATACCTTCCCATTTCTCTATATACTCACCTACCACATGCAACAACAACAATAACATAAAAAAAACTTCATGTTAAAATAAAGATTATAAGCATTAATAAGCATTTCTTTATTTCCACATTCGTAAACTAATGCTTCGTTAGATATTCATAAACTTATACATACTAGGAATACAAAAGAAAAAAAAAGAAACAACTCATAGCTCTGTTGAGATACTTATTCAGTCATATTTTTTTTCTATTTCTAAACAACACATGCGCACAAATGTATATAAACACATACATCTAAGCATTTGCGTCTAAACAAAAGTATCTAGATTCACAATCAACCAAACACAAAAGAACATCACAGTCTGAGTCAGTTTAAAAACTACACACATTTATATACCTAAGTAAGAAAAGAATTTGAAATTTCATAAAAAAAAAAAAACAATAAAATAAAAAAAAAAGTAACTTAAAAATCGCATTTCACAGATTCAGTTAAGAGCTTCTCTCCAAACCATAAGTTCAATTCGAACGAAAACCAAAACTACCGACAAAGATTTGCTGGTAGAATTGATTAGTCAGCCATCAGCATACAGGCGGCAGCACTTTCGCAGTAATTTTTTTTTTTTATATTTCTCATTCATTTACCAGAAGCAAACTGAAACCAAACCGAAAATCAAAAACCAAACCTAAACGTATCTAAACTATATAACTTCACTGTGTTTCAACTCTGTGAAGTGTTGTATACCTATGAATGTTAAACGAATGATTTTCAGATATTTTTTCTTCAACAAATCGCCAATGTTGGCATTCTTGCTTTGAATTGCAAACTGTTCGGTTGTGTTGCACAGACGAAGTTTAAAGTAAAATAAAAAAAAAATAATAATTACACTGAACGCAACATTTGAATTACAAAGAAAAAAAAATATATATATAAATATTTATAGATTTTTTTTTTATTGAATTAATTATATAGGAATTTAATAATTATATTAAGTCTTATAATTAAACTTAATTAAATCAAGTTAATTTAATTGATTTTTAAGTTGTTAAAATTTAAAGAAGAAAACAAAAATATATTTAAGAAGATTCGATGTAAGAAACGCGATTTATCAAAAGTTTTCGAGAGTTTTTTTTTTGTTCTTAGAAAAGTCATAACGGTTTTGTACTTAAATACTTTTTTTTCGCGGTAAAAAGTTTCAAACTTGGATATACTTAAATTCATTTAATTTTTTGACAACGAATTATTATTGGATTGAATCTCAGGAAAAATGAGTTTTCACAAAAGTAACTCAAGGACGCCTCTGGCGCCAACAGAATACACCGTGAGTAGAATATTTTGAATCCTTATTATTTTTTGAAGTTTGAAGTTTGATTCATCAGCCCCCCCTTCCCTTCCTCCCCCTCCCAGCCCTACGATACCCTATTGCTACCACTCTCGCCTGATGTACCTAAATATTATCAAAACTTGTATTGGGATTTTCGAGATAATCATCCACATAGCGGCTTTCGAAAAACTATGAGTTTTTTTTTTGTGTTGCGTGACAAAATACCCTTAAAAAGGACAAAAAATCATATGATGTACCCATATCATTATGTCATTCTCTTTAGCAGTAGTTGTCCGTTACTAGGGATACGAATTATTTTGGACGAAATGTTTGGTGGCTTAAAACAACCCCTATATAGAAGATATACGTTGAAGTACCTATCCTATAATATGTTTTATAGTTTCTGGTTCATGAGAACTGCAATTTGTATAATTGTGTGCGTGAGTGTATTTGAGTGTGTGTGCCGCCACGAGAATATGTATACTTCTAGATAGAATTTAAGCTTGAAATTTGCCAGTGGAATTTTCCACTCATGACGAAAAGAAAAAAAAAAAAATATAAAAAAAAAGTAAACTGAAAAATGTTGGTTGTAAGCAAATTATTATTTGAAAGAAGGTTTTCGGTTGCGTTTAAGTAGATTTTATTGGTTTGCCGTGGATTTTATTTATTTATTTATTTTTTGTATTTACATTTTTTTTTTATTTTCATGCTTACTATTAATAATGAAACTTAAAAGGCGGTTGTTTTATTTTTTTTTTTCATATTGGTCGATGTTCTTTTATTTTTCTACGTTTTTTTTTATTTTTTCTTTTATATCAAAGACGAATGTGGGAATAATGTAATGCTTTATGAGAGAATGAAGTCCTTGTTTTTTTTTGGGATTTTCGACCATTGGTTTGCTAAACAAAAAGACAAAATATAGGAGCGGAGAAAACAGTGAAATTTGAATTGCTAATGGATTTTGTTGCTTTTTTTTTATGATTGAGTGGTTATAATGAATGATTATTAGTTAGGAGGATTGAGGAGTTAAAAGGGTGGTTTTTGGTTCTATATATAAAATGCTATTTAAACCGATTACTTAATATTTTTTAATAAAAGTTTTGACGGTTTATCATGCTCCTCGACTTTGTTTTGCTGAGCTTTGTTTCTTTTTTCTTTTTTAATTCAATTTTTCACTTTATTGTAAAAGTAAAAAAAAAACGATATTCTAGGTATAGGCATAATTATACTTTGTGAGGAATTTTAATGGATTTTAAATCTAATTAAATCCCATATTCCTATATACCTAGACACATTTTGTTATTGCCTGTGAATTTCATATAAAAAAAAAAAACATTTTTAAGCAAATTGAATGGCGTAACGCAATTCTTTATACCGGGTAATTTATCTAGATAACTAAATAAATGAACAGCTATAAAAAAACTAAAATTAATTACATTAGGTAACTTCCATACCTACCCTATAACAAAAATAATTAAGAGTAGATAAGTAGTTAATACTTGCTTGGGGATCCCCAGATGAAATTTAAGATATTAATAATAGATAAAGATAACTAATCATAATTTTGGCACACCAATGCGGTGAAAAAGATGAATTTTTATTATACAGGGTGTCCAGTAATTCGTGTGGAATATTTTAGGGGGAAGATTTCTACGATCATTCTGAGTAAAAATTGTTTAGAGGAATTGTATAGGGAATAAAGAAGATATACAAAAATGAAATATGTTAGCTTTCAAACCACTATGGCACGTCGTTTTATATGGTTTCGTTGATTTTTAATAATTTTTTTCCATTTAAAGTAATTTTTCAGAAACTGCCCCCCCCCCCCCCCCTTGCCGCAGCCAGGGGGAGAGATGGAATTTTTCCCCAATATACTATTTTTTTTTTCTAAGAATAGTCCCAGGAATTTTCCCCCAAAATATTCTGCATGAATTAAGCGGGATACCCTGTATATGCAGATATAATAAAGTCATTCATTTTCAAGCACATTTTTTCCCTCCTAAAGTTAGCCAAAGCCTTGAGAAAATAAATTTCGTTGAATTACTATTTTTTATAAAGCTATTATCAATTTGTTTAGCTTAATCAACTTAGTAGGTACCTACTAAACATTTTAACTATCACAACTTTAAATTTATTATTTTTAGTTAAAATAGGATTTTATTTTATAGACTTACTGAAAATTTCCCACAGTTATCTAACCCCTAAAAAATGGTTTATCAGAAAACTATAACTTAATTGAGCTCTCACACATTTCTTTAGAAATTTCCCAGCAATTAAGAATGCACAATTTAGATCTTAGTTTTAGATTAAATTTATTTAATAATTTCATATGTAAAAATTAAGAGTCTGAAAACTTAGAATTCAGTTTTGGTCATTACTGGACTGCAAACAAAATTTATTTTGTTACAATTTTAGATTGTACAATTAGGAAATAAATTTGAGATAATTTTGACAAAACCACCATAAGGCTTGTTTAGAAATTACAAAGAAATCAGGCCACCATTTGATAAAAATTGACAGGTGACAATTCCAAAAATTTGTCACACTTATCAAACAAATTTGCATCTCATAAAATTTTGACAGTTGATAAAATTGTCGTGACAATTTTTTCTTTATAGGTATGATTTTGAAGTTTGTCACTATATGGAGTGCCGACGTCGAAAAACGATGAAAAATGAAAGTAAATAAAGGGAAGGATATTGCAGAACAGGCAAAATGCTGTTTTTGCGACACAAAATTTTTCTTTATATTGAAAGCCATTCTCCGTTTAGTTTAAAATGTCGAGGCCGCTGCGCCGTCATATTTCACGGAGTTTCTACTGAGAATCGTCATCACCTCATCACTTTCACTTGAAAAAATATTATGTAGCATTTTAGCTCAACTTCTGTCCTTTCATTGTCAATACTTTAGCGTAACTAAGTTTTTGGTCACAATTGTCAATTAAATACTGACAAAAATGTAAATTGTATATTTTTTTACATCTCTGAAAAGAATTTTTGGTACGAATTTGTCAGAAAATTCCCGATAAATATTTGACAATTCACCGTCAGGCGTCATGACAATTTTTTATAAACCAAAAATTTGACAATTGTCGGTTAATTCCGACAATTCTACAAAATTGTTTACGGAACAGATTTTGACAATTTTTCATGTTGTAAATTAACGAATTGTCACCTCCTGTCACCTGTCACAATTGTCAATGTTTATGAAATAGGGCCCGCCCAAGTAGTTCTAGTACATATGAATGCACACAAGTTTTGTAGCTTTTAAGTCCACACAAATAGGTGTTTTGTCCTCTCGATCTCACTTTGACGTTTGACCCATCAGTTTACGTGCCTGGGCCTTGTTGATACTTCAAGTTCATGACACGAATATTAAGTGTGAATGTACCTTTATTTAGTTGGTGTAAGCGGGTGCACTGCAAACTATAGGTACTGTGAATTTATTATAACACCATCTTTTTAAAATAACCTTGTAAGCTGTACAAATTGATGTACCTAAAGTGTTTTGCAGTTCAGGGAAAGCTAATTTTTGAATTTTATTTAGGTCAAGCAAAGCTTTAAATCGAATTTTTAAGTCCTCATTTAAAAAAAAATCAAAAAAGTCATTATATCACCCCCGACTTCACGGTCAAGCCAGCAGTACAGTATGATTTTTTTTTTTTTTTTTAAGACTTCAAAGTTTGTTTTGAGGCGACAGAAAAAAACTGCAAATTTTAAGCCTTATCTAAATACAGCTTTAGCGGTTGCTCAGAAAAAAGCATGACCTGCGAATTTAACAGTAAAGAAAATTATTTTTTTGATTTTTTTTTTTAAATAAGGCGACTTTAAAATTTAGTTTAGGGCTCTTCTTGAACTGCAAATTTGAAGTCTTATTTTAATATGATAGTTTTACCGGTAGTTGAGAAAAGGTCGAAGTTAGTATTTTGAACTGCAAAATCCGAAATAGAAATGCAAAAAAATGTAAATTCTTGTCGTGGTCCCATTACTCTAAGTGAAAATTGTCCTACCAACTTCACAGACGTAAATAAAAGTTAAAGCCCTTACGATCGAAAATGTATGCACTCCTGCAACTTAATGACAAACTGTAAGACCTATTTTCACTAAACAGCGCATAGGAACACTCTTGGACTACTTTCTAAGATTTTCTGTGATTTGTGGCACAATCGGACCGTTTTTTTTTGAAATTAGTTATCAAAAATGCATGCGTTGCTGCACCTTGTTGGCAAACTGCTAGACTGACGTTGTTCATAAAACCTACAGAAACACTTTTCCACGTACGATTTCCTGAAATTTTAAGCTCAATCGGTACATACATACAATACATCCATTTTTATATATGCATACATACATATAAGCATGCATACATAGATTCTTAAAATAAAATATTGAAACTTTTTAAAGTATTTTATTGACAAATTAAATTAATAACCAAGGTTGTTTTAATTCCCAGTTTTTTTTTCGAATTTAACAATGTTTGATGTTGAATGAGTATTTTTCCATAAAATTCCATCCATTGCAATCAATCAATGAATTATTAGCTGTATCTCTTGTATAGTATGAAAAAATTCGTTAAAGATTGCCGGCAAGCTTCGATTGATAAACAGCATTAAACTAGACGAAATTGAGTAAAACAATTAGCAAATAAAAATGATTTGTTTATCAATTTTAATTAAGAGGGTTCTGTATGGAAGAGAAGTTTTATATTATAAAGCATATAAAAAAAATTAAAATTAATTTATCATTTTTTATCCACAAAAGGCATGCGTTATTTTTAAGGTGGGTTGCTGTAAGGTCCGTTTGTTCCAAAAAAAAAAATGATTATTTAGGCCCATTTGCTGAAATGAAACTTAAATATTTAAGTTCAACAAAAGAGCTTATGTGACAGTTTACGCTGAGGAAAAAGTAGAACATAAACGTTTAAGTTGAACATAAATATTTAAGTTTCGTTTCAGCAAATTGGCCTTAATGTCTAATTTCTTAAGGTAGTCAGTGAATTTGCCCCCAAAAAGTTAATTTCTTTTGTCTAATATAACCATTCTTCACGTAAAATCTACACGTAAAATCTTTTGTAGATCTTGCATATATGTCTTGAAACAGAGGATTTATACGACCTTAATGCTTTCAGTTTCGTTTGTTTATCGATAAGCAACTTTTGTCGAAATTTTATCATCTAACATTTAAGATTTCTCAGGTTGTTTGCCTCAAATATCATTAAGGGTGTGTGTGTGTTTTTTTTTTACAAAGGATAACAATTACATAAAGCTTTACATAATAGCTTTGGATAAAAATATTGACGTGTAAAAAGAACGACTTTGCCGAATCGAACTTCGAACGAATAAGGGCCTACGATTTTGTGAGCTGGTAAGACATGTACAGAGAAAGTAAGGAATGATTTATTCCTCCTATTTTTCGCAAAATATTTTTTTCAGTGCACTTATATTATAAAATTTCATTATTGCCATTATACAGGGTGGGGCAAAAGGTATGAATCGGTTTTAAAGGGATTTAAAACAAAAACAATTCAACTTATAGAAATTATGTTTATATTGTTTAATTCAGTAAAGAATCTGGTTTTTTACATTAAGTTTTAAAGATGATATCACGTAGTTGGCGGCCGTCAGCGGCGATGCACTCTTGAAGGCGAATTCTGAAGTTTTCAACCGCTCTTCTGCACATTTCGATGGGTGGTATCGCCGTAACTTACTCTCTGATTCTGTCTTTAAGTTCTTTCAGGGTATGTGGATGAAGCTTAAAAACTTTTTCCTTTATGTACTCCCAAAGAAAAAAATCACAAATGCTCAAATCTTGTAAGCGCACAGGCCACTCCACATCACCCCTCAAAGAGACGAGGCGCTGGGGGAACACTTGCCTCAATTTAAATCCTAGCAGTAAGGGATGTAGCCCCGTCCTGTTGGAACCAGATGTCTCCCAGATTAGTTGCTTTACTCAATTCTTCCAGCCAGGGTTCAAAAATCTCTTCCAAAATTGTCACATAGTGCTCAGCGGTGACAGTGACGATTCGCCCATTATCCTCGAAAAAGTAAGGACCAATAATCCCAAATTGGGTCTTCCAATTGCCGAAGGAAGGAGTTGCTGTTGAACCAGTGTTTTCCAATGTCCTAGCGCAACTTCTAATTGTATTACCGCCAGGGACGTTTCCCCCAACAGGGATATTGAAGTGCTTTCGGAAGGCTCTCTGCCTGGCGATAACACAACGGCCATTTTCAAAAAAGTCTTAACAGGAAACCCACGATGCTCTTCTGTCCAAACCATGGTTGCTACTAAAAACTAGACTCTATCACTGCCACAACGAGACCCCTCCCCTTTTCCCACCACAACCAGAGGCTGAGCGCCAGCCGGTCAAAACCTGTTCATACCTTTTGCCCCACCCTGTATGTCATTTTAAATATTCTGTACCGAACCCAAATTAGTTTATAGTCCTGAACAATAAAAAAGGTACGCGTGACAGAATCGTGTATATTTGATTTTATTTCTGTACAAGCATCAATTATTTAAAAATACTTTCTGCTTATTTACATATTTAAACAAAATTGAAATAATCTACACATGAATGTATGTAAATACGTCATTTTTATAAACGTAGTTTCAACTTGAATACTCGTATGAATGAGGTAATTATCATTTCGGATAACATGGAATTTTGAGAACAATTTCCTTTATGTAAGTCATCTTTTTACAAATGTTTTAAAATTTTGTTAAATATTTTAATATATAAGATAAATACGATAGTTAAACAGGGTGTTTGTACTTTTTAAAACGGTTTTAAATCTCGTTATTTTTGTTAATAAATTATTTTGCAAGTTCAGGAAAATGCGATCTCGCTTAAAAATTAAAATAAAAAAAAAAAAATACGTATACGCCCCAGTGTACCAATTGGAATATATAAAGTGACATTCTTGATTAATTATTTCGATCAGTTATTTGATTTGTAGTAAGGAACTTTAATATTAAAGATTTGTGTCAATGGTTCAAAAATTTAATGATATCTTTAACGAAAAAATATTAAAAAAATTAAAAGTAGGTGCCTATATAGGTATGTACCGTACCTACTTAAAAAAAAATTTGTTTCGTTAATTTATGAAATTTTTTAAATAGAATATTGTCTTTTCTGCTCATAATCACTAAATTACAAAATTATAATAATATCGGTCAAGCTGTTAAAATGCTAGAATTGAAAAACTCAAAAATATTACCGTTATTTGATTTTTTTTTGGCAAAAAACTGCAAATGCAGTACGTTACGTAATCACCTACGAAACGTCTTCTATTTTATAGTTCAATAAATAAATTCAAGAAAGACTTAAAGCACAGTTAGGATTAGAAGATCTTTATTTAAAAAAAAAAAAGTCACAAAATATGATTAATTATAATAAATTACTAAATATTCAAAATCAATTTGGGAGAAATACCCATATTTGGGAGCTCAATCCTTAGCCAATAAAAGAACTCGTCCTAAGCTGTACATATTTAGCTGTTTTAAGCTTATTATAGAAGATCGTGGCATAACGATTAGTGGGTTGGACTTTCACGCCAGATGTCTGGGTTCGATTCCCTACTGGGCTACTGTCTCTTGGGAATAAATGGAAAATCCTCCAAGAATATCTCTTGTCATAGAAAAGTGCCACTCATATCAACAATTTGGATTCAGCAATCAACTATAGGTGTCCTTCATTCCTGCAGGCAAGCATGAAGAAATATTGGAGAGTTAAGTCACTAGGTCCTAGTTTTTTTTTTTTTTTTTTTTTTTCATGAGCTGTTGTTTACTTTTTAAGCTTATTGTAATCCACAAATAAGATATTTTCTATTCTTTCTATTGCCATTTCCATTTACCGTTGAACAAATTTAAATGATGTATTAATAAATTCTTTAATGTAAAATAAATCGATTAGTTGAATTAAAAAAATATAGAAAATTTTTTTAAAAATCTTACAAACAGAAAGAATATTGCGTTGATAACTGACCAGACATAGGTACCTAAATAAAAATAAGCTGACAAACAACCAACAAAAAACATAGACGAAGAGACACTCCCTTCCCTGGTATACCTATCATTAATTTAACTAATTAGGTGTGAAGGCCATGGCAGTTTTTTTTTTTGCGAGAAATTAATCATTTCCATTTGTGAAAAGCAAGAATTTTATCGATCCGAAGAAGAAAAAAATAATGTTTTGTGCTTTTTCTATAATTTTATTTTTTGTGGGTTTTATTTTTATTGTTATGAACTTTTACGCAATATGTTTAAGAGTTAATTCAGATCATTAAAGTCTAAGTCCCCCTTCACACGATAAAACTTAGTTTTCAGCAACTTTTAGTTCCTTGGTCTCCTCCTTAGGTGACTTTTTTTTTTTTTTTTGAAATTTTCCTTCACATTACGTAAGTATGCATTCAAGTTATTTTAGAAGGAAACCATACAAAATCTCCTACGTTTTTGTTTCTTCGTATTAAAAGTACAAGAAATTTTTGACGAAAATAAAAGAAAACGTCAAAAAAATCTTCAGCAACTTAATTCTTCGTTTGAAAGAGGATTAAGTTTACACTATTTTGTTAAATTTTTAAAGTTGTGATTAAAAGATTATTGCTCAGATTTTCAGTATTCAAACTTTAGCAACTAGAAAAGTGCATGTGGTCCCCTAAAGATTTATGGAAGGTTAAAACATTACAAAATTATTTCTTTCAATAAAGACTGTGAGACTTTTTTTTATTAAAAATTGTTTTTTTGAAAATAATTCAACTAAAAGAGTTTTAGTGTACGTTAGAAAAAAAAACAAAATTTGTACTAGTAGAAAAACTGATATATTGGAGAAGGATATTCTCTTAAACGAGATACATGAACGTAATTGTTATAAAAATAGAAAAAAAAACTGTGTGTTCAAAATTTTGTATGTACCTACTATAACTCGTGTGCTTGTAGAATGATGCAATCGTTCTTATGAAAACGACCCACTTAAACCAACAAATGTAAAAGTAATTTCATTAACAACAAATATTGTTCTCATTCTCATTTTATTATGTCTTCTTAAAATGTGAATGTGACTGATAAAGAGTGCACGATATACTACGTACGTTATTTATTAATGTCTAGCCCTCAGCCCTAACTACCAATTTATCGCAGGGGAAACAAATAAAAATTTTGTGGTAAAAATATTTCATAGCCTTTTGCTGAAATTGAAACCAAATCATAATAAACTGGCGTTAATTTTTTAAAATTACTTTAATATATAAATAGAAATGGTTATAATCCTGACAAAATAACTGGAAAATCGAAATTTTCAGAAAATGTCAGATAATTGTAAAAACCCGAAAAATTACCTTTAAAGCGTAGCAACCCTATGCCTTGACCACTTTAACTCGATGAGGCATGAGGGTAGGTTGTTCTATGGCGGGATCTTAGATTAAAATTTCTTTTCTGTTAAATTAATATTTTTTCGCTATAACAATCAAATGGGCAAATTCATTTTGATATCTTCTTCCCTTTTCTGACACCAATTATTGTGAGATATCTTCTGTTCATCAAAGTCTGAGTTATGATTGTCGTGTTGAGGATTTATTAAAAAAGCAAAAAACTTAAGTGTATTTGATGTAATTTTTTAACATTCTCTGGTTTTTTAGTTCATACATCACGAAAGCTTATTTATTTATTATTTATTTATTAACTCAAAAAAGTTGTTTTAGTTAGATCGATATTGGAGTAGTTTGTTAGGTTAATGTTCGTGAAAAAAAACAACGCGTTACTATCTGCAAAAATCACTACTATAGATGTTGGTTGTTATGTTACCATATTACAGTCTAAGATCGTAGACGTGGTTAAAACACAGTCTGTATAGCAGTGAGGTACCATAAGCCACTTAATTACTATAGTATGAGTAAACAAACGACATTAATTAACAGTCTGAGCTAGAATTAGTCTCATATTTTTAGTCTGACATGAGAAAGAAAACTTCATCAAATTGTAGTCTGGATTCAGAGTCTCTTAAATTCAGTCTGAGATAGCAGATATCATTAAATTACAGTCTGCGGTAGCAGAAAGGCCAGTCAAGTTGACAAAAAAATTTTCCATAATGCTAAAAAAAAAAATACTGATCAAATTGGCAGGCGGGTCATTTCTAATTATGTATACTAAAAAAATGGCGCAGCTGTAAGTGTTTTGTGGCAACCGCTATTTTCAAAAATGCCTTTAAGCCAATGTCTTAAAAACGGCTCATTACACAAAATTTGTATGCATTTTTCTTATATGAAATTTAATTACCTTTTTTTTTCCATAGAACTTTTTTTTTTAAGATTTATACTTTCAAAGTCAAGGCGCCTTAAGGCATGCATTGTTCTAGATATTTTTATTCATAATATCAACCGTTGGGAAAAAACTAAAAAAGCATACTCCAAGTCAGCTCCAAGTCGCCTTAACTCTGAAAGTATAAATCCTACGAAAAAATGAAATATAGTTAAATTTCCCATAAAACAGGTGTGTGTATCATGAGCCGTTTTCAAGATATTGATTACAACGCATTTTTAAAAATGGCTGCTGACGTACATTAACACTAAAATCAAACAAAAAAATGAAAAATCGTGTTGTGTCAAATTTTATCTATGAATTTTTTACGAGTTTTGACAAATTTTCATTAAATTTTTTCGAAAGATATTTGCAAAATCATTTTAAGTAAAATTTAAAGAAAAAAACGTGCCCTATTGCACTTTTTTCTGGCACTTCGGCAGCGCTGATTTGTAAAACATTGAAAATTTTAGTTTGAACAGCAACTAAAAACTGCTGAGGGTTTTTCCAATTTGTTTATTCTTTTAAGCATTTTATGAAAGGAATTCGGACGATATCAGCCCCAATGTTATCTTTTTAGGGATTCTATGTTCTTAGAACCATTATAAAAAAAAAAAAAATCGCTGAGATGGACACTGTGTGCTGACACCCGAAATTGTGCAAGAATTAATTTGATAGCTTTTTTTGTTCATTTTTTATTCGAATATAAAGTTTAAAAAGTGCATTTTCGGTTCGTTAAAATAAAACAGAAGTTGGTAAAAAAGTAAAATTTTCAACTTTTTATTTATGCCAGAAATTTTAACTGTTAAAATGCTAATTTTTTAAGCAAACACGAAATTTGTAGCTCGAACGGTTTTTCGTATATTCAAGTTAACATATTTTAAAGTTAGCTCAGAAGTGAGCTTCTAAATTATAAAATAATGAGAAAATCCAAAATTTATTTTTGCAAGAATTTGTAGTTTTTTTTTCTTTTTTTTTCCGGTCACCGGAAATGATTTTTTAAACTAAAAATTAATATAAAAAATTATGTGAAAACTACAAAATTAATTCCTGCGCAACAAATTAGCATTTAATTAGCTACAAATTCAGATATAAATTTTTTTTGATTCCGACAAAAAATTTTCGCCAAAGTAGGGGTCGTGTCACCGAGGCCGCTAGATATAATTATCCACAAAAAACCTAGCATTAAACCTAAGACGCTTATGTTAAGGCTGTGTACCATACTTTCACCCTTTTTAGTAAAACCCCCTGCAAATAAACCATTTTCTGTTTCTTAACATATCCACAGAGAAAAGTGCATAGGAAAAAGCGGAGAGAGAACATGATTTCGCAAAGTATAGTCCTCCACAAAAAGTAAATAAATAAATAAATAAATTCTAGATACTGGCGTGATCCACCCTAGATACTATTTACTGGTGCAAACTGAGTGTGAACTATAATTTCAAAGAAATTATATTTATCTACAAATATTCCATTCTGCACTTTACGAGTCATGTGTTCCGCTTAAAGAGAGGGAATTTAGAAGTATTTATGGAGTCAACGATATAAGTAATTAAAATTGCTAAGTGCAATTACCTAAAAAAATAATAATTGGTGGTGATGGAGTAAATTTGAAATACTTATTACACAATGTAATTTTTATTCTTATCAAGAAAATTATTTCTTGTTAAACAAATTGTGTCTTTAGAAAAATTTCCAGTATTTTTTTTTTTTAGAAATTTTATTGCTAACTCTTTTGTAATCGTTTAACACTTTAGGGGCCAGTTTAACAGTGCTCACTTTCTGGAATAAGTGGCACTTAAGTGACTAAGTTGGGATTGTAAGTGCCACTTATTCAAGTTAGTATGCACTGAGGTATTGAGTTTTGTTCTCCCATATTGATCATTTAAGTGCCACTTTCTTTGACCATGAAATCGGGCCTTAAACTCCTCAACAGAGAAATAATAAAAATGTTATTTTTTCGTAATAGTCACTATGAAAATATTTAATTAAAAATTAATCATGGCTTGTAAAAAAATTATAAGCATTCCCTTAATTTGTACGGCGCGGCGCGGCGTTATACGCGGCGTAGTTGTTTTTTTTTTTATTTTTTTTTTTTATACAAAATTCTCTTTACCGAATTAATTACTGATATCATTGCTTTTTATTTTGTAATTGTACTAAAAAGAGACCCACAAAAATAAATAAATACACTCGTTCTAGTATCTCTTATCTTTTACTTTGCATTTCTGATATCAACTGATTCATACATACTTTTATATAAATACTAAAGTTAAAAATTACGTAGTCTTACCGACAAAAAATAACAAATGGCATGGAATCGTAGGCGTGATCGTAATTATTTGATTAACAAATTGCCATATAAATATTAATTCCGGAAATAACTCGACTGTGTATGCACGCAACAAAGTTAATGGCAAGTATTTTGCACTAAAAGGTGGTCTTATCTGTGGACAGTCTGTTCATTATTTATATTTTTTTTTTATCACTTTCATATCGAAGGTGATAGTGTGAATTTGTGTTATTTATCTAAACTAGAAGCCTTACTCATCAAACTTATGCATGATAAGTGAAAACAAATATGTGAGGCATTTTATTCATATATTGACTTGTTGCTTCTTATCTCAAGAAATCAATGCAACTTCAAGCACTCTTGAAGAGTTTGAAGAGCCCTTTGCGTTTTATTATTTTAAAATTAAATCAAATTTTTAATACATTAAATAATAATAAAATAAAATTTATTTTTCTTTATTATATAAATTTAATAAATTTGTGTCAATAGTTTAAATAAAAACAGGAATTCTAATTTGGTTGGATATAGTTCACACTAGGTATTCATCGTGAAATCTATGTAAGATGTACTGAACTTGATACAAATTGCGTATTGACAAGGTCCTGAATAGTCAACTGATGAGTTCAAGTGAGATCGCCGGGACGAAACGCCAATTTGTATGGACTAAAAGCCGTTAAAAGCGATTTTGAATCAAATGCTAACTTTTGTTTCTACTTTATAATTTATTTAATATCCCTGTTTGAGTGTGTACCAGGGTTGCCACTTTTCGGCAAAATTACCACAGTAGATTCACAAAAAAATGCATTAGATTGAACTTTTTTGCAGTGGATCTATTTTATTATTACTTTTTTCAAAAAACAAGGAAGATTAAAATTTAAAAAAAATATTACAGGTAATAAAAAAAAAATTAACATATTTTTCATGAAAAATAGAGTGTTTTTAAAAAATACATATCAATTTTTAAATATTAGGCTATAAGTTTTCTCAAACAAAAGGAAAAGGTGTCGTATTAATTAGGTAGAACTGTTTTTTAATTTTAAATTCCCTGTCGCTACTAATTCTTTCATGACTTTGGCCTTTACCAACAATGTACATAACTACTTTAGAAATGCATATAAACTACAATTGCATGTACTAAATAAGAATTTAAACCTTTTTGTGCAGATTTTATTGAAACTTGCCCATATTATTAAGTTTTCCAACATTTAAAAAAAAAAAACCCAAATTAACGAAAACAAGATTTCGGTCAGCTTTCAATATTCATCAAAACAGAGCCGATATAGTCGAAAGCCGTATTAATAAATAGGATGTATCAGAATTATAATAATTGCAATCAATGACAGAATTGAAAAATTATTTTTGAGTTATTTGTTTAAGGACAATTTTTTGTAAAACCAAAAATGCAGTAGATTTGATGGTTGAACCCTCGAAACCCCCTCTTCGTTCGCCACTGTCTAAGAGCAAAGCAATGCAGTGTGACCTTAACGCGATTTTTTTTAATTTATTTTAATATCATGCTCATCAATCATTCTATTTATTTTTTGTCTTTCGAATACCCATACCCAGAAAATAATTCCATATATAGGTATATCATATCTACATTGGTAATTTAATTCCATTCATTCTATCTGATTGTTTCAAAAAAAAAAAAAAAAAAAAAATAATCAGTTAGTGTAAATTGTGCCTTTAATTCTTTGCGGCGAAACAATACAGAATTGCCCATAAGAGAGTTAAGGAGTGGAAAATTCCATCACTCGGTCAGAGCTCACTTTGGCCAATTCCCAGCAGAATTTGCTCGCCCTTTTCTCCTTTTTTCCCTCCAGAATATATACATACGTCAATATAATATAAGCTTCAAACGTTTGCGCATATTTATTTAAGGTTTGTATTACTGATGTCCGGGAATATGGCCTGAAGATAAAAAATAAAACATAGCAAAAGACAACAACAAAAAAACCTCAACGACTTGTGTCGTGTGTTTGAATTTAATTACAATTTTTATGGGTTTTTTATTTTTGCTTATGTTTGCACACAACACAAGGCAAGTTAGATACTTTGGTTCACATAGACTAGAATATAGATGAACCGTATGCGCGAACGAAAACTGATTAGAAGAATCCGACAGTGGGGCAGAAGAATCTGGAAATGGTTGAAGACATTTTTAATCAACTTTTATTGAGCTAAATGACATACATACATATCGTCCCCTATATCACGAATTGAAGTAACTGTTTTTTTCACATTTAAGCAAAAAAAAAGTCGAAGTCTTTCGGTTAAATTCAGATACCTAGAAATGTATGTTGTTTTTGTATTTATTTGCCCGTGATATGGCTAGTGTATAAAGAAGAGGATAAGAAGAGGTGTCTGAATTTACCCCAATTCCCCTGGAAAAAAAAATTTGCAGCATATATCATCATAATTCAATACAGTCCACAACAACAAACATATTTTTTTTTTTGTTTTTGTTATTTTAAAATTTTTAAAATTTTGTCTGCATAGATACATATTTTTTCAAGAATTTATATTCTGATAATAAATCGTTTTAGTCACTTTTTTAACTATGTTAAAATTAATAACTTCGTTCTTAACTACAATCTGAAAAGTATAATAACAAGATTAATTAAACTTTAACAGCCTTATTTATTAACTCGTTTTAGAGACGGAGTAAGGTTACTCCGACTTTACGACACCTCTAATCCTCAAAAATATATTCATAAAAAATTACACGCAGAATACAGGCGGGGTAAGCTAAAACTGGTACATAGGAGGAATAAAGCCGGAGTAAAGCCGTTTTAGTATTTATGTCATTTTGACATGACATCAGCATCGTGTGAAATTTACAAAAAGGTGTGCAAACGAAATCCTAGTTTTCAGACCGTTTTCTTTTATTTTGCTTATCTATTCATTACATAGGTACTTATTTAGATAAAATAAAACCAATAATAACTACTTTAAATTAATAATTTGTGGAAATCAGCCATGTTTATAATAACCGGAGTTTTAGATTTGTCATTTTTTGATAATATATTTTATAAATAAGAATTTATTTGTTTGACGTAGCGTAAAGACGGAGTAAGTGCTTCGACTCGGTTTAACTATTCCGAGGTTGAAACGAGTATTAGTGAAATCTAATAAATAAGGCTGTAACAGTGTTTAGTTATCTCTGGGAATAAACGTTATATTCCCACACCTTTAACCTTGATACTTTTCAGAATTTAGTTTTGACTGAAGTAAGATTTTGCGATTTTTCTTGATTCAATTGCGATAGATTTTGAAAATTCAACGATAAAATTCAATAACAATAAACAAAATTAATAAATTTGTATTAGAGAAAAATTCATTTATAAACAACACATAAGAACTGCCACTTAACCTTTGGTTGCATGGTTGTTTCGCATTGCTTCCTGAATCTTTTGTCGTCGTAGCTATTAAACATAAACACACCCTAAAACATTGTAAAAAAAGCTTTTAAAAATAATGGCATAGTTTGTTTACATTATAGTCATGTGCATGAACCTAATTTGAAGCAAATTGATCCACATATTTATGCTTTAGCCTATGTATCTAGTATTTTTCTCATAAAATGTCATACAAAATTTATAGGAGATGACAAGGGGAAATTGATTAAAAAAACTGGTTAATCACATTAAGGCCATATTGATACTGATGCATTTTCGACATGATAACATTGATAAGGAAATGAAAATATTTATAGCTAATATTAATAGCATGTAAAACGGATAAGGTTTTACATTTTTCTTTCTTTTATAAAAATATCGTAACTTCGTATAAAAGTGTGAACCGGGCCTTAAGGGTATTATAAATATCAAGTAAAAAATTACGATTTTAAACTTTAAACTTTCTTATAAATTTTCCTAGAAATAAAAAAAAAATCTTACTTCCAAAAGTATTGGAATATCAAAAAGTCATTTGCGTGAAGTTAGCACCGCCATTTTCGATTTAAAAAATAAATAAATGTTTTCCTGTATTGTGCTCAACTTGTGCTGCGTTGTGCCGTGAATATTTTTTTTTTTTTCAGATTCGCAAACTTTCAAATTTTACGTATGAAAAAATAAACTTGTACTGATTTTTGCTCAGTTTACTGCCAAGAGTGCCAAAGAGATAAACAAAAATTAAGGTGGACTCAGCTTGACGTCAAGCTGGGTCCACCACATCTCCCAATATACAATTTAAAAAATTTAATGATGCATTAATTAGGAGATAATTTTGGGCTCATTTAGTACCCCAATCCCGAAGGAGCCCCAAATTCTCTCCACCGTATTGACGTCATCATGCCGTCAAGCTTGGTCCACCACTATGATAAAGAAATTAGGGGCTAATTTGGGGCTAGTATAGTACTTCAATCCCGAAGGTTTTTTGAACTGCAAGTTTGTGCGATCAAGTCGTGCATACTTTTTTTCTGGGAGGAAACGGTTTCTATACAATTTCAATAAAAATTAACAAACCAACAAATGTGCCTATATTTTGTTCAAATGTGTGTTGGTCAAGTCCATTTAAAATGTTGGGGACAGTATGATAAGTAGGGTGCCGCAAAATAATAACGAATTTTTGTAGAGGTGTTTAATACAAGCATGTTTTACTATGGGAGAGGGTCTTTCTCCCTCTCAATTAGGCGGAAGGGGCCATTTTCTAAAAAAATTATTAAAATTGAAAAAAAGATAGATTTGCCGTTGTTTTTAAATATTTTTTTTTTTATTTTAAGCCATTTTTTTAGAAAATTGCTTCTCCCGTTTAGACAAGGGAAGAAAGACCCCACCCTCCCAAAAAAATGCCATTGTATTTTACCCTTTTACAAAAATCCGTTATTATTTTTCGGCGCCCATAGTTATCGAACTCAAGCCAAAATCTTTTTTGAACTTGTTTTTGAAATTATTTCAATAATGCCACATAGCTTGCCCCACTGTGCAAAAGTTAGAAAGAATACAAATTTAAATAGCACACCCATTTGAAGCATTGGCTTTCAATAAAATAAATCAAAACCCATTCGCAGGGAGAAAAAATAAATAAGTCCAAACGTCTGGATCTGGATGCCTACTACTATACTAGATGTTTTTAAAAGTGACTCCGCGGCTGACACAAGAGTTTGATTTTTTTCTTTTATATATATTTATACCGTTTTGTTTTTTGCCCAGTAGCAACTTTTGTAGTCAGTTTACGATTAAAATGATGGATCGGGTAACAATATCAAAACCAATATTGGAACAAAAAAAAAAAAAATTAAAATGACTCTTGTTGTTTGAAATTAAGTGTGAAATTCATGGAACGTGGCGCCACTGAATTATTTTTTATTTGTATATTTTTGTTTTATTGAAAATTTTCCACGTTTGCAAATTTGTATTGCTGTGTATTGTACTAATTATTGAGTTTTAAGTTTGTAAATGTTTTCTTTTACCTTGAAAATTAATGGATTCCGAAAGCCTTTTGAAATGCATGATTGAATATGAAAGTTTTCAGGTGCAAGGTCAATGGCAAACTGGCAAGTAAATAGATATTTATATAGGAAGTGTAGGAATGTTGTAAAAAGTTAATAATAAATTTGCCTTCTCTTTTTTTGTTGTAAAGCTATGTCTACTTACCTCGAAAGGAGTCGAGAGGTGGGTGTGAAAAATCTCCAAAAATCTAGGCGCACGGTAGTGCGCCCGCCAAGACGAGCGGTGAGCACTACCTATATTTTCTCGAAACTTTTCGTCGTATTTTCAAGAGCAATGCACAAATAGATTTATTGTAAAATGAAGTCTGCCATGCTAAACTTCTATGTGAAACGACCAAGCAATAATTTTTGACCACGATTTAGGGTTTGTAGAGTTAGGGCTTGGAGAGTTAGGCCTAATAGAGTTAAGGGCTTGGCTCTTCATGAGATCTCATAACTTTTTCATAGCGAAAGCGTTATGACCTTGTGAGTCTTGGCGACCTATTTTACATGAAATGTTTTTGGTGGGATTTTATATTTCTCGGATTCGGATATAGAAAAAATTGTCTGCGATAGAGAGATTGGCGCAGATTTAGATAGATTCTGAAACGACACATCACACGAACACGAGACAAATCTGGTACCAGCTTAATTTACTGTTTTGCGACACGAAAAATTTCAACAATTTTAAGCAGTTTCTTTTGCAGGTTTTTTTGCCTAAGAAAAAACAGTAAATTGATTTTTTTTACAAACTGTACCGATTATCAACTAAAGCACGGTGTATAAAATAAAAATAACCCTTTGTTTCGAATATCTTTTTTTATTCTCAAGATATTCGAAATTTTATAAAACATTTAATATTTTTTTTTAATTAAAAAAAAAAAAAAAAAAATAGGTATTTTTGTTTCTGGGCCGTGACTCGTGGGTGGTTTTCAAAGGCCAATAATTTTATTTTATTTTCTTAACTCCTTTTCAAATTTTTTATACAAATATTTCGTTTTTTTTTTTCAAATTTTTCTTAAAAACGGCTCATTTTGATTGAACTTCATATTTGTAATTACCAAAGTGCCTAGAAGAAAATTGTATTTCAGGTTTTGGACAAAAAATTTGCTTTGCGGAAATATAGGGTTTTGATGTTTTTTGAGAAAATTGCATTATTCTCGAGTTATTAATAGCTTCTCAATGGGTATACCAATATTGTTATAATTTTGCAATCTGATGCTTCTATGTAGGTAGTTTAAACAAAAAAATATTTTTAGTATACTTTTGACTATTTAATTTAGATTAATTCGTTAAAAGATATCATAACATTATAGTTTTTAAAAGCAAATTCGTGTGATCTTGTCGTGTATATTTTTTCAATTTATAAGCAAAAATTATGCTTTTTGATGAAAACTTATTCTTTTTAAATCCAACAATAAAACAATTAATATTATTTGTTTGGGAACAATCGGCGCGGCGTTAAGGACTATTTTCAGGAGTTTCCCTCATTTTAATTCTATGTTTGCTTTTTATTGATGTATGTATTGCTTAACCTTGTTTACAAAATTAAATTATTATTTTTTTATTGCGGACAAACTCATCACTGAGAGTTCTATACATCCATTTGTACGACAAAACTACATAATTTTATTTGTTTGTAATTGGCTCAAATCGATTTAAGATATTGACCATGACTTAACCTAATTTATCTTCCATTGTAGTAAATGTTTTAATTGAAAGAAAATAAGTAGACTTGTTTTTTTTTTACCAATTCCTTTAGGAAATTATTTGCCTTCCGTATCGGAAATAGAAATTCCACTTTCACTTCTTATTTCCTTAAAGGAATAACAAAAAACTTTATGGATATCGATGACGCCATTCATTTTCCCCATGTGCCTTCATCATGACTATACCTAAATACACATATTGTTGATGATATAAAATAAGCTCAGAAAAAAAAAAAAAAAAAAATGAAGAACATTTCTAAGCTACATGAAACAATGTATAGGGACATTAAGTCCTTTCAGTTTCTGGGTTATATACATGTTCTTTTTTTTTGTCCACAAGAATCAATATATTGTTTCTATTCATCTTGCTAAAAAAAAGTTTAGTAGTTCGAACTTGAAAAAAATCGTTTTGGTTTTTTCTGTTTGTAATTTATAAACAAAAAATGTTTCAACAAATGCTTTTTTTTAACCACAATCACAAAAGAAAATGGTGCTTACCAATCATGATATATTCATAGCTTCTTGGATCAACCTTTATACCTTTATCGTCGTGTGAGCTGTTATACCTATACAATTTTTCAATTATATAGAATTGCATCTTCTCTATAAAATTAAAATGTACAACTGGGTTGCACAAACTTGCTTTAGTTCGATCACACTGTGGTTTTTTTTTTTTTTTTTGGAAATTTTGATATGCAATAAAAGTTAAAGCATTAACATACAAATTTTAACTCAAATTGATTGTAAAATTTGCTAGACCCTTTCAACCCGGAATGCTCGGTGATTTACTGAACATGAAATATTTGTAACTAAGCCGATCAAATGATTTAGTTTTAGTATATTTGCAACAAAAAAGTTCCAAAAATATCCATTGGGGGCGCTATTTGTCCCAAAAGGCTACAAATTGTTTTTTCGGAAAACACATTTACTAGAAAATGAGATACAAAATAACTAGCCGGATCTATATAACCCAGTTCACAACAATGATGGTACAAAAACTTGTAATAATAGCACAAATCTTTACTGACATATTTTTTTAATGTATTCACAACAAAACAAAATACCTTTTTACTTTTTTCTCAAAACACCTTAAAATACTCAATTTTAATCTAAATTCGGTATAACCAACGAAAACTGTAACCAAAACAACGTTACTGAACTTGCAAATATTTCCACAACTGCACTTTTAGCAAGAAAAAACTGTTGGAATTGGAAATGGTAACGAACTGGGACTTATTTCACCTTAATGAGACGTGCATTTCAGAGCAGTTTGAACTTTCGTTGGGATATATGTATTATGTAGCCCAACAGGGTCAAAAGGGTTAAAACCGCTTAGTAACGAGTTTAATAAAAATCGATAAGGTCAGTTTAAAATTTCGAAGAAAATATCAATTTTAAATAAAACTATCTGACCCGACAGACGTTGTCCTGTCTTAGCTATGATATCGAACTGGAATATATGTATAATAAGAAAAATTGAGGACCTACTTCTAGAAGATTTACCATCAGATGAAGAAGAAAATAACCAAATGTTATGACCCTTAAAAAAAAATAGCCGAATGTGTTACATACTGATAAATTTTTATATCTCCATTTTTGTTGGGATCTTGTAATCTATTACATGTGAATATAAGAAGAGAGAGAGGTGAAAAAATTCTTTTTATTATTCTTTGCCTGTTTTTAGTTCCTGTGTATAATATTGTAGACCCTTTAAAATAAATAATACAAAATAAGCATTAATGGGGTCACTGTGGCGTATATGTACTTTTTTATCAGCATATATTAGTTAGACTTAAAAATCTGTACATCAAAGCTTTGGAGTTCATTTTATATAATTAGAATTAAGTCAGAGTTTGTTGTTAAAAAAAATTGAAATCGATTGCGAATTTTATCCTAGTAAAATAATACTTCCTTCGGCACATATATTTTTTTTTCTTTTAATAAAATTCTACATCAATAGAAACAAATAAGTTATACTTTTTTAAAAAGAATAATTAAATTATAAATGTCCCTTCCTTTGGAAATCGGTTGATGTTCAGCCGAATAATGTTCGTATAAACAAAAACCCAATACAGACAGTATGGTTTTTACGATTTACTGGCTTTTCCGCTTTTGATGGTTCTATACAAATCCAAAAAAAAATTCCTAACCAAATGGGATGATGTTTAGCCGAGTTATGCGCGTACGAACAAAAAAAGGGATTCATTTTGATATATTAAATGATGAGAAAAATAAAAAATTTAAAAAATTTTAATTTAAAACTAACTAACTATACAAATATGTTTTTCATTATTGAAAGTTTGTTTTAAATTAATAAATTAATGTTGTGTAATTTTTAATAATTAAATAAATTTAAAATGTTTTTTTATAATTCAAATTTTATTTTAATACATTAAAATACATTTACACAACAAGGGAGACACAGAAAAAAATTTAGAATTCAATACTATTTATACTTTCAAAATCATTTGATATACAGTTAAACCATTTGCGAAAAAAAGCAAAACAATCCTAGGTACCTATAACTTTTTGAAATTAACTAAATATGTTTTTAAATTGTTACCTAGGTACTTACGAGGCTTTTTTGAGAAAAATTATTTTTTTTTCAAAACTTCTCAAACAAATTATTTTTTAATCTTAAAAAGTGGAAAAAAAAACGTGTCAGGTAAATGAACAAAAAACGTTAAAATAAATAAATCTGGTGGCATAATAGCTCAAGAAGAACTGCAAAACCTAGAGTGTAGTGACTGAAATCCTGTGTGGCTGTCTGTAAGGAGAGTTTAAATAAAATCGACCTATCCGTTAAGCCTGTAAGACAGAATTGAAACACTCTTTTTTCGCTGTGGCGTCCCTATCATCTTTAATTCCCACTTTAAATCAGAAACTCGAGTTACATTTTTTTTACGAACTAATAACTTACCATAATATACTTAGTAAGTATGTACCTTAATATTGCAATTTAAAATGTTGTTAAACAAAAAATCATACCAAATGAATTTTGGTTTGAAACTTCCAGATTCACTATTTATCGTGTTAAATACTTATAACAATTTTTCAATTATAAGTAATTGCGTCGTTTCTATCAAAATAAAAATGCTTTAAGTGGTCAGGTCAGGCACCCCCCTCCTAAACAATCTATAAATTATGGCAAAACATGAATCAAAGTAACCAGACCATTACCATACCTAGATGGACTTGCTGCCTCTATGTACTCTCTATTCTCATGTTTTGTATAGAAAAAGAATTTTTCGCTTGCGAACTCCGAAGTTAGTATTAAATGTGTCTAAATATACATATGTATGTGACAGTATAAGTAATATACATATCTCGTGCTAGAATGTTGGGCGACAAGCAACTGACACAAACAATTTCCCTCACGTGCCTGTCCACTTTATTTCATTTCAATTTATGAATAAAAATTATCAATTACAAAAAAAAAAAAAAAAAAAAAAAAAACATGACAGGACAGAAAAGCAGTAGGTAGGTTACCTACCTGAGAGAAAATAGTTCCTATGAAATGCTGCTATATTTTGAGTCCTATAAAATAAAAAGTTTCATCGCTCGGCGAGAAAAGTTTTGCGAGTGCGAGTATCATAAAATAGAAATGTATCTCAACACCTAGAATTATATTGCAAAAAGTATCTCTTTATTTTTATCATTTTTTTTCGAATCAGACAGAACTTTTCAATTATTGTCAATTGCTGCACTTGACTTTGACTTATAACTTGAGCTCAAATGGAGAAGTTAAGATAAAATTCTTTTTATTCGTATTGAACGCCTTTCGTTCCCTTTATTTATGACGCCATTAATGCTTTTTATTACCAATTCAAATGAAATAAACTCGTAAACGTAATTTTAAATTTATTCAAAAAATAAATCTAAAATGAATGATGGCTTAGAACTTAAATAAGATATGTAATTTAATTAGTATTCTCATTAGTCGACGAATGGTTATGTAATTGAAATAATAATCATTGTGTCAGCACTGCAGCCGGCTGGCGGCAAGAGAGACAACGCGCGGCAAAACATCAATTACTGTCTGTGATATTTTTATTTTTAAATTATTGTCTGCAATTATAATATTTACGTAATAGTTTAAGAACATTATATTTAAGGGAAGATATATGTAGATATAAATACCTATAGTAGATGTTATGATTAATTTTTTTCAAACAATACATAAAACGTTATCAAATTGAAAAACTTACTAGTTAAATTAATACCGGTGACTGTGGGAAAATTATTTTTATAGGTGCGTCATACATTTCTTTTTAATATCTACGATTTATGTTAATTCGATTAAGCTTATAGACTTTTCACAGTCGATGAAATGTAACATTTTTTATTTTAATTAGTTTGGACAGGGCTTGAAAACTTAGCTTCTGACATTACAAGTAAAATCTGGATAATCCAATAGTTATTAATTTATTATTGGTATTAAAATTGACTTTTCCAATTTGGAATGTCAAAGGTTGAAATATATTTATATAATTCAAATTAATTTGAATTTATCATGATGTAGGTATACGGCGAGTATATTATACAGGGTGTCCCCCAAATTCATGCAGAATATTTTGGGGGATAATTTCTGGAATCATTCCGAGAAAAAAATTGTATCGGGAAAAATTCTATCTGCTTCTCTCCCTGAATCGAGGGGATGCAATTTCTGAAAAAGTGGCTTAAAATAGAAAAAAAAAAAAACATTAAAAATCAATGAAAGCACGCATGTAGAGATGTCTTATAGTTTTTTTTTATAAAGCTCATATTCCATTCTTTAACTTCATTTTTAATTCAAGCTGTTTAAAAGAACAGTTTTTGAAGAATCAAATTTATAGTCAACATTTAAAAAAAAAAATCCGTTTTTCTTTTTTCAATTTTTTTTTTTTTCAAAATTTCGCGCAATTTAATTGCGATTGTTGTCTCTAATATTCAATGATTTTATCAATTTTAAGTCAAATACTGAAAACCAGATGTAAAATCCTTTCTTTTAAAAGTACATACATTTATTATTATTTTTATTTTAAGTCAATTTTTCAGAAATTGCATCCCCCTGTCTTAAGCGGGAGCAATAGGAAGTTCCCTTAATACAATTTTTTTCTCAAAATGATCAGGAATCATCTCCTAAAACTAGGACAACCCCAAAAATTAAAATTGGTACGATGATAGAGAACTGCGAAATAGTGGTTTTCGTCCGTCGCACAGTGGGGCGACCTGTATGGTAAAGTGTTGGAATTAATTCAAAAACTAAAACAAAAGACATGAGTATTTTTTGTTGCTTTTTAGTAATATTTCAATGCATCAATACCATACTCATATAATTTTTTGGAATGATTTCCCACTGCAAAACGTGAACTAAAAGGGGTTGGGTACGAGATCCCGAATGTGCCAAAAATCCCGAATGTCAAAATCCCGAATGACAAAATCCCCAATGGCTGAAATCCCGAATGCAAGAATCCCGAATGACAGAATCCCGAATGCCAAAACCCCGACTGCTAAAATCCCGAATGGCTCAGTACGCACGCGACTTTAAATACCAAAATAAGTACTTCGGGATATAGTTTTTTTTTTATTGTTAATGTTTGTTTTTCTGCTTATTTGTAGATACTAGTTGATTTCTATAATTAAAATTGGTTAAAGAAGTTTGTTCCTAAAGACTCTCAATTTTTTTAATATTTTTTTTTTTTACAAAATAATTGATATTTTGATATAGAAAAAGTGGATTTTAAACATAAAAAACAGTTTGATTTCTTTAAAAGTATTGAAAAAGTATTAAAAATAGTATTGAAATTCAGGATTCATTCGGGATTTTGACTTTCGCGATTTTGGCATTCGGGATTTTAGGCTTTGGGAATGGCATTTTCAGCCATTCGGGATTTTGGGATTTTTGGGATTTTGTCCCCTTCTCTTAAAAGGCTTATTTTTTCGTGCAAGTTCATATTCAAATGACTTATTATTTTTAACATGGATGGGGTTATTTGAAATAAAGATAGATTCTGGAAATGTTACTTAAAATAAAAAAAATTTATTACTTAAAACAACACCTTCAAGAACGCACTCACTGCCCTGCAACAAGGTTAAATGAGCTTAACCATATTATTTAACAATTTTAATCAAGATTAAACGAAAAATGAGCTTAATAACATCGCAAAGAAAGTCCATTTTAACATACAAAACAAAAATGGCTTCAGAATCTTTGTGTTTCAAGCTGAACAACAATAATCCAAATAAACTTAGAGACAGGCCTGGATACAACATTAGAAAAATATGATAAAATCTGATCCTCTGATTACAGATTTTGGGCGAATTAAAATTTTAATTTAGGCTTCAGTTGAGAATCAACAAATTTGTATTCCTCTTTTTATTTTTTAAAATTATCTATGTTTAATAAACTTTTTTTTTAAGAAAATTTATATGAAATTCTGTCTCTAATGGTTTGAAATGTGTTAAATCGTAATTTAGTAATAATAATGCGAAATTTAAAGAGAAAATGTGTTTATTAAGCATTCGTATTCGATTCTTAAACAAAAAAATATAATTTAGCTTTCACAATTTAACAAATGAATTAAATCCAGTTTTTGGGGGTATCTTGCCCCATTGTGCGAGTCGGTCTGTGTGTCACTGCTCCCCACGATACTTAAATCTAGAGCCTAAATTGTTTAGCTGACTTACTTCAAATTTGGTTCAAAGCATTTTTATGCGATTCACAAGAAGAAAAATTCAAATTTTCAGTTAAGGTCGTCTATAACAGGTATAACTGTCACATGTACAAATATTTAGGCTTTTTCAAATTTTCTCAAAAACGGCTCCCTTAATTTTGATGAAACTTTGAACCTGTAATCAACCAAATTATCGTAAGTAAATTGCGTTTCAGGTTTTTGCCAAAAAATTGCATTGGGAAATAGGGTTTAGTTGCTTTTTTCACGAGTTATTCACGTATAGTTTCTTAATTGTTCCACCGATTTTGTTATAATTTTGTAATCTGGTGCTTCTGAGTAGTTCAAACAATAATGCATTGAAAAATTTTTGAAAATATTTTTTTAACATAAAAAAAATCAAAAATAATTTTTTTTTTTTTAGTTAAAGGTATCACAATATTAGTGCGATCTAGTCGTGCATTTTTTTTTTCAATTAAGAGAATACACTCTGCAAATAGTTTTTAAATGCAGTTTCAGCAATTCATGAAAAGGTTGAAATATTATTCATAATTTCGTATATTTAATTCATAAAACAAAATTTATAATTCTTCAAAAAAAAAAAACACCCTTTATCAGGCGCTAGAAATGCCTGACTCAAAATCTCTGTACAGTTATTTTGTTTATTTATTTATAAATTTTGTATATCCTCCATTTTATTTGTGCTCCTTCATCTAATTGGCGCCTCACAAGTTAAGATTCATTTTTTTTTTAGTAGAATCGAGAACCCGTGACCTTTATCGTTGAACTCATTTCAATGATTACCGTTCTATGATTGTCTTGAATTTTTGGCAGTCTATTGAGAGATGATACATCGAATAATCATCAATGGAAACTTTTTGAGCCATAAATATCTCAACTCAATTACCTATTTTTAAGTATAAAAAAAAAGGAAATAAATACAAAAAAATAAATAAATAAAATAAATCGCAAAAAATTCGCACGATATTGGGAGATGCATCCACGAGAAGCATGATCGGAATCGGCCGATGCGATGTATATTTAGAGGTAGAGATATCGGAGATTTGTTCCGTATTGTAGTGCACTGATGACAAAAAATAAATAAAATAAACTTTGTTTTTTTGTATTTGCTAAAATACATAGTTTGCAACAAACTATGCGAGACGAATCATGTTGCCCCCACACGGAAGGCATGCAACAACCACTGCGGATTGAGTCTCGTCTTTGGCGCTCATGGTCACGTCTCGTGTCGTCGTTGAACGTTCGGTGGTGGCGTTGGCGTTAGCGTCTAATTAATACATTAGTGTGATCAACATCACTGAAAGGCGTCTTCTACATTAACCTGAACCCCAACCCAACAAGATTGACTGAAAGGGGTTGAAAAAGAACTTAGATGCAGGTTGCACTTGTAGTTTGACGCAAGTCGTTGTGTTTAGTAAATAATTTTTGTTTTTTTTTCAATTTTTATTTATTTTTTTTTTATGTAGTTTTAATTTTTTTTTTTTTATTTTTTGGCAAAGAATTTCGACAGACGTTGTCTTTGACATTTAAATTACATTTATTTTTATAATTTTGTTTGCTTATTTTGGGCGAAAATATTAAATTAATTTTGAGATACTGAATCGTTCCCACGATGAAAAATTTTAATGTGTCTCCTGATGCTATGGTGGTGGGTGGTTATTAATCGTGAGAATATTTTTATTTTTGGAAAATAAATTATTGGTGACAACTTTTCTTTTTGTTATGAAAATATTTCTATAATGGTGTTTTCAATTTAAATTCCTCTTAATACATTACGGTACTAGGTAGACATTTAAATTTTAGGAACAAATATTTCAGAAACTTTAATTTAACAGAGAATTTTGCTAATGTCTCAAACTATAGAGTTTTTTTTTTTTCCTGTGACGTAGTTTGTAAATATTTTGGTGAAAACATAAAAAAGTAGCACGTGGTGTAATGGTTAGTGCGATGGACTGTCATGCCAGAGGTCTGGGTTCAATACTAGCCGCTTCTACCTGTAGATGGACAAACTGTAGGTCCCCTCCATTCCTGCAGACACGCACACAGGAATGGTTGAGAGTTATAAGTCACTATAGGCCCTGGTTCTTCATGAGCCGTTGTGCCACCAAATTTATTTAATTTTTTATAAAAAAGAATCTCAAAACCTTGTTCAACAATTTCAGAATATTTTCTAAAATAGTAATATACTTATGGATTTATTTTGGCATCCTTTAAGTAGTTATAAGCTGAAGTAAATATAGCAAAAGGGGAAGAATAAGTAGATATTGTATAAAACTTTTTCGATAGATCGCGATTTTTGGAATTATATTGCCTGGAAGTGCTCTTGACAGACCATATCGTTGCCCAAGCTGGGACGAATCGTTGCATCATAGCACTGGGCTTAGCTTCAGAAAGCTTTGCTTTATCTGCTTCGAATCAGTAGAAAATCAGTCACGAGAGAGAGTTGAGCATGTAAGAAAACTGTCTATGAATAAAATGCACGACTGATTCGCATGAACCTGCTCTTGTAGTTAAATTTTATAAGCACACATACTTAATAATAATCGGTAAAATATTATATATACGTATTTATTCTTATAAGAAATTGAAGAATTTATGGGAAAAAAAGCATGATACAAATTGTTTAAATCGATAAAACAAGTACTAAAAATGTTTGAATATAAAATTCTTGAAAAAATGTGAATTTATGCAGAAAAAATTTCAAAAATCTTTGAAGCTGTTTTCTTAAAAAATATCTGCTTAAACTACACTGGACTCGCGGTAGGACATACTGACAAATGCTATGACGGAACCCACTTTTCCGTACTTTTCCATAATTGTAGTGTCTCTTTTAGTTACAATTAACAACCCCTAAAATTATTTTTTTTTCACGTGAAACAAATATTTGCTTTATTGAGCGACTACAAATTGCTAGTTTGGGACAGCAACATAATTATTACTATTACTCTAAACTTAACATTTTTACTTGCTGTATAGAGCAAGTACTGATTTCGTATTTAAAAAAAAAAAAAAAAACGATCAAGAAGTCTTAAAAAGTGAAATTCTTTAAACCCTCCGCATGTCTATGCGTCTGTGTCTTCACTGTTATTTTTGAGCTAGAGCCTAAGAAGGTCAATTCATTTGTTCATTTGCTTTAGATTAATTAATTTTGTTAAAGCTACACGTCGAGAAAAGCTGGGTTTCTCAAATTTCATTTAAAACGGCTTTAGAAATTGTGATTAAACGACTTCAGTTATTGAAGGAATATTGTTTTCGGATTTTTGACAAAAAATTCAAATAAACGAAATAATATTTTGACGATTTGTGAAAAAAGTGTCGTATTTTTTGGTGGCATAGAAATTAAAAAAAAAAACCAATGCATATTTAGGTACAAATAAATTGTCAGTATCTAGCCACAATATAGTCCTTAACGACAAGATCAAGTTCGTTGGTGGCGGATTAAATTAAATATTTTCAATATTTCTGTATACCTCTCGTATTAAATTGGGGAAAATTAATTGGATTTTATTTTTGAATATCTTTTTATTTTTGTTCAATGAGTTCCAGAAAAAATGTTTAAGACTGCTAAAGCGTAGTGTTATAAGTTTATTTTAATGTCTTCATAATATGGATTAAATAAAATATCGGTCATATTATATAAATAAAAATAAATAAATAAATTTCATGGCACAAAAGCTAACTTATAACTCTTAACACTCAACCATTCCTGTGTGCGTATGTGCAGGAATGAAGGGGACCTACAGTTCATTGCCGGATCTGAACGGCTAATGTGAGCGGCACTTACTATTATTATTGTACTATTCACACGAGAATGTCAGTTTGTTAGACTTGACCTTTCTTTATTCCGTCAATTTCAAGGCGGCACTTTTCTATGACAAGATATAGTCTTGGAGGTTTTTGTCAATTAATCGCAAGAGGCAGTAGCTGGGGATGGAACATAGACCTCCGGTATGTTAGTCCATCGCACTAACCATCACTCCACGGCTACTACCGGTCATATTATATAGTAATCATTTTTTTAAGTAAAACATTGAATAACCGAAAAATAATAATTGTATAAAAGTAATATTAATTTAAAAAAAAAATACGTATACGCCATGGAGACCAGATTAATATTTTATAGAAAAATGTAATCCTGTGAGCTGCCTAGGTCATAATGGCTCACCGATTTGAAATGATGGATTGTGTGATCGCGTTCAGTTGAGCCATTTGGAAATCTTCGAGCTTTAGATAACCATTATTTTATATTTTTACGGAAAACTTAAGTCTTTTGATGTAATTTCCCTTAAATTTTTTTAAGTATGTGGATTTTATTAGACTTAATGTTATAATACCTACTTTGGATCCTGCTGTAACGCTGTGGGAAAAGGAATATTATTGTGTACCTATATTCTGTAGAATTGTAGTTACTCGCGCCAATTAACCATTTGTTGATCCTTATTTACATATTAAAAGAAAAAGGGGCTTATGATTTTTTCAGCCGAGATACCACACACCAAACCGTGACCCAAAGTGAATGAATCTTTCGAACCAGAATTATTTACTGATTTTCCATACCTCAAATCCCCGGAAAATCATGTCATATTAATTCTTGATATTACTGAGTTAGGTAATGCCTTCGTCTGAAGAAAATCAATATCATAGTGTGCAAACCAAGTACATAACAGTGGCTGATTCAATGTTTCAAAGTATTTTCTAACAAATTGAAAATTTCACACGATCAAGCTAGACTTTAAGCTAACGTCTGCGCGGTGAAGGGTAGCTATGTCTGCCAGTGCAACTTTTAAAAATAATTGATATTTTTTTTGTATTACAGAAGAAATTAAGATCATCGACTTGATGAGAGAAAATTATTTGTCATCGGTTTTGTTTAAAATCTATTATTTATTATTATTAGTCATTAAAATACTTTTTTTAATCACCGACATAGTTCCTATGTGTAAAAGCTTGTATTTTGTATTTTTAATCTTCAAATTAATACAGGTAGGTTAGGTACCTATCCAATTATTTTGAAGGTAACCGCATTTATAGAGAGAGAGTGTTCCACCTGATCGATTGATTGTGCTGCATATAGAAAAGCGAACTCCTAAGCCCCTATTAATGTATTTTATTTTTTCTATTTATTTTTCATTGTCTGAGCACAACAGTTCAATTAAAATTTATTCAAGTGATTTAGTGTACCTATTGCATTTCCGTATGCTATTAGTAGGTACTTATAAATATATGTAGGTATATTTGCTTTATTAATGGTTTTGTTTTGTTCCTGTTTTTTCGCAACTGTTAAAGTTGCAAATCAATTGTTTATATTTTTTTGTAAATTATTGTTTGCTTTTTATTTATGTAACTAATTTTATTTTTAACGTAAACGCAGTTGGTTTATTGACACTTAATGTTTTGTTTTTATTTTGAGTCTGCTTTAAGAGTAATCAGGTGTTGTTGTTTTTTTTATAAGGAAAATTATAATAATTGTATAACACAATGAGGTGTATGTAAATATATGTAGGTTAACCTCACGAAGAAGGTAAAAGTTGTAATCGAAATTTATGTATTAATATTTATAATATTTTATTCAAGGCAATGTTTAGTTATTTGGTAACAAGGGAAATCTGATTTTTTATCAGACACACAAGTCATGGAACTACACTATGGTTGAAAATTCACAATCTTCCTTCGACCTATTTTGGTTTTAAGCCTTATAATGTACACTTTTGACTTGTGAACTTAGATTTTCCTAAAATACATTGTATGTTCTCTAAAAAGATCGATACAAAAATTATTTCATTTGGTTTAAGTGAATCTGATTTCGCATACTCATAATTTTTAGGTTTTTTTTTTTTTCTTTTTTTTTTTGCATCAATCAGGTGACGCAGATTGTACACTTGAACGATATTTTTCAAATTGACCAAAAATTAAAAATTTAATTTTCCCTCTTTAAAATGTTATCACATTAAATGTTGCCATATTTTCTCCTTTAAGTCACTTTTCCTGACAAATAATATTTATAAACTAGTTGCGTTCATCCGTCATTTATAATAATGTTTTTTCAAGGATTTTACCAATCACGGGCGATCATCATTTTTAAACGGCATCCCACCGTGTGATCATCATCATCATTTGCATAAACATATCTCAAGCTTTTGAATGAAGTGACAAATTAACAATATATGTAAATACATACCCTTATACGTTTGTAACACAGTAAAACTAAAAAAAAAAATCACACACAACAAAACAATGTAATTTTTCAATTGAAAATCATGCTAATTTAAACAACTAAATGAATTGTTTTGTACATTTATTCGCTTATAGGTCAGTGAGTTTTTTTTTTTTTTTATATTATTGGCTTAACTAAATTTTAGCTACTTTCTTAGGGTCAGCTTACAGGAGTCATTAAAATTTCAAGCTTAGAATATTTGATTGCATGTGCTTTTTGGTTAAATTTTTTAATTTTTTTTTTAGAGAATTTAAGGACCTTTTTTGTTAGTACAACTGCATTCTAAAAACTAAAAGTGGCGTAAAATTGCGAATCCAGTACGGAAAACCATAAAAACTGATTCTCAATTAATTCATTCCAATTTGTTTCTAATTCTACAGCGTTTCACCCTTGATTTCGTGAAAAACCTATCCTGAAGTTTTCTGATGATTTGTTAAATCGAAGCATTAATTATTATTTATTAATTTGTCCGATTTATCGAATCAAAAATTTTGACATTTCTTCACGTTTCGTGGTCTCTGGAATCGGAATCCATCGTTTTTAAAGAAATTTCTGTGTAGTGTGTTTACGTACGTTCGTTAGATTTTTTTTTGTCGACGATATCTGGAGAACAAAAAAATTGATTTGCTAATAAGAAAAAAAAATCAATTTTTCTGGACAAATTCCACCTATTTCGAATTCCTCTCAACAAAAAATCCATTTTTTTTTTAAACAAAATCGAGTTCCTTTCTTTGAATAAAGAAAATTTGCCCAGAAAATCGAATTTTTTGTCTTTTAAACAAATTCACGTTTTTGTTGAAAGGAATTCGACAAAAGAAAAAAAATTGATTCTGTTTAGAAAAAAATCGAATTTTTTGTTGAAAGGAATTTGACATTACAATATTTTTTTTTTAATTGTTAAAAAATGATTTTCGGTTCAAATATCTTGAGTACACACAAAAATATTAACTTTGAGCTAATTTTATTTTATACATAGGTACAATATTGATCACAAATTCAATTGACAGTTCAAAAAAAAAGATCTACAAGAAACTATACTAAAAAATTTTTGAAAATGTTTTTTTGAAGCTTTTCGAAGTATTTGAATTGGTAATTTTCCTATAAAAAATAACATCGGGTAACAAATTTCGAAGTCCACTAATGGAAAGTTAGGTATCAGTGTGGGTCACAGCCCAGCCTCTTTTGTTTATTTTGACATGAATTGAATGTCTTATCGGAGAATTGAGAGGTCAACATTTACCGCTCTCGCCTTACTCCGCCCACTGACCGTTTACACCACATCCTACTACCGATCGACACAGACGAAAATTGCGGCGACATTATTGCGGTATTGCTTTATAATTTTTGCTTAATCGTTTTAGTGGGTGAGTCATCGCATTTGGGGTCAATTGCAGCTCAGCTTGAAGCACTTAAATTCATTCATCGTCATCATTGATATCTCGTTCGAAAGGGTTCAAAAAGTTCATAAGTTTTCTTGCGATATCCTTACAACACAAACATGTAACCCATGTTCGGTAGGTGCCATACAAGGGCGATCTACCAACCATGGGTATTTTTGTTTAATAAAAATAAATCAAGATGAGCTACTTTTTATAACCCCGTTGATGGATTTTTATTTAAATTTCCAACTAAGGACAACCTGACAGCTTAAGCGCACACCGGTACTTATACGTCTTTATACTTAAGGTATATGTGTCATAATCGGCCACGATGCAATGATACATGTAGTTTGTATGAGCAATTCAAAAGAATAGCACTATATGCTGATCTGGAAGCTTTTGTACAATTTTGTACAGTACAACACGCTTATAAGAAAGTCTGAAAATCCCGGACATTTCTTTCTTATATCCGAGTTTTTCTTATATGCAAACAACGGATATAAGAAAGAAAATTTCTTATACAAGCAACACGGATATAAGAAAAAAAATTTCTTATAAAGAACAACGGATTTAAGAAAAAAAAAACAATGAAACAACGGGGTTGCTTAAATTTGCCAATAGAAAACATAATTTTTTCGGACCCAGTTGCATTACAAAGCAGAAGTAATGTTATCCTGTCCTTTGGAATTTTTTGTCCGCTCACTGTTTGGTTTCCTGAAACATATGTTCCATCGGGCAATGCTTTATACAGCAAACCAGTTTCGTCAGCATTGAACATATCTTCAAGTACATATTTTTCTAAGAGCTTGGGAATAACAAGTTCCTTGAAATTATTTGCTGCTTCTTCATTAGCAGAAACAGATTCACCGTGCAGCCTCTTAAAACGAATGTTCTCGTTTTTTTTCCAACGATGAAGCCAACCTAAGTTAGCTTCTAAATCAGGGATATCCAATTCGTTCGCAAATTGCTGAGCCTTTTCAAGCAATATGGGTCCCGTGAGTTTAGCATTTTTTTCCGACATTTGTTCAAACCATTTGGTCATAGTTTTGTTTAAAAGTTCATGTTTCGGTTTCCTATCCCTTTTTGTGTCCAAATTTTTACAAGTAAACTTTTTGTTTTCAATTTCATTTGCGTTCTTTATAATTTTACACAATGTGCTTTCAGAAATCTGAAATTTTTTTGCCACCTCTTTTCTTGTTTTCCCCGATTTTATTTCTTCTAAAATTTTTAGTTTTATTTTTACGGATACCGTGTTTCTTTTTCTAAGCATTTTAAACACACAACATAAAAACAAAACAGGAAAGTTAAACGAAAACGAAAACAAAAACAAACAATCAAATATAAAATCAAAATGTCACAACTTATAGACCACGAAGAAATCACGCTCTTGTCAATCTGACGTTGTCATTTTTATTGGAAAACTAGAAGTTGTTATTAAAGGTGGTGCATATGTGTAAACAAATTTTTATTTCAATCAAAGTAAAGCTGAAGTTAGTTTCTTATATGCGTACTTTTTTGTTCTTGAAAATTTGTATTGTGCATTAAAAGGTATTTCTTATAAACGTGTTTTTCTTATATGCGAGTTTCTTATATACGTTCAATTTCAGAGAGAAATTTAAGAAAAAGACATGGTGTTTTAGGTTGCGTTTCTTATAAGCGAGTTTTTCTTATATGAGTGTTTCTTATATCCGTAAAATACTGTATCATATTTTTCCTCACTATACCGACTGAAACCCCCTAACTCAAAGTCAACATGCGTCGTCGTTGTCGGTCGTCCAGGAAGACCAAACAAACTAAAAAAAAAAAAACAACAAAGCAAAAAAATTCATCATTGAGAAAATTAAATAGAGGTAGGCCGTATGGGGAGGAGCACAAGTCGTCGAATGATGTGGTCCATTATACACGACCAACAAAAGCTAGAGCGCTAGCATCATGATCTTGTTGTATATATCTATAACTACTCCGCGTGCGATCTATAAACGGCTCGTTATGTCACTAGAGCAGCGCAAATTGCCAAGTTACACTATTTTAATTCAAACTGAGATACTTTATGTCTCCCGCTAGCATGGGGGATGCGGTAGCCGCCAGGCGACTAACTTGGCACTGTCATTAATTGTGGCTGCATCTGAAAACTAAAAAAATAAAAAAAAATAAAAACAACATTATTAGGCATCCGAACCGGTACAAAGGCAGTGGTTTTAGCAGTTGAGGTCAGGATTCCCGGAAGGTAGGTGGCTATTTTATATAGTTCACCAAAAATCTAATATCCGAAAGAAAATTTGTAAAAACAAAAATATTTTTTTTTTTAAATTAGTCAAACTGACTTCGTCGATAGAATTGAAAACACCCGATCGCGGGTTTTTTCAAAAAAGTCCGAAACTACAACCGGCTGTTAACGCGACAACAGCAATGAATCGCGATCTGAATCTCAATCCATCATCGTCAAACGGAAATCGAAAAACCGTCGCGGCAATTTTGGCGTCGAAAAAAATGGCCGCCAACAAGGACAAGGATAAGGTTAATAAATCCCTCAACTTGAAAAAATTTACAAAAAAAGAAAAGCTTTTTTTTTTTGTCTTAATTTTTGCTAAAAAAAATCATACAAAAAGATACAAAAAAATGTGCGTGGGATTTAAATTTATTCACGGATTGTGTGTGTAACAAGCTAGGTGCGCCATGTAGTGAGAAAAAAAGAACAAGAATGCCCGAATTAGAATCTTCTCCTTCAATTAGGTTCGAAGATTCGAAAATTCGTACGCAATTTTATTCGTCGTTGTTCGTACGAGTATAGTGAGTTGATTGTGTTGGTATTGTGTACCTATATAGTTTGTGAACTTAGATTCTTTTTTATCTATGCCAGAGAATATTATTCCAAGGTCGCCATTTGTATGAAGTGTGCGTGAGAATTCTCGAGATCGTGCGAGTGTGAGAGTAAATACCTATGACGTCTTAAGTTTTGTGTTCTATTTTTTCTTCTACTTCCTACGAAAGAAAATAAATGTTTTTCAGTGGGTGATGTCCTTTAAGGGGGTTGAAGTTCATGGTGACGTTATTAGATGTTACGCCTTCAATGAAATGGGAAGTAACAATACAAAACTAAAAAAAAAAAAATAAATAAACAAGGCCACAGGATGGATGAGTTATAAAAGATACGAGTACAAGTTCGGTAGCTATTAATGTGTGTATGTTCATTAAAGACATTTACTCTACAGCTACATACCTCTACATTCCATTCCTCTTATGCGGGAGAGATGCTGTTTTTTTTTTGGGGTTAGATAACATTGTGGAAAGAAGGTCGTATGTCGCGTCGTGTATAATTGGAGTAGTTTGAGTGTCTATTCTTTTCTTTTGGTGTTGTTGTTATTATTGTTGCAAGGAGACAACCAAACCAGACAAACGGAATCCAATATTAAGAGATTTTGTAATTGGAGCAAAGCTTTTAACTGTTCGGAACATGGACAAATCGTTGAAAGTTATGAATGTGTTTTTATATAGAGCTAACAAGGACTTGTCCTAGATTGTTTTTTTTTTTTTTTTTTTTTGCCACTCTCATACATAAACATATACGTATTTGAGTATGTTCAAAGGGATGATAGAAATTTGTCTTTCAATTGAAATTTAAGGGAAAATTCAGCTTACTTAATTCAGTTTGAGAAGGGTCATGGTTATTTTACTTTCAGATGAGTTTGGAGTTATGATACATGACTCATTCATGAGGAATATTTTCTATTAGATGTTTGCAGTCAGGAAAACATAGAGATGTACAATTAAATATACATGTTATAGTCCATTGTGATTTCTGATATTTTCGTAAGAAATTGTAGAGTACCCAAGTCGTAAAAGTTTGAAAGGTGATTTATGTATTTAGTTCTATAAATACATTAAAAAAAATATTCTGCTACTTTTGTATCTATTATCTTTAGTGTTTTGATATTCGACAGCAAAATGTCGTATGCAAATTCAAAAAAAAAAAAAAAAAAAAAAAACTAAATGAGATACGGATACCACTAGAGACATATACGTATTAGAAAATCTCATACAGAAAAACGAGCTGTAATAAGACTCACAATGTAAAACACTATGCTCAAAGTGACTTTCTAATTGACAATTCATAACAGTTATAATAGTGTTTTCGAAATTGGCATCTCTAGAGTCATTTAATTTTTTTCGAAATTTCTTATATAACCATCATCTACTGTACTTTTGTGAATATACCTTTATTTTGATTGCATAGATGCATTGTTACCAACTGCATACAACTATTAGTAAAGACAAAAAGTTGTTTTATCAAGCTATGTTGAATTTTGATGAGCGTTTTTTACAAATTATTTAATTAATGGTTGGTTGCCAAGAAGCTTTCTATTTGTTTCAAATCTTATTTTCTAAGGAAAAAAAAATTAAGAAAATCACACAAAATTCAAACATGTAAACATAGCTAAGTTTTACTGCTAATTGAAATATTTTTTACAAAGTTAATCCTATTATTTTATTTTAATTCTATAAATGTGAAAGTTTGTTTGTCTGTTTGTTCCTCTTAATCTCCGAAAATACACAACTGATTATAATAACAATTTACCAAAAAATAGTAAAATTATATACAAAGGGATAAATTGTTTGAAATGTCAGATATTCTAATATAAAAATATCAAAAAACAAATAAAAAATTATTTTACAATCATAAAGTTATTTAAACATGCGAAACAAGGCTAGCACAGCCTGCTAGTACAAGCTTATTAGATTGACTGTTTGAAATCATTATAAGAAATTTTGACATTTCCCAGAAAATAGAAATTGCTTAACGAAATTCAGCTTTATCGGAATTAGTTTGAGTTGAAAGTCAAATTTCCTCAGGCTTTAGTAGAATATGTTTGTTCATATTTTTTTTTGTTCATCAAAGTAAGCTGTTTCTTTTGGAAATCTTGCGAAATACTATTGTTGGCCCCGTCTCTTCATTCATTTCTACCATATTCTAACATATTTATGTATTTATCAAAAGATAGAATAGTTTTTTTTATGGAGAAGATCGAATTTTTGTTTTGGTTCAGAAAAGAAATATAATGATTTTTAACATAATTCCCATTTTTAATTTAAGATGTATGTCTTTGTACAAAACTGCGTGATTATATTTTTTGCAGCTGTACAAATTAAGCATGACAATACAACTTTTAAAGTTCTCGCGGTTGTTTAAACATGACATTTTAAGGTTTTCAGGTTAGCCGCGTTAATCCATATATACAAAAATAATCCCTTTTTCACTTGGTCACTCGATAAATGGCTGTACCTATTTCATTCATCTTTTTTTTTTTTTATTTTTCTAATATGTACTTTGGTAGAACGTTCTTACGAAAAAAAAATTAAGAACATTTCGAAATTGCCAAAAATTCAAAATGTGTACATATGCATATTACATATAGGAATGAAAATTTCATGCTTTAAATTCCACAGATGTTATTTTTAACAAAATTTAAAACAACAAACTCTGACTTTACTAAAATAAAGACTTATTTTGACTTAAAGTTTGCTATTGAAAATATATCTCATACCAATCATATAAAATAAACTGTAACGCTGTGACCAACAAATTTTTAAATCTAGGTAATATAATATGTTTTGAAAAAAAGTACGTATACGCCACAGTGACTCTGCTAATGCTTTTTTCGCATTAACTAGAGAACGACTTTTCCGATTTCATTCATACTTTTTTTTATGTTTTGTAATATACTGTTGAAGATTCTAACGGAAAGAAAAATACCAGAAAATTGGATAATTTCAGAAAACCTAACTATTATTTTCAAATAAATGTTAATTTGTATGGGGTTTGTAGACTCTAAAACCACAAAACAATTGAGCTCAAAATTTCAGGACATCTTAGGTGAAAGTCCGAGAATGTTCTTGTGTTTATTTGGTCAAAATTATCCAAGCAGTTTTCCAGCAAGGTGCAGCAACGCATGAATTATCAGACTTATTACAGAATACACGCTCCGATTTTTCTCAAAATTTCAGAATAAACGATGCAATATTGTAATAAACAAAGGAGATTCGGTTAGTTAACTTATAAGCATTCAATAAATGTTAATAAATAAAAATTATTTTGTTTTAATAGTGAAATTTTGCATTTAATTTTTAACGTTTAAAGTTTACTCGTCACTAACATGCGTTTATTAATTTGAACTTACTTTACTATAAATAGAATTAATAAAGCACTTAAAATTTTTAAGGCCAAAGCTTTTAAGTGCGTTGAGTTCTTACGTTCATGTTATACATTCCCGCTTGACATAAAAATACGTTTTTCGGTATTACCGAGACTATGTTTTAACTTTAGGTAATTTTTATCAAAATAATTTGTATATTGGTTTCTGAATGAAATTTTAAATTCTGGTTTATTTTTTTTCTTCTCCGAGAAATCCTCAGTAAGTTCTTTCAACATGATTCCCAACTTAGGGCCTTGAACGAAGGTAAATGTGTTCTTTATAAAAAACGATTCGTATTTGTCAACGTTTTGCTAATCAAACTCAAATTTCTTTCTTTCATTTAAAGCTAAATAAAATGTTACATAAGTAAATGTAATAGCACCATCAGTTACAGAGTTCTAAGAAATGCTAAAAATATGTCTGTTTTAAATAACTACTGCCCTCATCTTGACCCTGGGCTCGTAAATGTAGCTATTTTTTTTGAAAATTTTAAGCTATTTGAGGTTTTAAATGTGATTCTCTAAGCTCTAAAGGCAAATTAAAATACAAATTAACACACCTACAACTGTTTAGGAAAACTTTATCCTTCAATGTTGTCAAGATTATTAACTGTACGTTCGCTCACCTGCAAACGCGTTTTTTTTTTAATCTGCCTGCACCTTTCCAGTTAAAGACTTTCTAAAGATGATTTGGTTAAAATTTTATATTTCACAACATGAATTCATTTGAAGGTGCATATAACTGTTTTTGACGTTAATAACAGCATCAAATATAAAATTGTATATTTTTCAAAATGGAAAAGTTCATTAAGAAATTTTATTTATTGAACTTTTATTAACCAAAGATATATCTAATCTTACCTAAGACATTAAAAGACTTTAAAAATATCAATCATTTTTTGACATCCCTACTATAATTTTGCGAATTTGTAATTAGAAAAAGAACAAACTATAAAGTATGTACATAGTGTGATAGTTGCATAAATATAAATTTCAAATCTCTGTTCCTTCCTCACTTCTGCGATTTATCTATTAAAAGTTAATGAAAAGTGAAAAAACTATGCACTCATCAAGTCTCGTGCTGGTTTCATCGTTTGTTTTCATATTCTCATTCTATGTATAAAATTTTGATTTTGTTTACATTTTCATTGCCCGCATATAATATCAAAGAAAATAATATAACACATAATGCAAAGCAAAAAAATAAAAAAAAAAAAAATAAAGAGCAACGCATATATAAAATCTAATAATGTTCTAAAATTAACCTAAAAATACCAACTTGCCACATCCATCACCTCCGATCTTTCTTTATATATCTTTGTATATGTACATATTAAATTGGCAGACGGAATAGACGAATAAAAATTAATTTTCCCATTGCAAAAGCTTCTGCGAAGCCGAAACAAGGTATAATACATTTCACATATTACACATAACCCCTGCCCAATCCAACGAATGAGCTTTTTCCCACAATGCTTTTCACTTCATTCAACCCCCATATGAAGGGGTTGAAGCGGGGTGAGTGAGTGAAAAAATTAAAGAAACTAACACAACTTTAAGAATTTTCGATTTTTATTTGTATCTCCTCAATGAAATTTTGATCCTATAATCCACTCCTTTCTCTTTTCCACCCCCTACCACCCTTGAAAATACTGATACCTAAAAGCCTTTTGGGTATAAGTATAATTCTATATTTTTTTGTTTGTTTGTTTTTGTTCCTAATGCATATCTCATGCGAATTTATTTTTGACAATTTCTTGTGACTATGGTGTGTGTTTGATTTTATATCTCTGCTTTTTCTGTCTTGTTTTATTCCTACACGCACACACACCTTTTGGCCGCGGCGAAGAACTTGAGAGAAAATGTGCGGTGAATAAAAAAAATAAGATTTTTTTCTTAAATAAAACTTAATCTAAAAAAAAAAAAACAAAGAAAAAAAAAAACACTTTCCTAAAAATTTTCCACTCTTTTAATTTTTTTCGCAGAAAATCCCCACAGTGGTAACGGGCTATGACACAGTGAAGCATAACGGAGCGAAGAATAACGCGAATTTCGACCAATCAAAGTATGTTGTGAATTATTTTATTTACAATCTTTCTATTTGTTCGTTTAGTATAAAAGTTAAAAAGAAAAAAATAAATAAATAAAAATAATTTGAAATAGTTTAAAAAAAAAAAAACAAAAAAAAACGACTTGTGATCAACAAAAAAAAAATATTTTTTTTTGAAAAAAAAAAAACCAAACTCAAAATGTTTGAAATGTATGCTTCTTCGGATAGATTCCGTTCGGCTTCGGATATACCAGCACAACAAGCAGCAGGATCAACACTACCTCTAGTGGTAACAGCAAGGAAAAAAGGTACCGATGATCCGGAAGATACTTACAATCCCTTCGAGAACCGCAAGGTCGATCATCCTACCTCGTAAGTACAAATTTTAATTAAGTTATATAATTTTTTGGGGATAAGGTTTTTAACAGTTCTAAGGAGTGATTGGAATAATTTTTGGAATTTCGTGATTTCAATGATTTTTTTTTTTAATTAATTTAAAAAAAAAGTTTTTTTTTTTAAGATAATTTAAATTTATGGATACAAATTTTTAAAATTTATAAAATTCTCATTGCAATTAAGAATCAATTAAAATTAATGATCAACATATATATTTCGCATGATTGGATTTTATAAGAAAAATTCAAATTTATCATTTTTTTTTTTGATATTTTGGTTCACACAGAGCATATTTTTTTTTTGACAAGCCAAGGTGAAAAAGTGTACAATTTTTGGCAAAAAATCAACAAAATATTATTTCCTACTTAATAGATATTTTATTGCGTCATTTTCTTTTGCAGATTTTTTTTTTTGTTTTTGTTGTTTTAAAATGTTTATAGTGTGATTTATACTAAAAGATTTAATTTTTTTTTGTAGAAAACAAAAAAAAAAAAAAAAAGCAAAATTTATGGAATTTATTTAATGGGGAATTTTTGAAAGTCAAATGAACATGAAAACAAAAAAAAAAAACATAGAATTTATGTGTCTCATTTTTGTGTATATAAAAAAGTGGTCAAAAAATTGTTTTTATTTATTGTTGTGGCGTTTTTAAAAATCATTTAAACTTTATTATTATTTTATTCAATCCCCCACAATGACCTAGAAATGTACGTTTATAAAGCTTAGCCACAAGGAAGGAAAATCAGCTTTTACCGGATGTTTGTTGTCAAACGAATTCAAGGGCTTTGGAAAAACTAAAACATCATTTTGTCTTTGATTTCTGGTGTAAATTTATTATTTGTCCTGAATGTTTGCGCCAGATAAAGTACATACAAATTGTTAAATAATTTAAATGTATGTGCAGTTCTCTGTTAGGCTCTAATAAATTGTGCAAGCTTGCTTCCACTTAGTTTTTCGATGCTTTATTGGTCTTCTCAAAGGTATCCTGTGTTAAAAATAAGACCCTTATCTATAATCAGGCACTAATTTTGACTATTAGTAAGATGTAAGGTTTAAATAAAGTGTCGAGATTAAACAGAATCCTACCAATAAACAATTTAGCCTTCACGTTAGCAAAATCTTCACGCTTTCATTGAATCTAATAAAATTTCCGTAAAAATTACAGTCGAATAAAAAAAAGCAGAATGAACTTAAAAAAAAAAAAAAAATTCGATACCTTTACGATTGGGTATTGCTGTATTTTTTAAGTAAGAATAACTATTTCTTTACTTAGTCAGTTATTGCTTATTTATTGGTAAATTGGTTATTTATTTGGTCAGGCCCGTAGCCAGCATTTTGTTTTGGAGGGGGTTGGCTTCATAGTTTTAACCAAAACTTGGCGTTTCATCCTAAATTTTGTGGACTTAAGACCATTAAAAGCTATTTTAAATTAATTATTTATCAAGGCCATTTAAATTTGGCTGATTTTTCCAGTAGCAAATATAGAAAAGAAATATAGAATCAGATAAATATGACTAATGAAATCTATACGTAAGCTTCTTGAGCAAACCTTATCGGATTTTTTTTTGGACATTTTATAAAACGCAAAAATCAACAAAAAAAAAACGTTTCAAAAAAATGCTGACAATGTTCGTTTAAAATGTCAATATCTTATGTTCTATTAATCTGATGGTAAATATTAAAGTCTTTAGGCTTAAGGTAAATTACAGAGCATCTTTTTCTAATATAAAAAAGGCCAGAGTAGATTACGTTTCCGTAGATTACGTGTTATTTGTTTTTTACGAAATTCAATTTAATATAAGTCAAGTTGCGATGCGATTAAAAAAAAAATCATTTCAGGAGATGTTTCAGTCCATCAAGCCCCTCCTCTGGCTACGTACCTGTCCTACTAATCGAATCTTCAAAGTTGGAATAAATAAAGTCGGAATACCAGGCTACATTTGTGTATGAACATTTTTGAGGAGGGGTAGAACATTTCGTAATAGAGGGATGATTAAATCCACCATCAATGTGATTTTCGATTTTTAAAATGCAAAATTTGATGAAAAATTTTACAATATTGAAAAATATTGTTCGACAAAAGATATTTCACTAAAAAGTTTTCATAGGTTTTGGTGGAGTAAATGGCACAGGAGAGGTAGAAGGGGTGTCTTAAAGCTAAGAATTCCATTCAACCGCATTAGATACAGGTGAACTCTGAAATTTTTTTTCAGCTTTGTCGGAATTTATTCGTAATTTGGCCATTTTTTTGTCTAATTTTCCTAGGCTAGTAAGTAATCGTATAAAAAAAATTGATGTTCGTTTCGATTTATTCAGTAGGAAACAGAGTGCAATATTTTTTCTCAGATGTGGATTTGAAAAAGTAGCCGTGGCGTGATGGTTAGTGCGATGGACTGTCATGCCAGAGGTCTAAGGTTCGATCCCAAGCCTCGCCATCTATTTATTTAAAAGAAAAACGGCTACTGCCTCTTGCGAGGAATTGACAAATCCTCCAAGAGTATCTCCTGCCACAGAAAAAGTGCCGCTCGTTAGCCGTTCGGATTCGGCAATAAACTGTAGGTCCCCTCCATTCCTGCAGACACGCACACAGGAATGGTTGAGAGTTGTAAGTCACTAGGCCCTAGTTCTTCATGAGCTGTTGTGCCATCAAATTTATTTATTTTTTGTGGATTTGAAAAATGAGCGAAAATTGTCCTCATCCTCAGTTTGTAGCTTGAATTTTGGCTTTGGAAAAGACGGTTTTCTTTTTATCCCTAAAGATCAAAACCGTAAGCGTCGTTTTCGAGAAAAGTACGACTTTCCGTAATTTTCTTCTTTATAAATAAAAATTTAAATCTACGTGTACTCCATATCGGTAATCTCCCAAAGTTCATCACCGATTTCTTTGAAATTTTGACACAACATTGCATTCGAATACGAGCGTGTTTTTATATATACCTACTTTTTTTAAACAGCGCCGCCTGGTAGGCATAAATGCAACACCTCCTGTACTGAAATATCAGCAATATCATTTATATGAACATTATTTTTCAGAAAAATTTCTCATTTTGCTGCCAAGAATTTGAAGAAAACTTTTTTTAATTCATTTGAAAAAGTATCTAATGTATCGTACCTATACATAATTTCTGAATTTGGTTACAATGTTCACTGGCCATGAACGATAACCATTCATCACAACCACAATCCAATCTACAATCTGATTTGTATGGATATGTCAGAACATTGACATTGATTTGTGGGCAGCCATTGGTTTTTTTTTTCAAGACATGTTCATAATTCAAGCATCATTAAGCAGCTTCAGGGGTCTCAAGATCGCTGAGATCTCAGAGACCTCAGCAATCTCAGAAATCTTAACGTAGTCCCTTAGTGACATTCCCCAATTTTGCTGTCAAAATGCTGAAACTAATATTTGTTGGATTCTCTTGCTTAACTATTTTTTGTCGCAGTTGTAAAAAAGATATGGAAATTGGTTTTGACTTTTAGTGGGGAAATTTTGTTCATGCTTATCCTCTTGCTCAGTGAATTTGATATAGAGCTTGCTCGGTCAGGCATTCGTGTCATTCGTGAGTATAGTTTTTTTTTTTTTATTAATAATCAGGCAGAGGACGGACTTAAGAGATCATTTTAGGGCTAGATATTTTTTTAAATTTTGCTGGGCTTTTTCAAAATTTTGCTAAAAATTACTCAAAAGAAGATAAGCTTGGCATCCGTACTGGCCATATGGTAAAAATTGCATTAAGTAATTGATATAATATTTGAAGGTTAAGTTAAGTTTAGCTTTTTCAAAGGGTACGTTAATTGATAAATTTTGTTTGTTACCTAGTTTTATGTTTTTGAAAACATTTTGTTTATGAAAAAAGTTAGCCGAGTCCGGCGGGCGGTCGGAATATAAGAGTCACTTTTGACATATTCACGTTTACCGAATCTATTAATCTGAGGACCAACCGTTATTCATAGAAATATTTTATCCGTATGTACTTTAGAAAAGTCAATATTGTATCGACTTTGGCAGCAGTGAATTCAGTCTGTATTGAGAGCTCTCTTTAGTCAATAAACCGAAAAAGGGTTTTTTTTTGCTCTTTTGGAACTTTAAATATATTGGAATGAAACAGTATTGTATTGATGATAATAGAAAGCTTTTTTTAAATATCGGGTGGATTAAAAAAAAAAACAAAAAAAAACAATTTTGAAAATAAAGAGGAAAACTATCCCATCTGCTATATAACTTCAAAAATGTCTTCTTCGTCTGAACCTACTCAATACTAAATTTGTGAAACGATAATTTTTTGGACTTTTGTCCTTCATCCAGTAATATTACAGTAATTACAGTATTTGTTTTAACATAAAATTTCGACTATTGCTATTTTCTTACGATTTACTACCCGTCCGAAGCCTGATGGTTGGGCCAGCTAGTAATAAATAATTGTATGAAAGCGGAACGTATGTATTTGCCCTTAATTTTGGCTCCAAGATTAATACTAGTTTAAAGTCTTCCAGATAATATTAAATAACTTCTTTGTGGCAAGTTTAATAAGACTCGACTAAGTTTAAGTTGTTTAAAAAAAAACCTAAAAATTGAGTTAAAAAGCCCAAACTATTCTGCATATACAAATTTTTCAACACCAATTTAATTGTTTTTTAGAAAAATTAAATTAAAAAATAAATGTTTTGAAGAAGATGCAATTAGTAATAATTTTTCGGAAAAAAATGTTTCACCAAACTATGTATATAAATTAAAAGATTAAAAAAAAATTATATAGACATTGTTAAGTTAAATATAATTTTCTTAAAAAGGTTAAAAAAGAACTACATGGTTATAAAAAAATTAAAAAAAAAAAAACTGTAGGGAATTTTCAAAAACATAAGGTTTCAATTTAAGAAAAAAAAATCAGGCATTCCCTTAGAGGCAGTAGTAGAACAGACAGAGATATACAGACAGGTAGAATTGCGAAAAGCACTACTTTCTTCTTCACGAGAATTTGTTTTTTTTTTTTTTACGAGTCCATAACTTTTCATAATCGCAAGTAAAAATTACAAGAACTATAACCGGCAACCAGTTTTTTCATAAACCGCATTTTAACTGCAGCGCAGTTAATTAATTTAATTTAATTTTTTATATATAGTCACAACACAACACAACACAACACACTATTACCCTGAATTTAATTCAACACAGTCCAATAAAATAACAAAAATATTTTTCAATTGTTTTTGTTATTATTCTACTTCGTGAAGTCACTATCTACATAATATAATTTTATAACATTATAATTGGCTTATAGTTATTATTATTATTTATCATAACATGTTTTGTTTTCCATCCATAAATAAATAAATTTGGTGGCACAAACGGCTCATGGAGAACCAGGGCCTAGTGACTTACAACTCTCAACCATTCCTGTGTGCATGTCTGCAGGAATGGAGGGGACCTACAGTTTATTGCCGAATCCGAACGGCTAAGATGAGCGGCATTTTTCTATGACAAGAGCTACTCTTGGAGGATTTGTCACTTCCTCGCAAGAGGTAGTAGCTCCGAAAAAAACTTGAGGTGGAAGCGGCTGGTATTGAACTCCAGACCTTTGGCATGACAGTCCAACGCATTAACCATTACGCCACGGGCTATCTATCAAGTTTGTTTAAAAATACTGTATAAAATATTACTTCTTAAAAATGAAAATGTAAGATCTAAAATAGCTCTGAAATTAAAATATTTTAAAAAAAGTTTAAAAGGATCAATTCGAATCTAAGTAGAGTCACTCACTTCACTTTAGTTTTAACTTCCGAGAGTTTGGAACGTTAAATTGTACGGATGTATACTACCGCCTATAAAATAAAATTTCACACTCTTTGGTTATTATTTGTTGTTGTTAATTATTATTTTAAATAAAGAAATGTTTGTTTTATTAAAACTCGAATTATTACTTCGGTCGGACTTTATTATCACTACTCTACAAGCCGTGTTACAATTTTAAATAATTTTGACATTTTTTTAAATAAATTTTCTTAAAGCTAAATAATATAACCCCCGAAAAAATTAGGTAAAACAGTTTACCAAATATGGCTTAAGATAAGATGAAACAAGTGGAAAAATAGGCAGTAGAGTTCGATGATTTTTTGACATTCATTAATATCAGAGAATAACGAGATAAAACAAATATTATCTTTTTTAGGCTTTTGCAAATAAAAATAAGAGTATTTTTATAATGATTGAGTAGGTAATGAATGAGTAATATTGTCAAATGATTGTATTCCTTTGAGAGTTAAAGCTTAACCAAACAAAGACCAAAACAAATAATGACGAATAAATTTGGTTGTGTAACAATTTAAAAATTATTTCTCTTTCATTCCGAGGCATACAAAATAATTCGTTATTCGTCGAAAGAAGAAAGGATAGTCAATAATTCCGATATATGTATTAACATTCTGCCGAAAATTATAAAACTAATTTTTCAAAAGTATAATCCTTAAAGAAGAATTCAATTTTACAGTGTGATTCATCTAAGGTGTGACAAAACGTGTAGGTTGAGTCGTGATAAGAAAAGAATCGTATTGGAGGGGCGGTCTATTTCGATTTCCCCCCGTTTAGGCAGGAGGGTCAATTTTCTAAAAAATCGACTTAAAATAGAAAAAAAAATCATTAAAAAACAACGGCTGTACTTACACTGTCATGCTATACTTTTATACAAATATACAGGCCGCAGGATGTCCCAGTAAGAATCAGCCTATATATATTATATATACAGAGTGTAGTATATATTATATACAAATCCAGTCAGAACAATATAGTTGGAAATACAAAGTTCATTGCTTTACCAAAAAAGTTTCTTTCTCGAAATTAAGTTCTAGGTCGAAAATCTTATGCTCTATAGATTCGAATCTTTGACTTTTTATATAGCATTGTTAATAACTTCAAATTGTTAAAGAAATAAAATTTAATAAATAAAATAAAAATAAACTAATTCGGGGGCACAAGTTTTACGTAATTATACGACACAAAAATTCAACGATGGTTCAGGCATAAAATTATGGCTATTATCACATACTTGAGCCTTTTGAACTATCATTTAACCGTGTAGTCGACCCACCAAAATCGGTAAATTAAAATTCCTGAAGTACGGATCAATATTTGAATCATGATTGTACAAATTGGTGAGTTAAAATTGCGGTTTAAATATTGAACCACGTTTGCACAACTGGCCCTAAATCTAGTGAATAAAATCGGTTTTAATTTAAAACTCTTGATAAAAAAAAAGCCATACTATTGACATTCTTCAAAGCAAGTTTTAAGGCAAAACTAGTTTTATAAGGGTTTCGAGTCTTAAGTTTTTCATAATTTTTTACTACTTTGACATTTAAATCAAATCAATAATTGTTTTTGATAAACTTTAAACTCGAAACCTATAATTAACTAATTTATCATGCAGTAAAACTATAGCTTTGAAGAAAGTCAATAATATTGCCGTAAGGGTTTCGAGCTTATGAGCTTTAATTTTTTCAAGTATAATTATTATTGAAACATTTTTTGATTTAGATGTCAAAATAATGTACATAGGTATGAATAATAAAAATTTGTGAAAAATTTAAAACTATAGAACTAGTTTTGCCGTTAAACTAGCTTTGTAGTAAGTCAATAATATGGCCGTTTCTTTTGAAACAAGTCAATAATATGTCTGTTAGATTGGTTAGTAATTATAAACTTTCTTTAAATCATAAACCATATTACATGAACCGATTACACGAAAAAATAAAATTTTAACCCAGAACAATCATTTTCCCTCCCCTTCAAAAAAACAAAACATTTTGGGTTATAAAAACAAATGGTCATTATTTGAGACAACAAAATTTAAATCTGAGGAATATTACTCCATTGCTCGTCATATGTACGTTGTAAAATTAAAAGGATAAGAGGGTCATAAAACACGTTTTAAGCGACAAGAATAAAATTACAGCGATGCTTCTAACCTCGACTGATTTATACTGATCTGATGATGGCCTGGGTAAATAACAATATTACTGAAGATACTCTTTTCAATATTGTATTTTACCTACCCGTTTTTTTTTTCTGAAAACACAGTCATCCTCTCCGTCGAATAGCACTTTTCGAACAGACATATATATTTTTATGCGGACTCGATTGATTATTCTTTCCTTATACCAATACCAAACCTTTCAACAAGTTTCATCAGAGTGTTCGAATTTTTTTCGTCCAATAGTGAAAATGGGTAATTTCCAAGCCCTCAACCAACAATGTTGATAATTGAGTAATATAAGTAATTACTAACTCTAAAAGCCCACTTAACATTTATTACTAACCCTTTACCGCGTTTTTATTACATAAGTACCGTTGTTATGAATGAACTGCTGCCAGGAATCATAAATTGAGAATTGATGGCTTAAATGATAATTATAAATATATCAAACAAAAAACTTTCACATAGTCTTGATTTTCTTTAAAAACGATAACTCTTGTATAGTTTTTTTTTAAATTGTGATTAAAGTACTTTTAAGGGCTTCGTAAAAAAAAGGAACTCAAGATTTAAATAAAACTTGATATTATAGGTATAACGATGATGGAGATTCCGTCTGTCTGTTTGTACCTATGTCTATACTAGGGTTGCCAGATTTTCTCGTAGCTCGGCGGGAAAGTTGGAAAGTATGGAAAAATACCGGGATTTTAATTTTTATCCAGAGACAAATAAAAACATACAATAAATTCTTTTGTATAAAAAAGAGTGATAAAATTGGATTGAAATTTCGATTAAAATATTTTATCTGAGATTAAAATTTTAAGTTTCAACGTACCGATTCACTTCATTAATTTGAATAAACATTAGTATTCGGATATAATTTAACACAATTTTAACCCAATTAGCGCACGGTTTTACCATCAGATTATTAAATTTTCACCATAAAATAAAGAGATGTTAAAATTAAAAATGAGTCAGATGGAATGAGTCCAATTTAAAATCGTCTTTACTAGATCTTTTTTGCTTACTTCCCAAAACTGTTGGTTTTTACTAATTTTATTCCACTTTTAGTTTCTTTTATCAGTTTTGACCTAAATTTGGAAGAAATTTACATTTTTGGGAAGCCAACGAATATTAATAATTTTCCATTTCGAAGCCTTACAACTATAAGGGTGCAGGAATGTAGTTCTAATTAAGGTTAAATTAAGATAACAATACAGTTATTCTTTATATTTTAAGATATTTACTTTGGGTATTTTTCTGTGAAATCTGGTTAAAACCCTGGAAAAAAGCCGCCCCTGCGGGACAACTAAATTTATGTCTCAATCTGAAATTCGGGACGTCCCGAGTAAACTGGGACGTCTGACAACGCCAGTCTGTACTTCGACCAACAGATTAAATCACTGAAGTAATTTTCTTCAAATATAGAAATTAAGATTTTTAAGTGATTCCCTAAGAAGAAAAATCGAAATTTTGTTTAACTCTAAAAATGCCGTTAACTGCCATACAAGCATTTTGAAAATATTTCATTAATCTCGAAAACGGCTCAAAAAGGAATATTACGTTCAAAGTCCATTATCGACACTGCCATCTCTTCTATCTATTTCCTTTCTAAAAAAATTAATTTCACTTCTTTACCTTTTTTACTTTAGAAGTTATATCAGGTAGTACATTCTTACCAGTATGGGTAAATTTCCTTTAATTTTCACGATTTTGTACAATTGTTTTTGGAATGCCTTTTAAAATAAAGAAAAAAAGAAAAACGATGTCCATTGTTGAGATCAATTGTCTTTAGAAAAAAATATAAAAAAAAATAAAAATGTTAAATTTAACCAATGTCCCATTCATTTTGGTAAACATCGTACTAAATTTTATGATTTTTCCATCTATCTGGCGGTTTTGAGGCATCAAATTTTTTTCATTTTTTTTCAAGCGCAGCAAAACTATACTACTCAACTTATTTCCAGTCGATAACCGTTTGTTTTATTAAAATATTTGCAAAATTGTGAGCGCTATACTGTTTAGCGCAAACTCCAACCTATTTTTTCAAGAGAAACATATACTCTTAAGAGCAAGTTCGTGCAACCTAGCCGTGCACTTTATATATAAAGTAGAGCTCTCGATTTTAAGCGTGTATTTAGCTACACGTGTATTCGTGTCACGTGTACATGTGTATTAGTGTCACGTGTACACGTGTAGGCGTGTAGGTTATAAATACACGTGTAATTAAAATTCGTTTTTAAAACCAATCGGGGTGTCCTGTATTTCATTAAAAAAGTATATGCACAAAAAATGTAAGCGACGGACTTATAAATACAAGTTAATTTAGCATAAGACGATTTTCTGATTTACTAAAACTAAGGCCATGCGAGAATTGAATTTAAATGTCGATTAAATTCTATCCGAGATCAAATTTTTACGTTTTCACCAAAAAAATCATCTTTGAATAAAAAATCATAAAACGATTTTCAATTAATTACACGTGTATTTTCAAATACACGTGTAATAATAAATACACGTGTAAATATAAATACACGTTTTCATACACGGATAATTTAATTACACGTGTAACACGGGTACACGTGTACACGTGTAATAGGGGGCTCTAATATAAAGCTTTGACGATTTTAATAATTTTTTTTAATAACTTATTGTTGCCTGTATAAGATCACATAAAACCAAAACGGACGTTCGATTGATTAATTTGACGAAAACTATCTCTATCACATCCATAAAGAAAGATATAGAGTGTAATCGTAAAAACGTTGATCGTTCAATCGACTGATCGAACCAGTGATTATGCGATCTGGGTCCGAGCATCCAAGATGCTCGTATCCACATCTATAATCAAGCAATTTTTATATTAACGAAATCCCAAAGCAGAATAATCGAATAAATCCAATCACTCAATTCAACTTATCGCACTTATTGCAGTATGGCTTATTCGTTATTAGGTCTAATTAAGATTTTACTTTATCTATAAGATTATCATAACTATTTTAGACTTCTTTTATTTTCAAAAATTATACAACAAAAAATATTTTTTTTTTCTTGCAGCGATCTCGAGACCTTCATGCACTTACTCAAGGGATCCTTGGGCTCAGGAATATTGGCCATGCCGTTGGCCTTCATGAATGGCGGTCTATGGTTCGGGTTGATTGCCACATTTGCAGTTGGTTCCATATGTACCTACTGTGTACACATCCTTGTCAAATGCGCACACATTCTTTGTCGGCGGCGGAAGATCCCCTCCATGGGTTTCGCCGATGTAGCCGAACAAGCCTTCCTCGATGGACCGCCAAGTCTAAATAAATGGTCGCGTTTTATAAGATTCATTGTTAATACGTTCCTCGTAATCGATCTGATCGGTTGCTGTTGCATCTATCTGGTATTTGTGTCGAAAAACATCAAACAAGTCGTCGACCATTACATGGACCCGGAAAATGTGCTGGACATTCGTATTTACATTGCCATCTTTACGGTGCCGCTTATCTTCATGTGTTTGATTCGTAATCTCAAATATCTGACGCCATTTTCGATGGTCGCTAATGTTTTGATATTTGTCGGAATCATCATTACATTTACGTATATTTTCACGGATACCCCGTCCGTTTCGGAACGAAAGGGTGTTACGGATTTCGTTCAATGGCCGCTATTCTTCGGAACTGTCATCTTTGCTTTGGAAGGCATTGGTGTAGTTATGTCATTGGAGAATGATATGAAACACCCAAATCACTTCATCGGCTGCCCAAGTGTGCTGAATATTGGAATGGCTGTTGTGATCAGTTTGTATGCGTTGGTGGGATTCTTTGGATATTTGAAATACGGTGATGATACCGAAGGCAGTATTACATTAAATTTACCCGTTGAAGATATGTAAGTACCTTAAGTAACGTAAAGTTTTCAATTTAGTCAATTATGGGTTTAACCTTTCAAAACCATTTTTGTAATGAAAATAAAATTTTCCGTTTGTTAATTACTTTTTAACTTTGTTGTTTTCTTCTTTCTTTTCATATAGTTTGGCCCAATCGGTGAAAGTAATGATTGCTGTAGCAATTTTCTTCACTTTCACCCTTCAGTTCTATGTGCCCTTGAACATTATCTGGAAGGGCTTGCAGCCAAAGATCTCAGCTGATAGTCAAAACGCCGTTGAGTACACACTTCGAGTTGTTCTTGTTGTAAGTATTTATTTAAAAGATTTACCTATTGTTAAAAAATCGCTTTGGTCTTGGAATGTTTTTCAATTAAATAATAATGAACGTAAATGGGATGAAAAAATTTTAAATTATTTTGGACAGCAAACTGTAAAAAAATTCGAAATAAATGAATTCTGGTGTAGCACTTTGACTTCTTGAACATTTCTTAAATTTAAAAATGTTTAATTTAGGAACTACCATGAATTGGGACCAGAAATAAAGTTTTTATTGGTGTGGGAGGGGATTTGTAAGAACTGAATTTCTTGTAAATTTTTTACAAATTTTCAATTTTTTTTCCGAAATAATGCCAAGAAAAATAATTTCACACCATATCGAGCCCTTTCCGCCAAATTATCGTAAGCCACATTTTCATATTATCACAATTTTTTTTAATTTTTTCCTGTGCATTAAAAGACAATAGGACCTTTTGTTATTTGGCCTATAGTTGGTCCCGTTTCTTAGCAAACAAAAAACAAAATGTCGCTTACAATACTTTTATTTTTTGTCGTTTACGATAAAGTGGCGGAAAGGGCTCGCTATGCGCACAGAAAAACAACAACAAACTTGCTCTCATGGTTAGAAAACAAATATCTATTTATTTTAACTATCAATTGCTTAGAAAGATGAAATTTTTGAAAGTATTATTTTCTAAAGAACATAGAGCAAGAGTCACAGCAAATTTTTTGGCGTGAAAGTATACCAACAAATAAGCGTACCTATAAGTCAAGAGCTGAAATGAAAGCCTTGCGGTTCCTGATTGAGTTTTTTAAAATTGCTCCATGCGGAAAAATTACAAGTGAAGATTTTTAATTGCAATTAACTATATGTTGGCATAGGGCAGTATGCCTCAAAAGTTCAATTTCGAAACTGGCTGGCATAAAAAGTTACTATTTTTCTTCTTCCGACTTACCGTTTAAAAGGTATTGTCACTTTTAAAAACGTAAAATGAGGAAAATCTCGGTTTTTCGCATTATAACTTCAAAACGGTTTGTTGAAAATATATTCATGTAGGTAAAGTTTGATCATTTAATGAAATCATTAATTTCTGTCTTCTAACATTGACCGTTAGAAGACACAAATTATAATCATTTAAAAAAAATTGGTCAAAAGTCAAAAATACTCCTTTTAACTTTGAAATTCCGAAATTTTCCAAAAATACCTTTTGGTTATTTTTTAGAAAATACAATTCTAAAAAAAAATGTTTCTACAATTTTGTCCATACGAGCTATCAGTTAAACGATATTGCCTTTGTAAAGTGCAAAAAATATAAGTTTTTTGCACCAAACTCCTAAGCTGTAAATTAGATTAATTTTTTGTTTCACAAAATGTGTGGACTATATTAACCAACATATATAAAAAATATCAACAATCTACATTATTAACTTTTTCATTGGAAGTTATTGTAATCGGTCCAATTTGTGAAATTGAAATTTTTGACATTTCTCGACGTTTCGAGGTCTCTGGAGTCAGATTACATTGTTTTTAGAGAGATTTCTGTGTACGTATACGCGTTCGTACGTTCGGAAGCGTTTTTTTGCCGACGATATCTAGAGAACGCGTAAAGATATCGACTTCGGATAAATTTTATTTTACAGATAATAAGGCCATAACTTGCGAGAAGGATTTTCTGCAAAATTCAATTACCGACTTTCTTATTATAGTAATTTCAAAAAAGTTGTAAAATGGCTTGTTTCTCGAATATCTCTTGAACAAATAATGCTATCGACTTCGGCCAGGTTTCATTCTATGCATATAGTCACGTAGTGAAAAATTGAAAATACTTACAAAAAAATCAACCCGCAGTTTTTTTTTTAATTAAAAAAAAAAACTATAAAAATAGTTTAAAAAATATCGACTATCTTGAGAACAAACAAAGATATTAACTTCGGGTTAATTTTATTTAATGCACAAAGTTATAATTAATAATCGGTAGAGTTTATAAAAAAAATCAATTGACGGTTTTTTATTCTAGGCCAAAAAAAAACTGCTAAAAATTGTTAAAAAATATTTTTCGGCTAGAATGTCTCATAAATAACCAATGGTATCAACTCCGGTATAATTTTAGTCTATACACACAATGCCATAATTAGCAATTGATATAAGGTTTGTAAAAAAATTCAATTGACGGTTTTTTTCGGGTCGCATATATTTAGAGCAAACAGCCTTCCCTTGATTTTTAATTGGTAATTTTCTTATAAAAAATAACATGGGGTGTCAAGTTTTAAAGGGAACCAATGAGAAGTTATCAGTGTGGTTCAAACCCAGCCTCTTTTATTTTATTTAAAAAAAAAAGAAATTGGTCAAAAGTGCCGGGTTTTTGTTTTTAATTCTTAGGCCAGGCGCGCACATGCAACTAAACAGTTTGGTTTTGATTTTGAGTACTATTGAATTATATGAGAGTCCGCGCACATAAACCGGCGCGCACTCCCATATAATCCCATTGTGCTCAAAATCGAAACCAAACTGTTTAGTTGCATGTGCGCGCCTGGCCTTAACAGGCGAAGTTTTTTAAAAAGAATTTAAACTCAAATCAAAGGTCATCATAATATTAAAAAAAAAATATATTATGTAACTTTTTTCCATCGAGTGACCATTTACAAGATATTGCCGTTTCAAAAACGTCAAATTTCGGAAATGTTTTTAACATAAAAATGCACTTACCAACAATATTGGAAAAAAAAATCAAAGAGAAGATTTTAAGTATATAATATTGGAAAACCAAACCCTATTCAAGACCTTCTTCTATCAATCTATTGCAAAAAAAAACAATTTTCAAATGTTTCCTTAATCTATTTTCAGATCCTTTGTGGTGCTATTGCTGCTGCTCTACCAAATCTTGGACCCTTCATTTCTCTCATCGGTGCTGTATGCCTAAGTACATTGGGTCTAATGGTTCCTTCAATTATTGAACTAGCTGTCTATCATGAAGAACCCGGCTATGGAACATACAATTGGAGGCTATGGAAGAATATCTTCTTAATGTCATTCGGTGTGATTGGTTTCCTCACAGGCACATATGTCAGTATTGAAGAATTCTATGCAGAATTCCATGGCAGCCATGTTGGTGGCCAGTAAATTATTATTATTTAACTGTTTGCCAGTATACATATATAAATATTATAAATAATACAAAACAAAAAAAAAAAGATTCTATAGTAGATATTTTACTTTAAGTAAAAAAATTTTCATTTAAGAAAAAAAAAATTAATATTTAGTTCTAACTTGTATAAAACAAAAAAAAAATTGCTTAAATTAAGTTCATATAAGAAAAAAAAAAACAATACATAATATAATACAAAATTCAAAAAGCACTATAAATATTTACATTGCTAATTTTAAGTATTTTTTAAAAACAAAAACAAAAAAAAACAACAAATAGAAACAAATAGTTATTAGCTTACTAAGCAATAATAATTACTGGACGATGATGATGGTGTACTAAGAGTTTGAGAATTATTTATGAAATGGAAGATTAAAATGCTTATATTGTTAAAGTTTTTGTTCGGCTGGAACCGAACGCAGAAAAAGAATAAGAAAAATATTCGAAAAGACTTAAGTATTTAAAAATATAAATTTATGTATTTCAATTTATAAAAAGACTTTACCCTATATTCCTATGTTGTGAAAAATTAAAAAGCACAACAGGCAACATTTATTGCAAATACAATAATCCATCAATGTTATGTTTTGAAAGTCACATTTCTTATGGTTCTTAAAAAAAAACATAAAACCGAAAAAAAATGCTTCCTACATTAAGGACTAAGATTCGTATTTGTAGTATATTTACAACGAAATATTATTTCTAAAAAAAACCAAAGCAATAAGTTGTGTGTTTCATTAGAGCAAAAAAAAAAATTTAAAATAATTAAAGTATACTCCTCTTTTTCAAAATTAAATTAACTAAATACCTCTGATGAAACGTCTTCCTATCTAAAGATTTTTTTTTAATGCATTGATATGCGAAAAAAACTTCAAGCGAACTAAATTAAGTGATATTGATTTTTAATTAAAGTTATTCGAAACCAGAAAAAAAAAAAAAAAAAAAGTTGGCATATTTTGTTTAAATTCTTTACCGAAATCAACTATGGATATGTATGTCTGCATTTAAAGTAAAACTTCAGTATAGGTACTTTGGCTAAATGCTCAGAATCTATGAAAAATAGGACCTTGACCTATCAGTTATTGAAAAGTTACATAAAATGGGACAAGATAAGAATACGAATGTTATTCTTAAAGTCATTTCGAATTTGTAGATTTCATTAACTTTGATTAAGTAACACCAAATAAGTATGTATATTGAAGTCCTTTTATTAGACTTTAAAAGCCACTCCAAACCTACTTCTGAATAATATAGCAAGTTTTCAAGTTCATAGCAGGTAGGTAGAAATGGTGGCGTCGATCAAAAACTTAGCTCGGAGACCCAATTGGCGCTGAATTTCGCCGTTTTGATACCATAACTCACGTGATCTGTAATGAAAAACGATTTTTAAGAGACAAAATGCCAGACTAGGCAACTTGTAGACTCGCTTCTGTAATCCATTGCCTCTTACTCTTGGTCTCAAGAGTCTGATCAAGAAATCTAAGAAAACGATACAGACACGTGTTTGTCCTAGCGGCATTTTGTTGCGTTTTGAGAAAAGAAATCAGGTCTCCGATTTTCAGTTCGAAAAGTTTGTTTAGGTCGTTGAAAAATTCTGGCTTTCAAGTACATACTCAAATGCAAAAAAACACCAAGTTTATACATCATATACTCGAATTAAAACGAGTACTAAGTATTTGAAAGATGTCAAAAGCTTCTCAAGAATTTCGTAAAAAGTAAAAGTCGAATTCGGAAATAAACTGTAGGTCCCATCTATTCCATCATACAGGAATTGTTGAGAGTTGTAAGTCACTAGGCCCTAGTTCTTCATGAGCTGTTGTGCCATCAAATTTAATTTAATTTATTTTGAGTAGTTTTGAGTACTTAAGTACTTATAAAAGTTAAGATACTACTTTGCTTCTTAAGAAAAAGAAATGCAGTTAATCCAACAATCTCGACAAAAATATTTCTGTTTCGATTTTTATTAAGATTCACATAAGCTTTAGTAAAAAGTACTTCCAATTCTTAGTACTCAAATTCAGTTTATGCTTTCAAATCATTTTTAAATTTTTTACTGAGCTCAAGTTTGCGAATATATGATTATGTATTAATTTTGAAAGCTGTTTTGTTGATTAATTTTAGATTTCTTATTCCTAAATTTTCGTTCAGGTACTCACAAAATTAGAGTCCATTAACATTTGTTTTTCGATATAAATATACTTTTTGTATAATAAATATTATGTATGTAATGTAAATCTTGTGGAACTTTCGAAGAAAGATGAATTAGATTTTTATTTCACATAAATCCGATTCGCCAGAAAATTTTAGGTCCCCTCCATTCTTGCCTTTTGAGTTTTAACCTCTCAGGAATGGTTGAGAATTGTAAATCACTAGGCCAAGCTCTTCACGTACTCTTTTGAACTAAATTTATTTTCATTTATTTATTCAAATTCAAATCCATATTTACATATATTTTTTCAAGCGCACAATACGAAAAATTGTTCAAGTATTTTAAGTATAACAACAAGGAAACTCTACGATCAAAAGGGTCAATAATATACTCTTTGAAAAAAAAATGGAGAGTTCAGTAAGTTTGCAAACAAAATTTCAAAAATAAAATCTCGAGTTATTTATGTTTTAAGTACCTTGGCATACCCCAAAAAGAAACTAAGTACTTGAAATGAGTTCAAATTTCTGGAATAGCTAGAAAACAAAATTAAAGTAGGTTATAGATTTGTACGTTAAGAACTCAACGAACAGTTTCAAGTAAACTTTTGTACTTTTAAAAATAATTGTATGCTATGTTACTGAGTTAGTAAAAAATCCTTTGTGAACATAAAGCGATGGTTAGAAAAAAAATGAGTTTTGTAGAAGTACTTTAAATACTTAACGAAAAGATTTCTTTTACTGACTTACAATTATTAATTTAATTTTTACATTGCATTTACCTAGTTTTTCTTAAAATGAGTTTCCGATACATAAATGTAAATTTTATTTGAACACCTTTTTTTTTAAATTTTTGCATAATATTTAATTTAACAAATTCTCGGTTTCTCTTAAATTTGTTGCTTACTTGAGTATAGAGTACTGTACTTAGAATTTCCGGAAACCAAACGCTAAATCCTTTAAATCTTACGAGTATTTTCACCATTTGTTTAAGTAAACTAAAAACTTAAATATTTTATCACGCTTAAAAATTGATTTATTTTTACACAATATGCTTAATTGTAAGATTTTAAATCTTGAAAGTTTTAAATTTAAGAAAATCAAAAGTTATTTGGTTTTGTGACGTGTTTCAATTCAAGCAGGTTTTCCTACAGAAACATATTAAATGGTTAAAAACGACAATTACTAATAATTTCTAGTACTTTTCGTACAATGTCATTTTAGTGGAAAAAAAAGCTCACCGTTCATAAGTTTTCTTTCAATGTGTACCATCTCTGTTTTTATTTCATTTAATTTTGTTTTTAAATTGACAGTACCTTTGACTTCAAATTAAAAATATGTATTTGTTAAAATATTTTTTAAAAATAAAGAATTTGTTATTAAATTTAAGTGATTTTATTATCTATAATAATTATTTCTATGGACAACTACTACTACAGTTATGATTCATAAAATTTGATATTATCTATAAAAAACGCATTAACAAAACACAAACATTTTTTTTTCTTCATTTAAATAATTTTGTTAAATATACCTAATTTATATTGTTTTTGTTAATGTTCATTTTTGGTATTTTATTGTAAAGTAGACTTACTTAGTTTAATAAAAACAAAATTAAGCTGTGAAAAAAATCTGTTTTAGTTCTTGTTTTTTTTTTATTATAATTATTTCGTATTTATATACATAAAACTAACTAAAAAAACATGGCTGTACCAATAAAAATTGTTTAAAAATAATAAGATAAAAAGGGGAAATACCAAATTTTAGGCTTAAACATATTTTTGAAGCAACAAAAAAAAAAACAAACAAGAAAACAGAATAAAATTATGTAGATTTTTAATATTTTATTTCAACACAAAACTGTTTGTATTAACATTTAAAATGTGCAACTATATCTGTGAACATAAAAGTCAGTTATTTTATTATTATTTTTATAATTTATTTTTGTATGTTAAAAGAAAAAAAATAAAAATGTTATATTTCCTTTAATTATAAGGAAAATTAAGTTTGTTTTTGAAATATGATTTAAAAAGACTTTCTTTTTTAATACTAACATAAATATAATTAGTAATTAATTACCCTCGCAAGAAATTGTTTTTGTTTTTTAATCGCAAAAAAAATTTATTTGACATTTTCAATTGAATGGATATTAACAAAACAATTTTTTTATTATTTAAAAAAATAAAACTAAAACAAAAATTAAAAAGTTGTCCAAATTGTATATAGTTAGTAAAAAAAAAACATATGAGGCATCGCTCGTGTTTGATATAAACAAACATTTTGGAAGCTATTTTTTTAAATTTAATATGTTTATTTTGTAAATTTATGCCAAATTGTTAGTATTTAAGTAAAAAGAATTAATTTGATGAAGTGACGAAATTTAATTATTTTAATTATTTTGTTTTAAGTTTATTGTGACATTTTTTTTTTGTTTTGTTCCTTGCCAAGAGTTTATGTTTGTTTTGTATGTAATAATAATAATTGCGCTGACAGCGAGATATTATTTTATGTAATGAGAAAAAAAATATATTTTTCGTATTTATTAAAATATAATATAAAATGCATAAACAAAACAAAACTACAAAAATAATGTTGTTTTATTTATTTTTGTTTATTATTTTAGATTCAATTAGGCTGAGGATGGGGGGATTTTAATTTTTTTTCCATATTTATATGACAAAAGGGTACTGAATCCATTTTTTTTTAGAGTTGAATTAAAATTAAGTAATAATATTGTGGATGGAAATAATTCGAAAACCAGATTTCGAAAAAGCTTTCTCCTTTCTGTTTTCAGTAGGTATTAGAGAGATGTTTAAATCTAAAAAGGCATTTTTAAAACTTCACCCCATTGCGAGGGTCCGTTGCAAAATAATCTTCATCCAAACGTTTTTAAGATTGCATCGAAAAAAAAATCACTTTTAATGAGCTTGCCTACGACATTTAAGCGTTTTTAGGTCAATAAGGGAACACGTAGATTTTTTAATCTGGTAAGGAGCCCACCCCATTACACTTACGTAAAGCATAAAGTGTAAATCTTTTTTGAAACCTTTCAATTTTCAAAATATTGCAGTCATAGAAAGGAGACCAAACTAAACAAAAATATTCTGAAACAGGAAGAACTAAGGACATAACTAAAGTTTTAAGCGTATAAGCATCCTTAAAGTCATTCGAGTTCCGTTTCAAAAAACCAAGCAAGAAATTGCCTTTAGACAGTTATATGTAATCAATATGAGACCTAAAATCAAGCTTTGAATCAAAAAGCACTTCAAGATCATTAATAACATTTACCTTGGGAAGACTAACATCATATAATTTGTAATCAAAGTCGATAAATAACGGCGATCTTGTTGCATTAAAAATTTTACATTTTAAATAATTTAGTTCAAGATGATTGTAGTCACACTATTTAAGGAAGTTGTTTCTATCCGACTGCATCAAAAAACAATCTGCAAGAGATGATGCTGCCAGAAAAATTATAACATCGTCAGCATATGTACATCAGACAGTTACAATATCTCAATACAGATGGTAAATCATTGTTAAATATAATAAAAAGAAGAGGACCAAGGTGACTCCCTTGTGGAAGCCCTGATATAACATCTATTTGATTTGAAACGCATTCATCTATCTTAACAGCCTGTCTCCTGCCAGACAGGTATGATTTTAACCACTTTAAGAAAGCAGCATTTAATACAAAATTTTCCAGTTTTAGTATAAGAAGACCATGATGAACACGATCAAAAACTTTAACAAAATCGGTATACAAGGCATCGACTTGATTACCATTTTCTATGTGATTACAACAGAAATTTGTAAAAAGGCTAAGATTCGTAAAAGTCGACCTACCTTTTACAAAGCCATGCTGTTTAGAAGACAATGATTCTTTGACAGCAAAGTAAAGTCTTTTAGAGTGACCATTTTTTCAAAAAGTTTGGGTACAGCAGAGAGTTAAGAAATTGGTCTATAATTCTTTACTAAGTGTTTACCATTTAAAAGGCCAACAATTAGTGATAAGAGGTCAGATAAAAGAAAAAAAAAACAACACAAACATATATACATATGCCAGTAAGACCTAGGGTCTTATAAATTAGGCAATGTTAGAAGGAATAGAAGGATAGGATAGATTTTTGTTAGCACAGTGGATTGAGAAATAAGGTTTTATTTTATTATCCCATTAAATCCCAGGGGTATAGTTTTCTCCTTATAGGTACACTCGAGTTAATTTTTCATCTCTTAAATTCCTTTGTTCGTTTCATCGCTACCCTATGAATAATTTCAATGTAAACTAATATTTAAAATTGTCCAATATAGGATCTTTTAAAATTGTAAATATCTATAGCGTAAAAAAGGAACGTGGAAAGAAGTCAAGAACCTATTTTCTAAAGACAATATAGAAACATTTTGTTTAAAGTCGATAGATTTTTCTTTTTTAATTCAAAAAAGTTTAATGTTAATATTAACTTAAAACACTGTTGTTATCATATGTTATTGCCTTTAGCTGCGTCAGCGTCGTAAGATCATACGCAGTATTCCAAAAGTCAGGGTCATAATTCCACTTATTTTTTAAATTCCACTTGTCCACTTGACTACTCGAAAAAAAGCAATTAAATAAAGCAACCGGCAAAAATCCGTCTTGTAAAGATAGGTATATGAAGAATTCTTAATTATCATTTTAATCAAGATCAAAAAGTAACTGAAAATTCTAATCCACCCAAAAATATGTTATAAAATAATACAGAATTAAGTACACCTAAAAGTATTCCATTTACATTATATCAAACAACATTAAAAAATAGTGTGTTCATTTAACAATAGCTCCAAAAAGTAGGCAAAATATTTTTGAGGTAGTATGTGAATCGAAAAAACGACTAAATAAAAAAGTGAAATAAGCTAAAAATTATTATTGATACAACTAATATCAAAAGTATCAAATACCTATTTAAAGTGATTAAGTAGTTAGGAATATTGTTTATATCTAGCAATAATTAATAAAAAAACATGAAGTGCAGTGTGAAATAAATTTAAAAATAAAAGAAGAATGTGGATAAGAGTGTTTCTTTTTGTACAGTAAGTTTTATTGTGATTTTTTTAGGAAAGTTATGTAGTTTATTAGTATTAAATTAGATTAATGAACAATTAAGCAATACATTAAAAAAGTCTTAGTGTATAATGAATAAATCTATTTAATTGTTGAAAATCTGCACTTATATTTGTTTGTTAGAATTCAATTCGATGAAGTGTAAAAATGCAATTCTTATAGACATGGATAATGATTTTTGGTGATTTTAAGGTGCAAGGCGATGTTAAGCACGCTTAAAACCATAGAGTACCTATATTTATCTAGAGAACCGACTCGTACCCCTCTTGCCTAAAACACCCGCAAAATTTATTTGAGATGAGTTAGAGAAAATTCTCTTATTTTACTCTTTTTTTCCTATTCGTGAATCTGTGTGAATCGTGCATTCAAACACAAAATGGCCGCAATAGCTCAGTTATTTTTTCATAGAGTCGCGTTTTCAACATAAATATACATGAATATTACTAGATTTAATTGCTAAAAGCAAGAAAACACTAAAAAAAAAATTGTTTCGGCCCATTAAACATTTGTTTAAAGCAATTTTATTGAAATTTTGTTTTTAAATTTCAATTTTTGAATTTAACGTATTCTTATTTTAAATATCTGAGCGCAGGAACCCATCATAATTGAGCAAAAACGTGTATACTATTTGTTACAGCAGTGGTGGATGGGGTTCCATTGTAAATGCACGGGATCACTAATACGTGCTCAACGAACAGTCGACAAAATGGTCCCATTCTCTCACTACAGCTTGTAGGGTGAAAGAGAACGAACCCCTTAGTCGGTTCTCTAGATAATATAGATACTCTATGCTTAAAACGAGGAAATTATTGTCTTGTTACCTAGTTTGCGTCTGTGTTAATATGTAAACCTACCTTCATGTATTTTTATTAGTTCATTTTCATTTTAAAGGGATGTAGCAATTTTAATAAGACTAGATAGATTTTTATTTTTTTCGTATTAAGAACTAGATTTGGTAAGCTACCGCATCGTTTAACAGAGATTTGACTATCGCATAGTTCACACCATAGAGTATCTATATTATCTAGAGAACCGACTAAGGGGTTCGTTCTCTTTCACCCTACAAGCTGTAGTGAGAGAATGGGACCATTTTGTCGACTATTCGTTGAGCACGTATTAGTGATCCCGTGCATTTTAAATGGAACCCCATCCACCACTGCTGTAACAAATATTATACACATTTTTGCTCAATTATGATGGATTCCTGCGCTCAGATATTTAAAATAAGAATACGTTAAATTCAAAAATTGAAATTTAAAAACAAAATTTCAATAAAATTACTTTAAATAACTTTTTAATAGACTGAAACAAATTTGTTTAGTGTTGTCTTTCTTTTAGCATTCAAATCTAGTAATATTCATGTACATTTATGTTGAAAACGCGACTCTTTAAAAAAATAACTGAGCTAATGGCGCCATTTTGTGTTTGAATCCACGATTCACACTGATTCACGAATAGGAAAAAAAGAGTAAAATAAGAGAATTTTCTCTTACTCATCTCAAATAAATTTTGCAGGTGTTTTAGGCTAGAGGGGTACGAGTCGGTTCTCTAGATAATATAGGTACTCTATGGTTCACACAATGATTCTTTAAAATTTTCAATAATCATATTAAATAAATATTCTTACATATACATTTTTTTAAATTTTTTTTTTTAATTTTTAAACACCATATTGTTTGAACTATTCAAGAGCACTAGTTTGCAAGGTCCATATTAAAATCGTCCCAGCCATTAAGATGTTATAGGTACGTGAATAACTCGAAAACAAGGAAATTTGCTCAAATAACGTCAACACCCTATTGCAGCAATGCGATTTTTTGGCGAAAACATTAAATTCAGTTTTCTTACAACCATGGTTATGGTTATTACATGGTATGAAGTTTAATCAAAATCGTTGGAACCATTTGTGAGAAAATTTATAAAAAAGAAACATTTGTATGGCAACTAAGGTCGGTTTTCTTCACTATTGTTCAACTTGCGGAAAACTCCGAAGCTGGCCAACTCTAGAATTGTTCTTTTTTTTTCACTACACAAATTATCTGGTATGCCATTTTACCCTTGCAAGTAAACCAACCAGGCAATATAACCAAAACCATGAATGAGTCTAAACATATACGTGATTCTAAAGGCAAAATACAGTCAACGAGCTCCTCTTCCATTTGCTTGGAAAAGGTGGACCCTTCTGTAAGCCATTCAAACTTTCGTTCTTGTTGGCTGCTCGTCTCATCAGTGTAGAGTTTGGAATTCCGACTGTGTTGGATACTTTTTTCTAGCCTATTTCTTTCTCATTCCAAGATTGCTTTTCTGTAGATCGTTAATATTTTCCAACAATTTTCACTAAAAAAAAATTAAAATGTTAGTGTAAGTATAAAATGCTATGCCACTTAAGCCGAGTGCTTAGGAGGCTATTTTGCCCGTTTAGGGTTTTTTTTATTTAATTTTTAATTCCGAACAAACTGAAATACTACTAGGCCAATTAATTTCAGTAAATTAATAAGAAATATTTAATACTTACATGCATTTATTGCTTTTTCCAAAATGTATTGTTTTCTATAAAGTTTTTTGTCAACAAATTTTTCACAAAATTGTATGAAGTCTACTTTTGGAAATGGCTAGAGATAGACGTGTCAAATTTAAAACATAAGCTTGAAGTTGCTTTAATTTCGTGTATGTCAGTACTGCCAGATAAACTGAAGAATTGTGTTCACACAAACTTATAATTCTATTTGATTCTACGATTTCTAGCAAGGAGCCAATTTAGGCCACCTTCCTCTATTGGATATTAAAAGCAAAAATAACGTTTGATAAAAAAAAAATCTAGATTCGAATGAAAAATCTCAAGTTTGCTTGCCAACTTCTACTTTTTTTGGGAGTTGAATAAAATCAAAAGTTGATAAATTCCAGAGTTGAGAATCAGAAGTTAAAACTGTCAACCTCTTGATTGAATAAATACAAAATCGCAAGTTGAAAATAAAAATCTTCAAGTTGTGTTCAACTTCAAGTGAAGAAGAAAATCGCCCTAACTGTTCTAGATGAGATAAATAAAAAAATTAGAATTCGTTTCATAAACACATCAAAATGTTCAGTACCAAATTTGAAGCAAATTGGTTCAACCTTTTATGCTCCAATTACTCAAATTACAATGGAAGCACAGAGGTACAGACGCACAGACGCACGACCGATGCGACGGACGGTCATCATCGTAGTTTTAACTTTGATTACAACCCCTAGACTCTATTTTAAACAAAACCAATTCGTACTTTACCCTTTAAATCAGTCTTCTCTCATATGACTGTAGCCCCAAAAGCTTATCAATATAATAATATACCAACTCTTATCCAACCTCGCTTTGTACCTTAAGTATACTAAAATTATAATTGTTCTGTTTTTGTCTAGGTAAGTATGGTGAGTGTAAATATACAATATTCAAACCTAATATACTTTTGTACAACAATTCTTTCATACAAAATTTCAAAAAATTCTGCCTTCTGTTCTTATCTTAAAGATTTCGCACAAAAAGAAATTAAATAAAATTGACTCCCTCTTAAAAAACTTGATCAAAAATAACACTCTTATCATGAATTTCCCACGCGGTTTAGAAATAAATTGAAATTTTTGCTGGAATTTTGCAAACCCCCAAAAAGAATTGTATTTACTCAGGTGTCCAACCAACGCAACGCCTACCCTCTTTGAGAAAAATCGTCTTTTCACAATTATAATGAGCACTATTGATAACAGTATTCAGATTGATTCTTATTGCAAAAAAGTTCCCACGGTCTATATTCTTGCAACCCCTTCCATAAATTCAATAAGAAAATCCACAACACTGACAACACCTGATTAAAACTATTATCATTTCTTTGTCCCCTGGACTGAGAAAGATAACCATTCGCAGTAGGATTCCAAGCTCGAACCGAACTCTCCGAAGGAACCGCAACAACGACAACAAGTCATCGAAAGACAAACCATATGCCACTGACAAATGTGGTATCTTCCCTCCCCCCCTTTTCACGGCGGGAAAAGTCAATAAAAATATTTTCACACTCTCAATCTCAAGACGCTGGGGTATTTATTGTGAAGGAGTTAAGTTTAAAGTATGAAGGCAATACTGTTGCGGGAATACTCGCATTCGATGTGGTCATTCGGGAAAAAAGTCGCGATATATTTACTTTGTAATAAACGGAAAAATTAATAAATAAATCATGCAAATTGGTAATTTTAGGAAACATTAATCATCAGCAGATTGGTAATTTATAGCTCCAGTATGACCTTTGGGATTAAACTTTGATTAACCTCTCTCATATCGTGTTGCGTTGCATGTAAACTGTTGAAAAATGATTGCACCTGAAAATCTTTAAGAGAGGATAAGTAATAATGCTGTTTTTGCTTAAAAAGTTACTATCTTCATTGGAAATTTAAAATTCAATTATTTCAAATCAAAATCTAATAAATTGTTAAGTTCCCACAGTCAAATCTATAGGCAATAAATGGTGGTAAAATATCACAAATTGTATAAGAGACTGGATTTAGCATTATATTTTTATCAAACAGAGACAGAGAATACAAAAAAAATCTCTTATAGACAGGGGCGGATTAGGCCTAAGGCAAGAAAGGCAAATGCCTTGGGGCCCAGTTGTGCCTTCGGGCCCCACGCGTCTAATTTTTTTTTTTTTTATACAAAGGTGTATTGCTTCTTATTTTTTTTAATGTCGAATTCCTTTCAACAAAGAATTCGATTATTTTTCTAAACGGAATCGACTTTTTTTCTTTCAGTAAGAGGAATTTGTCCAGAACAATCGATTTTATTCTTCTAAACAAATCGATTTTTTGTTAAAAGTAGTTTGACATAAATTATAAATAATTTGAATTGAATTATTGATACTCAATTTAAAAAAATTCTCGTAACAATGCATAGTTGAAGCGTGTTTGAACTACACTTCTCTCCATTTTAATACCTTCGTCGAGTTGAAATTGGATTGTTTTGTTTCCACGTTAATCTGCTTTTAAACGATCCAATATTTCATAAAGATTTTTAAGCACGTTGGCGATTAGTGGCGAGGGTAGACAAAGTTTATGAGGTTCAAAAAATTGCAGAGTTATCGCCCTTTTTTCTGTGTGTGTTCTCTTATTGTTAATGTTTTATTTAAATTCGTCTTAATTCTGTAAAACTTGACCTAGTATTTTGCGGGTGTTTACCTAAGCGACTTTAAAAGAAAAAACTTTTCCGATTTAAAGTTCTTGTGCTAAATGAACAAGAGATTTTTAAAAGAATCAAAATATTGACATTTTCTAACCTCCAGCGCTCCAGCAATTGGTTTCCTAACGAGCTTTATGACATCGAGTACTTAAACGATGATAGCATCAGTTACCAACGAATTAATGTGTTTGGTAACTTGAAATTTCTTAAAAAATTGCACAAATTTTTACAAATTATCACAAATATTCTTGTTTGTTAACTCCTGTTGCAACTCCAGTGTGCAAGTAATGTAACTATACTGTCAAAACCCTAACTGTCAGTGCATATGCCACTTGACAGCGACTAAGAAATATAAACAAATGTATATTGGTATAATCTGACTATAACGGTATTACTTCGCCATGTTTTTTTTTAGAAATGTTTGAGAACATATGAAAGAATAATGTAGTCAAAAAGTCACAAATAAAAATGATTAATGTTACCGTTTGGCGCCATACACACAATAGTGACGTTTTGTACAAAAATTGGTTCTGTGCGTTTGCTAACATTTTCAGAATGTTTCCCCTTATTTCAAAATTTCCCAGTTTTTAAAAATTTTATTGGAAAAAGATACCAAACAAATCTAATAATCGGTTTCTTTTATTTGTTCGAAATTTATTCGCTAAAATATCTTTCTGATTCCCGATTTCGGCGGATTAACTGAGGTTAAACGATGATTCAGGCATGTATCTGCTTAGCTTTTGTCACAAACTTGAATCAACCTCTAAAATTCTATACGCACAGAACTAAAAATGGTGTTACAATGAAAATTTTCATTATATAGGTATGTAATAATTGATGAAAAAGTTGTTATTTTTCAAGGAAAAACCCAACGTCAATAAATTTGACATGTTGATAATTTCGGATTATTGAAGATTTGAAAATTGATTTTTTCATTGAAAACCACTTTGAATAGGGAGACGGACAGAATCCCGAAAACCGCTGCATGATGGTTTTGGTCATTTTGATGCATTGAAATTAAAATGAAAGACATAAACTTGAATGAAAACAGTTTCATCGGCCTTGTAATAATGTTAAGAAGTAGAAACTTACCCATCTTGCCTTGCCAATTATTATTAAAACTGGGCTCTGAACTCTTAGCACCCCATACATGGAAAATTCGAATAAAAAGTATGCAGTCTAAAAGGTCAGTAATTGGTCATAAAAGTAATTGGTCAGGCTTAGAAAATTTTTAATCCAAGGTTGAAGTTTCTCAAGGTCACCCGCGATTTTTGGCACCTCATTAAGGGGATATTCGAAAAAAAAGTATACCACATGAAGGGCCACTGGATAGTGATAAAAGGTCAGATAATTTTAGTAATTGGTCAGGCATAGTTTTTTTTAAATTAATTTTCAAAGTTTTTTTCAAGGTCACAGTATAAGACTTTTAGCACCTCATTGGTTAAATTTTCAAAAAAACTGTATGCCATCTGTAAGTTCACTTAATCCTCATAAAAAGGTCAGCTAGTTTCAAAAATTGGTCAGGCATTTTTTTTAATGAATTTTTAAAATTTATTATTTTTCAAGGTCATAGAGATTTTTAGCACCCCATTTTAGGAATTTTCAAAAAAAAATTTATGCCATCTGAAAGTTCATTTAATTTTCATAAAAAGTCAGGCTGTTTCAAAAGTCGGTCAGCTATGGCTTTTTTTTAATGAATTTTAAAATTTTTTTTTCTCGGTCCCAGTATGACTTTTTGCTAGCATCTCATTTAACGAATTTTCCAAAAAAAAAATGCAGAAGTCACGGCCCTTTAAAAATTCATTTAAAAAAAGCCATAGCTGACCGACTTTTGAAACAGCTTGACTTTTTATGAAAATAAAGTGAACTTTCAGATGGCATACATTTTCTTTTGAAAATTCCTAAAATGGTGCTAAAAATCTCTATGACCTTGAAAAATAATAAATTTTAAAAATTCATTAAAAAAAATCTATGCCTGACCAATTTCTGAATCTAGCTGACCTTTTATAAGGATTAAGTTATCTTTCAGATGGTAACCATTTTTCTTTTAAATTCCACAAATGAGGTGCTAAAAATCTCTATGACCTTGAAAAAATAATAAACTTTGAAAATTCATAACAGAAAATCTATGCCTGGCCAATTTCTGGAAATAGCTGACCTTTTATGAGGAATAAGTAAACTTTCAGATGACATAATTTTTTTTTGAAAATTCCACAAATGAGGTGCTAACAGTCTATACGACCTTGTAACGACATTGAAAAAAATTAAATTAAAACATTTATTAAAAAAAAGGCTGACCAATTTCTGAAATTAGCTGACCTTTTATCAGGATTGAGCTACCTTTCGGATGGTATACATTTTTTTTCGAATATCCCATAAATGAGGTGCTAACAGTCTATACGACCTTAAAATGACCTTGAACAAAACTTTAAAAATTCATAGAAAAAAAACTATGGCTGACCAATTTCTGAAACTACCTGACCTTTTATCAGGATTGAGATACCTTTCGGATGGTATACAATTTTTTCGAATATCCCATAATTGAGGTGCTAACAGTCTATACGACCTTGCATGACCTTCGAAAAACTTCAAACGATTATAAACAAAAACCTAAGGCTGACCAATTTCTCAAGCTAGTTGACCTTTTATCAGGATTGAGATGCCTTTCGGATGGTATACATTTTTTTCGAATATCCCACAAATGTGGTGCTAAAAGTTCACGTGACCTTGTATTGACCTTGAAAAAACTTTAAAAAATGATTTTAAAAAAAACTATGCCTGACCAATTTCTGAAAATAGCTGACCTTTAACGAGGATTAAGTAGACTTTCAGATGACATACAGTTTTTTTGAAAATTCAACCAATGAGGTGCTAAAAGTCTTATACTGTGACCTTGAAAAAAACTTTGAAAATTAATTATTTAAAAAAAACTATGCCTGACCAATTACTGAAATTATCTGACCTTTTATCACTATCCAGTGGCCCTTCATGTGGTATACTTTTTTTTTCAAATATCCCCTTAATGAGATGCCAAAAACCGCGGGTGACCTTGAGAAACTTCAACCTTGGATTCAAAATTTTCTAGGCCTGACAAATTTCTTAAACTACCTGACCTTTTATGACCAATTACTGACCTTTTAGACTGCATACTTTTTTTTCGAATTTTTCATGTATGGGGTGCTAAGAGTTCAGAGCCTTAAAACTGGAGCCAATCAGCCTTATTGTGAGTTTCGCCCGAACAACATTTCACCCAGAAAACGTTTTCGCCTATTGTGAGTTTCACACGTAAAATATTTTATGTTCTGAAAATTTCCCTTATTGTAAAGATTAATTTCAGACAGAATGTATTGCCATCCATAGCTTAAATTTGCACAAATTTTTAGTAGGCAAACGAGAGAGCACAATAAGGCTGATTAAAAGTAGAGATCGAAAATAGAACTCAACCTTTTCAAAGATCTTCAAATAACGCTAATCTGCTCAGATATTTGAAAATGGTCAACTTAACTTAACACTTACTTAACTCTTATTTACTTGCGATATAGGTACTATATGGCAAGTTTTGCATTCGTAAAAAAAATTGAACTGGAGATAACAATCAAACTTGACATTACGATGATAGAAAAGACGAAAAAAGTGGGTCTCCCAATTCTGTCCGTCTGTCTGTCTGTCTGTGGACTCGCCTGCAGCCTAAACCCATGGGTCGATTTTATTTAAACTTGGTATAAAGTGTTTCGCGTTACTTACCCCGACACGTTTTTTTCCTTTTATTTTTTTTGGATCAAAAATAAGGGTACCTAAATCTTATTTTTCTCAAAAATGGCTGACAGATTTTTCTTTAAAAAAATCAATAAATTTTATTAGGTATATGCTACGTTTTTGTAAAAATTAAGTTTCCAAAAAAGGAATAAACTGATTTTGATAATTTTTTTTGTGGAGAATCTTCTGAAAAATATAAATAGTATTGTATACCAAAATTTTCAAAAATTTTTTTTTTTTTGATTTTTAAAAAAAGTTTCAAATTATTTTTTTGAAAACCAAATATTTCGAAAACGATTTGGTGGATTTTTATGAAACTTGGTAGCAAGCGGTTTTTAACATTATCTAAAATATTTAAAAAAAAAACTTTTTCTTATAGTCAAAATTAACGGTACCTTCCATATAAATGTTAAAAAACCGTTACCGTTTCTCGAAAGCGACTGCTACGATTTTGATTAAAATTGTTCTAAATACTAATATTAGTATGGTCTACGATCTCCCAAAAATAAAATTTACAGTTAGCCATAATTAACAGTACCTCTCATAGAACCATTTTCTTTATTTTGGACTATCTCATTGTGTGTGTTACGGATTTAAATTAAATTTTTTATACAAAAGCTTCTTAAAAGTTGAAATATTACTGCATATCAAAATTTTCAAAAGAAGCAAATTTTTTTTTTGAAAATTCGATATTTCAAAAACGGGTAGATAATTTTTTTCGAAATTTAATTTTTAGTTCAACATAAATAAATACTAAAAAAATGTGTACCAATTTTTTTTCTTAAAAATGTTCACCTATAAAATAATTTAAAAAAAAACAGCTCCTACGATTAAAAATGTACAGATTTCACTCATAGAGTAACCATGGGGACATTGAAAATGACTTTATTTTGCTAGATAAACAAAAAACATGACTAATCTTTACAAATTAATTAAAACGTAATAAGCTGTTTCAAACACAATTATAAGTTTTGAAGTTTCTAGGTGTAGGTATTTAATGTCACTTTCCATTTGGCAAAAAATAAATCTTATTAATTTTCTTTAACTAACCCCATCATACTTTTCTATTTAACCAAAAAAATCGTTTTTTTTTAAATCTGTTATCAAAACTCACATACCTAGGCAAACAAAAATATGCCCTAAAAACAGTTTTAAGCGCTTATAGGTAATTATGCCCTTAAAAATCAATTACATATATATGCCCTTAACAAGTAATTATATGCTCAAAAAAAAAAATTATTAGGGCCCTAAAAATATGCTTAATATTGGTTGTAAAAATATATTCTATGTAGATTGTATACCTATGTAATGTATTTTTAAAAACTGCGTTAAAAAGAACGACATAAATCTAAACGTCTATAAAGCTAGCATACATTACACATTAGCATAATCAATTGAAACCATAACTAGAATTTTGTGCTCTTTTTGTGCTATTTTTGTGTGAAAGTCTCGATTTTTGTGCTAGCATAGTTTTTGTTTTATGTAAATCTATATATGTTACCTTAATATTAAGCTAGCAAAACTTCTAAACCGCTTAGCATAATCAGATGAAATAAAAACTAAAATTTTGTGCTCTTTTCGTGCTATTTTGTGCTGAAGTCCCGATCTTTGTGTTAGCATAGTTTTTTTTTCATGCAAAGTTATGTTACCCATATAAAGCTATAGCAAAACATAAAACAAAACTGCTAGCACAAACATCGGAACTGCCACACAATAATAGCACAAAAATAGCACCAAATTTTAATTTTTCTTTCAATTTTGCTACAAAAATCGGGACTGCCACACAATAATAGCACACAAAAAGCACAAAATTCTAGTTTTTATTTCAATTAATTATGTTGAGCAGTTTGGAAGTTTTGCTAGCTTAATATTAAGGTAGCATAGATTTAAATAAAACAAAAACTATGCTAGCACAAAAATCCGCGAGACTTCCACACATAAATAGCACAAAAAGAGCACAAAATTCTAGTTATGGTTTTTGATTATGCTATTGTGTATATGCTAGCTTTATACACGTTAAATCTAAAAACAAAAAAAAATGTAGTGTACAAGTGAGATTGTCGAACATAACGTCAATTTGCTGGGGCTAAAAGCCATTAAAACCTATTTGAAATGGGTACATGCATATTGGTGAATCGTTTAAATTCATCTACATGGGTTTATTTAAGACATTAATTATATCAAAAATAAAAAACAAAATTTACACTAGTAAGTCCCACGAGCTTTGCTCTCGTGTCTAACTAAAGTGAGAATTACTGGGAACAGGATTTTTTTAATTTTGGGTAAGTATCTTCTAAATCTTTAAAAGCTATCTATATACATATTGTTTAAGTCGTGTGCGAATTGGGTTAAAATCGGGTTAAATTTTATCCGAAGATTAATTTTGTTTTTTACACTAGAGGGGTGAATCTGTAGGTACCTATACGTAGAAACTTCAAAATTTAATTTCGGATGAAATTTAATCGAAATTTTAATTAAATTCACACACGGCCTTAAAATATTTAGAAGCACTAGATACCAAAATTGAATAAAATCGTTCGAGTCGATTTAACCAACTCAAAAATAGGTTAATTAAAAAAAAAAAAAAAACTCAAACCCAAATTTCCATAATGCGAGTTTTTTCGACATTTTTCGAAGTTAGGTCTTAATTTTTTGGTATTTTTTACCCTACAGACCTTTTTTTATTTATTGAATAAACATTAGAACTGAACAAATTATGATTTTAATGAAAAATATAGGTACATACATAAATACGTCAAAATAAAACGTAGGTAAATATACAAAAAATATTGATTTTCGACGGCGCTTAAAAGACAGTATTTCTTATAGAACTGATTTCTTGAAAACTGATTGTTGCTAGAAAAAAACATGCTCTGGCATATTTTTTGTTGTCCTACATATTACATAGGTAGGTATATCGATTTCAAGCAAGCTCTACTCCTGCTTGCACACTCAACTGCATCACTGGCCTTTATTTTAAGACCGCATTGTATTCTGTATGGAATAAAAATAAATCCCACCAAAAACATTTCATGTAAAAAAAGGTCGCCAAGACTCACATGCACATAACGCTTTCGCTGTGAAAAAGTTATGAGATCTCATGAAGAGCCAAGCCCATAACTCTACAAGGCCTAACTTCACAAGACCTAACTCTACCAACCCTACATCGTGGTCAAAAAGTATGGCTTGGCCGTTTCGCAGCCGAAACACAGAAACTTCCATAGATTTTTGGTATGCAAAAGTTTTATGAAACGGCCAAGCCATACTTTTTGACCACGATGTAGGGTTGGTAGAGTTAGGTCTTGTGAAGTAAGCCCGCAGACTACACCTAATCCTGAAAATTTGAGCTCTTTAGCTCTATCCAGATCGAAGTTATGAGGGCCTGAAAATCCGACGAAGCGTTACGAGAAAATATAGGTAGTGCCATTGTATATACATTCTATAGTATTCTCATGAAAGTGAAAGATAGTGGCGACGTCTATAGTGGCGATTAAGAAGCTCTCAGCTGTAGAGATTGGAGATTAACGAAGGGGAATTTCAGGCAAGAAATGCCGATAATAATAAAACGAGAACGCTACATACAAAATTCACTGCAGTCAAAGTGAGAGAAGAAAAAGACAATTTTCTCTATTTTGTTTTGGGTTGGGGATTTTGTTTACATTTTTTTTTGCCAAGAGAGCTTGTTTTTTTTTATGATCTTTTTATTTTTACCTTCGGTTTGTGTTGCTCTTCTGTTATGTTGTTGTTGTAGCGTAGCTGACGTAGGTAGGTATAGAAAATTCTTGTATGTGTTTGAGGAATACGAAAAAAGAATTTTGTCTGCCAGTATTTTGCTATTTTGTGAACGATCTTGCTTCGTATGTGTGTTGTTGTTATTTTTGGGTAGCAAGAGCATTCATGGGAATTTGAGGAGTATAAGAAAAAAAAAGTTCAGTTTCTTGTTTAGGAGTTTGTTTACATTTTTTTCTTCTGGGCTGAGAATGAGGTGCAGGTATGTATGTTTGTGTGTAAATGCTTTGTTGTGTTGGCGATTTTTTGTCAAGTAGGTAGGTAGAAAGGTTCTGATTTTGTTTAGGAATTTTTTGTAAGGAATTTGTCGGTTGGTTGTCTGTGCAAGTTAAAGGCTTTTTTTATCTTGATTCTTTTGACTTCTTGTGATCTGAATGTTATTGATTTTCTGGGTAGCTTGTGCAGGTTTACGTATGTGGGTACACAAAATGTTTGAAAGTTTGAAGGAGCTAGAAAAGGGCAATTTTGTTTCGTGGAAAGAAGGAGGTTGTGGTGGTGATGGTTCACAGTATTCTTTTTTCTGGGTACCTATCTTGTGCAAGTATATGTAGATATGCAAAATGTTTGGAAGTTGGAGAAGTTAAAAAAAGACAATGTTGTGATTTTGTTTTGTGCAAAGAAAGAGGTGGTGGTTTATATATGTACATAATTTTTTATTTATAATTTTCGCGCTTGTTTTGAAGGAGAGTAGGTACCTATGTATATATGTGCGATTTGTAAGAAGTTAGGTATATACATAGGATTATAAATTTGTGTTGGGAATTAGGTAGGTGGGTACATTTCGCGACTTTTTTGAACAATTAGTGTTCAACCAAAATATTTTTGTTAAGAGTTTGTCAGTGGTTTGTTATTTTTCAAGTATTTACCTAGATCGGGTGATGTGGAAAAGAATACATACATAATTTTCAGGAGTTTTTTTTTTAGATTTTGAAATATTTTTTAATAATTTTAAATCCATATTTCCATAGAGAGATATTCGCATAAGGAGTGTAAAAAAGCTAAAAAGGTTATATGTTGGGTCCAGGCAAAAAAACAAATGTATATGATGGAGGAGTGTATTCCTTCCACCCCATTTGGCCGAGGGGCAATTTTATAAAAAATAGACTTGAAATGCAAAAAAAAATTATTAAAAAAGAACGGCGACACCTACAATGTCATGCCATGGGTACTTTTTAAAAGCCAGAAAATCCACTCTGGTTTTAAATTCAGATAGTTTAAATAATTATTTTTTTACTTTTCTCAAAAATCAGAAGACATTTAAGAATCTGGTTTTCAGTTTTTCGACTACAAATTTATAAAAGTATTAAATTTTGAAAATAAAAATATTACTTTACAATTTTGCACAAAATTAGTTTAAACACAATTTTTTAATTTTTTTTTCAAAAATTTAATTTTGAATATTAATTTTTGAAAAACTGTTTACTAAATAACTTAATGTAGAAATAAAATAAAATCGGCAGTTTCTGGATTTATAAAAAATTTTAGAAAATTGCCCCTCCCGTTATTTTTAATTTTCTCAAAAACTAAAATACATTTTACCATCCGGTTTTCTGTTTTTGACTAAAAATTTATAAGATCATTGAATTTTGAAAACAAAAGTAGTACTATAGTACGTAAGATTTTGATAAAAATGAGCTTAAAATTGAAAATTTTTTTTTTCAAAATATTGGCTTTGAAAATTAATTTTTCAAAAACTATGCTATCAAACAACTTTATTTAAAAATAAAAATAAAAAAAGATTTTTCTACTTTTCAAAGTGCTGTAGCATAACTCTGTAGGTATTACCGTTATTTTTTACTAATTTGTTTTCTGTTTTAAGTGAGTGTTTTTGAAAATTGCCCCTCCCGCCTAAACGGGGGCATATAGACCCATTTCCATACGATTTTTTTCTCGTTTAAGTCCAAACTACACGCCTTAGCGTGTATATCAAATAATTGTAATATATAGGTATTACACTCGGAATTAAGATCCAACTGCATACCTATAGCTATGTATGTAATGTACTTATGTAAGTAGGTACAAATATAATTTTTCAACCAGTAACAGTAATATCCAATCTACTCCACTGTAGATAGGTATTTTGCAAATTTTAAATTTGTGCGTCATATACCTACCTAGGTACATAATATCTACCTACAAATCAACAGAATCTATTACTTGTGTGATTTTCGAACATTTCAATTCATCTCTTAAAAAGATATATGAACCTATCAACTTGCAAAAATTAGGTAGGTACTACAAAAACTGACCATAATGTGCATCCATATACATACCTTATACATACCTAACCTACCTACATTAAAAAAAAAACAACTAGCCGCGGAAATAGCCTATAAAAAATTTATTTTTTTCAACAGGTAGATTTTCTGCAATTCTGAATTTATTTTCATAAGTTAGGCACCTACTTATTTATCTCACTTTCTAGATTTTCTAAAAGTTTTTGATAAATCTACTCCTCAGGTAGGTACCTACCTAGTTTTTTTTTTTCGTAAAAAAAAAATTAACACAAACACTTCGATTTTAAAATACATATAATTTTTCAACCCTCGCTTAATCAATTAAACACTATTGTATGCTTTATATACCTACCTTACTAACCTGTATAGTTGTAATATAAAAAACTTCTAATCGCTATCTACCTATAAATTCAATTCAATGCATTTTTTTACACTTTTAGACCTGCCTAACTTTCCTTATAACTTTAACAATCATGAGTCAGATAATCAATTCGATCGATTGCTAATTCTTCTTTTTATTAAATAATTCAACACCAAAAACAAACAAAATACCTACCTACCTACCAAACAGAAATTAATACAAAATTATATACATACATACCTACATACCGATAGACAATTCTAAATTCGACCTTTTCTTCATTTCTTGCTCACATTCCCACATATTCCCAATAAGCCCACAAAAAAAATCTGTTTGGAATAAAAAACAACCCTTTTTTTCCTTTGCACGTTGTGCAAACTCATTACTTGTGTTTGTGTACCAGTACATGAATTCATTAAAAAAAAAAACAATTCCAAGTGCACGGCAAAACAAATGATATTCTTTTTATTTCCCTCTTCTTATTCTGGTGTAGATGTCAAAGCAAACAGCCGTTTGTACGTATCTCGCTTACACACATTATTATTCCTAAAAAATAAACACCACGAACCTCTCATTCCTACTGCTTATTCCCCCTTCTCTCATCAGACTCTCCAAAGAAACAATTGTGGTGATTGAAGCGCCACCTAAAGCGCCGGTTAAGAAGTACAAAATCGTGTTGCATGAGAATACTATAGAATGTATATACAATGGTAGTGCCCGCCGCTCGTTTTGCTCGTCTTGGCAGGGGGCACTACCGTGCCCCCAGATACCTATCATTTTCATTTTCACAAAATCACAACCTACCTACCTCTATAACTATGTAGATTTATACACACATATACAACATACAAAAATCTGGCAGAAACCTATCCACTTTTCTTGATTGCCTTGTCTGTTCATTTGTCTTCTTCTGAATACCTTGTTGTTGTTTTTTTCTCTTTTTGAATATTATACTTCATTCTTCATTCTCCACTGAAGCTTGCCTGTTGACGACGAACAATACTTTTCTTTCTTCGTTTTTTCCCCTACGCCCGCTGTAATTCATCGCTTGTAATGGTTTGTTTATTTTAATCATTCTAGTAATGTTTTAGTAACACCAACCAAAAATTTGATAGTTGTCCCCCTATACGCTGGAGTTCATTTTTCATATTCTAAATTCATGTGTTCATTTCAATCATTACAGTCATTTCTTTAGTAACACCAACCAAAAATTTCGTTGTGATGCCCCTATACGCTGGAGTTCATTTTTGATTTATTGAATTTATTTCATTTAATCATTTTGGTAACACCACAACTCTGTCAAAACGATCCTATAAACATTTTCAATGTTAAAATTGTTTTTTTCTCCAAAACTAAGACTAGTTAAAGAAATCAGATGGTGTACTTTTTAAAATTCGAAGAAACTTTTACTACAAGAGCAAGTTTGTGCGATCCAGTCGTGCGTTTTATTTTATTTTGATTTTTTTAGGTTTTAGTCAAGCACTTACCGCACTTATCTCTATTGAAAAAAAAATAAGAGTACATTTCTGGCTCTAAAAAAAAGTTATGAACATGAATTGACCAATTTTACATTAGACAATAAAATGAAACTTGATGAAATAATAGTTGGGCAAGCCAAGTCAATAGATTTATTTCAATTTATCTTTTCTCAAATTTGGAACAAATCGGTCAACCCGTTTACGCTTTAAGTCAAATTAAAGCGGACGCACGGCTCGCAGAGGAGTAGGTATACTTAAATTAGGGGTGACGGACTTCTCTATCATTGTAGTTTCAATTTTTAAAACCACCTCAATTTTATTTTTGGACACGTCAATAAAAATATGCACATAGGTTAGGTACATACATACTATAACCTTCCAATGACGGATGTAATTTCATCGGAAAATATTCTAAACTACTTGTTCGAAGCTGATTCAGGTGATACTAATCCCTCCCTGAAGTCAAAATATCAACTCCATGAAATGAAGGCCAATGAAAAAGACTGTCTCAAATGCCTCGAAGAAAACAAGCATGGTAAACCCTATAAATGGGTTCAGAAACTCTGTGGTTTGGAGTTTTACGAACTTGATCTGGCCACTGGCCACAATCAGAAGCAAATAAGGACATCACAGTGGGAGTGATTATCAAAAAAATCAAGTCTCAATGGAGTTCCCGCTTGAACTTGTACAAGCAACTCTTTCAGTTAGAGAATAAAAGTAATAATATCTTCTTAAAGAAGTTCAACTTTATCAATGTTTCTTTGTGCAGCAGCATCACTCTATGGGCTCCAATTACTTGGGAGGACTTTATGCAAAAAAACTCGCAGCACATGTTAAGTCAGACGAAATTTCAGAAGTCTGTAAATTTACTTTATCGTGCTGTCATTACCCGGGGAAGCAACAAACTTGAATGCTTCGTTAGTATTTCACCTAATTTTCCAACAAAATCTCCAGTTTAGTCATTCTCCGTATCATCGGATAGTCAAAACACAGCTAGCAGAACCGCTGCCATTAAGGATATGGAGTACTGGACGAACTCACTGATTCAATCGCAGTTAAAGAGTAAATCATCCTTATTGCTGTCGCAGATGGTGCGAACTCTTTGCAGTTTGGATATATTTATCGAAACTGAAATCACTCAACAGAAACTGCCCGAATTTACTCAGGATAAGATTATGTTAAAATCACACTCGAAACGGAACAGGGGGCTCCCTCTGAAATTCCTAAAGAATTTTGTGTTTAAGCACTTTTAAATTATTAATACTTGTACCTAGTAGGTCTTTGAATAATTAAAAAAATTCAACACTAAGACTTGCCCAGTACAAGACCAAGTAAATATTATGTGTATTTTAAAATTCAATCACTCAAAATTTTTTTAATATCATTCCCTTTCTACATACATATTGAGTGTGTTTCTTTATTCATTCCGGTATGTCCAGAATATTCGGAATACCAGTTTTGCGCTTCTTTATTTCACGGAACATTCCGGATAAACTATTTTGTTGTTTCTTTATTCATTCCGGAACGTTTGGAATGCATTCTTTTTATTCCATGTGAAGTGTGGAATAAAAAGAATAGAAAAAGAATACTGGCGCATTCAGTATGATTGACGTTCTTAACCTCAATTATGGCAGATTCACATTGGTGTTAATTATTTAAAAACAGCATAATACCGCGAATTAATGTACCAGAGTATAATTTTATGCATTTAATGTAAAATTTACTAAACTTTTGACTTTGAGAATACATAAATATCCAAAATAAAAACATTTATTTCTTCAATTGTTTTGACATTTCACCGAACAACTGGATTGCCATTCTTTTTGTTCTAGTTTTGTTTCTTTATTCATTCCATTCTGGATAAACATTTCGTCTATTCCATCCATTCTTTTCCTTATCCGGATTAAATAAAGAAACACACTCATTATGTATAGACAAACTTAAAAGACAGCAAACAGGGAACAAAAATTGTTTAACGTAATTCAATAAACAACTCGAACGTTCATTCATAATTTTACAGATATAATGTTTCTGATGCAACATCTTAATTTGCCACCGCCTCAACAACACCCACGACAGACACGACACTATAACCAGTACCTGAGCATCTCACATCTCCAAAGGAGCTCAACTAAAAAAAGCCATCATGTAACCTAAGCTCGCCCAACACTCGACCCATAAATCAGGATAAATTATCCTCTGAAAAAATGCGCCAAGGATGTACCATTCCTTCTGCCTCTATTCCACGCTATAAGACGACAAAACTGTCAATCGAACTCTATGTCTATATACAGTCATACAACACAACAAAAACTATCGGGACTATACAGATGCAGACAGACGGTATAGAAAAATAATAAAACACGACTCCTTGATTATTATTATTTACCAGTTACAATTCATTCAGGAATTATTCATGCCACAAATCACTAGTTCACCAAACGATGATTTACTGCCGCCGAACGTCGCTTATTTTTCGCCTGTCAGACTTCAGGCCCTTCCTTTCCATTCTGGCTACCACTATCGGTCGGTTGGTCAAAATTCAAACCGTTTACACTACGCCGGCTGTTAGCTGGGAAAAAGGACACACTTGCTTGCCTCTCGGAGAAGTTACAAAAAAAAAAAAAAAAGACTTGCAACATATCCACGGGCGAAGTGCATTGCTGTTCACTTACAAGACAACAACAAGCTGCAACCACTAGCACCACCTCCGGATCCAGTAGGAGTTTCCCCACAGGGAAGCATCATATACAAAGGCTCCTTCTTCATACATCGCACGATGCTGCCTCCTGTCTGCCTCTCTGGCCTGATGCTGGCATTGATTTCCGTCGATGATTTATGGACTCGAAGCTGGGAGCTTGTTGTTGGAGGCCGTCGCAACAAGTTGCTCACTGTGCTGCCGCCGCATTACATCGACTGGCGGTGTGTCGCTAAAAGTGGTGGGCGACTGCAACGCACCATCCTCGTCCCAATGGCATATGCACAATGCCTCCTTCCAGCTGAATCTCATCTTGATCTTCGCCTGCGGCATGCAGCTCCATCTCCATCCAACTACCAGCAGAAGTGCGTGCACGAAAAATATGCAACTGTTGGTGGGTGTATATGTGTAGAGATGGCAGTCTCCAATCTCCCCGCGTTGAACCCAAAAACCTAGATGAATCCAGGCCTACACTCTGTGCTGTGCAACTCTGTCCGCGATGAATAATCTCTATTTTTGTTCAATTCCTCTGCTATAGGTTTCCATCCAGCATCCCAAGGCAATTTATGCTTCCGCAGATGAATTGCTTATAAATTAAATGGTTCCATTGTGTCTTGTTGCAGTGTTATTTATGTCTATGAGAAATAATGTTGCACTGATCGCGGATCACTCGCTCAACTCTCAAACAGTTCCATGGGAGACATTGAACATCGGGAATTCCACAGCCACATTTATATGTGATTGCTTGGATGGACGCGCAACAGTGATCTTGGCCAATCAAATGGTTATGGGTTATTGTAACATGATGATTCCAGAAAACTGACAGACGGGATGTAATAGATTCTTGGAAAAGACACAACAAAATTATCGTTCATAAGATGGAAGTCAAGAAGGGCACATAAGGTGATAACTAATGCTAAAACATCAATATCGGGGATATTGATTAACTTAGTTCTATAGGTTGTGACATTGGCCGCATGTGATAAACGGTTTGACACAACTTTCGAAGGCAGAATAGTCTCGGTGAACTGACCTAAGTTGACTAATTTAAAAAAGCTGAAAACATGTTTTATTTTAAACAGATCGGGGGCCAGTTTAACAAATTTGGTTCAATATTTAATCAGCAATATTAGCTCACGGTGGATTAACTGTAATTGGCTATTATCACATATTTGAACCCATCATTGAACCTCTAGTAATCCGTTTGACAATTGGCCCTAAGCTTTCTTTGACTTCACCATAAAATTTCTAGATAAACCAAAGTAAGAGTCCATTTATTCGGCATTGTGTAAAGCAAATACAGTATTTCCCGTTTAATTGCTCCTCGGTTAATTTATTTTCCCACTTAATTGACCAAAAAAATCGCATTCGAAAGTTTCCCGTATAAGTTGAAAAGCTTTTTACACGGTTAATTGAACCCCGCTTAACTAATTACCATGGGCATTTTTATGATTAACTCTGAGTCTGAGCAGAGTACGTTGTTATATACTCCGACCGCTCTGAGCCTAAAAGAAACAGAATTTTGTTATCTATAATAACTTAGTTGTTCAAAATTCATTGCATTATTACAAATAAATTTACCAAAATATTTTTTGTATGAATATTGTTTCTTTTGACCGACTGATGCAATAAAACGGTTTTCGCTTTATTGAACGAGTCGTTCAATTAAGCGGGGTTCCGTTAATTGAACCAAAAAAAAAATCTGACAAAATGGCCAGTGCAATTAAGCGGGGAATACTGTAGATGTTATAGATATAACGGAAAAAACTAAAATTAACAAAGGGAAAAAAATAATTTTTGATGAAAAAAAGGGAATCGTAATAAGTCTGGCAACGCTGCTCATCTGTCACTTAATCAAGAACTAACTCACAAAATTCGTGGTTATAGGAAATGGTAAGACTTCACCAAGAAAAAACATCTTTTTTATAATTGCTTGAAAATTCAAAACATCTATACGGCTTGTGCTTTATTCAAATTGAAAGATATATTTTAAATAGGCAAAATACATACAAATTTGATTTTTATTCAAATTATGTTAATGTTATATTTATTAAAAATTTTTCACAATGGCGCAAATCCATTCCAACACAAAGACAACTGATGAAAGTGCTAAGCCAATTACCAAAATCTGCCAGGCAAATGTTAAATGATGCATCTTCAATGGTTTATGTAAAGGTTCAATGTTTGGAAAATCATCGGTATCCATTCGAAAACCTTCGGCTTTTGCCTGATACAGCATAACATCTGATTCCCACTTCTGAATCAAACCAGTTTGCTTAATTTCAATTATAAAATCGTTTAGAATTTCCTTAAATGGCGAATGAACTGGCAGCAAATATCCAATGTGATAGCTTTTTATGGTTTCTTGAGCTATGCGAAACAAGCTCTTCCGAAACAAAGACTGATAACCGATAAGGAATTGACATCTGTCGGCATCTCCGGCATAGGCGAAGCTAGTGTTCCGCATAGAAATATATTGTTGTATAAATTCTGAATTTTCAGTTGGAACAGCAACCTTATTGAAATCTTTTGCATATGAATCATTCTCCATTGTATTCCATGTGAAATTAAGAATCATAACCGGTACATTATTATCTATCAGATCTTGAATGGTTTCGTATTGTTTTATTTTGATGTAAACTGTCAAAAACGATGCAAAGTGACTTCCGTACAATCTTTCAAAAATAAATCCGAATAGAATGACAAACAAGTGAAATCGATACTTAGAAACAATTGGTCTGCCCGAAGAAGAACTCAGCAGTGTTAAGTAGATTTCACTGAAACTACCCCAAATATCTAAATTCGAGTTTGTCAAAAAGTTGAGTACGACTTTGGAAATAACTATGTAGATAGCAATAAGTCCAATGCACAGCCATACTGTTGCCTTAAATGGCCTCTGAAAGTAATCAACCGGATCCAAATATCCATTCCGTGGTACCATTATAACGAATTCTTCAATTGATATTGGGTAACTGAGGTCAAGGTTCTTTTGTCGAAAATATGCATTCATGCTTATGTCGATTTTATTATTTAAAGTAGCATTGATTATAACATCCCCATAGAATTCGTTCGAGATTTTGATTGGTATTTCCCTAAACGTTGCATTATGTCGCCTTAAAAACTGGAGAAATATCTGGCCAACTCGCCCTCCGATACGATTTTGTCCGTCTTTGTGTGGATACCAAAAAGTTCTTGGTACATCCGGCTGAATATTTGTCCGAAAAGCAAAACCATTAAGATCTTTCATAGCATCCGGTAGATGGCCGTTTTCGTCAAGTTTTTTTACTGGATTTTCAGCAAAGGGAAGGTATGCATAAGATGACGACGTGTTGCCAATAATTCCAAAGATTCTTGTAAACTTTTTTTCGCCAAAGTAGGAAAAGTATTGAGTTAAACTTTCCAAAGTTGTAGTTGAAATTATTGCAAACTTTCTAACTTGAATGCTTTCAATAATATTTCGCAGCAGCTTCGAATAAATGTGATGGTCCTTACTATGGGGAACTTGGTAAACGATTATAACATTTGTGCACGGTCTTAGACCTTCTGTAAAATCCGCGTTAAAAGTCGATATTGGTATGAAGACTTCATTCTTCACAAAGTCAAGCAAAAATTCTTCATCATTTCCGATGTAGTACACGGTCGCTGAATCACTTATTCCATGAACTCGGACAATCAGTTCCCGAAGTTGAGTGTTAATAGCAAGAATACTGGTAAAGAGTGTTATAAATATTACAGCTTTAACAGTTAACATTTTTCTATCCGATCAAATAGGAATATAAAATATTACTGAAGACAATTATTTGTGATGCAAAAGCTTAAAGATTTTTTAAGCGTCGTTCGATTGTGCAGTAACTTATTGATTTTTTAAGTAAATTTTTTCATTTGAATAAAGATGACTAAAAGCTTTTAAAAACGATATATTTTTTCATTATCATTCCTAAAATTAACTTAAATATAGAAAAGTTTGATTATTACTTTGATTATTTCATTCGCATCATAACAAATTGTTATTAACAGTAAAACATTACAAAACTGCGATGATGATTATCAATTTTCTACCTTAACGTTCGGGAAGTGACCGTTAGTTTACCTATCTCTTTGCAGTTATTGAATGTAAGCACTTACCGATAGTAGGGAGTGTGAGTGCGAAAGTAGCACTTTAGATATTTTGTGCTATAACTTGGCAACCGATATACACAACAAAATGAAACATTGTGCATACTAATAAATGAACATTTAGCTGCGTTTAAATGCTTATTTGTTTTCCAGCTCTGTCCTTGATTTGAATGTATACGGTTTGAAAATGGAGCTAAGGACAAATTTTACAACCTTACTTTCCGGTGTATCGATTGTAACGCGATATAAATGTATGAAGATAAAACAAAATGAAGCTTAAAAGGCAAATCTAATTTTAAAAAGGAATTATAAAATGCATCACCTTTTCTGGAAAGTGTAGAGGTAGCCTAATCCCAAAAAAAGGGACTCTAATCAGCATTGGTATGAAATGGGAATGTCTTTCAAAAAACAATTATTATGCATCCATTTCCTGAGTAAGCAAATGCACCAAGAAATATGTGTGTTCGGTTATAACACAAATAAATTACATATACCTATACGTATTTTTGCTTGAAAGATGTTACAAGTGTCTACACAAAACAAATTTTCAACCGTCCACCACACACTTTTTTATAAACAAAATTCTATAAAAAACGAAACTAATAACCCGATCAAAAAAGATCCACTCCATTCAATTCAGGATAAAAAGAAGTACGATGTAATCGCTCCCAATAAATAAAGTATTTATTTCTTCAAAAAACATATTAAAAATTTTCACCAGAAGAAAACTTTTCATTTTCACTCGAATTTCAGTTTTTTTTAAATTTTTTATAGAGTACATTTGACTTTTTGTGGTTGCCAAGAATTTTGCATTCAAAAATGAACTCAATGAAGATCTAGTTTTTCGTAAAAATTGTCAACTACACTTGTCAAAACAATTAAGGGAACAAAAAAACTTTTTTTTTAGTGTTTTTCGAAGAGCTGTATCTCTGTGAAAAGTGGTCGTATTGAGATTAAACAAAAAGCATTCTGTAGCTTAATCCTTTTTGTATTGAGAAATGTTCGCAAATGATTTTTTAAGGTACCGTTGTTGCGCAATCATAAGAAGCAGCACGGCCCAAAAATTACGACTTTGATCATTCGGTACATGAAAACGGTTCAATGGATTTATTTGAAATTTTACAGAAATATTGGTGGTCTATAGTTCTTTAAAATTTCTTACCAAATTAAGTCCTACAGTCAATATTTTTAAATCAGTAAAAAAAAGTCGTATTTTAGACCTTTTCTGAATGTAACGATGAGGAGCCAAAAAAAATAATCGTGATAAAGTTTTAAAAAAATCTTGTCACTCACAAAAATGAGGCATTATAACATTACCTTTCACTATGGTAAATGTAGTTCTGATGTGCTACTACTACTTTGCAAGATCCATTGGAAGGAGTCCACATTTTTTTGCTGCGCACGACTGACAAAATGTCAGTAATTTTTTTTTCAAATAAAATATTTTGTTTTGAAATGCAAAATATATTGTGATGAATAAGAAGATTTCAACCAAAATGCTTGTAACTTTCCTCAAAAGCTTTTCAATTTTTTGAGTTTTTTTGTTATTATGGCAACAAAATGCGAATTTTTTATGATTTTATTTTTAATTTTTTTATTAATATAAGGAATAACATGATAAAACATGTATTTATATTTCCTTAGTATTTATTTATTTTTTTGATAATTTATGCCAAAAACCCAAAAATCGTAAGTTCTGCCAAGTTTAACGGACGCCCTGAAAATTTTCATTAGGGAAAATTTTGTAGAGGAAAACTTGTCAAATACTCGCTAGGCTATTGATTAAAAAATTTGTAGGCAAGTTTGGTATCCCATCAGATGTACCTCTTTTAAGTTAAAAGTTATTTTCATCATTGTACGTCTTTATTTCAAAGTAGCCAGTGCAATGATTAGCGCATTAGACTACATAGAAGCCGAAAGTTCTCATACCGAATCTAAATTAAACCAATTTTTGTCTACTTTTGAGGTAGAATGGTAATAACTGGCGAGGGCCAGTTTGATTTTCCAGGCGGCAAGGATTTAATTTATGCTTTTGAATTCGAGAAATAAGTAGGTGGTTACCGTATTTTATTTTTATGTACCTACATATTTAGAAAAATTGTGTCCTCCTTTAGTTTCGAAGAAAGTTGGGAACCCTAGTTACAACTGACCCACCGTTACTTTCGTACCTTCTCGCCCCTTTTTTAAATTGTGCGTTCACGGAAGGCACGGAAGCATTTATAATTACGCTCATTTAGGTTTGGTGGTTAGCTACATTGTGTGAAGTTAGCCCCCTTTTTTTGATTCTGTTATTTCTTAACACATTTTATAGTGTATACATATATGTATTGTCAAATATTCCGAATTTAAGGTTCAAAAAAAAAAAAAAACAATTTTTGGAGAGCCGCATTTTTCAAAAATAACTTTGAAAGGCCCGTTAAAAATAGACGCTCTAAATTTCTTGAAACAACGTTCAGAACACTTTTTTGAATAAGAAATAAAAATGAAAAATGCGAATTACGAAAAACGGAGGCTAGAATTTTTTCGAAATTTGCCAAAAACTTACGAAATTTTAAACATAGAGGTCCAAAAAATTGGAACAATGTTCAGAAACCTAGATAATATCCTTATATTCAAGACGATCATCGTTAAATCGTGCATCAAATCTAAAATGTATGAGACGGACGATTATAAAATTTAAATCGTTCATCCAAGGTCCAGACGACACAGTATGACTGCAAAAAGTGAATCGTTCTAACGACGCACAGTGGCCCGTTTAGGCAAAAGTGCTTATAAAAAAAAAAGTGCTTGCGAAATTCATTTTTCGGGTGGGTTTATATTGCAAAACTTTTACATTTTCTGAATTAACAAATATTTGGAGCTCTAGTAATCGAAAAAATTATTTCATTTGTATGAACGGTTCGGCTTGTAGATGAAGAGCCAGTCAAAGTTGACAAATATTTAAGGTGAGAAAAAAACATTTTTTTTTAATTTTTTTTTTAACTTTGAGTATAAATACTAGGAAAAGAGTATAAGTTAAACTTTTTTTGTTATTTTTACTTGATATATGTGTTAATTGCTATGATCAGAAATAAAAAAAAAATTATAAATTTTCTAAAGTACTTAATTTAATGTTTTTTGAAACACCACTTTTTAGGCACTTTTTCAACTTTACATTGAGTAGAAAAAAGTTTTTAAAAGTTGTCAAGCCGAAATGGACGGATAATGAATCCTTATATATCTCTTTATCTACAACCAAAAACTCAGCTGCATAAAGTTGCATAACACTGAGCTAGAGAGATTGGATTTGAAAAAGTCAGTAATTTTTTCAGGTATGAGTCTTGGTTTTAAATAAAATGGTTTTGTAATTTAGAAGGAAAACATATTTTATGCTTAGCTTTTTAAAACGGTTTTATAGCTTATTTCGTGTAACCCCTAATAAAACTTTTAAGTATGAATGTTTTTGATTTCGGGTATGATTAATTATTGTCAGGTAGTTTGATGGATAAGAGTTCTTAACTGGATTAGAATATGAGCTTGGACTTAATGTGGATAAACCAAAGCAAGGATTTAGAAATAGCAATGACGGAAACACTTCAAGGAGATTTTTTGAACAATCGCAGGCAACCGCTCGAATAACTGGGGTCAATGAAGAGGTTATAACTAGGATCAAAATAATACTTAATGTTTTGAATTGCAAGGAAGAAGTGAATACAGTTAAATTTGGAGAGTACACCAAAAAAAACTGCAGATTTATTGAAACAAAAGTACCCTAAAAAACTACTACTCTTCATAAAATTTTGGTTCATAGTCAAAATAAAATCGAATATCAATCTCTACCACTTGGAGAATTGTCAGAAGAAGCCCAAGAGTCTAAAAATAAAGACTACAAGAAATACAGATATCGAAATACGTGCAAAGTTTCATGAATTCGGCAGAATGAAGACTTATTTAACATGCTAGCAATCTCATCCGATCCACTTATTTCTTCCTTGAGGCATGTAAGAACCCAAAAAGATCTGAAAACCCAATACTCACCAGAAATGATAAGTTTGTTACGCATTTCCCCGGACTTAGATGATAGTTTCCAAGAAATTTAATGTTTGTATGAAAATTTTTGTTCCTTTTATTTTATAATAAAAAAAAAAAAGTTTTTTTTTCGCCACATTTTCACTCAATTTGGGTTGTTTTCTTTTTTTTCCCCACTGTTTTACTTTAATTACACTCAAATTACTTCATAAATTGACTTTCAACCTTTTTAAAATTAAATACCAACTATGTTAACCACCTACAAAAAAAAAACTAAAACTTCTTATTTCAGCAGCAGATTCTGAAACACCCTGTAAATATTTTTTCTTTAAATTCTCAAACTTCATAGCATTGGAAATTTCCTTTAAGTTAAAAAAAAATTGTGGTGATATCTTTATTCGTTTAAGAGATATGATTTTTGCAACCAAAAAAGTCAATTCGGACCACTGTGCGACGTCTTAGGCCAGAGGATACATGTTTTATGTGTTACACGAAGCACTTCAATCGCTTAAATGATATCGTCAGTCCAATTAGGTATTATCGTCGTATTACGCAAATGAGATCCAGGGCCAATCGATAAAATGTCAACAAATTATTTTTAATTGTGACACATCACAAAAGTGATGTTCCAGAAAGAAAAGTTTGATTTTATAGCTGAAACTGCGTAGCGTACCATACCAGTACCACACCACACGTAAGACATGAGTAGGAAAGAAAAATTAATTTTTTTTTTAATATGTGCATACAATTTAAGGCAAACTTTCATCATCATCAACCATCTCATATGAAGCGAAGCAAACACCGAGGGCTTGATTTGAGTATATGGTTCGTCGTTACCTACATAGGTATACATATACGCAATCAGTCACATCCATTCACATATCAGACCCACCGCATATTGCCTGCATCATATAAATCCCATGCCGACAAAACAGCTGGAAGCGCTCTCCATCCGAAATTTCTTTTCTAAAGCTTCAACATTATCATCATTATCAACATAGCTATAAAGCAGCAGGAGCAACAGCAACAGCGGCATATGGACAGTCAAGCACCCGTCCAATGCACCACATGGAGCAACAAAACTCGAAGCCCGAAGAGGCCATCATCTCTGACATTATAACTTGGACTGGACGGACATGGCGTGTAAATCACGCGATATTTCGTTTCTGAGGAGTTTCTCTGCATCTGCACCGCATTTTGCATATCACGTTCACGTAACAAGTAACAACAAGGCACAACCCCAAGTGCGAGAATTAAGACTGCAGCAGTTACTCCATAAGCTCCAACTCTATGACTCCCAAAAACAAAGCAGCATATCATATAGCTACACCCTCTCACTAATGGTGCAACAGCAGCAGCACCAGCAGCAGTGGGTCTGTGAGTGAAATAATTGCTGGGTTCGGTACAGACACTTTCGGCATCGAGTCCGGGAGTTGGAAGTCGGGGCGGAGAAGGCTTCCTTTCCTGATGGTGTATTGTATATACGCAATGACACTCTTTGGCCAACAGTGTGATGCAGTAATTAACACTGACGAGGTAATTGAGATTAATCGGCTCTGGAAGTTAGACGATAAATTTACGCCAGGTCAGGACATGGCTTCTGGGCCATTGTCATTGCACCGCTCCGCTATGAGTGTAAGAGTGTAATCGATGTTTAGCAAAAGTAGCGCATCGCCATATAGACATTGCACACACAAGGATAGTCAAGATAATGATCCGCTCCAGGTTGTGGTTGTTCGTTGATGGGGTTAACATGATACGAACGCCAGCAGCAGGTGACCACACAGACCACAGTGGTTCCCACTCAATTACGCTCGTTTCGCAATGCCTGATGCCTCTCTAAATCACCCAAATCAAAGGTGTTTTGCCATAATCTTCCAAATTTACTGCCAAGCATTTAAGAGAGCATTTAATTTCCAACCCTCAGGCATTGATTCGGATCTGAAAAATGTGGAAGGGGAGATTTGCCAAAGACTGTAGTGTATAGTCTTCAAGAATTGCCCCATAGAGTGTTGGCTATTGTCTTGTGTCTTGAATGCCAATTAGCTGCAATATGTGTGTCGATGCCAGTGTACCTACAAATGCAAGTGCCAATGGCTGTGACAGTTCACCTTCATGTGATGGTGGTGAGGGCTGAAGGTTGTGCTGGTGGAAGAGGAAGTGGAAGTGCAGCAAAACAGTATGGAGATAATGTCAGAGGCGTCATCCCTAAATGCCTCTGACCAATTGTTTCCTTATCTTTCGAATGCAAATTAGCACACGAGTCAATTGTTATTCGAAATAATAACAACAATTATTATCATGGCTGAGATGTGTTTGTATGTATGTTGTTATTAGCATTGTTTTACTGCTATTTATTGATTCAACAATGCAGGCAACATATCTGCATAGATATATAGCCTATACGGATTGGATATAATTACGGAATTATATTATCGAGCTAATTTAACGTGTGACAAGGACATTCACTTATAGGTGACTCACATTTAAGTCGAATCTTCCAACGATTAAGGCGTAGAACGAAGGTTTTATCTTATGGTAAATGTAAGGGCTCAAGTTTTTGTTAAAGTTATATGCAAAGAACTGTTGCAATTTAGAGACACGTAAAGCTGTTACTCCACCCTTGCTTTGGATCAAGGCCTATCTGCACCTCTAGTATTCGAGATCCGAAGATCAAAAAGTACTATATGCTGACGCAATTGCCGTGAAACCACAGCCCGACGATGCTTCCACATATGGAGCTGGGGCCCAACCTCATGTATGATTAGCAGGGCGATTAGCAGTGAGGATCATACCCTGTCGTACCCAATTTTGGTTATTTATGGAAGTTGAGAGCATTCAGCATCCGGGTACACAAGGCACCGGCACCACCGGCACCGCTCAGAACAACCAGGTCTCTTTTCTGCCTTACCAGTTTTAGGAAAGATATTTCTTCGTGAAACCTCCAAACCGATCCCGAGATTCAAAGATCAAAGCCGTATTTGGACTTAGTCGGGTAACACCCAGGCTTGCCAGATAAATCTGAACACCTTTAGTTATACATGACTCTTTTAGGAGTCATGCTTTAATTTTGGAATGGCAGTTGTCCTCTCCACCCCAGTCTTCGCCACTTCCCCGTACAGCAAGGATAAGACATTCCTTGACAATCCGAAGATCATCACTTAACCCTGTTGTTTAGCCAGGCAAAGACTGCGGTCGTTTTAACATCTTCGGTTCAATTTCTTCTCATCATTATATAGATTAACTTTTTATTCTCTTCATCATATGCAGAGACGACCTTACGCATCTTTACCTGTTACCGGCTTCCACCACGTGGAGGTACAACATAGGTACTTCCAGGTGCCGCTGGTTAGAACACGGCAATCCGCGCTAATTCCAGGGGGCCCTAGTTCGAAGCCCCTCTGCAAGAGGCAGTAGCCCGAAAAAAAAACTTAAGGTGGAAGCGGCTGGTATTGAACTCCAGACCCCTGGCATGGCAGTCCAACGCACTTTTTTTTTTTTTTTTTTTATTAAATTCATTTTTATTTTTCCATTCAACTTATAACTAACTTAAAGCTAGACAAAAATTCATAAGAACTAGCCTACTTATCAATAACTTACAACTAACTTACTGGCCCTATACGGGCGCTCTAAATTAAACTATTATTACTTAATACTAATGCCTTTCGGCCTAGAAACTAAATTAAAACTAAGATCCTTAACGGTTTTATTTTTTACCGAGAAGAATTTCCAAAAAACTCGGTTTCGGTATCTATTTTTTTATTTTTTATTTTATATAAAACTTACAAACTAAATAAAACTAAAATAAAGCTAATTATGACTAGGTACCTAAACTACTTAAAGCTAATTAAAACTACGTACTTAAACTACTTAAAACTAGAACAGCCACAGCAGCATTTTTTTTTGTTTTATTATTTTTCTTTCGTTTTATTAATTTTTTTTTTTTTTTGGTGCCACCCCGACTGTCCCTACCTAAAAATAATACACCTTAACCTATGTAAGTCGGCCAAGACAGAAACACTTAGTCAACTTTTAAATATCTGTAGAATTTTCAGTTAGCCACCAAAACTGGTTCTCCTGCCGTACCCTATCTCTTCGGTCCCGATCGGACACAGTCCTACAGAACCGAAGGCGCTCAGCGCCGCCTTGTGCGAGGACGTCTCTGTTGTAATGTAAAGGAGTCGCCTGTCTACAGTTCTACGGCCAACGTGGTAGATTAGCGGAACTGCTAATCTATCCTGTATCAGCCCTCGACTGTCTAAATAGAGGAATGCATCGTGCCGCTCAAACGCACACTCTCATAATATTCTTGGTTGGGGTAATAGGCCCCAAAAATTAGGCTGTTTGTGGAGGACATCGCTCTTGCAATGTGACCCCAAATCAGCTTCAACAAGAAATTATCTATTCTGTTTATGTTGGCCCCATTGTATAGAACCAGGTTGGAATAATAATGTTTGTACTCCGACTCTGGTGTTCTGTGTAATCCAAGGCAGTGTCTAAGACACTGCCTCTCAAACACCCGAATCTTTTCCATTTGAGATGAGGCAACGTTGAACCAAACCGGGCACCCATCATAGGCAATCATCGGCCGGATGAGGGCCATGTAGCAAATCACCTTCACCCTGGTATCAAGTCGGCTGCTATAAAACAACCGTTTCGTCAGGGCAAAAGCTCCCCTAGCCCTGGCCAGAGCAGCATTTATATGTCTGTCGAAATACAAATACTGATCTAACCAGATGCCAAGGTACTTTACTACACTTTTACTCGCCAGTGGATGTCCATTTGGCCCTACGATCACCAGCTTGGGCCAGTTCTTTCTCGTATCCCTTGTGGCTCCATGCAACGGAGTCCTAAACAGAATAGTTTCTGATTTCTGAAAGTTAATTTTTAACTTCCAGTCATCGCAATATTGTTGAATCTTGTCGAAGTCACGCTGCAAAAGAATTCTGATGACCTCGACTTTTGGGGCACAGTCCAACGCGCTTACCATTACGCCGCGGGCTACTTACCTAGTAGCCTGTGGGTGGGGCGAATATAAAAAAAGAAATAGAACTGAATCTAAATAATTCAATTAAATCTAAATAAATCAGTACTGAACTCGTTTTTTATCATTCCTCTTTTTTACCTAGAGTTTAAAATTTTCTCAATATTTTTTTTTTTTTATAATTTGCTGGTGGGGTGGGGGGATTCAGCATCAAAGCCTCCTCCACTTGAATCCGCGCATGGACCTATGTATGTATATTCGATAAGGAACAGCTTCAAAAGCGGCTTAATTTTGTTTATACTTTTGCATATGGTTTTGAGGCGATTTTAGTATTTTCCGGTGACATTTTGCACTTAGTACCTAACTATAGGTACTTTTCATATATATTTTTACATTTCAAAGCAACTAAAAATTTCACGACCTATCGATAATCAAGACATACTATTATGCCTTGTGGAATGATGGAAAAAAGAATTCTTTGAAAACGCAGAAACAAAACTTAACTATACATCATCAATGCATTCGCGACTTTTGCAATAAAGTGGCAAAGTGAAAAAAGAAGACATGCTCTCGAGATGCTTTAGTGTCAATTTGTCAAAATTATCCGATACCTATCATATATCAAACAAAAGTTTTATGTGTTTTTTCCCATAAAACATACATCAGGAATCTCTATAGTGAATGTTTTTGTGTTTCACTTTTGCACTTTTATGGTTTAACTACATTCAAGACTTTTTGAAAAAAGTGGAAAAAGTGTAAAACAAAATCATGCGTTAGAGATGCCTGTGCGAGAAAAAGCGTGCGAAAATTGTGTTTGATCTGCCATTTCAGATTGAATTTACAGATTAAACATATAGTTTTTTTTTAAGTACATACATATGTATGTATAGGTATGTAGTTAGGAACCGGACTTAAGCATATAGGATGAGCTTGTTGGTTGTGCCCGTGTTCCATATCCTGGGCCGTATAAGCACCACCTCTAAAGTAAAAATAAATTTTGGAACTTACAAGTCAAAAATCTATAAATTCTGAGCACAAAGAATTGATTAACAATAAATGTCGAAATTTTTAAAAACAAAATTTTAACTTTTTCTGAAAAGATTATGTGTTTTTTCTTTACATAAATAAGGTATGAGATTGAGCTTCAAGGCTTGAAACTACGCAAATATAACATAAAAGTTCATAAACGGTTTATAATAAACCATCTCTAAAACGGGAAGCTTTTTATGTAAATATAATTAATTTTTCATGTGAATTCGCTGACACGAGGAACTGTCAAATAAGGCAAAATTTTAATAGAATATAGGTACTATGAACATTTTTATTTACCATAAAAGAAGATGTCATTGAATATCACTTCTATATACCTATTTAGATGAATTCAGCAATATAAAAAAAAAAATTTCCGTTAAAAATATTCCACCTCACGATTAAAATATAAGGAACAACTTTACCTAGATTTATATGACCAGCTAACAACTATACAGCTATAGCTTAAGACAGTAAAGCTATTTAAATTCTTTTTCCTATTTAAATTATAAAATTGATTAAAAAGTGAATGGAACCTTTCATCTGACAATCGACAACGTGGTGTGCATTGCACTGCCCCCAAAATGGTCATAGGAAGCGCCTAACAACAATACTACTTAGAAAAATATAATAATAAAAAAAAAGATATACCTACCATCTATCCCGCATGTATATCTTTTTGAATCCTTCCTCGAAGCCTCACCTCCAAATTTATACATAATATGCAGTGCATCCACTTCGACCTCACTCCTCCACCAGAATATCTAGCCATAGAATTTTACTGAAGCCTCAAACAATATCGGAGAACAGAGAGTGCGCGACCAGATTCAAGCGGCTGAAAGCTGAATAATTCCGCATGGTAATTGGGATATTGTAATTCTCCGGACGCTTGATGCGACGCGACGATCGGCGACCCTGGCATAGGAAACGGCTATAAAGCCGGGATCCGCCGAGAAAAGCCGTCGCGACAAATATAGAAAATTGCAATTTGTATTATTTCCCCGAAAGATATGACGGCACAATAGATGTCCGATGCTCACCATCGCCACCAGCATCGGATCGGTTCTGTACCACTACCACCATGGTCACCGTGCTCTTCCTTGCCTGCCTTGGTGCAGCTTTGCCAATCTGGGGTTTGTCCAGTTAGTCTTGGCCAAATAGCCTGTCAAATGGAATAGAGGGCGGCAAGGTGTCATCGATTGCCACTATTATACCCATCGATGACTGGGTATGGCATTTATGCAGCGTGTGTCACACAAGCTTAAGCATGCAAAGCACCACTGCGCGACTACAGGTGTGCTGATGCTTATGCTCTTTGGTCGGACAAACTGCGCTTCTATTACCCATGGTCGTAAGAAGGTGACGATTTTGGCGAATCGCCAAATATAGGTACATAATATACACCTTGACTGAAGTCCTTTATATGGAGAGCGTTTGCTGATTGCATTCCCCCAGTTGTTTGCTGATGCAATCACCTCTACCATCGAACCAACTTTGAATTTGTTGTTGCGTCTATGGCACGGGAATTGTGTTTTTAGCTAACGAAGAAGGGAATTTACAATTTTGAATGTGATTCGATTTGTTAACTGGAAAATTGTCTGTGGCTAAATAATGTGATAGATAGTTGTGAAGTTGTTCATCAGCAGCGTGAGTGTTTGCGTTAAACCTTTATTATTTTTGATTTCAAATGGATTGGGGTTTCGGTGAGGCTAGATTTATGCTTTTTAAGGGATATAGCGAAAGCATAATAGGCTTTTAATTTTGTTATTTTCAAATAAAAAATTAGTTTAAATGTTTGTAAAATTTGAGTGTAGGCAAATGGCGGTCACTTATGTTAGATGAACTGAGTTTGATAGACATTGCGTATTGACAAGGCCCTCACTAGTCAACTGATGAGTCCAAGTGAAATCGCCGGGGACGAAAAGCTAATTTGTATGGACTAAAGGCAATTAAAAGCTATTTTGAAAAAAAGGTAGAATGTTTGCTTTAAAAAAAGGCAAAGCATGACTTTAAGTTGTTGCCATTGTTTCTACTTACTTTTTGTTTTTTTTATTTCAAACCGATTTTTTTTTTTTTGAAAAAGTGGCCCTCCCGCCGAAATATGGCTTTATATACCCTTCTACGATCGGTATTTTTTTTGTTTCGACCCAATTTATTAGTTATATCATTCATCCGAATGAATTTTTAAAGACAATTTTCTATAAACATTTTTACAAAAAGTGACTCAAGTCTATTGCCTTTACCCCTAAAAATTAAATTTGATAATATAATGGTCCAAAAGTTTAATAAACTTGGTCATTATCCAATTTTTCACATTTTTTGTTTATTATCAGCAATAAATAAAAAATAATTATCTTACGACAAACTAAAGGTAAATTTGATTATTAGTCCATTCAACGAAGGAAAAAATATGCCTTCACCTGGAAATAAATCCAACAGTTTTGAAAAATGGCACACTTTTTAAGAGAAGCCTGATGATGAAGTGTACAAAAGTCCCTGTGAATCAGAGGCGAGCTCTAGCGGCAGGAATGTGAACAATGCTTTTTGGGATTTTCGTGTTTAACTTAGAAACAGTTTGTCCTTTCAAAAATAATCTGTGACGAAAAAATTGCTCATGAAATTCTTTACAAAATTGATTAGGTATGAACAAATTTTTCATATCTGTCATATTTATAAAGTTATTTGGCGCCTAAAATTGGATTATTTTTTAATTTCCTAAAAACAGCTACATTTGATATAGTCTAAAGCCGGTAGCAAATTTTGGGAGTGGAGGTATAACCAAAACTCATATACTTACATATATGTTTAGGTAAACGCGTTATTATACCAAATTCAACCGTCTTGCAGTTTTTTTTTTCAGCCGGAGGTGGTGGTGTCGTTAGAAAACGTCTGGGATTTAAGTATTTTTAATCCTTTATTTTGTATATACAGGATGATTAGCAAAAGGTGTGACAAAAAACTAGAGCGTAGATATAAGTTGGGTCGAGGCAAATAAAAAATCGTATGGGAGGGGGGTCTATTCCCCTCCGTTTACCCAGGAGGGGCAATTTCTTAAAAAATTGACTTAATACAGAAAAAAATTATTTAAAAACAACGGTAACGATCAATGTCATGCTTTACCTTTTTGTAGATCCCAGAATGTCTTCTTTTAGATTGTTTGTAAATAAAGTTGATTTAGTGGAAATAGGTTCTTTGGAGCACCAAAATAAAGGATTGAAGTCGAATTGAAGGAAAACTTACCTTTGTTATTTTTAAATGTTCTCAAAAACTAGAAGACATTTTAACATCTGGTCTTGTAATATTTGCCCAACATTTTGTACGAGCATTGAATATTAAACACACAAATACAACTTAGTTACGTACAATTTTGAACAAATTTAAAAATTTTTTTTTTTTTTAATTTTTAGTTTGAAAATCTATTTTTCAAAACTTGCGTTCACTAAAACAACAGGTGCCAAATAACTTAATAAATATGACAGATATGAAAAATTTTGTCATAATAAATTTTGTAGAAAATTTTACAAGATATTTTTTTGTCTCAGACTATTTTTTGAAAGGACAAACCGTTTCTAAGTTAAACACGAAAAACTGAAAAAGACGACAAGTTACACTTTCTTCCCGCTAGAGCTCGCCTCGGATTCATGGGGACTTCATCTTTAGGCCTCTCTTAATAAGCGTGCCAAGTTTCAAAACTGTTGGATTTTTTTCCAGGTGTAAACCTTTATTGACTGGACTATATAACGTTTTTTTAATGAGAAATATAAAATACGCCTACTACAAATCAACAAAAAAGGAAAAATTGAGTTTCCCGGGGACCACGCCCAATGAAATTAGTTGTAAAACGTTCGGAGTTAGTTAGGTGGGCTGAATATGTATTATTTATTAACGCAGCTAATTCGAAAACCTTAAAATGTCAAAACAGAAAAGTCAAAATTTCCAGCACACGCCAGCCATATCGAATTCTAAAAACTGTGATTTCATATTCTACTCCATCATTGGAGTCTAATTGCGTCAAAAAATTTCATACATCATTTTTCTTCGATAATTCGGTTGACACAGTTTTTGTTAAAATTTAATTGCTGGGCGAGCTTCAAAAAAAAAAATACTTACATATTTACCTACTATCTACTTAGATATAATGAATGCAACCTCTTGCCTTATGATTTAAATTGTTCTTGTTGATTCTCATCAAGGGAATAAATTCAAATTCAAGTATTTTGTACCCAAAAATTTAGTTTTATTATTTGCAATTCATACTTAATTTTTAGTTTGTTAGATGGTCTAACCGATTGAGGACAATTTAAACAGTAGCTCTACTCAAAAATATATTCAATTGTTCATATTAATAACATGTTATTAAGTTAACACTTTCATATATAATACCTATAAATAATGCTTGAAGCATACAAATTCTTTATACCTTGTTAGTTTAATTAAACAAAAAAAAGAAAAAAAAAATCAAAGCATACTTCAAGACTATATGTTTTCAACGCTCCCGCTGTCAGGCTCTTTTTTAATAATAAATTTGTACTAATTAATTGTAGCTAAATACTGAAATTATACATATTGCATAGTTACATATTTTTAATTTAATACAAATTCCTGTCGTCTCATTAGCTGTATTTTACTAGTCACTTCAGTCATATATCCCGCCTGAAGGTTTTCATTTCATTCCATAAACTATATTACCACATCAAAAATTAACTAAAATTTATGAGGAGAATAATTAAACACAATTAATATATACCCTCGTACCATTCAGATTTAGTTCTGCAAAAAATATTGCTTGTTACACTTTATTGATCTCAACCGCATGTATAGCTGGCTGCTGTAAGTATTTTTGAACAGACAAAAAAAAAACACAAATATCTAAATTGTTGCGTAATATCTAAAATCTAACTCAGTTTCAGTCTTACCGAACACCTTGTGTGTGGTATAATTTCATTAAAGCATATTTTATATTGAAAGAGTGGATGATGGTGTCGTCTGATGGAGGAAAACCTCTGTTTCCAGGACAAAAAGTTAAAACAACTACATACATAGATATAAACTAACAATTTCCTCCTGAAGCTGGTTTGTTTTCTTTCTGCGTCAGCCGCATTTAATAAGAACAACAAAAAAACAAATAACAAACAAACGCGCTTAAGAAATCCGCACTTAGATAGCAACCCTGAGGCTTGCCATTAATATTTAATTTTTCATAATTATTTCATGTAGGACAATCTTTATGTGGGCAAACACAAGGCACTAAAAAAAACAATTCACCACTCATGATCACTGCAATCCACGATCATTAAGCGATCGTGTGACAGGAATTTCGAATTGGACTGGACTCGCAATATATTAGGTCTCTATAAGAATTTTGCTTGAATGAACTGTACTTAACACGTGTCGTAAAATTTTTTGGAGCGCGCGCTTGGCTTGATTTGATAATAAACAAGGACGTATATTTTCAGAGATCGTAGGGGGTTAATTTCAACTCAAACTTTTCTATTACATGGGGGAAAGTATTTTTTTTTTTTATTTTCAAAAACGCACCTTTATGATAATGATAACTAAACTAAGACGAAGAAAGTGAATAATATTAAAACTATCTCCCTTCAACTGAATTCCTATCCTTCTATTGAATATTCATACTTTCCCTTTTCTTTTTTTATTCTGGCTACGGCCTTGGCCATCGGTAAATTCAGCACCAGAAGGAGTTTTCGAGTAAATTTATGCTTTAATATAAAATTTAGATAAACTAACGCACTTCATATAGATTCATCAGACAGATTAACAGACATCACATCATTGTATTAGTGTGTCGATGAAAACTAGGACAGATCTGGAAAAAAAATAGTTTTTTTTTTTTAATTTTCCGTATAGTGGCGCTGCAATTACCTACAACACTCACACATGATATTATCTGCAACAGGTTGATAGTGATTTCGAAATTTTACAGTTTTCCTTTTATACTTTCAAACTACTGCTGAGCTGCGAATAGTCAGTCCATAGTCAGTCAATTTAGTCAATAAGTTTGTGTGGATGCAGGTTGATCCATTAGGTTGAGAAACCGCAGACAAAGTAGTCATCCATGTCGTCGTGGTCGTTTATTGATATGCACACCACATATCTATCAATCATATATTTGTCATTTTGTCTTAGAGAAAATGGCCTATTAGATATTATTAATTTGATCACGAGAACTGATGCAGAGGAGCACAACTACTGATCATGGATGGATCATGGAAGTCTTTGGATGAGAAATTGATACTCAGATAAAAGATGCTTGAATAAATCAATGAAGATGGCGGTGGCGGTAGCAATAATATTCTATTAAGCCGACATAATTCCATTTGTTGCTATTACTGATTCTTGAGTATAGCCATATTGATGGAACTTCCTCCCTTTCACTGAATAAAATTGGACGTTTTCCGTTCCGACTTGTTTTTCTTCTTCGGCGGCACCGCGTCGTTCTTCTGGGAGAATAATAATTATGAATGGAACGGACGAGCATTCATTTAAAGATGCGCGTTAAGCATCAGGAACTTTTAATTGGAAGATAATACAAAAATTAATTCTTTATGGAATGTTAAGATTGTTCTGACACATATCTTGATTTAATTTGATAAACAATTATTATGAGTTTATTACTATAGAATCATTAATTATTATGTTTTCATAAATAATTATCTTGTGTAAATGGGTCTTTTTATTGCATTATATTTTTACTTTTTTTTATTGATTACGATTATCTAGGCGCACGGTAGTGCGCCCGCCAACACGAGCGGTTAGCACTACCTATATTTTCGCGAAACGTTTCGTCGTATTTTCAAGCCCTCATAGCTTCGGTATAGATAGAGCTAGTGAGCTCAAATTCAGGATTAGATGTAGTCCGCGGCCTTATAAAACACACCAAATTTCATATTTCTAGCTTTTATAGTTTGGATGTTATCAATAGCCAAAAAACGTCGATTTTGTCACTGACCACTCACTCATCAAAACCTAAAGGGCACTTCCGGAAGTGCTAGAAAGCTGAAATTTGGATGTAGACTAGGATTTGCATACAAACAAAAAAAAAAATTAAGAAATCTGTAACTTTCACCCTTCAACACCCCAAAAGTGGAGGTTCATAATAAAACCTCTAAAACAACAACAATTTTCACAATCACACACAACAATGCAATGCAAACCCCGCCTATAATTGATGTGAGGTTGTTTTTTTTTTTTAATTTTATATTCAGGAACACAAAAAACAATGCACAATATTAGTCCAGTCGAATTAGACAAAAAATAGGCCTGAAATGGAAAAAATTAGATAGGGCTTTTTTTTATTTTAATCGTTAGGGGGGCTTATTAGGAGTCTAAACTCAAGTTTTCGACCGCCTAGCTCCATTGCGTTGGCCGCCATCTTCAATTTAAGGAAAATTCGTTTTCGTTGAATAACTCGTTTATTTTCAACTTTTGACTAAAAATGCACTTAACAAAAATTGTTCAGAATTTAATTATCTACAACTTTGGTTATAACAGATTTTTTCCTAGGATTGATATTTTTCCAATTAATCCGGAAAATACAATTACAATCGTTTTTTCATCTGTTAAGCGCGTTAGTTAACATTTTTTGAATTAAAAACAAAAAGACAGTACATTTTTTTTTAATCGTTAGGAAGGGGCCTAAAGGGTAGGGCTTGGAGAGTTAGGCCTAATAGAATTAAGGGCTTGGCTCTTCATGAGATCTCATAACTTTTTCATAGCGAAAGCGTTATGAGCTTGTGAGTCTTGACGACCTATTTTACATGAAATGTTTTTGGTGGGATTAATTTTTGTCTGAGAAAGCGGATTCAAAAAGGTTGTACAGTGCACCTATGTTAAAAAAAAATTTGTACAAACTTTTAAAACGTTTTGAATTTCTTTCTTTGCTTGTTGTTTTATTAATTACTAGCTGGCCCGTCCCGACTTCGCACGTGAAGACAAATCTTAATTGCTTATTTAATAACTAAAAAGTCCAAATTTTATTTTTTGTTAGTTTTACCATGAATACAATTTATGTTAATACACTTTTTATCGTAAAGTTATAACCAAAAAAAGATGACCGCTCAAAGAAATGTATCTTAAAGAGTGTATAAAATAAATACAAGAAGATAATGATACTTTTCTTGACAATGGTCATCTTTTTTTGATTATAACTTTTTTGTTTTCAATTTTACGATAAAAAAAAGTGTTAACATAACTTGTAGAGATGTATGGTTCTCAAGATATCGCGATGACCTTTTTACGCCCCTTTTTCCAAAATGGCGGCCAAATGGGGGGGGGGAGTTCAACCCCGAAAACTCGTTTTTACACTCACACTGACCCCTTTTACAGATCCGTCAAAAAAAAAAATTTGTCCTGTACAAAATGCAAGGTTCCGCCAAAATGTTGTAACATTTTAAGTTACAGGCGGCACAGGTAAAACATTACATATTTCTTTGATATTGGCAACCATATGATCAAGAAATAATATTGCATTGGCGATTGCATCATCTGAAATAGCGGCAACTTTATTGAATGATGGTCGAACAGCGCACTCGGCACTTAAATTGCCATTGAACATTCAAAATATTGACACCCCAACATGCGGTATTTCATCTGGAATGGGTAAAGTACTCCAACAATGCAACATAATTATGTGCGTTTTTTTTTTGTTCAGAGTTGGTTCAGAGCTGAGCACTGAGTAGAATCTGAGCGAACGAAGTAAACTCTGAGCAAAGTATGTTCAGAGCACTCCGATTTAACTATGAAACACACCCGAGTACTCAATTGTCATATCTGTCAAATTACAGGTTGGCCGAAGTTGGCCGCGCTCAGTTTTTTACTCGGTCTACTCGGTTATTTTATACCGAGCTAATAGAGCACACTCTGAACGAAAAAAGAAACACAAATTTTAAGTGTTATACACTCTGGGCTAAAACTGAAACACGATTTTTTGTTTGAAAGTTCAGGCTCTACTCATAACTAAAAAAGAAAAACCCACAATATGGTACGATTGCACAATGGCACACAAAAAATCATTGGAAGCGTAAAATTAACTAAACAGTATTAGTTTAAATAAAATGTAATAAAAGTAGGTGGTACAGTTGACCGATTTTACTCAAACCACTTTCTAAATCTTCGCACCGCTAGTAAGGGCAAACGTTGAAAATTTCAGCAAAATCTGTTTAGTAGTTTTTGAGTCTATTAAGCACAAACATTTTTGAGGCTTCTGTTTTATTATATGTATATAGTTTTTTTACTTTATTAAAGAGATCATACTTAAACCACCTACAGGACAGGGGTTTTGTTGAAATCAAATAAAAGAGCAATTTGACAGACACCAGAAAGACAAAGACTAAAAAAGAAGCTCCAACGAATACTTCATCACATCTACGATACTGAGCATGAACAATATAAAATATGCTGCTCTCAACTGAAGCGCACCGAGGTCACGTTTGATCCAAGACTCTTAACAACAGAAGAGGCTTAAATATATCACACCTAGAACAGATTGCTTCAGAAGTATTAACTTCATTTAGAAGAAGAAAATCTGCCAGAAACCATTATAACCAGTGGCGGATTTAGGTTTGCTGCCGTGCTTTATCGTTTATTTCATACATTCTTAAACTTTAATCATTTATTGTCCACTTTGAGAGTTAATTCTTTTTCAGCGCCCCCAAAGAAACAACACTAGAAAAATCGTTTTGTAATTTTTTTTTTTTCTCAATAAAATCACCTCCCGCCCTCCTACCTACTTACTGATGGGGAGGTCACTAGCGTCAACTTTGAGAAACGCCGGTTTTTATTATGAATTCTTATTTAACTTTTGCCCGAAAATTTTGCCGCCCTAGGCCCGGGCCTAAGCCTAAATCCAGCACTGATTATAACTATGAACGGAATATGGCACCGATTGTAAAAGAGAAGGCAGAAGAATTCGCCAAGCATTTCGAAAGAAATTTCAAAAAGATCATCTGTCAATTTGACTCCCCCAGCTCTTTGATAGAAGTCGAGCCAAGAGTGCAACAAGAAGATCACACAACAACAAAAACTACTACATTCAAATATGAGAATTCTGCCCGCTATCGAAACATTGATGATGTCAGATGTGTTTATCAATTCTGGGAAGTTACTTCCGCTATCAATACAAGGGACTCCAAGAATTTAACAAGACCAGACGGCATCTCTGACTTCCCAACATCATACTCCTGTTAAGGTTCATCATTAACAAACGATAGAACAAAATGCCTGCTTTCGCGAAGCATGGAAAACTTTAAAGATTGTTCTATAGCCAAAGACAACCAATATCATTACTTTGCTGCAAACCTAAGCAAAGTCTTTGAATTACTACAGCTGATAAATGTAAAATATTACTGCCACAGGAAAGAATTATAATACAAAACTTCCAGTACGAATTCCAAGCTATGCATTCGCCAATTTATCCTCCACTGGGACTACACAGTGACGTAACCGTTGGACTTAGCAAGAAGGAAAGAACAGAGTGCGGCATGCCTTATAGACTTAGAAAAAGCCTACGAGACCGCGTAGATAAAAGAAATAATTTTCCAGTTGATATGACTTGGATTCCAGGACAAGAATTTCCTAACTAATATACGTTAATAGAATCTAAATGAAAAAATCAGCAATTAAGACCATCACAGCAGAAGTATGTACCTACCTCAAAGATCCAAGCTAATGATCGATTTCATAAAAATTTAAAAGGCTTTTAAATTTTTAAATGGCGTATTTTGTATGGAACAAACGTCATTTAAAAAATTTAAAGCCTGTTAAATGGTTAAAAGGGCTTGAGGAAATCGGCCATAACACCATTTCTATTCAGCTTTGTAGCACTCCATCAAGTAATACGACACGAGTGGCACGTATCAATCCACCAAAATTACAGCCTGTAAAAAAACGAGACTAAGTTATCAAAATTTAAAGAACTACCTCAAATAAAAACAGCTCTGAACTATATCAAATATGTACTTACTGGAACGAACCTGGTAAGTTTCGACTAAAGAGTGGGTCTGTATATGTGCCAGCCTCTGTTATTTTTTATTCAATAAAAAAAAAATAACGATCTAAAAAAAAAGAATATGTTTTCTATTCAATTCAAATTTAGCGTACATTTTTGAGGCACCCTTTATAAAAAACATTTGCTATTGGTTAAAGTTCACTTTCAAAAACCACTCAGAGATAAGATATCTTACGGTTGCTTCCCGTACTATTACATTAAGGTAGAAAATTGATAAATATCATTGTAGTTTTGTATGTAGTGTTTTACTGATTTTTTTTTTAATACAAAATAATAACGCAAATGAAATAATCAACCACTTTCTAGGTTAATATTAGAAATGAAAATAGAAAATAAATAATTTCTAAAAGCTTTTAGTCATCTTTATTCAAATGGTAGAATTTACTTTAAAAATAAATAAAATACTGCACATATCGAACACTTTCAGCTTTTGCATCACAAATAATTCTCTTCAGTAACATTTTATAGTGCGATTCGATCGGACGGAAAAATGTTAACTGTTAAAGCTGTAATATTTATAACACTCGTTACCAGTATTCTTGCTATTAACACTCAACTTCGGGAACTGATTGTCCGAGTTCATGGAATAAGTGATTCAGCGACCGTGTATTACATCGGGAGTGATGAAGAATTTTTGTCTGACTTTATGAAGAATGAAGTCTTCATACCAATATCGACTTTTAACGCAGATTTTACAGAAGGTCTAAGGCCGTGCACAAATGTTATAATCGTTTACCAAGTTCCCCATAGTAAGGACCATCACATTTATTCGAAGCTGCTGCGAAATATTATTGAAAGCATTCAAGTTAGAAAGTTTGCAATAATTTCAACTACAACTTTGGAAAGTTTAACTCAATACTTTTCCTACTTTGGCGAAAAAAAGTTTACAAGAATCTTTGGAATTATTGGCAACACGTCGTCATCTTATGCATACCTTCCCTTTGCTGAAAATCCAGTAAAAAAACTTGACGAAAACGGCCATCTACCGGATGCTATGAAAGATCTTAATGGTTTTGCTTTTCGGACAAATATTCAGCCGGATGTACCAAGAACTTTTTGGTATCCACACAAAGACGGACAAAATCGTATCGGAGGGCGAGTTGGCCAGATATTTCTCCAGTTTTTAAGGCGACATAATGCAACGTTTAGGGAAATACCAATCAAAATCTCGAACGAATTCTATGGGGATGTTATAATCAATGCTACTTTAAATAATAAAATCGACATAAGCATGAATGCATATTTTCGACAAAAGAACCTCGACCTCAGTTACCCAATATCAATTGAAGAATTCGGTATAAAGGTACCACGGAATGGTTACTTGGATCCGATTGATTACTTTCACAGGCCATTTAAGGCAACAGTATGGCTATGTATTGGACTTATTGCTATCTACATAGTTATTTCCAAAGTCGTACTCAACTTTTTGACAAACTCGAATTTAGATATTTGGGGTAGTTTCAGTGAAATCTACTTAACACTGCTGAGTTCTTCTTCGGGCAGATCAATTGTTTCTAAGTATCGATTTTACTTGTTTGTCATTCTATTTGGATTTATTTTTGAACGCTTGTACGGAAGTCACTTTGCATCATTTTTGACAGTTTACATCAAAATAAAACAATATGACACCATTCAAGATCTGATAGATAACAATGTTCCGGTTTTAATTTCCCATTATTTATGGAATAGAATGGAGAATGATTCATATGCAAAAGATTTCGATAAGGTTGCTGTTCCAACTGATAATGTAGAATATGCACTACAATGCATGTCTATGCGAAACACCAGTTTCGCCTGTGCCGGAGATGCCGATAGATGTCGATTCCTTATCAGTTATCAGTCTTCATTTCGGAAGAGCTTGTTTCGCATAGCTCAAGAAACTATAAAGAGCTTTCAAATTGGATTCTTGCTACCAGTTCATTCAACATTTAAAGACATTCTAGACGATTTTATAATTGAAGTTAAGCAAACTGGATTGATTCAGAAGTGGGATTCAGATGTTATGCTGTATCAAGCAAAAGCCGAAGGTTTTCCAAGGGCTACGGATGATTTCCCAAACATTGAGCCTTTACATAAACCATTGACGATGCATCATTTAACATTTGCCTGGCAGATTTTGGTAATTGGCTTAGCACTTTCATCAGTTGTCTTTGTGTTGGAATGGATTTGCGCCATTGTGAAAAATTTTAAATGAATATAACATGAACATATTTGAAAAAAAAAAAAAAAAAAATGATATTGTATTTTGCATAACGAGTGATTTTTATTTGAATAAAGCACATGCCTTATAGATGTTTTCAATTTTCAAGAAATTATAAAAAGGAAATTTCTTTTGTAATTTATTTGTACCTAAAATATGGTTTGAATTTTTTTGGAAAGGTTAGCAGGCCTCGAATAGTTTAGGATGCGTTCACATTTTTAATAGGAAATTCAATTCTCTTTCTTTATTTCATAGAACTTTGTGCCGTCTCGTAGGAACAATAATTAAATCAATAAAATAGAACTTCGTTTTTACTTTACTAATACATAACATTTTAGTTTTATTGAAATATTAAGTTTAAGTTAAATTTTAAATTTTACATTTAAGTATTTTAAGTTCTAGTTCTTGAGAAAAGACCAAATTAATTAATTTTTTAAAGACCTGCCATAGTCGCCAGTGCCAGTCACGTTTTGATTTAGAATTGTTAAAATAAGAACAATAACCGATGGATGTGGAGTACAAAACTAGAGTGAGTGTTTATTTCATATGACAGAGTCCGCATTAGGTTTACAATTAGGTTTATGATGAAAATGAATAGCTTACAAAGAGAGTAAGTAGGTTCATTTATATTAAAGGCTCTATAGTATAGATTTACTATGTATGTATAAATACTAAGTATTTACTTTAATTTCATTTTAATATTGCTGAATACTCTTCAACACTCCCACTTTCATCAATATTTGAATAATAATCTTTATGTATATGTATGTTATGTATATGTAAGTGCAATTCATTTAAATTAAATAAAAAACATAATTTCAGAAATACTAAATCTATGAATAACTTATTCCAATTTTCTTTTTTAAATATTCAAACCGTGTTCTTGACAACGGTTTAGTAAAAACTAAAAATATCAGCGAGCTGGTCTTCAGTTGGAACATAGGTGAGCTCAAGCATACCCTCAGCAAACTTTTTCCGGTAGAAATGGAACTTGATATCAATGGGTTTTCTTCGTTTGTGGTATTCTGGGTTGCGTACTAATTTGATGGCACTTTGGATATCAAGATAAAGATTGGGTTTGCCACATCCTTCTATTAATAGCTCGTTCAGCAATAGTAATAACCACATAATCTCCTTAACTGCGTTTGCACCTGCCATATATTCGGCTTCCATGGTGGATAAGGCAACAAATTGTTGTCGCTGTGAAGCCTATGATATTGGTGAATGAGAATGACCCCGTAAAAATACGAAGCCACTCGTAGACCGCCTTGTCTCAACATTACCACCATAATCTGCATCGCTGAAACAACTAACGATTGATTTATTACTTGATTTGAAATAAATACCAAAAAGCCTTGTTCCCTTCGCGTATCGATTAATACGCTTAACAGCGGTAGCATCTTGTGTAGTTGGCTTGTCCATATGCCGACTAACAAATCCAAGAGCATAGGAGATGCCAAATACTTTAAGCTGCCCACAGCCTCTCTATAGGGAAAATTATGCACCTCTTCGTTTGAATTTGGAAGGTCCTTGTACTTAAGTTACGCCATCAGCCGGTGTTGTAACAGGATTTGCCTCATTCATTTTAAATTTCGTCATGATTCTATCAGCATAAGCAGATTGGAGTAGAAAAATCGAACCATCCTTCTGCCGACAAACCTCCAATCCCAAGAAACATCGAGCTTCAACACTTTCACCTCAAATATCGACTTCATTTGTTGAATAAGTTTATTTATGTCCTCCTCACTGCCAGCGATCAGGCCGTCGTCGATATAGATAGCAATGATGATATTTTTTCCAACAAAGACACATGAATCAGCTTCAGTTGCTTTAAGTTGAAACGAACGTAGAAAATTTGTGAACTTTCTGTTCCAACATCTTGAAGCTTGTTTTAAGCCATAGAGGCTCTTCTTCAGCTTACATACTCGTCCCGTTTTATCTTCAAAGCCACTAGGCTGTCGCATATAAACTTCATCTTGCAGGTCACCATTAAGAAAAGCTGTTTTTATGTCAAACTGCTTTAAAGACATATTTTTGCTTGCTGCAATAGCAAGGATTAAACGAATGGAACCAAATTTAGCTACAGGACTAAATGTTTCCTTGTTATCAACCCCATGCTGTTGGGAGAATCCTCTTACAACTAACCTTGCTTTATTTCTTTCTGGTTTATTGCTGGTTTCATGCTTGATTTTAAACACCCAACGATTATCGATGACTTTCTTGCCAGATGGAAGATTGACCATAGTTCCCAGGTGTTATTTCTCTTCAGCAGCGCCTTAAATTTCTTCTTCCATTACTGCTTGCTATTTTTCCTTTTCTTGCGATTCAAGAGCCTTTTCATAACTTCGTGGTTCACATGTTGTCGCCACAAAAGCCCTTGCTTCCAAAATCAAAACCAAAGAATTTCCACCTTCTTTTTGAGTAATTCTAAAACGACTACTTATATGCTCAACTGGTTCTGGTTCTACTAGTTTAACCTTTTTGGTTTCATTTACCTTTTCTGTGGGTATCTCATCATAACAATTTTGTTTGGATAAATCCAGGTTACTACCAGCTTCTTTATCTGATGACATTGGTGTTTCAATTTTGACGTCCTCCATTCGGTTCAGTAAATAACATGCAAAATTGACTGCTTCTGCCCATAATCGTAGTGAAAAACCTCTTGCGTGAATCATAGTCCTTGCTGCCTCAACGATTGTCTTCAAATCCCTCTTAGCCCTTCCATTCTGTTGTGTAGAATAGGGTACAGATGTTTGATGACGAAAACATTCTTTTTAAAGAAAATCCTTGACACCTGAATTTACAAATTTCAATCCATTGTCCGTCCAAATCGTTTAGGAGCATTTCCAGTTTCTATCTATCTTTAGTTTATTCACAAAATTTTTTAACTTTTTTAAGCTGGCGGATGATACGTTGTAGTTCTGATCCGCTTTGTACCGAGACTTTCAGAGATTTCTTTGAAGAGGCTCGACTCGAATTGAGTTCCCTGATCAATCGTGATCGTTGGATCTAGAAACCCAGTTTTGTACGAAAGCGGATACGATGGTGGGAGTGTTCATATTTAAGCGGAATGGCATCTGGCCAAGAAGGAAAAACGATCTTTGATGGGGAGTAAGTACGTGAAACCTTAAGATGGTGGTAAAGGACCAACTAAATCCGTATGGATATGTGAAAATCAACCTTCTGGAAAAGGAAAAATTCCGTGTTTTGATTTAGTGTGCCTGGAATTCGATAATATTGAATTCCAAGTGTTTTGCCGACGAAGTTAGTTTACAGGATGTTAGGTTCTGGTTAAGCGCTGAAAATTTTGCTTCCCGAAATTGAAGAGAAAAGTTTGAATCACTGCAATAGGCGGACCATTGTTCAGCAAAATGTTCGGCGATTAAGTTTGAATCCGTTAGAGATTAAGAGTGAGTGTGAATGACTTTGATGTTGAGGAATATACATAGTTACAAGTGAGAATTTTTATAATTACCTACTCAGATTTTTTTTACTTGACGCAGTAGGGTAAAGATTCGAGGTGAATTTTTGGAAACTTTCAATTTTGGAAGTAATAGCTCGTGGCGTAATGCTTAGTGCGTAAGGCTGTCATGCCAGAGGTCTGTGTTCAATACCAGCCGCTCTCACCTTAAGTTTTTTTTCCATTCCTGCAGACACGCACACAGGAATGGTTGTAAGTCGCTAGGCCCTGGTTCTTCATGAGCCGTTTGTGCCACCAAATTTATTTTATTTATTTTTTCAATTTTGGCAGCCTGAGATTTTCTGAGAAATAATGCATTTGCTTTCCTATAATTTATTAGATTTGAATCATTAGGATGCTTTTTTAAGGATTTTTCATACATGTTTCATTTCCCGTAAAGAAGCGATCTCGGAGTTCCACCAAGGGACTATGTTTTTTAATGGTTTAATTTTAGATTGGGGAATCGTAAACCTTTGTTAACATGCTGCATCTTTGTTGAAATTTGTTATTTGCGGTCTATTGCTAAGGAATTCTGTTGTCTTTGCTTGGAAAAGGTTTCATGCCATGCAGAAAATCCAACCTGTTCCAGGAAATATTAGGTAACATTTGAGGAGATGCGAAAGTAAAGGTCATCGTATGTAAAGGTGCTATCAGTGGAGAAGTGATTCGGACTTCCTTCGTCGTTAAGAAGTGATAGGTTTGAGTTTGTTAAGAAGTTCTCAACTATCTTACCTCTTAAGTTTAAAGCCAGTGAACCCCATAGAGGGTTCCGAGCATTAAAATCTCCAGTGAGGATAATGGAAGAATTGATCGATCTTAATATATTTTCTAAATCTGAAGAAGAGAAAGGTTGTGTTAGTTTAGTAGATAATAAAAAGATAATTTTATGTTGAGGTCTATTTCTACTGGAATGTGAGTTTCCTGGAGACTAATAATTTGTGGTCTATTTTCTTTTACTAAAAACTCAAGTTCATGATAATTGTTCAGATATCCGTTAAGTTTCCACAGAAGAATCTTGATGATTGAGTTAGTTGTTGAAGAGGACTTTTGTGCAGTACAACAAAGATTATACTGCGAAAAGTGGCTAGGGTGTAAATTATTTTGGTTATTTGAGTGACTCTGTCGCCCCGAGAACTCTCAGAAAAAGTTTGAATGATCCAGCCTTTAGACAACAGAGTCAGTTATAGGTTATAGAAGTGATTCTATGAATATATTTCCTCATCATAATCGCTTTCGGAGATTTTATCGTTATCGATGGTCATAGGTTAAGTTGATACGGTTGTTGTGTATGATAAGTCAGTTTTAGAGTAATGATTTAAAGTTATAAAGATGTATGGCTTAGGGTTCCCAAATTACTTCGAAATCAAAGGAGTACATTTTTTTTCTAAATAAAAACAAAACCAAAAATATTGAAACCTCAGCATAAATAAAATCATTCCCGCCTGGAAAAACAATTAATGCCGAAAGCAGATGTGCAGCTTTTTCCAATGCAGCGAAAATAAATTTACACAGGTTCTTATGAGAGCTGACATATTCCAGGCTCTGCATGCCAGCCTTTGCTGCACGATATCGCTATTTCTAATTTCGCTGCATGGGATAAAGCTGCACATCTGTTTTAGGCTTTAGTTTTAGCAGAGGCATTAGAAAGTCTTATGTAGCTTATTTAAAGGGACCAGCAAGGGTTACTATCGAAATCATACTAGGCGCTCGCCTAGTTTTTATTTATTTTTGCTCCAAGACAAAATAAAAAAATAATTGGTGTAGGTGATACGCTAACCACTTCTGGCCTTATTCGGAATACAAAAGTTCAATGTTGAAAAGGAATAACTATAAATGGGACATGAATAACTATCAATGGGACATCAAAAATTTTCAAAGAGATTTTACTATCAAGGCTCTATTGAGTATTTGCTACGTTTTCCTCGACGGAATTTTCCCTATTGTAAATTTTTGGAAGCCTTGGTTACATTTGGAAAAACTGACCTTTTTTCCAAGAATGTTTTGTTATAATTAATTAGAAAAACCATAAATAATATGAAAATAGAAAGACAAATTTAATTGTTTATACTGATAAAAAATTTATAAATAAAATCATAAAACATTTGCAATGTTCCAAAAAATTTCGAGGAAAATTATAAGTGTTTGCTAAAATTTTCTTATTCATAAGAATTTAAACTGTATTTCAAAGCCTAGAATTTTTGGCAAAAAATATGAAATTTTTTCGCACACATTGAGCGAATGCGTGCAGCAAAAAAAATGTGCATTCCAATTGATCTTGCGAGATATATAGTTGCAGTAATACATCAAAACAACATTTACCATTGCGAAAAAGTATTTGAATATGTTTAGACGAGTGACAAAATGTTATTAGTTTTGTCATTTTATACCAACTGTTTGTCATAAAGCAAAATTATGGCATAGATTGTGTCATAAAGTAAGATTATGACAAGCAATTGATATAAAATGACAGAAATAGTGACATTTTTACAGATAAAACACCTTCCGATTTTTGAAAAGGAGAACATTTTTAAGTGAGAAAGGACGGGGGGACAAATAGTTGAAAAGGAGGACTTTTGCCATGCTGAATTTTTTTCATGGTTTTAATTTTTCAAATTTCTTTTGCTTGCATGTATCGCTTACATAGCTTTGATCATGTCGGATGGCTTTCAGCACAATTAGCACAAAAAGTGCGAGTACAAATTTCGGAAGAGTGTGAGGGGTGGTTGCATGTTTTACAGGTTTCTCGCGCGGGTACATCTTTTTAAGTTGTGTCCAAGCAGTTGGCATTTTTGCAGCACATATATGGTTAGAGAAGTACACCTCTACCTTAATGTTGTACCATCCCACACCTATGGATGGAAAGGGGGTGGAAAAGATCAAAGGTGAAGAGCACCAACCCTGTGACCCTTTGAACTTCATTTTCTTGTTTCTTAAATTTGAATACATCAGCAACCCCTTGGTCTTTCATCTCTTCAATGATTTCTTTTTCAGGGATATTAATTAAGCATGGTGCATATGCGGTGCCTTTAGAGGAATTAAGCTGGATATGTAGGGAAACTGTGTATGGGCACGGGTTGGATAAAGTTTTTTTTCGAGAGGAAAAGTCTTGCGACTTGTTGGGCTTGGGACTAACGAGTATGAGTAAATTTCCATCTCTAAGTTGAGTAATATGCTCGAACGATGTACTTATAGCATCAATGGCTTTTTTTATAAATAAAAATACACTAATGCTAGTAAGGGGTTTTTGGGTGACTGTGGGGATTATGAATAAACTCGGGATTCTTAGAATATGTAAAGGTGGGAATGTCTTGGTTTATTATAGGAGCAAGTGTACTTTTTTAAATTTTTTTTACTAGGGGGGTCGGAGTGCAGGGTTGCCAGTATAAGGGTTTCCCCCCCCCAGATTTAGGGTTTTTTTTCATCGTTGGGGGAAAATCTGGGGGGACGAAATGTTTGGGGGGATATCTGGGGGATTAATTTTAAAGTTAAATTATTCCAATACCTGCATTTTCCTCTGAAATTGAATAACTTTCAAAGAATATCCAATAATTACTGCTCAATTAAATTTTAAGTATAAACAAATTTTTTAAATGCTATTTGAATACCAAAGTACTTGTAGGTACATAATATGTACATGTATGAGCTGTGAATGAGATATTGAAAGAAAAAGTTGAAAAAAAACTTAGGGGTTTTTTTTGTTAAAATGTGGTAATCTAGGGGGTTTTTAAATTTTTCTGGGGGGAAATTTTTTTTTCATCTTGCAACACTGTCGGAGTGCTGGAATAACTCTACAAAACCATTGCCTGTGAGTAAATTTGGCCCACAGGCCACATTTTTTTGTTTGTATCACTTGTTAGGCTTATTTGTCACCCACTTGTTTAGAGCGGAAAAGTTAAGCGAAAGTAAGGGAAAAGGAAAGGCGAAAGTGCGTTAAAAAGAAATTACTAACTTTGGAATGAGCAGAGAATCACTATCGAAATCGATGTTGAAGTTGATGGCTAAAAAAATATTGAAAAATAAAACTTTATAACATTGTGTGTCAGTTACAGACAATTTTTTAAAAGTTTTCGTATATGTATCACACAGGATAACTAATTTGCACTCGAATGTCAAGGGCAGGTCTTGCTAGTGTATTTATTTATTTAATTATTTATTTGAATCAAGCTAATTAATATCTAGCGTACAAAATATTTCTTAGAATTAAGAATTTATAAATTGTAAAATATTATAAAATATTTTTTTAAAACCAGTATTTGATACATCAGAAAAATTTATTAATAAGTTATTATAAACGTTATACAAATTAAACATGTTATTTAATGGTGAATTTTGCTCATAGTTGGTTCGACAATGTTTTATATGAATTGGGTCAGGACAACCTCTTAGATTACGATTTGGAACATTAAAATTAACGCGAGACAAAAGCTTCTAGACATCGATATTACCATCAATAAGATTAACAATAAAAACAAAACATAAATAAGAACGTCTGCGCTCCAGACTGGGTAAATCTATGAGTTTTAGACGGCTACTATATGAAGGAAGAGTCAATGGATTCTGTCAGCCCAAGCCTCTTAGAGTAAATTTTAGGAACCTTTTTTGAATTTGTTCAATTCTTATTTTGTAGCAACTGTAATAGGGGGTCCATACCTGGCAAGCATACTCTATAGTGGGTTTGACAAATGTGGTAAATAGTTGTTTGATAACATAAGGATCAGAAAACTGACGTGATTCCCGTTTAATCCAACCTAATATTGAATTGGCTTTATTACATGTCATATTAATATGCTGTGTGAATTCAAGTTTTTTATCAAACAATACACCAAGGATAGATACCTCATTTACATTTAACAGATTTACGCCATTGAAACTATAGTCAAAAGATAAAGCGGACAATTTTCTTGTAAAATTTATAATCTTACACTTGTCGATAATTAACAAAAAATAATTACCTGCACACCAATTGTAGAAAGCATTTAGATCAATTTGAAGCTTTTCACAGTCAAGATTGCTAGAAATGGTTTTAAATATATTAACATCGTCAGCATACATAAGACAATTAGAGTACTTTAAAACTGACGGAAGATCATTTAAAAACAATATAAAAAGAACTGGACCCAAATGGCTTCCCTGGGGAACACCAGAATTTACGACAAAACTATTTGAATGGTAGCCGTTAAGATTTATAACACGATAAATGCTTACCATGATCACGTTCTTCTGCAGGCCGATATTAACAGCTGTTTGGAGTGGTAAAAACAAAAAATTTCTCAAGAAAAAGAGTTATAATTGCTTTTAGTAATTTTTTTTACAGCACAAACTAGGTGGTGTGTTTTAATCAAAAGTGTTTAGCTTTTAATAACCAACCACCAAAACCGGAAGAATGGGTAATCAGTGTAGGCAAAATATTTTTCTAAAAATGTGCTATTGGTTAATACTCACTCCTAAATCCTCCTCCTATCTAAACAAAAATAAAAGGTTTTGATTTATCATCGAGTGTTTGTTTTATGAAAGATAATAACCAACAATTTGGTATTATGCAAATGAAATAATCAAAGCAATAATCAAACTATTCTATATTTAAGTTAATTTAGGAATAATAATGAGAAATAAATCGTTTTTAAAAGGTTTTAGTCATTTTTATTCAAATGGAAAAATTTACTTAAAAAAATCAATAAGTTACTGGGCACAATTGAAATCTTTAAGCTTTTGCATCACAAATAATTGTCTTCAGTAATATTTTATATTCCGATTTGATCGGACCGAAAAATGTTAACCGTTAAAGCTGTAATATTTATAACACTCGTTACCAGTATTCTTGCTATTAACACTCAACTTCGGGAACTGATTGTCCGAGTTCATGGAATAAGTGATTCAGCGACCGTGTATTACATCGGGAGTGATGAAGAATTTTTGTCTGACTTTATGAAGAATGAAGTCTTTATACCAATATCGACTTTTAACGCAGATTTTACAGAAGGTCTAAGGCCGTGCACAAATGTTATAATTGTTTACCAAGTTCCCCATAGTAAGGACCATCACATTTATTCGAAGCTGCTGCGAAATATTATTGAAAGCATTCAAGTTAGAAAGTTTGCAATAATTTCAACTCAATACTTTTCCTACTTTGGCGAAAAAAAGTTTACAAGAATCTTTGGAATTATTGGCAACACGTCGTCATCTTATGCATACCTTCCCTTTGCTGAAAATCCAGTAAAACAACTTGACGAAAACGGCTATCTACCAGATGCTATGAAAGATCTTAATGGTTTTGCTTTTCGAACAAATATTCAGCCGGATGTACCAAGAACTTTTTGGTATCCACACAAAGACGGACAAAATCGTATCGGAGGGCGAGTTGGCCAGATATTTCTCCAGTTTTTAAGGAGACATAATGCAACCTTTAAGGAAATCTCAGTCGAAAACTCTAAGCACCACTTTCGAGATGTAATAATCAATGCCACTTTAAATAATGAAATCGACATAAGCATGAATGTATATTTTCGACAAAAGAACCTCGACCTCAGTTACCCAATATCAATTGAAGAATTCGTTATAATGGTACCACGGAATGGTTACTTGGATCCGATTGATTACTTTCAGAGGCCATTTAAGGCAACAGTATGGCTGTGCATTGGACTTATTGCTATCTACATAGTTGTTTCCAAAGTCGTACTCAACTTTTTGACAAACTCGAATTTAGATATTTGGGGTAGTTTCAGTGAAATCTACTTAACACTGCTGAGTTCTTCTTCGGGCAGATCAATTGTTTCTAAGTATCGATTTTACTTGTTTGTCATTCTATTTGGATTTATTTTTGAACGCTTGTACGGAAGTCACTTTGCATCATTTTTGACAGTTTACATCAAAATAAAACAGTACGATACCATTCAAGATCTGATAGATAATAATGTTCCGGTTTTGATTTCCCATTATTTATGGAATAGAATGGAGAATGATTTATATGCAAAAGATTTCGATAAGGTTGCTGTTCCAACTGATAATGTAGAATATGCACTACAATGCATTTCTATGCGAAACACCAGTTTCGCCTGTGCCGGAGACGCCGATAAATGTCAATTCCTTATCGGTTTTCAATCTTTATTTCGGAAGAGCTTATTTCGAATAGCTCAAGAAACTATAAAGAGCTTTCAAATTGGATTTTTGCTACCAGTTCATTCAACATTTAAAGACATTCTGAACGATTTTATAATTGAAGTTAAGCAAACTGGATTGATTCAGAAGTGGGATTCAGATGTTATGCTGTATCAAGCAAAAGCCGAAGGTTTTCCAAGGGCTACGGATGATTTCCCAAACATTGAGCCTTTACATAAACCATTGACGATGCATCATTTAACATTTGCCTGGCAGATTTTGGTAATTGGTTTGGCACTTTCATCAGTTGTCTTTGTGTTGGAATGGATTTGTGCCATTGTAAAAAAATTTTAAATGAATATAACAGGAACATAATTGAAAAAAAAAAAAAAAGATGATATTGTATTTTGCATAACGAGTGATTTTTATTTGAATAAAGCACATGCCTTATAGATGTTTTCAATTTTCAAGCAATTATAAAAAAGAAATTTCTCTTGTAATTTATTTGTACTCAAAAAATGGTCAAAGGTACTACCCAAAAAAGAGCAAGCTATTTCTAAAGCTAGATTCTTATGGACTTGCTGAATACGGGATCGTGTAATTTGTCAACTTTTGTCAATTTGTCAATTTAGTACAGGCCTTATGGGAGAACTTTATTCAAAACACTGGTGCCTGTGGCTGCTCGCATGGGGCATCCACCTAGCCAAATCGGCACTGAAATAAAAACAGAGCACTGGGTTACCTACAAATTGTTTTTGTAACGTTCTTTGAGCCCAAGTACCCCACCACGACCTGCCTTACTCAGGGAAACATAAGTTATCTCCAAAAAACAAATTTTCAATCGGACGAATTCGAATTCCCCACAAATAATTAATCCAACACGACAAAATCTCCGTGGGGACAGGCGCCCGAACAACAAAATCCTCAATATATATTTTTTTTTTGCCACTATCTCAAAATATCCAATAATCTCCAATAATCCCAAACATATTTTTTTTCATTGTTAAAGTTGATGCAGTTAGGTATTAATTCACAGTTAAGAATTATTGTATATACTCAACTCATTACCTATGCATATTATGTGGTATTCAGGGCAAATAATTATTAGGGGAGTATGGAGGGGATTAAGTGGCGTAGCGTGAATATTAGCCGCCCGGGGCGGGGGAAAATTTTGCCGCCCTCTTATTTCAAATTTTGACAAATCATTGCATTTGCATACGATCGTGTTTTATATACTTTTTTTAAACAGTGCAATCAGTTGGACATAAAAGCTACACCCGCTGTAGAGATACCAGTAATTTCAGTTACATTCAGTTTATTTGTCAAAAATGTAATAAATCTACGTTTAAACGCGGCTCCGTGAAATAAATCCTCAATGAAATAACCCCCCAATCCAAAAATAAAAAAAACTCCCCAAAATGTTTTTTTTTTTGTAACTCCCCAAATTCAAAGATGAAATAAATCCCCAAAAGCGCATGAAATAAGTCCCCAAACAAAAAATGAAATAAGTCCCCAAGGAAATTTAAAACTACGGCGGCGTTTAAATAGTGAAGTATGTGTGTGTTTGTGGGGGGGGGGCATGCTGCCCCTCTGCAACCCCCCTGCTTGGGCCACTATAGGATTTGGGGTAGGTGCGAGGTTGGGTGTATACAAAGTTTCTTCTGCATTTAAAGAATCTGGATTTAAAGAAGCTTTGCATATTTATGAGGTCGCAGAGATATTCGCAATCTCCAATTAAAAGTTACAGTATAGTTAATGTATGCAGTCTAAAATGTCAGTAATTTGTAATAAAAGGTTAGGTTAGCTTAAGAAATTGGTCAGACTTAGAAAATTTTCAATCCAGGGTCGAAGTTTTTCAAGGTCGACCGCTATTTTTGGCACCGTATTTTATGGGATACTCGCCATATACCACTTGAAGGGCCACTGGATATTGATAAAAGGTCAGGTAATTTCAGTAATTAGTCAGGCATATGTAGGTTTTTTTTCAATGTTTTTTTCAAGGTCACAGTATAAGACTTTTAGCATCTCATTTGTGGAATTTTCAAAAAAAAACTGTATGTCATATGAAAGTTTACTCAATCCTCATAAAAAGTCAGCTAGTTTCAGATGAATATATACATACTCGTAGCTCAGGAATTTTGAGCAAAACTTCTACATTTTGGTAATAGTTTTGAAAATTAGTAGGGTTTTAGAGCTAGTTTAAATTCAATTTTATACAAGATTTTAAACATTTTTTTTTGTCTATAGTACCCTTAAGTTGTAATTTTTTTTATTGAAAGTTGAAAATGTGATTTAAAAAAAAAATTTGTTCGGTTTTTTCCATAAAAATAGAATAGTCAACTATTTGTAGTAAAAACCAAAAATACAAACTTGTTCACTATCAAATTCTGCATCATTTCGTTCATTTTTCAGGCTTCTTGTCCTTACCCTTTTGTTTTTGTTTTTTTTTTTTTTTTTTTTTTTTTTTTTCTTTTTTTAATGAGGTGAATATTACAAAAACAAAAAACACACATTTTTTTTTATTTAATTCTGCATCGTTTGAGATATTTTTGAAGTTTCTTTTGCTGACAGTTTTGAAATAATTTTAGTTTAATCCATGAGGAATTGAAAAAAAAAATAATTTCAAATAATAAAAAAAAAAATACATATATACATAACGGTATATCCTAAAAATTTACAAAATATCTCAAATGATACAAAATTTACTAATTTAATTTAATTTAATTTAATTTAGGTGGGGGCAAAACCCCCATTTATTCGGCTTAATGCAAGCTACAAACATACAACTTAAAACTAAGGACTTAATCTAACTTAAAAATTAAGAAGCTTATAGCTAAGATAGGGATGTATTGGGGGTAGGATTGAGTAAACGGAGTTTAAGACTGGAATTGCTTAGGTTAAAGTCGAAACAGTTTGCGTTCAAATTAACATTTCGCAACATTCGAGTTAAATGCTCGTTGGATCCATATGAGGTGCAGTGGGTAGGCAAGTAGAAGAGGCGAGGGTTTCTTAAATTTCGGGGATTAGTGTTGAAAAAGATAGAATTGTAAAGAGTTTGGCAGTCGATAGAACCAGAAAGGAGACGGTGAATGAATAGAATGTCTGCTACTTCTCTTCGTTACTCGAGCGATATCAAGTTAATTAATTGTAAGCGATCACGGTAAGGTGTAGTAGCCGTGGCGTGATGGTTAGTGCCTCGCCACCTATTTATTTAAAAAAGAAAAAACGGCTACTGCCTCTTGCGAGGAAATGACAAATCCTCCAAGAGTATCTCCTGTCACAGAAAAGTGCCGCTCGTTAGCCGTTCGGATTCGACAATAAACTGTAGGTCCCCTCCATTCCTGCAGACACGCACACAGGAATGGTTGAGAGTTGTAAGTCACTAGGCCCTAGTTCTTCATGAGCTGTTGTGCCATCAAATTTATTTATTTATAGATCACGATAAGGTGGTAGGATTAAAGGATCGTTCCAAGGAAGGCCTCGAAGAGCAAATCGAAGGAATCGGCGTTGAATGCTCTCAATTCTAGATATATGAATATCTTGATAAGGCGACCAGGCTTGAAAAGCGTATTCGAGAAGGGGTCGAACAAATGTTATGTACAGCGACCTTGTCACATAGGGGTTGGAGAATTCTTTAGACCACCTTTTGACAAAGCCGAGAGCTGAGTTGGCTTTCAGAATTATGTCATCTATATGTGCAAGGAAATTAAGTTCCTGGTCACATAGGAGTCCAAGATCGCGAATGGACTCTGCGATCGAGATGGGTTGGTTATGAAGAAAGTAGATGCGAGGAGGAGTTTTGATGCGTTTACGCGAAAACGTGATTGATTGGCATTTGTTAATGTTAAGCTCCAAGCAATTTTTCAGACACCAGACTGAAAAATTATCGAGGTCTTGTTGTATAAGCTCAGTATCACGTGACGATGATATGGTTTTGAAAAACTTCGTATCGTCGGCGTAAAGTGAGATAAAGGAATGCTTGATCACCATGTCGATATCGTTAATAGTGAGGATAAAAAGAAGAGGACCCAAATGGCTACCTTGGGGGACGCCGGAGGTAGCTAGGAAAGGATGGGAAAGGGCCGATCTGAAGCGTACGCTGTAGTAACGATTCTCTAAGTAAGAAGATATCCATCTCCAAAAGATAGGTTCAAAGCCGAGGGAGGACAATTTGAAGAGTATAAGTCTATGCGAAATTTTATGAAAGGCCTTACTGAAATCTGTGGAAATAACGTCGACCTCATTTCCATTCTCTAAAGCGGAGAGGGTAAAAGATACAAATTCGACAAGGTTAGTGGTGGTAGATCTACATTTAAGGAAACCGTGTTGTCTAGGGGAAATGAAAGACTTACAGCGAAAGCTTATTAGTTCATACAAAATGCTTTCAAATATTTTAGGAATAATAAGTCAGGAAGACTAAGGCATAATTTTGTGTACAACTTTGTTTTGCATATTATATTCCCTGAAATTCTTAAAAATATTAGTAAGCGTTGAAGAAGTGAAAATAAAAACTGAATTTTTACAGTTTTTACTAAATCAAAATTAAAATTTTTTATTTATAACTAAATCTTGCATTATTTAAAATAAAATATGAGTTTCTTCAGCTCACGGTTTAGAATTTTTTTTTAAATTTATTCAAGAAACATCCATACAAAAAATGATTTTGTTGCAAAAAAAAAAAAAAAAACATAACGGTAAATTTTCAAAACTACAAAAACATCTCAAATGATACAAAAACAAACTAGTTCTAGGGCTGCATACTGTTTTTTTTGTATATAGTACCGCTAAAATTGTTAAATTTCTAACCAAAATTAAAAAAAGTGAACATTTTTACAATTTTTTTAGTGTTATGAAAGTGTTTAAATGAGGTTTTCTGTAGAATTTTTTACTTAAGAGTATACATATTTTTTATTTAAATAGTTTACGATAAAACCTAACTAAACCAACCTCGTTTATGATTTTTCTTCAAATATTTGAAATTTTGTGAATTTTTAAGAAGCTTCTGCTATATATATATAATTTTTTATATTTTTTTTTATTTAATAATGAACAATTGCCAATCATTTGGTGTATAAAACTTTTTTCTAGTCAAATTAGATTCCAAGATATAGCCATTTTAATAAAATAAAAATTTCCCGAAAAGTCAAAAAATATTCCCACTAAAATCCCGTTATTTTTTTTTTCCTCGACACCCACAGTTGGGAATATTTCTGAAAAGTTGTATAATAGTATTAGGTATAACAAATGTAAGTTATGAAACTTATTACCAACATTTAGAAGTTTGTATGGAGCAATGTTTTTGTTTCCTGGGCTAAAATTCCATCTGTATGTATCATTGTTCTTAAAGAAATGCAATGCAATAACAATTTTCTACAATTTCATATTGTTAGTTGAGTTGAGAGTACAGTAACACACTCAAGACTCAACATAAATGAAATGAAAACAATTGACCTTGCTTACATTGCTTACATGTGCCATCCACAAGCAGAACTTATCCTCAACCATATTCTCGTAGATCTTCCTAATGCCACGTTTAACAAGCGCCCCAAACAATGCCATTATATACATATGCCTTTAACTGCAACTTCAACTGCAAATAATGTAACTTACCAATTGGTAGACTCTCTCAAACATAAATCACGCGTCTAAAACTCCATTATCGGAGGCAAATTGATATTCGATTTGTTTAGTATATATAATACCAAAACATGAACTGCACACTGCTACACTGCACTGCACCGCTCTGATGCTGCCGTGTAAATCCGTCCATATAGAGTTGTATAGTCTTGCCAGAAGTATCCAAGTCGAAGTATAGTCGAAGAAGGAAAAGAACTTGGCGCAGGGATAATCATTTCTCAGCTATCAATAAACAATTCAGGATAATGACATTACCAATTCTTCGTGGTTACTTCCTCGCCGTAGAGTTAAGAGTCGCATTGAGTCATTGATCTTCTGTCCATTCATAAAACTCGCATTTGGACTTCCAAACAAGGTGGATCGGATCGGGTCAGTTGGGATCGAATTGAATCGGCGCGGCGGCGGCGGCGAGCACAGATCACGGGAGACAAAATACACACTGAGCTGATATATGCACTGCCGCCACCGCAGACATAAATCCACAAGGATTAGTCCAACGTAATATAGCGTTCCCAATTGAGCCAGTAGTGCCTGGCTTGACCATGTTACTTTAGTGGCTTACATCTCCGATAAAGAGCCATCATCATCATCATCGTTGCAAGTATCGGATCGGGAGCCAGCCATCGCATCGCTAGCGATAGCTAATTAATTCTCCAATTACGTTCCGGAGGCATTTTTAACAAATTGCTGCCTCTCCGGCATCAGCCTAGCCAGCGCGTGCGGTGCAGTGCTGCCGGAGAGAGGCATTATGATGATGATGGTGGCGGCGGCGGGCAAGTTAGTAATTTATATCCAAATCGGATTTATTTAGTTATAAATCGGCTCGGCACTGCGGTGACAAAATGGATGAATCGCTTAGGCCAAACAATGCAGTGGATAGTTTGTTGTTTGCTTTCGTGGATTTGAATTCCAGGAGCGCGTATAGGTTCATATAGGACTTAAGAGAAGATCATCCTCAAACGGGGCATTTTGCGCATCTGACAGAAATATATTTTCGTGGGGCATGCCACAAAAGGACAAAGTGTTGTAATTGACGAAAGATGAACGGCACTGCTAAGAAAATAATTTTAAATGTAATTGGCTATGATTATAAAGGAGAGATGCTATGGCTACAATATGAATATCGTGAATATGTTTACCTTCATTGAAATTCCATCCAAAAGATGGAACATGGAAGAGAGTCCTATAGCTTCTATACGAAAAGCATTTATCTGTGTGAACTTTCTGGATAGAGGCTGAAAATTTGTCAAATTTTTACATTTTTAAATACATACATACTCGCAGATGAAGATGAAGTTGTATAATATTTTTATAGTCGCTTTCCTTGTGGGATCACAGCGTCAATTCTGTGCACCTATTTTATGTCTGTAATATAAACAATGCGAAGTGTAAAGTGCGAAATGCACATTGTGAAGTGCAAAATTCGAAAAGTCAAGTGAATAGTACATACATATTGTGAAACTCATAATGCGAAGTGAAAATTTCAAAGTGTGAAATGCAAAGTTTCTAATGCGAAATGAAAAATACGAAGTGTGAGATACATACAGAGTGCGAAGTAAACGAAGTAACGAAAAGCGACGTGTGTAATAGGTATACATAGTGCGAAATTAAAATTTCAAAATGCTAAGTAATTATGTCCCTATTTCGAAGTGCGAAATGTGAAGTATAAAGTGGGAAAAGCGTATAGATTAAAATGCATATTGCAAAATGCAAGTGTATTGCGAAATTTCAAATTCAAAATGTGAAATGTACAGTGTGAAGTGGATTCGAAGTGAAAAGTGCATTACATTGAGTGAAATGCATATTGCGAAGCGCAAATAACCTGTTTTAAAGTTCAAAATGTAAAGTGTAAAATCAATGCATACCTAATGCGAATTAGGTAATGTAAGTTTGAATACAAAGTGCGAGGTGCGTAGGTGCGAAAATCCAAGTCGAAGTGCGAAATTCAGAGTACGATGTGTAAGGTCCAAACTTTCTATTGCGAAGGGCAAAATTCGAACTATGTAATACACAATGCAAAGTGCAAATTTCAAAGTGGAAAGTGCAAAGTACACAATGCAAAGTTTAAGATAAACAATATGAAATGGGAAATGCAAAGTGCAAAAAGAGAAGTATATAGTACAGTGTCATTCGTTTCGTGATTTCAGGTTGGTAGCACTGGCATTTGACACCTGTAAAACTCAGCTGTCATTTGAAGTGTCATAATATTAGTTGAATATTTGGCATTTACGATAATGGATCGCTTAACAACTCTAGACCCATTAAAAACCAACTTTACTCAAGTTATGGCCCGAAACGTGCAAAAAAAATGGTTACAAATTACCTCAAAGAATCGCATGCTGCGAATCTTCCCGAGGCGGCCAATTGAATGCTATTGATTTTCAAAATCCAAACTTTATAATAAAATTAAATTTTCATCAAAAATGTATCGCTGTGGGTGTTTTATTTAGCTGTACTTTCGAAACCTAAAAATGCATTACCCTTTAGATGGCTTCGGCTTGATATACATAGTATTATTTTAAAATGCGAAGTGCAAATTGGCAAAAATATGTGAAACATAGTTAGAAATGCATTGTGTGAAGTACAAAGTGTATTGCGAAGTCCAAAAGTCGATGTGTGCACCGAAAAATGCAAAGTTGAAAGTGGGGAATGCTAAGTATAAATTGCAAAGTGTAGAGTACACACCTATTGCAAAATGTGAAAGATACAGTGCGAAGTGGAAAGTGCAAAGTACGAAAAACAATGTGTGTAGTATGTATTGTGATATGCATTGTGCGAAGTTCAAAACTGAAATTGCTAAGTACAAATTACTTATTTCAAGTGCGAAATGCAAAGCGCATAGTGCGAAGTGCAAAGTGTATTGTAAAATGCAAGATTTAAAGTATTTCAAAGAGGAAAATGCGAAATGTGAAATGCATTGGGCCTTCTGCGTAGTGTAAGTACATATAAGAAGTAAATGGCGAGATGCGTAGTACGAAGTATTAAAAGTATTGTGTGTAATTTAATTAAAGTGTAATAACTTTGAAGTTAAAAGACCAAAATGCAAAATTCGAAGAGTGATTTGTGAAGTGCGAAACGCAAAACCTCAAATAAAAGTTGAAACGTAGTAATGTGAAATGCAAAGCAATATAAAATACTAAAGCCCATAACAGATGTGCAGCTTTTTCCCATGCAGCGAAATTAGAAATAGAGATATCGTGCAGCAAAGGCTGCATGCAGAGCCTGGAATATGCTAGCTCTCATAAGAACCTGTGTAAATTTATTTTCGCTACATGGGAACATCTGTTTTCAGCTTAAGTGCGATATGAAAATTGTTAACTGAGAATTACAAAATAAAAACGGCTTCATGAAAATCATGAACTGCGAAGTTGACAAAAGTAAAGTGCAAATTTAAGTTTAATTTTAGTCCTATATAGAAATTCTTCCGATGTTGCTTCTGTAGGAGTATTTTATTCTTCATGAGGAAAACTCTTACTGAATCTTCCTGACTGGGTGTTATGTAAAAATTTGATTTTACAAAAGTAAACAAACCACGGTTTCATAGGTTTAAGCACAGCAAACCATTTAAGAATAAACTTGATTAACTTGTTATAATCATGTGCAAGACTTGTAGTTTCGTCGTTTAGGTCCCATAGAAAAATATTTTTCTTGCTTTATATGTATCAGTTCTGTTTAAAATACCGGATAGGCTTAAGATGCCCAAGCAATATACGTACGATTTACTCGTCAAACAAAAAAGATGTTTGCTATTATGACTTGATGCGTCCCACATCATCAAGCTTGAAAGTATACAAATAAATGCCATCCTTAACATAGTTCGATTTAGTTATGTAAAATTCTATCACAGACACCGCTTGCCGAGTATGGACTTGACCATCGCACATCACGTCGCGTTGTTCCAGTTCAGTTATAAGGACGATTCCATAGCAGCAACTATACTGGCTTCCCCATATCATCACCAGAGCATTATTGCAGGTGAATAACATTGACATTCTGGATTTCACAGCAAAAAAAAAAAAAAAACTAAAAACAACTGACATAAGCTCCAACTGACGTGATTAGGCGAACGAAGTGCAAATCCTTAGAGAATTTATCTCCATAACCTAGAGAGATGGATGTGTTTATGTAGAATGTACCTAGAAATATGCATGCACTGCATATGCGTCTGACAGAATCTATATCCATCTTCGGCGATACGAAGTCATCGTTGTTATATTCTCATATCTCATTAATTTTTGCATTGCCACATATCGAACGAACGACAACTTCTGAGCTGCAATATTTTGCTTATGCCGGCAGCCGGCACAGCGTGGTGGTGGTGGCGTGGAATTTATCTCCATTAAGCTGCCAACTGCTCTATGGTCATGGCCAGTATATGCGCTATCGCTGCCACTTCTGGTTCGGTCCACCACCAGCTACAGCCAGAGAGCACTATATAGTCAATCAAGCTGCAAAAAAAGAAACCGTCCACAAATGCACAAAATATTTTCGTATGTAACTCGCGTAACTAATTAAGCGATTTTTTTTTTGTAATGCGTGCGTATCCAAGGCATGTCGCAAAAAACTATCGCCCGCTGATGTCCTTTTAAGCGCGCAACACAACTAGTTTCCACTATGATGCCTCGGGACGGACAGAAATTTGTATCATCGCACGTCACCTGCAGAGATCGCTCCAACATTGGACGTTCGCAACTATGGCAACCGTTTGTAGAGGGGGCGTTGCGGAGCACTTTGGCCTTTTTCACGCGCTTTGATGAACGATTGAAACTATCTGCGCAGTAAGATAGTAAGTGGGATAACCTTTCACCCCTTGGGGCGGTGCGATTTACGAGCTCCTGTCCCGGATCCTAATTAGCTGCACCACACACACACAAGATATGCTACGCGGGAATGGGTCGAATGATGCGCACTTGGTATCGAAAGCCTGTGCCAGCTTGCGGATGAGCTCTCACAGCGCCCAGATTAATGGCAACCATTCGCAAACAATGAATAAATTTTCACCTCTGATAACATCGCCATCAGGGATGTGACTCGTTGCGGAATATGAAAGTCGTCTGAGCGAATCCACTTAGGTGAAGAAGAACAGCATCCAGCCGTGATTATGATGGTGGTGATGGCCAACACCTGCCCGTTAGGTGCGTCGTCGTTTCGTCTCTTCGCATTCGTCTCGTTTGCTAGATGTCACGTCGTCAGGATGGTTCCTCCTCCGCTGGCCAACCTTAAACTCGAGGGTGGCTGGTAAATTGATAGCTTACGTGAGGTTGTTTCTTTTCGAGTGTAAACAGACTTATTGCGCGATAGTTGATACTCTATATAGCAAAAGGTGTAACATTTTTGCACGGATTTGCATATGCCATTCCAGCACGTTTTATTGTTTATGGCTTTAGTTGACATTAAGTCGATCACGGTTTGGGTTCTATTTGTTAATAATATCTATCTTTCATGGTTTTTAGCCATGCATAATTAAAAGTTTAATACTAAAATAATAAGAAATGGGTTGGGAATCATGAACCCCATCCTCCAGAAAAGCCAGAGAAAATCATAAACATAAACTCTTCGCTTACCTAAAATGCGAAAAATGAGGACAGAAAAAATAATTGTTTTTTTATTTTAATGGTTTTAAAAATTATTGGGCTTCATTTCGATTTAGTATACTGGAGAAATTGAAATGACAAAAAAAAAATCCAAAGTACTAAAATCTGCCTATCCGTAAGGCCTGTGTACATTTTGGTGAGTTTGATTCCTCCAGAAAGATGGCGCTAGGAGCTACACGGCAAGGAACGATCTAATTGAACGAAACATTCAATAAATTGCAATTGCAACACGCTGATTTTTGGGAGGTTTTGTAAGTCTAAAACAAAGTTTGCAACAAAACATTGAAATCTTCGTCATTTTTCTCTTTGTGACTTAAAACTTTTCAAATATTTATGCTTTAAAAAAATCACCTTCTAATTTTTTTTTAAGTAAATAAAATTCCTATTATTTCAGCATAACCTCAGCTATGTATGTGTGTAGGTTAAAAAGATCACAGTACACATATGTATATTTAGAATACAAGGTAATATCTTTCGAGTTTTCTTTTTAGTTCTGCGCATGTCTTGTATATTGTGTTCGTAAACTGTGGACGAAGGTCACTGCGATTCGGAAACACTTCTATTTTGTTTTTGGAAATTCTGACAGGCAGATCACTGTTATTTTCGAAGATGCGTGATAGATGACCTTTAATATGTGTACTGTGAAACAGATCACAAAATACAGCACTTCAAAAATGGGAATTTTTGCTTAAAAAGTTCGAAAATGGAGTTTTAGCTATATTCGGAGAAGAATATCGGCTAAATACTGATCCTATAAGAAGTAGATAAGTCATTGGACGATAATTGGATGAAAGTTTTTTTAGCTTGCTTAAAAAAAAAAATACCTTTTTTTTCGAAGTTTTTTGTGTGCTGAGCTCGAATTTCAAAAATATTCTATAACGTCAAGTGTTTCAGGTATTCCCGTTTGGAAATCACAAAAAATACAGTTTATTTATATCTATTTCAAGGCAAAATGTTGGAACTTATTCTGCCGGTGTTAACTGAAATTGATGTGTCTGACATTTTGTTGGATTTTTTCAGTTCAGGCTAAGCTTGAGATCCTTAGGATGGTTTTTATTGACAACTAAAGCTGTTTGAGATGTCAAAACACATCCTTTTTTTTTATTAAAAAATTGTCAAAAAAATCATTTAACCATAAAAAAAAAATGTAGTTGACACGGCAGTATTGCAATTTAAGACTCAGGCAAGTGGTAAGCAGTTTTCTTGAATAACGGGTATGCGAGATTTCATTTAAGAGATTTTTGGAAGAGAAGTTTTCAAAAGCGAGATTTTAAAGTGGCGAGATTATGAGAAGCGGTTTTATTAATTTTCATTTTTAAAAAAATGCGAGGAACGAAAAAGATTTAATTTTACACGACGAACACAAAACAGTCCAGCTATTCATGTCAATTATGAAGTCCACAACAGTATGGATCAGCATTGATTTGCAGTAGATTTTTCTCTTTTCTTTTCACATAAAATCGATGATGACAGAAGAGAGCACTACACTGCGATTCACTGCTGATCATAGAGTACCCATCAGCGTTGCCATAATGTGCCCGATCGGGCCATTTGGCCCTCTGTTTTTCATTTTGGCCCTTGGCCCTTGGCCCCGGGCCTCCAAGAAATGGCCCGCACTTCGTAATTTATTTTAATTTCATTTTTTTTTAAATTTGTATTGTATTTTATTCCATTTTCGTTTTATATTTATTTACTGCTTTGATATTAATTACATTGTGGCTGTAAAACGAACAGCCCTTTTGACCAAGATCCAGATGTACAACAACCGTGGTTTAGATTAGACTTTTAAATTTAAAGTTTAAACCCACCGATTTAAATGCATTATCTGAGGTTCAACACTGGTTCAAGCATGTTAGTGTTAGTCAGTTAATCCGCCGAACTAAAAATCATGACCCACGAGTTAAATATTGAACCACGTTTGTACAACTAGCCCTTATTGGCTTTACCAGTTAATCCGCTAAAACCAGTGGGTTAAAATTTCTGAATAAAGGTTTAATTGTTTGAACAATACAAACATTTTTATAGTCGAAATCTCCAAAAAAAATTTAAGCTCTTATGTGAGATTTTTTGTCCCCCTTAAAAAAATCTTATAAAAAATAATTAATTTCTAAAAATTTTCAGCAAAAATAATTCAATGTTCATAAAAAAAAAAATTGTGTAGAAATTCATAGTTTTGAACAGTATACACGAACGAAGCTAATGTAAACGTTGTTTGCCAAACTATTAGCGACCTAACTACCTACAACTTTAAAAAAAAGTTTCTCTCACGGATTGTGGCCCGCACTTTAAGGAAATGGCCCTCAAAGTGGCCCTCAATATTTTTTTCTTTGTGGCAACGCTGGTACCCATATTGGCCATATTATCTAGAGAACCGACTTAAGAGAGTTTTCTCTTACTCAATTTAAATAGAATATGGGGTGTTTCAGGCAAGAGGGGTACGAGTCGGCTATCTGGATAATATAGGTACACTATGCTGCTGATGCAGTTTAGCGGATTCCACAATTGGCACGATTTACATTTGAATTAGGAACTTATTAATGTTTTACATATTTCTTTTAAAAAAATAATAAAATGGCAACGGAGTTATTTGTTGAACAAAAAAAATTAAGAGTCGAATAAATACTCGTCAATATCAACAGAATGAAGTTTTTCGTAATTGTTTTAATTATATCTAATATTTCATAACTGTCAAGTTAGCGAAACAACATTCGCCGAGCGAAAAATTCAAAATTGTTACAACTAATTCACGACTATTTAACGGCTAATTATTGGGCAGTTAAACATTCACAATAAGAAGTTTTTATACTTTTTTCAGAACTGCTAAACTATTAAAAAATAAACTTTTCGATTTCAATATAAGACGAACGACAAATTTGAAATAAACACAGCTAATTAACGGCTAATTATCCAACTAATAATTTTTCGATCGGCGAATTTTGTTTCGCTGTTTCTCTATTGAGTTTGTTAAATGCAATATTTTTACAGAACTCTGTGTCTATTTTGTACTTCATACTTTTCCACTGTAGCTAGAGCTAAACTATCACTTGACCATAAGTTTAGCTGTACAAACGTGGTGCAATATTTAATCCAGATTACCTGAAGTTCAACGATGATTAAAGGTTTTAGTATGTGATAAAAGCCAGTTACTTATACCACATATCTTAACCATCGTTGAACCTCCAGTTAATTTGCTGTAATCGATGAGGTAAAATGGCTTAACTATACGGATTTAATATTGGACCACGTTTGTTCAACTGGATCTTAGAGTATTATAAAATAACTATGGAAGAAACATGTTGGTTTGAAGCCTTGGTTATACCCTGAGACTTACAAACATTGTTGTTTGTTTTTCTATTGAATTCTAAATTATAGTGTAAACTTATTGTTTCCAATTCAATATAAAAATAAGATCAAAAGTAAAATTTTGTACTTATTCGTTGTTATACAATGATCAGATGCTTTGAAAAAATAAAAACATTCTGATTTTTATGACACCGGTGCACACACTTGTGTTGTAGGTATGATGGGCCGCTTAACGGCAAATTATTCACATGACAAATTATGCAATGCTATAATGGCTATTATAGTTCGCTGGTCTTGACATTCACAAAAAATGTCATAAATAATCATGTGTAAATAATTGTAATGAAAATGACAATTTTATAAATCGTTCCCTATTTTCCTATATATAGATCGCACCCTTTAATGCATGCTAAATATTCAAAAGAAAACTAGCCTGATTTTGTCGCCTTTATCAATTAACTGAAAATTGTCGCTCTCTTTTCATTTGACGCGTAGTTTTCTTGAATCATAACATATTCTATTATCTTTATTTCCCTTGATAAATACTTAAAAGGTTTGCTTAATTTATTTTTTTTTCCAAGTCTTCCCATCTCAAATAATAATGCTGTCTCTTTACAATATACCTTTACCTACCGTTTTAAAATGTAAAACCTTAACGATTTATGAAAACTTCTTAATTTTCTTAAACCAAAACACGTGTAGGTATGTACCTATAAATGATGAAAGATACAAATTAAAGCAGCAATTAACTGTGACCGATTAATGTCTTCAGGTTAAAGCGAAAACTGCTCATCAAATTATAAGAACCTTCTTAACTCACTCAAATCCAATTTTCATTTTGGTGAAGACAGTCGGCATTCTCACATTATCTATACCCAGTAGCTTGTTTCTTTAAAGCATTGATTGCCAGCACCACCGGCATTGAACGACCCACATCAAGGAATTCTATCAATCTGAAATCCCTTTGATTCTTACCGCGCCACACCACACTGCACCGGTGTGGTGGCGGTGTGTTCGATGCGCCATAATGTAGAACTTCAAAGACAACAGCCGTCATCCAATGCCAACATCACTCCTACTACACCATAGTCTACACCGCGCAGACCGATTAAGCAATTTAAATTGTCTCTTGACAAAATATTTCGATTTTCATTTATCTAAAAATTCGATGTATTTGGGTTGAAAACCCTTTCAACACAAAAACACAACAAAAAAAAAACTGTCAATATCTTAATTCTGATTCTGTGAATATTAATTGATCGATCCGATTCACTCATTGACTTTGCATAAATTAGTTGAGATAGAGAAGAAGAAGGCCAGGACACTTGCGTTCTCATCCCTCCAGATTCCCGTCACACATTCTAGATATGGAGAACCACTGCATCGCGCCATGTGTCAAATGTGTATTCCCACGATTGATATTTCATTCCAATCGAAGGAAGGTTGTGTGCATGTATATATACCGAATTGGTAACACAATGTTCATCCTAATCGTCAGCAATTTTTTCCGGCTTAACCCACACAAAATTTGGATTGACAATTTGTGCTCTGATGAACACCGCCGCGCCGATGGCAGCCGGCAGCGGCGGCATGGCTCCTCCGGTGGCATTAATCCATAAGAAGATTGACTTAAGCATAATTTTAAATGGTTCAATTATAAGGAACATATCAATATTAGGTTAGACATGCTAAATAAAATCGAATGAATAAAATAAATCCATGTTATCGAATATTTAAATATCGAAAATCGATTTGCATAATTTCAAAGATTTTGTTTTTGTTCCTTAAATCCAATAAAAATAGAAGAAATTGGCAAGGTCGTAGCCAGGAAAATATGTGTGAGGGGAATAGTTTGGTGCTGTATGGTAGAAAAATTAGTCAATTGAAATAAAAATTAAAAGAAGTAACTGCATACAAATTAGGGGTGAAAAAATTATGCAATCATATAAATTTAAATGTAGTTAAGTTTAGACTAGAAAAGTCCTAAGCCCAAAGGCGCGAGCTTAGACCCGATGGAGGGGGTTTAATGGTACCCCCTCTTTGTAGTTTTCCGCGTATATTTTGAAAACTAGGCGTATGAGCAAAAAGTCTACATTATAAAATGAAAGTAAATTAAGTTTCCTATACAAAGAAAAATTATTCATTTTTTCGGTAGCAGTAATACTAAATTTAGTGCTTATTGATCAATTTACCCCGAAATAACAGAAAAAGTAAAGAAGTAAAAGAAAAAGAAAAACTACTTCTACCTAAGCGTCAAACTTGTCGAGTTGTAGAAGCTGATTAAGGTCAAAGATTCTCGAGATAACCTCTCCAGATGAGTTTTGAAACCAAAGAGCGCTCGACAACTTCCCCTAACCAACCAACCAACGTTTGTAGAGCGATGCCGCTGTCTCACGCTCATTATCTCCCCACCTACGGCGATAAGGCGATGACGCTTGTCGACGTTACCTCCTCCAATTATAGTACGGCGATGAAGCCGTCCAACACTTCCCTATCTTTCGACAGCACCGGCGCACCGGCGTGGCGGCGTGAAGCTATCTGACGCTCCCTGCCCACCCTCGACGGTACGGCGATGCAGCTGCCTGACGAACCTATTTGTTCCTTCTCTGCAGAATGGCAATGATGCTGTCTGAACCTCCTTAATCCATCATTATCCTTACCCCTACCCCTCTTTAATCCCATTTGGGCTGGATCAAAAGTGTTAAACGACCCGGTTGTGCCCATGATAAGCCTGGCTGATGGCCCAAATAGAATAATAGATCAGTCGTTGACGGAGTGTCCGGATACAATGGCGACCCCACGATTAATTAGCTAGAGGGTGATTGATGGTGCTATATAGCAGTATCTGGAAAGAAGCCTCATATCTTGAAACGACTCCTTTAAAACGCTCTAGAGGGCAGATCGGTATGGGCTTGAAACCTAATATACTCAAAAAAGCCATAGTGGCTCTCTTCTCCTGTAAAAAGGCCATATGGAATAAATGGGGTCTCCAACCCGGAATCACTGATTGGCTATACATTTCGGTAATGAGACCGATCCTAACATATGGAGTAACATTATGGTGGACAGGTCTGGATTTAGCGACGAATCGCGACAAACTTAGCAAGGTCCAACGATCAGCCTGTCAATACACAAGAGGAGCACTTTCGCTCTGCTCCATTAGCTGCATAACAAATTCTCCGCGGGAACCGCCATTCGTCTAAAATGCCTCTTCACCGTAGATCAACCATGAGATTGGCCACTCCGTAATTCAGATCTTTTTCAAGTAACATCGACGGATGATAGGCAAATTGGTCGCTTGACCAACAAAAATAAAATGCATACCAAATAAAAGTTTGTTTTTTGAAGACCATTTTTTACTATGGGGACAGAGAACAGAGATAGAACCAATTGAATTACCGCATACCCGAAATTATTGCTTATACATGGACTTAAACTAGAATTACATGGATATATTATATATAGGTACCCACAAAGCTGAAACTTTGGTAAAAGAAAGAGTTATATGAAGAACAAAAATATAAAAACCATAGTCTTACACTCCGGTTCAGTCGATTAGGTCGTTTAGTTCTCGATTTATTAAAAACTCTACAAATAGGGAACTATTCAATCGAACCGGAGTGTAAAGCCAAGGGTTTTCGGGATTCTGGGTTTTGTGGATTTTGGTTTTTTCTGGATTTTCGGAATTTTGAGATTTCGGTTTTCCGGTTTTCCGGATTCTGACCCCATATCTCTATCTATAGGCTCTATCCCTGTTCTCCGGCGCGCGGTAAAAAAATGATGTTCACAAAACAACCATTCATTTGGTATATTTACATTTTATTTCTATTGGTCTTGCAAATTTGCCCATGGTCCTTTTGACAAAAACTATCATACAACCATCCCATCAAGATATATCTAGGAGGATGGGACATTCTTGAAAGATGAATCGGTTCATTTTTATGATTGATCGAAGACCGATGACGGCGTTGGTGGAGGCGTGTACTCGCAGACAGACTAAACTTAGGTTTCTCATTTCACCTTCCTGATCATTTTAGCATGTTTCAGGCGGAGCTTTTAGCGATTAAAGGAGTTTTAGCTTGGCTTAAAGAAAATGTGATATCACAAATAGATATCCGCATCTTCTCAGCAGCCAAGCTGCCAATAAATCACTGGACTCGGTCTCTAAAAACTCTAAAACAGCCCTTAAATGCACATCATCTCTCGTTTTGAGATGGCGCAGCAGTTTGAAATTCATCTTTGCTGGGTGCCAGGCCATAGAGACATTCTGGTAAACTGTAAAGCTGATGAACTTGCTAAAATTGGACTAACAATTCCTATTTTAACAGGTAGTACACATATTGACATACATATAGCTACATGCAAACTTATGCTCAACCGAATTCCATAAAGAGTACCTACCTACTAGAATTTAGGTTTACAACTTAGAACATCTATAATAAAAAAGCCTTAAATAAATTTTGTGGTACCATTTTCTCAAAAAGTATTTGACCGATTTCGAAAAATTTTATATGGTTGGAAAGCCACAACTGCGGAGATGTGCAGAATATACTTGAGACACGCATTTACACACTGTGTGTCATTTTTGGTTTTGTACTGTAAAACACTGTGCATATTTAAAAAAAAAAGTTAAAAATAGAAAATTTGTCCTTCAATATTTTAAAACAAATTGTTTGCGAAGTTGACACAGGGCGATACTAGTTTTAGTAAAGAGCTTTAAAGTATCATGCTCGCACCTTAATATAAGGCTTTAAAATTTTGTGCCATTTATGATGTTTGCTTTGGTATAAATTTCACTTGCTCTTTTAATATTTTTCGGTAGAAAGTTGCTTTTGTTTGTTTAACCTTGCTTAAAATCTAGTACATTTCACTTTATTTAAAGATGCTGCTGCTTCCTCGTAGCATTATTTGTAGGCTTATGAACCATATTTAGGCCCGTAGCTAGAATTTTGTTTCGTATAAAAAGTACTTAAAACATAGCCGTAAGTATGTTTCAAAAATATACTCCCTTCCTTATAGCTACGCCCCTGAAAATGTATACAAATGAAACAATTAAATTCAAAATCATATTAAGTTGTGGTTTTATTGGATGTTATCCGTGGGCTAATATTATGCATGCGGCACTATATGTGTGTTTTATATTTTATGTGACAGATATTTATTTATTATTTAATTAGCTTTGGAAATGGACCACCGCATCATCGCCAGTAATTGATGCCGCTTTTGAAGTTTGTGTTGTCATGTTGTCAGCAGATTTAAATGTTTTTTTTTTTTTAACTGTTCTTTAAATGAGGAAAAAGCTCATGTTATTTCTATAAATATGTGAAGTTTATTAGTTAATTAGAATAAAAGAAGCTTCTACCTATACCTACATACCTGCCATTTTGTTTTCTTTGAAGAATAATCAAAAAAATTAACTTTTAGAGAATATGGAGTTTGAATTTTCAAAAGAATTCATGGAAGCATAAACAAAGTTTTGAGTTTTTATTTTATAAATGAAGCCAGCTGGTGTATGAACTGGGAATTTCATAAAAAGTCAAATAGCCCAAAGGACCATAGGCGCTTTTGTATGGACTTTGGGCCCATTTTTAACATTGCTCAGCAGTGTTTTTTTTTTTTTTTTGAACGTTTTTAAGTTTTGTTTTGTTATTTTTTTAACGTTTTTGTTGGAAGTAATGATAACTATAAACAGAAATAAGTTTATTTAAAAAGGGAATGAAAGAAGAGACTTCTGGCCTTCAAAAAAGGTATAACACTTTTTAGTAAGTGTTGCCATGTTTTTTATAAAATTTTTCCATTTTAAATACTATTTTTTATAAAATGCGCAAAAACACCATTTTCGCGGTCGATTTTAATTAAGCCGCCATATAATGAAATAAAGTACTCTTTATTAACTTTCATATGACATTAATTTCATAACTGTTGAGTAATGTTGAAAAATGGGCCCAAAACGCCCATGGTCCTTTGAGCTAAAATCAGCTAAATTTAAAGATAAAGCAACATTAGGCATTAATATATTTAAAATTTACTCATTTCATGTGATTTGACAACTGAAAAATTTTTAAATCATTTTATGAAATTAATTTTGAAGAAGTGGAAAATTGAATTTGAAGGAAAAGTATGATACCTTCATAAGCTAACTTCAAAAAAGTAAAATAAGATCCATAAATAACTTCCTATTACTTACTTTAATATAATAACCAATCACAAAACTATGACAAATCGTCAGCTATTACTTTTGGCACAAACGTTGATTATTGCCAAAGTCCACCCTCCGGTCAGCATACGTTCACGAACTCTTCATTTTTAACATTCATATTTCCCTATATGTATAAGATTATATGTCTTTTACACATGCGCGCAAAAAAGCGAGTCTTGTCCGCAATAGTTCTGCATATTGTACGTCTTTGGTGTTAGCAGACCTCCAAAGCTATAGACAACTCCATAAAGAAGTTAAATTTACGATGGGAAAAGTCACAGGTTCCCAAATTCCACATCGTACCGGTTTTTTCTAGAAAAAAAAGAGAAAAAAAACAGAGAAACACTTGCTTACTTCCCCAAGCCAATGTGGCCGGGAGGAATTGCTTCAAGCTCTAAAAAAGAACGGTATACTACGCAACGAACATGTGGGAACACACTATCCACCAACACTACACGTCTTGTCGATCGTCGAGCTTCGCATCGTGCGTCGCGACGACGCGACGGTCGCTGGTCGTTGTATAGTCGTTGTTGTGGACGCGCATCATCATCATCATCCGCATCGTCATTGTCGTTCCGTCTTTTCCATGAAATTTCCGGACTTATAGCTGCGGAAGACACAAGGCACAGAGGTTACTAGCCGATCCAACCAGAACAGACGTCGCTTGTGATGACTCCCCAATGATCATTGTGCTTGGCACTGTTTATGACCATCACACCGGCACAATGACTATGACGATGACGACGATGATTACTCCACCAACGATTCCTCGACTGGGTGGTGGGACAGAAGGCCATGCATCCATTTCGAGAGAGGCCTCCATCCGTAAGCCGATGTGTTTGGTCATAAATATGCATACGGCTAAGTCGAACAACCCTAATCGATCTTACGGAATTGGATACCTGTCGCGCTGACTCCATATGCGAGGTGAGATAGAATCCTGCGATTGGACGGAGTGTGCTATCGTTGTGCGTTGCGCGTGCGCATTGTGCAGTGTTAACAATGGCACTCGGCGGGGTGTCCTTGCATGATTGGATTTCTCGCCAAGTGGGCACAAATTGTCAGGCAGGTCCTCGGAAAAAGCAAGGCTTCACTGTTTATCAGAATGCAATCGGGTAGCTTTATCGACTGACCCACAGGTGATTCACGGCACTCCCCTAATCGCTGTGATATCGCTTCTCTGAAGCCTCACAATTACAATCACAGTACAGTCCGTTGTGGATTATTTAGGAATGCGGCAGTGTACATCAAAGATTGGCGGCAATTTCAGCTAAAATAGTTCGCTCTCCTCCACATTGCATTGGATCTTCTCGAGCCGAGAAATTGAAAAAAGATTCCAACAGACTTGTCAACTATAGATGGCGTCGTTGTCGTCTTTGTCGTCTTATAAAATAGAAGTTCATGAAAGAATTCAATCTGAAGAATCCCAGAAAAAGCCGACATCAAATTGGGAAATAGTTCGGTTCTATTACAGTCCCACACTTTGCCACACTATAGCGAATATTGTGGCACTGCGGCCATTAGCTGCGTTGACAGTTGTTGTTGTTGTCAAGAATGAAAAGAAGAGAAAACTTCAAACGCATTGCACTGACAGCCAGGGACAGCTGTGTCAATTGTCACAAAATATCAGCTCAATGGGCAGACATGAAGACTGAAGAGTTGCGGTAATAACTTTTAATGGGATGCAATTAAAGTCACGTTAGTGTTGGTATAAATCAATTTTCTAATTTATCTCTGAAATTGCGTGCATTTGGTGAAAGGCTTTACATTATATCGTGGCATCAGGAATCATATGAGCATCACAAGAAAGAGAGACAAATCTGTGAGACAAGTTGTTACGAGGAAATTAAATCAAGTGAATCGAATAAACTGCCAGTTTGCAGCGTTATGCCTTCGCATATCGGACTTTTGATTCTGTGAAATAAATTTACATAATTATTGTTTTCTTCAAAGGAATCAGCAAATAAATATTCATATATTTGAATTCAAAATAAAAATAACTTAACTGAACTAAATACCTAACCTAACTATGAGGGTCAGGGATCTTAGCACCTTTATACATCATATGTATGTGGGAGACTTCAAAAAAAAAAAAAAGGATTAAACTATGGTTGGTATGTCACCCTCTCGAGTGTTTCTGCATGTATCAAATCGGCGACACCTGGACCTATGTTCTGTAACTCTTACATCGAAAAAATCAGTCGAGAAACGCTGAAAAATGGAATAAAACTAAAGCGGCCCATACACACAACACAAGTGTGTGCACCGGTGTCATGACACAAGTGTAGCCTTCCGCCATACACGCAACACATTTAGTAACACCGACACAAAAAATCAAAAGATTTTGATTTTCTTGACACCGTGTTCGACACCGAAATCGGTGTAGACACTTGCCCATACACACACCACATTTGAGTACACCGACACCAGTGTCAACACAAGTGTTGTGTCTATGGGCCGCTTAATGTATTTTGTTTCAGTTTCCATCGTTTCTCGACCGATTTGATGCATGCGAGAAGTTACAGAACATGGGTCCTGGTCTCCATATCAAAGCGGTAACTCAACCCCAACTTCTTTTGAAAACCAGCTTTTGCCGGCGGTATATAGTTCTATGTTGATACCAGCTGTGGCTGGGGTTTTTGATGTCTGTGAACGGGTCCGCTGGGATTTCTCTCCTGGCGCGCTATGGAACTTGTTTGATCGTTTATATTACCGTTGCTTATGATGACGAGGATGGCAGTGCATCAGCATCGGGTTGAAGAAAAGAAAATAATATCCTGAAGTCCACCCGATGGAAGTCCGTTACTGGTATTTCTGGGGTCTTTGGGCGCTCCTCTGAAATTCCTTCCTCGATCGTGTCGTCAGGTCTACACTTATCAGTGCGGTGGTTGCTTCTATTGCTGTTTTTGTTCTTTTTGTTGTAGTTGTTGTAGCTGTCGTTGCTGTTCTTGTTCCAGAATTGTGACGGGGTTCTGCCTTTGTAAATCGTCGTTGGTGAAAATTTGAGTCTTTTTATCCAACGCCTGCCTTTTGTGTTATGTTTTCAATGTCCTCCCCGTCTTTGGAGGTACAGGTTCTTTTCTGTTAGATTATTTTTCGTTTACCACGCGTCGAGTTCCTGTGCTGGGTTGTTTCGCTCCTGCCGCCTAGGGTCATTATACTGCAGTTTTACAGGTGGCAAAACTCTCATACGCCTTAGCAAAGTTAGCTGCCTGATGCAAGGATCGGTTGGTTCCGTCATTTTCTATAAGTTTCTTCCTTCTCGGCGCGATCAACTTAAGATTAAAATTCTGGTCTCAAAAATTCGAAGCTCTTTTTATATCTCAGACGTGGCAGCGTATCTTTGGCACTCTGACTGGTGAAATAAATTTTACCGGATATTGTCGTCGTTATGTAGCGGGGTCTAATTTCTCGGTAAAATGGTGAACTGCAGATGAGAATACCCTTATTCTCTTATAGACATGTTCACCTATATTCGGTTTCCAGGGCCGCCTTCTTAAGTTGTAATGCTTACGCTGGGTTTTAGCAGTTCTGTAAGTTGTTCGACACAAGCTGATAGAGGGCTTTCATCCTCTCCTGCCTAACAGACAAGAGTTCGGGGATATTTTGAAGAGAGCTTATGAGTAGTTCGGGTTGTTCTTAATCCTCTTCCGTAATTTAAGAGAGCTGGTGAAAATACGGTTGACGATTGTTTGCTGGTGTTTTTTGCAAAGGTTAGTTCCGGTAGGTGTTCATTCCAGTTCCTCTATATGGTTCTCTCAAACGTATTGGGCTTTTATAGTTTTTAATACCGTATTCACCCATTCCGTAAGATTTTTCTGAGGTGTATATAGGGCGATAAGGGTCCTTATCGTCCAAGAAGTCTTTGAACTACTGGCTAACAAATTGGGATCCGTCATCAGATTAAATCCCACAAGGTATCAGAAACGAAAAATATCGAACCGATCTAAGCCGCAATCGACAGAAACAAAATCCCACGAGGTGCAAAAAAATTAAAACCCAAAAATACCGAACTGATCCAAGCCGCAACCGAATGAAACAAAATCCTCGAGGTACAAGCAATTTGTGATGTACTTTGTTGTCTAAGGCTGAGGTTTCGCTCGCCGGTCTCCAGGGTACTAACTAAAATAATTATACAGAAGCTTTAGTTTAAAGGTCTTTTATTTATGACTCTTAATTCTTTGATGTTTGTTTTTAACAATGTTTATTGTATATATATTTGACTACGCAATTTTCAATCTGGTGTAGACGCTGGCCCTTATATCTCCTCGTCTGAGTGATGTCGTATTTTGGGTACGATGGCTGTCTTCTGGATCGCTGGCATCGGGCTGTATCTGGAAATGGCTGTTGTCGATAACTTTTGCTGATTATCCACGGTCTTCAATGGTTATCCTCGATTTTCAGCGGCTTTAAATGACTTTTACCGGCTATTAACAGATTTCGCTGGCTATCAATGGTATTCACCGGCTCTATGAACGGCTTTCGCCGGCTATCAACAGCTTTAGTTGTGAATTGAAGAGAGTTTAATGAGTTAGTTAATGAATGCCATTCATTAACTAATTATAATTAGTATCTATATATGTATCTATAAAAAAAAATTGATGACTACAAAACTTCAAACTAAGAATATTTTGAACAACTGAATTCTGCGCCATCTATAGTTAAAAATTCAAAGTTTTCTTATTTTTACTATGACGTTTGACCAATATTTAAATTTTACTGACTATTTGTTTGTTTTGCTGTTGATTCAACGTTGTTAAGGTTTTGTTTAGCTTGTCACACACTTTCTTCAATAATACACAGCTACAGTAAAAATTTTGCTCAGTTTAATATTATTTTTGCATGCATTGTAGGTAGGTAGTGAAGCATGTTATCAGCTATCAGCTATCTAAATGCATCGATTACGCACAGGCACACTTGCTTCGATATCTTTTCCTTTCTCTTTAATTTACCAAACAAAATGAAATGTCATCAAAAGTCATCTGCGATTCAATTTAAAAAAAAAAAAAACAACAACAGGAGTAAAAGCAGTTCACCATAATCCGGTGTGCGGTGCGGTTAAATAGCGCAAATTACTCCCTAAGTGTATTGAATGCGTTTAAGTCGCAATTTATCGATTTACGCCGATACTGATTGATTTAATGACCCCTATGGCCGATCAGCAGGAAGGAGCGCCATCTTAACCATCAACTATATCTACATTTGTATATGTATGAGCAGACACACTGAACAACACAGAGCCCCTTGTCGCAAACTGAGAAATCAATGTAATTGCTGCTCGCAATCGATTGCCGCCACTGCTGACACCAGTTCGATGGATGTTCATCGATGTCTTGAAATTAATAGATTTATAATGTGATGTCTCTTGACGTTTAAATCGTTTCTTGAATCGTCGCGTCGTCGTCTAAGTCTTCGTCAGTCTTCGTCAGTCTTCAAGCAATTCTTCATTTATGTATCCAATTATTATTATTTGTATTATTTGCTGTAGTTATGTGTGCCATTTTCCAGCACTCCAATTCTGTCAAATTATGGGTCAAATCTCAATCCGCGTGGTTGAGGTCACTTTTTGTACGTCGCGTCGTCGCGTCGCTCGGTCGCATCATTCGTCGATGATACAAATGTGATTTTATAATGAGAATCCATGGATTAATGTTCTATCATTTTGCGGTCCCTTTAAGCTGACACATTATTTTCACGAGCGACACAAAGTTGTCAATGATGTGACACAATTTTGTCCTCCACTTTGCAGCAGCCATGATGGCCCTGTGGATCACAATAGACCAGGGCCACATCCATGACCGACCATCTTGCGGTGCACCAAGACTATAGTCTTGGTTGGGTGGCGGCAAAGATCAAAAGTCGGCTACTGCTACCACACAGGCGGGTTAGTCACGCGGAACTACTGATTTCGTCCGATAACCTCCAAACAATGAAAAACCGGCAGCACCGAAGAAGTCATCGTATTTGATGCTCGCTGCCTCCCTCAAGTTATCTCGAAAGCGAGTATAGAAAAAGAAGAAGGAGCTACTTACTACATATATCTTTTCTCTGTGGAGGCGAACAAGCGGCAGCGACGCGGAATTTTATTGCGCCGCGCCGCCTGCCATACGTGAATAGTTCAAGTATAGACAATTGTCAACTGCAGATGACAAAACTGTTGACAGTTTGCGACTCTTCAATGCCGCCGCCGCCGTATTGGCCTTTTAGTCGACCAGTTCCTCCTCCGCCTGCACCACCGAATATAGAAGGAGGACAATGATGTGTGATTGCTGGGAAAGGAATACCCAATGCCAAGTGCTGCCAATGCCACTGTCAAGTTAAGTGGTGCGCAGCAGCAGACGCTCCGTAATTATTGTAGGAATTCGATTTTTTGCTATAGAAACAGTCTAGGTATGCGGTGCAGTTTCAGCTAGGTATGTGGGTTGCACGCCACCACTGTCACCACCGCGTCGTCGCTGATCTGGGATATTATGGTTTCGCTATTTAATGAGACAATGAGAGGCTTAGAGCGTGTACCGGCATTTGATTGAGTTTGGATTGAAATTAGATAAATTGTAGGAAAAAGTCCTCATTTTTGACACTAAATTCAGTAGAGCGAGATCGCTGCAATACATTTTTTTCGGTTTGAACTCTTCTACATTTATCATAGAAAGTTACCAATACCAACAATAATCCAGTTTTAATGAAGCAGGTATATTCGCTTTGGACACATTTGTTTTAATTTTTCTAAGCTCCATATAAACAAGTAACCCAATTCAACTTGTGAGTAGTTTTTGGTCTCCCGCCAGCTTAACCAACGAATATATTCAATTTATCGCCTCCGAATGCAGTTGTATACGAATTAATACGTCTTTGACTGTCATTTTCTATCAAAATCTGACTCCTGCTGCTGTTAGTTATACCCGTGAGTAGAGGGTGACCAGCTACGATTTTACAGACGGAACTTATCTTTATTATGTTTACACCACTTCGAATTTTGTATTTAAAATTCACCCGCCCGTACAGAATGTCTTAAGCTGTGTGCCACGTAGAGTTCACCGCGCTGCTTCGCGGCTTTGTCGTTCACGTTTGGTTACCATCGCACGTTAACGATCTCATTTCATGGTGATGGTGATGCCAATGGTATCGTCATTTTTGAAGAAGCAAGGATCCATGATGCCGCCGCTCCGCCACCGGCACATAGTCCACAACAATCGAACTCGAGATAACAATCAATCTTGACATTGCGCTGTTAGAGAACACGAAAAAAGTGGGTCCCGCAATTCCGTCTGTGTGTATGTCTGTCTGTACCTCGGCCTACAGCCTAAACTACTGAAGCTATTTTCTTCAAACTTAGAGCATAAGATTTTTGGGTGATTCCCTAGAGGGGAAATCGAGATTTTTTTTTTACCTCAAAATATAACGGTACTTGCCATAGTACCATTGTCCATTTTAAATAAAGTTATTTATCTCAAAAACGGTTGTAACGATATTTTTAAAATTTTATTAACGGTACCTGCCATAGCAGAACCGTTTTTTTTAATTTCAATTTTTTCCTTAACCGCTTACCCGATTTTGATCAAAATTTTTACTTAGGAGGTCCTATCAAGTGTAAATAATACTGCATAAAAATATTTTCAAATACATTTTTTTTTTGGATTTAAAAAAAAAAAGTTCAAAATTTTTTTTTTTGAAAAATCATTTTTTTGAAAACAGGTTTTGAAATTATGGTTTTAGCCGTATATTTTTATGTTCTTAAAAATCGCGTACCAAATTTTTTTTCTAAAAAATATCAAGAACTTTTTTTATATAAAAAATTATTTTTTAAAAAAACCGCTTCAACGATTTAAACATTTTTTTCTGCAAAAATTCATATTTTTTCAAGAATTGAAATGGCGTTCTTTATTCTGAGATTATAACATTTTAAGTAGGTACTTATTTTATTAATTTAAATAACGTATTTCATGCTTTTTTTCCATATTTAAATTTCCATTCTTCAATTTATTAAATGGATAAATACATATATAATTATTAATTACTATTTCTTTTATATTACACTCAATCTTTAAAATTCGAAGAAACTTTTACTACAAGAGCAAGTTCGTGCGACCCAGTCGTGCATTTTATTTTTTTTGAGCTCATGGAGCACATTCTAAACGCACCTGAGCATTCATCTGAATAAAAAAAGAAACAATATTTTTGTTTGACAGTTCGGGGCTTCGGGCTCAGCTCTTAAATGCACTGAACTAAAAAAGAAAAACGACTATTGAGAACTTCCACCAAACGTCAAAAACTCTAGATGGGGGGAAAAAAACACACTATTAAAGGCGCGAACAGTATCGGTTTGTATTTCTATTTGTTTGTATTGTTGTTTTCCCCCAATCTAGAGCTTCTTTTCGATTAAAGAACTATCAAAATTAGAAAGAGAAAAGACAGAGTCAGATTCTGGAAATGCCCAATTGAAGCCATTGACGGTGTTCACATTGGACTTACTCCTTGGATTTTTTTGACGTCTATGTACTTTTTCTCGATCCCGCTTTGTAGTGAGAAAGAGACGGGCAAGTGAGACAGGATTTTTTAATTTTTTTTTTTAAATTTGTGGATTTTTTTTTTGACGTTTCCTTTTGTGACATCTGTTTTGTTAGTATTAAGCTTCTGTTTGGTACTTAAATACTACAGAATCCAAGTTTTTTCAATTGGGAAATTATTTTTTTAGTGAAATATTAATTTTGTGATTGAAAAATTCTCCGGCGAGTAAAAATTTGTGTTTAAAAAAAGATCGTAAATCTGAGCCCAATTCATACATTTCTTGCGCAGAAAAATGTTCTAAGAAATCACAGTGCTCTTGAGACTGAGCGGCCAGATTCGTTCGTTACTATAAATAAATGCCGAATAGGTACTATAGTTTATCCAATTATTCTTGTCAGTACAGGGAAGATAGGACGTTTGCATCTCAGTTTGGTTGCAGCGTACTGCATAAGTCTATCGCATGTAAAAGCTCTTCTCGCGATGCCGTAGTTTGCATAATAAATCATTTCAAGTTTATTTGAAATTGACCAGCGTTACCACCTAATAGGTAAAATTGCACAGTTACGATTTTGAAAAACAAAAAAAATGATATATCTTTTTCCACACCACCATGAGGTAAGATAATAGGTGCGTTTTTGTAACGGTATCCCCAGTAGTGTACTTTAAGGTGCCTCGACTCTGAAAAAATAAGTCTTATAAAAAAATGTACTGTGAAGAAAATAAAGATAATAAAATTTCCTATTTCATGATATTGGTAACAACACTTTTTTTAAATGGTGGCCGACGCACAACAGCTACATCCGCGCTATTTTATTTTTATACTCAAAAACAACACACATACTAATTTCAAACATAAAATTATTAAAGAAAAGTAGTCTGGTACTGACTGAAGGCCATTCGACAATTGAAATATTCTTAGATTTGTTTTAAATATACACTTTGGTTAAATTTTTATTCTTTTTTTTACCTTTGTAAATAGCTATAACTTGAATTAAAATTTATTGCACACACATTTTTAAAAAAATCTACCAACGATTCTTAAAAAACTATCCATTTAAAAAACACAAATTGTACAAAACTTAAAATAAAACATCCACCTTTTAAACATACAATTTATATAAAAATAATTTATTTCACATTAACTGACCGCGCGCTACGAAAATCTACGAAAATAGTGTTCTTCTTAAAAGAAAACAGCTTAAAATTTTGTAACTGCATTTTAACGTATTTTCCACACATTAAAAGAAATGCAAAAGATGAAAACACTCTACGGTAACTCTCATCATTAAAAACTTTTTTTAAAGCTCTAAAATCAAAAGCACCTCTACAGAAATCCAAGGAAAAAAAACTGAACGAGTTACCAAATGGACATGGGTTACCCTGAATGCACATTAATATAATAGGGGTTGAAGTTGAAAAGCAGCAGCAGCAGCCACAGCAATTCATTTCAGTGCCCACTCAGATGTGCGCTCGAGAGGAAGTTGGGTCTATGTCAGATGTAATCGGAAATTTACGGGCGGGCAAACACTTTTTATGAAGGAGTTCTTTCAATTTAGTATGGTGCAAAAATAAGGCGCGCTACTGATTTTGAAAAAGCTCTCCCATAAGACGTGTACTGCCAATTAATATTGGATACGGATAGACTTTAAAAAAGATGTTAAAATTTAAATATTTAAGAAAAACTGACAACAGTTGGCATTATTTGAATTTGAATTGAACACTAATTTTTTTATGGTTTATTGGCCCATAAATTCAATAGTTTTGGTAAATGTTGATCGAACTAATTTTTTGTGATCGTTCACATTGTTTTTTTTTTTTGGCAATAAGGCATTATTACTTTAAAATTTAAAGGGGAGTTTCCTGCAATGACCACTGGGTCCCAAGAGCGCTGCTGTAAACTGGAACACGAGTCCATATATTGTATTACGTCAAGGATTGAAGCGTATATTCCATTGGACTTCAAACTGTGTTTATAATTATAGCACACCTTTCTAATGGCTGACATACTTAGATACAAACCCTCTTCCCTCCTTTCCAGACCATGAGCGCATAACTTTGCTTTGATAAATTGCATTCTTTGTTTTCTCGTTTAAAAAAAAAAAAAAAAAAAAACTTAGAAGCCTTTCTCTGAGCTACTTTGTTGATATTACACTAAACTCTAGGTTTCAATTACAATGACCAATCGTCAATCAATTAAATTGTTATCCTCTATCTGACATTTAATTACCAACACTACACACCTGATGGAACAAGCATACCTCATATTGCTCTTATAATTATTTGTATTTCATTTCGTTCGTCGATCATGATGATGTTATGAACGGAACACGCCTTTACTTTATGAAGAACGTTAATTATTGTTATTGTACCTACCTACAACGGATTGCGTGAAAAAGGTGTTTTCAGTTTTTAGTATAATATTAAGATGGAATCAATGTGCTGTCAGAAAGTCATAAATCACAGATATAATCACACACAGCGGGGCGCCACCATCGTTACGCAGAATTATTACGCTCAAAGGTAATTTTTCAAAAACATTTCATTTTGTTTCCATTTTTGGCATGTGTGCGACTTGTTGAAGGATGAATTTATCGATAAATTCCATGAAATATATCGATTCACACTTTTTTATTTTAATTGGCTGGGTGACGGTATGGAGCTTTTATTAATGTGGGAATTAAATGTCAGAACTTTAGAATGATTGAATTAAAGTACCATGAGTTATACGCCCTGTTTATTACCAATAAATTAATCTCTAATCGCTTGGGCTTGATATTTATCAATCTCTCCGACTTTAACATCAGAATCAAGTAACTATGTACTCGTGTTAAATGTTGAACCAAACAAACCTTTTTGTCGTTCATACGTTCACTCACGAGTCTGGGGTGTATAGAGGGTTTGAGACTTTTGAACTGATGAGACATGTTCGTTGTGTGATGCAGGTACACACCACCTGCTATGTACGTACAACGCTTTCTATACTCTTGTTCAGTTACGGACAACGTTAAATCAAGTTCATTAATTGCCTTGTTTGCTTAATTGAGCTATCCCCTAATTAGTGGTGTAAGCGATGAGCGTGAACGCGCGCGAGTGAGCACTTCTGCTATCTTAATCTGCTTTGCGGAATCTGCAATGCGCGCACATAAACGAATGCTAAAGCAGGGCTGCCAGAAATCATGATTTAGCATGATTTTTATGTTTTTTGGACCCGAAAAATGATTTAATGTTTTCGAGTCCAAAATCATGTATTTTCTTAATCTGACAAAAAGTTATTTTTTTATAAATTGTTTTTAAAAATTACGCATATCTTCTAAAATCTAAAAAAAAAACCGAATAGGTACGGCTATTCCTTTTGAAAACAAACATAGCTAAAATGGCACTTTGATAGTGTTCCCAGCAGACAAAAAGATTAAAAAGTAGAATAACTTTGACAGGATCTTTCAAATTGTAGATGATTTTTTTTTTTAATGAAATGGAATTGAGATGGCAAGTTTGATTTGTGTCCAACGATAAAACAAACCCTTTCTCGCAAAATGTTCTCTTTATTCTCGAGTATTGTACTAGATCAATAGGGGAAAAGGTCTGTTTGATTTGTAAAACTATTGGTCTTATGAAGATTTCAATGGGATTTATTTTTAATTTAAGATAAAAATTTGTATGGTAAATCACGGGATTTGAGAGGAGATTTAAGGTAAATCTACCTTAATCTCGGTTGAGTTTGAGCTTTTTTAATAAAAAAAATATTGCATTTCTCTAGGTTTAGACAATAGATTACGTTGTCTAAAGCAAGATAAAAAGATAGATTACTTGAGCAAAAATTAGAAAGGTTTTTTAAAAACTTGGACGGCTGTCTAAAGTTAGACAATGTTTATTAATAAGACCATCACTTTATAATTTACTTTAATGTTATTTAATCCTTCCATTTTTGTATTTTCAAAAGTATTTTGAAAATATTTTTTTACTTGACACGAAGGGGTTTTTTTTAAAGATCTCTTTTTACTATTTTCCAACTGAGAACTGTGGATCATGTTTTTTGAACTCAAATCATGTTTTTTAACTATGTTTTCTTAAATTTCTGAGTGGCAGCACTGTGCTAAAGTGAGATCCTTAATCGCAATCGCACTTGCGCGTTTGCGTTCGCCTCAACGGTATCCAAAGCGATCCAATTTGCAGAACTAGTTCTAATCGCAATTATTCCAAAAACAATGGACAACTATGTTCGAGCAAATTCCACCTGCTGCTGTTGTTCCTGGTTCCTGCTGCTGCTTCTGCTGTTGATATACTGATGCTGTGTTCGGTGTTTAGTGGTGGTTGTTCGTTGTTCCGGCTGCACTTGCTCACTCCAGCAAAAGTGTTGTTTCTTGGCTGACTAATGGGCACATCACACGGTGCATAGTCCGCTAACCTTTGGCCTCACCGGTTTACTGTATTTACTAGCTGGCTCTTAATTAGGCATCTGGAGCTGTGAAGATCACAATCGCGCAATTACGCTATCGCCAGCAGCTCTAGCTGCAGCTCCACTGGTTGGCGACGACGTTGATGGTCAGTGTGGCTCAAATAAGGAACATCAACCCAGCCATATACCATTTGTAAGGCGATACAATGTGGCCCATGCCCCATGGTTGATGGTAGATGGTCTTTCGTCGGGCGGGCATACGCGTGCCCATAAGGCTCAAGCTCAGTGCACATGTGGACGCTGGCTGGCTGGACAAACTCAGGAATGTACATAATACGCTACGATGGTATTGATAAGCCGGCGCAGAGTGGCAGAGCGCTATAGGGCATTGTGCACAGGCATGGGCACAGGTGCGTGCTGTATTTGGATGCATATTCACATTTCATTGGGATCTAAACGGTTGGGCCTTGGAAGGGAATAAGATGAGACGGGTTTTTGGTTGAGAGAAATTGGCTAGGAGCTTGCTCCCAGAGATGACCATCTTGAGGTGTTGTGGTGCCGGTGAATGGAGTGTGATGTGGCATAAATCGCCAAGCGGAAGACATGAGGAATTATATTATTCTTTTTTTTTTCCCTAGCTCAGGGGGGCAGAAAAAAAAAGAAGGTTTTGGTTTGGTTGTTATGTCTATGAGCTTGCACAAAAGATTAAGGATCGATTTATGGTGCAGGCCCAAACAGAAGACACTGCAGCTTATAGAACTAAAAACGCGCTTAGGTATACCCAGTTGAAGGAAACAATAATCGTGTGTTATCTGCGTCTATGGCTTGGAGAGGTGAATGGCGTTAACATGAAACATTATTTGTCCCTGCAGACTGTGAGTTGTCTATGAGGCTAGTTAGGTGACATATCCTGATGCTGGTTTGGAAAATTACGCATCTCAAGTGCATAATTTGTTGTTACAAGATAAGATTTTTCTTTTATATGTGCGAAAGAATATTAACACGATGAATCTTTTTTAATGAGATTATATAGTCTCGTGAAGATAACAAGTTGGAGTCCTTGGGAAGAATTTCTTCACTTTTAGTCGGTTGTTTATATGAAATCAATCAGTGTTATCTTGTTGCAATGCAAAGTTCTTCTAACGTAGTAACATTGTTGCATTAGAACATAATTATAAGCAGATAATCTAGATATACCATGGAGTTATAACAGCTCTCCGCGAATATAATTTTAACTTATCGTGGTTGAAAATTGAATATTTTCGGTTGCGTGCGACCATGCAAAGGCGCGGCGGCTGAAAATTGAATGATGTCATGCCATATACTTAATGGCATCGCCCAATGTACTTCATATGTAAGTAGATCTACTTCATTTATTTTTTTGTATGCGTCGTCGTCTACGTAGCAACTTAGTTCTACTTTATTTGTCTCATTTTTATATGAATAACGATCAAAATTTCAATTAATATGTGTTGTATTGATTCATTTTTGAAAAAGTCACTTGCTTCAACTGAATGCACTCATCGCAAAAATCTACTACAATTCGCCTTCAGTTTAATTTTATGTTTAAAGCTAGAAACAGATTAGACCAGCGACAGCACCGTCAACAGCAACATCGGCCGCCATTAATTTAATACCAACGTATTTCAATTGCTCAACACTGATACGAACAGCAACAGTAACGTAGACAGCGCCGTTAGGCCTAAGTCCTAAATTTGCTGTTGCTGGTGTGGGACCATATAGAAAATGCTTTGATTTGATATGTCAAACAGATATAAATGTAGGTGCTATTGCTGGTGGCAATGTGTTTGAGAAATTTTCGCTGGCCATCGTGCTGTTTGCTGTTGGCGGTGCTGGTGATGTTGCTGGTTTAATCTGTTTCAATCTGTTTCACGCATAAGGTGTTGTCTGACTATATTCTTATACCAGCCAAGTTACCGCATAGCAGTGCGGCAGCCGAAAAACGATTTTCAGATTTTAAAAACGTAAAAACTAAAAAAAAAAAAATAATAACCTTGATATACCTATAAATAGATACCGCTTCTTCCCTTTTACTTATCAGAGAGTTTGTGGCTGGGCTGGAAGATTTTAAAGTTTCTAAATTATTAAACGATATTTTTGTAAATATAAATATGAAGGGTCCAGGGGAAAAAAGGCACAAGTCCATTCAAAATGATTCCGAGAAAAATTAAAATATATAAGTTAACCTACTTACATTATATACCTACAATTATTTTTTTCAAAATTTTACGCTATTAATATTAAGCCAGACACTAAAAACCAGATGCTTTTATATGCACTAAAACCTGACGGAAGTTCTTCTTGATAAAGGAAGTAGGTATGCGTACCTATGTTCTTATTGACAAACAACAACCAAACCGAAAAACCGAAAACACTTAATATCTGCTCATTTCCTCTCCAAAACTGCCAGTTTTAATCCAAAGTTATGTCAAAGTTCATATAAAAGAATTGAATTAGACTAAAATTGTTAGTTTTGGAAATTCAAAACGAACATCGCCCAGACATCTAGGAGAAGTAGGATTCAAAGTAGAATATAAATTTCATTCAAGAATTTTTAATTGGATTATGAGGATAAATGTTTTGTTTACTTATTAAGAAAAAGAATTAGAAAATAGTCAATATCGACAAATTGATTGGATTTTTTTTATTGAAAAAAGAAAACAAAAACCAAAGCGTGTACTTGTCCCCAGGGGTAAGTGTATGCAGTCTGTGGGTTAAGGGTGCGCTGGGTTATAGTTCAAGTTTAAAGCCCAGTTTTGATATTTCACTATCTTTTCAATCCATTATAAATAAATAAATTTGATGGCACAACAGCTCATGAAGAACTAGGGCCTAGTGACTTACAACTCTCAACCATTCCTGTGTGCGTGTCTGATGCAGGAATGCAATCCATTAGTAAATATTATTTAGCATTAGCATTAACAAAGAAAAATAACAAAAAATAAATTATATTTCAAGGAAACAAAAATATTTAAATAAATTGAACTTTAACACTTCAAACATTTCAGATGAATTAAAGAATTTATCTAAAAAAAATCCAACTTTACTAAAAATGTATGAATTTCCATACAAGTTCTCATGGGAATTTTTTTTTTTGTAAATCTAATTTAACCAGACACATATGAATTTTCATACGATTTTCATGCGCATACTTGTCCCCAAAATGACTGCGCACACTTACCCCAAAATGAAGATTTTTTCTACATATTTTTGCTAAAATTTAAACATATGAGTGATATAAACAATACAATTTTTATGGAATAATGCTCATAATAATGTTTGCATTAAATTAAAATTCATATTATATGTAGGTACTATAGGGCACCTATACACCTTTTCAAATTTACGATAAAAATTACAATAAAAGAAAATTAAAAAACATTACTTCTGAGATGTGTCAGATAATTGTAAAAATCCGAAAAATGGCCTTTATCCTTTAAAGCGCGGTAACCCTATGGCTTGACTACCTTACGCTAGGAAACCCTTGCGCAAAATGTTTATTTAGACACTACCTACAAAACTGCATACTTTTTATCTGGAAACTCGATGAGGGTAGGTCGTTCTATGGCGGAATCTTAGACTATTATGTTAAGATATTTTTTTTTTAAATCTATCAAAAAAGGTTTTTGGTTTTTTTTTATTTTCTGCTAAATTTTTTTTTTTCAAATCTACTTCGTTTTTTTGGGCGATTCGCTACATTTTCTGGGCTCAGCATTGGCAGCACTGCATGCAAGCCTATCAAATAAAACAAAATTCGTTAATACCTCACGCACAGCTTGTTTTGTTCCATTTCAAAAGGAAAACCCTTTACATGTGAGGATGTATGCGAGTTTTGAAAGTGATTTTGAAAAAAATACCTGAGGAATTATTTATATTTAGTTATGAACGTGAAAAGAGAACGTAGCCTGTAAAGTATAGAGATCAAATCAATTTAATTACTGGAGCGATGTTGATGTTTTGATAGACTTTTAAATATCGCAGCATTCAACATATTCAATTTAGATTTATAAATATGTATGTACATCCTAATAGAAGGAAACAATATAACATTGGTATGATAAATCAAAATATACAAATACAACCCGCTTATTTAAACAACTTAGCTATATAGGCCCCGGGCACTTTTAAACAAATTTCCTACGAATAACTCCGCTTTACTGAAATCCGCTTAAGGAAAACACACGAATATGTGAAAAAAATATTCCTTTGAAATTTTATATTTTTAAAGTAAAAAATTCACTTAAATGAAAAAAGAAAAAAGGGCTGGGTTTGGCGCACACTGATAACTTCCCATTAGTTCCCTTTTAAACCCGGCACCCGATATTATTTTTTTATAAGAAAATTACCTATTAAAAATCTTTGAAGAAGTTATCAGTTGTGAAATCAACTATCAACATCAAGGGAAGACCAAAGTTTGCTCTAAATATATGCGACATGAAAAATTACAAATTATTAGCACTTTCTTTTGCAGTTTTTTTGGCCTAGAAAAAAAAACCGTTAACTGAATTTTTTTTACAAACTCTACCAATTATCAACTATAACTTTCTGTATTAAATAAAATTAACCCAAAGTTAATATCTTTGTTTGTTCTGAAGATATTCGATATTTTTTAACAATTTTTAATGTTTTTTTTTTTAATTTAAAAAAAAAACTGGGGTTGATATTTTTTCAAGTATTACCAATTTTTCACTACGTCATTATGCATAGAATAAAACCAGGCCGAAGTCAATAGCATTATCTTTTCTAGATATATTCCAGAAACAAGCCATTTTGCAACTTTTTTTAAAACTACTGGTAATAAAAAAAAAACAGCTAATTGAATTTTTCTGAAAATCCTTTCTGCACGTTATGACCTTATTATCTGTATTAAAAAATTTATTTGAAGTCGATATCCCTATGCGTTCTCGAGATATCCTCGCCGAAAAAAAGCTTCCGAACGTACTAACGTACATGGTACACAGGCATCTCTCTAAAAACAATGTAATCGGACCATAGACCTCGAAACGTCAAGAAATTTAATTGATCGATTACAATAACTTCCAATGGGAAGTTAAAAATATGGTCGTAACCACAAAAATCAAACTAAAAAAGTATAATGAGCAGACTTTGACTGGCATCAGTATTTTTGTGTTTGAATTCGTCCTTTCACCGTTAAATCCAGGTTCAAACGATTCGCTCCATATCGTTTACTTTCGTGAAACTTTTTTTCAGTTATCCGGGGTTCGTTTAAATGAAAAACCCGGTTCAGTGCAAAAATAATAAAGATTTTTCATTATTTCACCTAAGCGGGTTTGCATATAAAGTGTAGCAGGCGCCTCTATCAAATTTGGTGATTTTGGGGATAAGACCTCTTGGTCATGGCTTTGTTATCACAATATCATGTTATATTTATCGAAGTTCGTCCAAAGATTTAATTCTGACAACATACGGCCCTGATTTCTCAAATAGTTGCCACCAAAAATAGGAGAAAATATGTATGAAAGTTAAATTTTACGAATAACCCCATTATTTAACATGACAAAAAATATACAATAAAAGTTTTGTCGCATAGCACGATTTTTACCCCTTTCTGTACTCTATGCAAAGCCCTTCTATAAATGTATCAAATATCTTTCAACTTGCCTTACCAATAACCGACCAACACCAACGCCGCGTATTGCTGATGGATTATAAACCGAAGCGGATATTAAAATTGCATTAAATGAGAGGGTGCGTGGCCTCTTTTAAATTGTGTATTAATAATTTTTAGCCCCCAAAAATTATCATTCACATCCACACGCCTGCCGCTTCAAAGGCATCGCATGAGATGCATCTAACCATTGAACCATCAACAAAGATAGCCTTGGGTTACATTTATGAAGTATCGCAGCAACAGCAGCAGAAGCAGCAGCGAAGGTGGATGTTATGCGCAATTCAGATGCACTGCGGATAAATAATTTCGCAGAAGTTCACGCGGCTGCATGCTGATGCTACTTCTGCTGCCGCAGAAGCTGTTGCATACCAACCGAGAAGACATAAGCTCCGACAGCCTTTTTGATTCACTGTATGATGGCTCGGGAGCGATGATGGTGTGTTGCACTCCAGAACCCGCAAGAAAAGTCCATTGAAATGAACCACATTTAGCTTAAGGCACCCTGCCGATTGCTCTCATATTCCCGCCTTCCCACTTGATCCTTTCATCTCAACCACATATCTACCTTCAACTTCTCTCAAAACTGATGGTGCATCCTCCCACTTTTTGATTTTTATTTAATTTTTTCTTTTTTTTTCAGTTATGTGAAGTCCCGTCTTGATTAATGTCCAATGGAGTGGGAGATGTTCATGTGATGATATACTGCGTACATCGATGTACATATGGATGAAGTTTTTGGTCAGCAAAGCATCATGGACGGACAAGGCTTCTTGAACTATCCCTTGCTATTGGAAAAATGGTTATGGAGCAAAGCGTCCGTCGTCGCTCGTCCTCATCGTTGGGACAATGATGGTGGTGAAGGCGATGTTGTTCGGGACATGATCTGAATTATCGATTCAGCTTGGATATAAAAGTGCTTTGTGCACCCGTATAGTATAGTCAGGACTCAAATCGTTGCTACGTGAGGTAATTTGCAATTTTTCAGTAGTTTCGCCCTCAACTTTTATGTCCGAAGTCTATAAAAAAAAACCAAAGGAAGGCGGATTTCTAAAGCGATGTTCGACTTTCAAAACTTCAAAAACAGCCCCTGCATTATTTCTTCTTCCAAATTTTATTCACGAGAATAATTTAAACCAAACCAGGTATAGATACTATTTATTGCTTTCACTGAATTGAATTGCAACCTAAAGTTTAGGCAATACAAATGAAACGGAGCAAGTGCTCAAAAGTAGATGCTCCACATACAAAGCTAAGTAATGAAATGGTAGTGTTCAAGAATGATATTCATCTCAAAAGAAAGTTCTCCTCATAAAATTCGAATTTTAATGAATGATATTTATTCTAAGTGAAGCATCTGCTCAATTCAGGCACTTCACTTCACATAAAAAGCTGAGCAAATGCTCATGGAAATGGAAATATGCAAGACAGATAATAATTACAAATAGAGCATCTTCTCAAAGCAAGTGCTTTACATAAAAATCTAGGCAGTAACCCATAAAAATGGAGGTGTTGAAGAGAGATAATAATTCGAAATGGAACATCTACTCAAAGCATGCAAAATCCTAAGCAGATGGTCATGAAAATAGAAGTGTAAAAAATAAAGGATCTGCTCGGAACATGTTCTCCAAATAAAAAGCTAAGTGATCTTGAAATACTTGCCCAAAGCAGATTCGCTACATAAAAATCTGAGTAGGGGCTCATAAAAATTTAAGATTTTTTTATTTATTAATTTTTTTGTTCCAGAATGACATTACATGATTCTAAATTGAGGATCTGATCAAAGCAAGTGCTCATAAAAATGGAGGATTCTAGAAAAATATTTAATTCAAATGGAGAATCCACTCATAGCTTATGCTCCACATAAAAAGCAGAGCAGTTGCTAATGAAAACTAATGAAGAGGGCAGTGTTCAAGAATGACATACCTATAACAATTCCAAATGGAGCATCTATGCAAACCATGTGCTCCACATAAAAAACTGAGCATAAGGTGTTCAAGAAAGATAATAATTTCAAATGGATTGGATTGGAGTTAGTGCTCCACATAAGAATCAAGCAGATGCTAATGAAAATGGAGATGTTTGAAAAAAAGATAAAAATTCCAAATGCAGCATCTCAAAGCAGGAGCTTCATATAAAAAGCTGAGCAGATGCTCGTGAAAAAATAGTGATTAAGACAAACAATATTTGCAAATGGAGTATCAACTCAAAAACTGAGCATGGTCTTACTAAATTGGAAGTGTAAGGGAAAGATATTAATTCCAAATGGAGCATCTGCTCGTAACAGGTGCTCCAAAAAAAAAAAAAACCGATCAAGTAATTGGTATGAATTCCAAAAGGAGCATCTACTCAAAGCAAGTGCTCCACACAAAAAATTTTCAAAAATGATACAAATTCCTAAAGTAGAGCAGCTACTGGTGAAATTCATCCGAGCGATGCATCTGCTAACTCTTCGATCGGCATCCAATCGACCAAGATTGTATTGAACCACATTTTTTTTTCTTTGTGTCTCGAGTGTATGTGGTGTGCCGAGATAAATGATTTCTTGTTCCTTGTTGTGTTTAAGTCGAAAACGTTCTTGTTATATAGATGATGTTGGTTGTTGGTATAATAATAATGCTTCCTTTGAGTTTCTTAAATGTGATTTTTGGTGCGCGATGATGATGTGTGTGCTGGCCGGCATTTTAGGATATGTGATGTGATGACGATGTGATATAAAATACTAACTTGTATAGGTTCAAAAAGAAAACTGGATGGCGCGATTAAAATTCAGAACAGGATCTCTCTATATAGGGTTGGTCTAGTTAAACGATGCACTTCAATCATAACCAAGATGAGAAATTTCATTTTTTTAGGTACAAAACGAACTGCAAGTCAATACAGTGCCTGCCGGTGGCGGCGTGTAAAAAAAATCCATCAGGGGGAGTTTACACGGGCTGAGGTGCAAACTACTTAGGCTCGCTGTGTATTTGGAATAAATTATAATTTTTAATGAAAATTATGTTTGTTTGAGTTGGCAACAATCTGTCATATTTTCGAAAGGTGTTGACCGATTTTAAATTGAAAAATGAGATTTTCCTTAAGCGTGGGACACGTAGTGTATCGAACACGACTGACACTCCGCTGGCTATCAGTCCATATCAAAATTTTTTTGTGAGCATGATTTTGCCTGACAAACCATCAACAAGAGTGTACACACTATCAGTCGTGAGCAATACTTTCATACGTGATCGATAATGTGTACCACGCGTTACCTAATGTGAGTTTTGAGTCTAAAAGAGAAAAGCTGTGAATTTTATGGAACAGTCCACAAGTTTAATTATAGTTCCGTCTGTTTCAGCGACACGTGATAAAGTAATTGAAATATAATCACTTAAACATCTTTTAATGCATAAGGCGTGATCTAACAAAACCCACTTTCCACAGGATACATGTTTGTCTAACCAAAACTGTTGCACGAACAGCAAACACATGCTGCAACATCATGTAACAATTTGTCAAACCACGAAATAGGTACAGCACCTCAGGTACATTCTGCCATATAGAAATCCCAACTTTCGCGTTGTCCCAGCAATATCCACATTCCTTCCATATTATTGGCATCTCAGGACATCATGTAAGGCCGTCCATCGTGTTAGCTTGCAAATCGTATCGACAAGCAAGCGCAGACACAGCGACAAGCTTATCCACCCCAGCAAAGCGGTCAAAACAAGATGGAAAAAAACTTAAGGGCCAAAGAGATTTATTTACCTTTTGTCCCGCGCGTTTGTGGCTTTTGTTTTGCGCTGGCCCATGTTGCGTTGGTGGTGGTCCTTTGGATGGTGCATGATCAAAAATCTGGATTCCTTCGATGGCAATTGCCAGAGCTCTCGATCAACGAGGAGATGCCATTAACTTGGCTGATACATTGTTCCGTTGACGGGTGACACGACTTTGTGGGCGACCAACATGACCGTGTGTGTAAGCATTGTCCGCCTGAGAGTGCTGGTACGGTCGGTCGGTCGGTGGTGGTGTGCCCGAAAGGATTATAGCGTTATCAGTTGCTGTCGTGCGATCATGTTCTGTCAGCGCATCAGATGAGGGGGAGCGAGTGCACCCACTGATGCAGAAGGCCGCGTACGACTTGGGCAATGCCTAATTTGGTGGGCGGGTGGTTAAGCCATGTGACACATATCAACATCATCGCACGCGGATAAATTTAGACGAAACTGCTGCGCTATCCACTATGGGGCCCCTTAAGGGACTTATGCTATGGAGGCCATTCCGCATGCGAAATGCGATATTTCACACGATTTATGGTTACAACGTTGCGAACAGCCTGCTCACATGCCTCTGTAGAACACTCGCTCGCGCGTACGTATAGACTGTGGGATTTTTGCATTTTCAGATTGCTGTGTGCCGATCGGCAGCTCCAGCTCCAAGAAAGATGTTTATATGCTCAGTGGTTACACTTCTCTTGGAAATGACCACACACGACGCACAATTTCAAGGCATCTGCGCATTTAATACGCGCCGCGCGCCGCCACCGCCGCCAGCCGCCGTTCACGTTCTCGTCCATGATGCTAGGAAAAGGAGAACCATATGGAGAAAAAGATTCTATGGGCACACAATGATCGTCGTGGTTGAAGCGCGGGGACTTCCTGTCACTTTACTGCCCTTTCTAGTCAGTGCTCTCATTTCTGTCGCACTTGCGCGAGTTTTTTTTTTAATTTTAATTTATTTTTCGCTCTTAAACCATGTCGCATGAGTAGGTATACTGCAACTCCTTTTGCATAATCTGCACGCAGCAAAAATGCTGATGTTCGCCTGGTCAAACATGACAGGACAATGACGTTGTGCACTATTTTACTACAATGATAATATGGATTTTAATTTTTATTATTTTATGTACCCAAGGACTTTATGGAATATATGTATTTTGTATAACCACAATTTATAGTAAGGCGAGATGGGGACAAACAGAAAAAGGAGAGACCACGCATATCGATTGGGAGTATGGACGGGACCTCACCGATAGCAAGTGTTTCAATCGATGATGTTGCGATCATTTTATCTTTTTTCAATCTAACCATAGATCGAGTCCAAAGTTAAGAACTACAATGCAGTGATGGGAATATTATGTTTGTGCTTTATGGGGATAGTTTAAATATAATAAAAAGTGTAAGTACTTATATGAGCTATACTACGATGTCTAAAGATGCAATTTATAAGGCGTAATGTGATGTACTGTATCTTTTAATCAAAATGCTGCTTATACCTTTCTACCTTTCGAAGTTCATCGAACTTAATTTTTTATTTGACTTTTCATGAACCCATACCTACATGTAAAAAAATTCTTAAAACCTTACCAAATCATATTATGGCTTCGTATATGATGCGGTAGGGGCCTAATGGTATAATACTCGAATACAAAAACTCTCAAAGAAACAAATTTTGAACCTCGAAATGTACCAAATTTCGAAAAGAAAATTATTCACTCGAAAAAAATTGATCGCCAAAAAGAATAACCCATATGATTCAACCCGTGAAACTAAAATTAAATGGATTCAAATGAAAAAAATAGCCGCGTTTTATTTTCTGATGCGGATCTGGATCAGGATCATCTCTTTAAAATAAAACGATAGGGGTCATAAATGACAGCAGTGTTATATGAACAGTTTTTTCGTAGCACTAACCGTTAAAAAGTTGTAGCAAATGAAAAGTCTCTTAAAATTAAACGGGGCCAAAGGTCCTGAAAATGGGAGTTTTTTGCAAATATCTGAAAAACAGTTTGCGTAAGAGAAAACTTTTTTCCTTAATCTTGAAGCTCATATAATTTTCAACATAAAGAGGTTTTAATTTTTTTTGTAGCATCAAAGGTTAAAAAGTTACAGCACATCGAAAAGTCAAAAAATCTCAAAAACAAAACGGTTTGTCATTTGTGTTAGAGAAAAATATTGCTCATATAATTTCCAGCCTTTTACTTTTTTCGTTATACATATTAACCGTTAAAAAGTTCCAGTAATTCAAAGAATCGCAAGTATGGCACAATTTGATTAGTTTGTCGATACTTGCCATATTTGAAATGCTGTAACCTTTTAACGGTAAATGCTGTGAACTATTTATATACCAGATTATTTTAGCTATACAATTCTGAAAAAAAAACAATATTTTCTTTAAACCAACAGTTTTGAAAAAAAAAACTCATTTTTATTAACACTGGCCCCTCGTAACTAGCTTTTTGGACTGTTTTAACTTTTTAACGGTTTGTGCTGCGAAGAAAAAGAAAGAATATTTTTGTTGAAAATTACAATTGTGGAATAAAATTTTTCTCTAGCACAACCCGTTTTTGAGATACTTGCAAAAAACTCATTTTTATACTTTTGCACCCCTTATAACTGACCTAGCGGTCATCGGACCGATAAGGAACTCTCCAGTTTTTTAAAGAGTCCCATTACCAACGTACATGCCAAATTTCAGCCTCTAACTAATTTTTTCCTTTCTTTGGCATTTTTTCGTCTATTCTTACTGGACTATCTATTAACCCTACTACCTTACCATAAAATCCATCTACCCCCAGAGTAAGAAAATAGAGAGCAGGATCCCAAATTGTTTTTTGTATTACGTGTTAAATAATTATCCTGATCGAGATCCGTAGAATAAATCGCGGCTAATGTTTTGTTTTTACATTGCATAAGTTTGAAGTTTCGGAACGTATTTTCTGAATTGAATTTGTCGACAGAAGATATATTATTTTTTAAAACTAATAAAGGCCCCCCAAAATGGTTTTTCAGGAATATCTCCGTAATGGTGCTTTTGACAGAAAAAATGTTGATCACAAATTTGTAGCCAAGAAAATTTCCTACAAAAAAGATCATGATACTTTTCTTGCCCCTCCTGCCTAAACGGGGGGAAATAGACCCCCCACTCATATACGATTTTTTCTTGTCTCAACTCAACCTACACCAGGCCTGTAACCACGATTTTGTTTCGGAGGGGCTTGCTTCATAGATTCAACCGGAATTTGGCGTTTAATCCTGACTTTTGTGGACTAAAAAGAGCATTAAGAGCTATTCTGAATCAATTGTTGAACAAGGTCATTTAAATTTGGCTTATTTTTTCAATAGCTAATATAAAATTTGTATTATAAGAGGCTCTTTATAAAAAAATATATAACTAAAAAATATTTAAAACATGTTCAGAATTTTGTCTTATGTTATTAGAAGAAATAAGGGTTTATAAAGGTTCATATTAAATTAATTTCCCCCCCTCTGGCTACGTGTCTGACCTACACGCTCTTGCTTCTTGTCACACCTTATAGGTGAATCACTCTGTATAGGTAGGTAGATAGCATCTCATAGGTAAATTCATTCGCATAAAAGGTCATGCAGTTTCAGAAATTGGTCACGGTCAGCTAGGTGTATATTTTTTTTAATGAATTTTGAAAAAAATAAAGGTCAATGAACTTATTTTGTTTTTTAATTAATATAAAAACAAAAAATCCTTAAATGACCAATTTCTGAAACTATACCTGATCTTTCATGACATTTTACTGATATTTTAAATTGCATACTTGTTTCTTTCAAATTCCAGAAATGAGATGCTAAAAGTCGTAGGTACACTGTCACCTTAAAAAAAAAACCTTTGAAACTTCATAAATAAAATCCCGGCGAGTATTATGTATCCTAAAAATTATATACCAAAAATTACTAATGACCTTCAACAACTTTAACCTTGAATTAAAATTTTTAAAAGCCTAATTAAGTTCTGAAAATAGTTAACCTTTTATGACCAATTACTGACCTTTTAGATGGCATATTTTTTTTTTCGAATATGCCACCTTGATAACCACATTTCAGCACAATTTTTTATTTTCAAATTTAAAATTCAAATATTAAACAAATTAGGTATATAGATATGTAATATGATAATATCCAGGAATAGATTACACTATTTCCCCAATTAATTGTTTAATTTGAATAGATTACACTATTTCCCCAATTAATTGTTTAATTTGAATATGACATAAAAATGCATCTGAATAGGGTTCCACAATTATAAAAATAATATATAACAACACCAATAAAAAGCAAGAACAAGATACAATCACTGTTTGATTTGATTACACAGTTGGTGTGTCTGACCAGAACGATGAGGCCACTGTGTCAAAACGTGGGAATACAAAAAAAAATATAGACGCGTGAGAACCACACTTGTGCGTGGAATTAAAGTTGTCACCCAGTTTTCTAGTTTTCACTTCTCTGGTCCGTTATAATATGCGCTGAATCTCCCCCTACTGGTCTATGATGGATATGGTGTTCTACAACTCTTTCTGGAATTAAAAAAAAAAATTTATTAAAAAAAAACAACTCCAAGAAGTCCCACAGCACCCATCAGGAACATGTTTATTTCTTTTAAATGCAGAAAAAGCGGTTTGTAGACACAAGACACATCATAAATTGCCAAATATTTGTTTAGCGTGATAAGCAACTAAACTGTGGGAGTCCAACAGTCGCCTCCACCACCACCGCGATCACTCGTTCGATATGCAACCTCTGAATTTGCTTTAAAATTCAAATATTTATTTATCCATGAAATGATATTTTTTTATTTGCATTTAAATCGTTTATCGATTGTAAATAAACGCATGACTTTATCTGGTGATGATTGGGTTTGAGTTGGTTTGTATTGAGTTAGTTTTGACAGTGTTCACGACAAATGGTTTAGTGTGACATTAAGTTGTCATTCAGGTGGCAAGAACTATTTAATTGAGTCTCCTTCCGGTTTGATTTTTACTTGCTACCAGACGAAAAGTGTTGCTATTCTTGTGTAAAACCTATCTAATTTTTAGGTTTTCCTCAAACAGAGAAGTAAAGGCTTCTAACAAACTAACGCGAATATTCGGCGCGACGAACGAAAACAATAATAACAATGTGTTATTTTGTTTGATGTGTTGTTATTGTTGTTTTCGTTCGTCGCGCCGAATATTCGCGTTGGTTTGGGAAAGCCTTTAAGCCCCATTCACATGAGAGCGACCAACGAATGACGAATTTATGAATAAATGGGATTTTAAAACCTTTGATAACATAAATTCTTTACAAAATCTAAATAAAATGATAGAAAAGTAAATAAGATTCATATTTTCATACTAAAATTTTCAGTTTCAATTACTAATACCAGATAAATTTGAGAAAACAAATTGTTCGTAGCGAATTGCGATCGTTCGCGACGACCAATTTATTTTCTCAAATTTATCTTATTTTAGTAATCAAAATGAAAATTTTAGTATTAGAAAATTAATCTAGCTTACATTTCTATCATTTTATTTAAATATTGTGAAGAATTTAGGTTATTAAATGGTTTAAATTCCCATTTATTCATTAATTCGCCATTCGTTGGTCGTTCTCATGTGAATGGGGCCTTACTCATCTGTAGAACAATAATTTTTTTTTTATAATTTTTTTTTTTATAATTTTTAATTTATAGATTTGTCAGGTCCTTATAGTATCCAATGTATGCATAATTTTGTAGTTCTAAATGATTGCAACTTGCAATGCAAGACTTCCTTTTATTTGGACTTTTTTATAAAGTTTTTTTTGTTTTTAATTTAAAGTTTTTAAAGAAAATAATATAGTTTACCATAATGCACTGTTTATTTCCTTCCATTGCAATTACTGCTAAATGCCTGTCTTACCGCAATCATATACTAAAACACCAGCAACAATAACCATTTTCAAACTTAATCCGAGAAAACAGTTAATCCCTCCTACAGTATCGTATAAAACATCGAACAAAATGTCAATAAAATGTACGACTTTGACCATGTACCTTCACTAATCCTGTTAATTGATAATAAACTATAACCATCATCAGTATGTTCGCTAAAGAGACTTCTGTCCAATTGCTACCCGCAGGCTCTTCCCAATATGGTAACAATTTGAACACATTGTGTCACTTGTTTATTATTGTTATTGTTTTTCTTTTTTTTTTTTCTGTTGAATTCACGTGTGTCATGTCGTCAGATTGGACAGCATCGCACGTTCAACATGACACCTCGCAACATTCGAACAAAACAAAAAATAACCCAACCGTAACCATAGAGTAACCTCCTCGTAATGGAACAGACATTAAATAAGGCTCAACGCGCGTGGTCACATGATGCACTCGCGCGCTAATAAAAGTCAAACGCAATCGCTTAATTAGCTCGAAAGCATCTTGACTTTGCGACTGTTTAGTGGCTTCGCCTGACTCTGGACTGGACGTCTGACAGTAACATGTCACATCGCTGCTCTTCTGCTTCACGATAAGTGTGAACAACGCATAATGTCGATCATAAATAAGAAAGCCAACAAAAGTAGACCATTGTGCGAAGCATATTTTCATTCCGAACAAAGTTCGATTCAGCTCGATGCCAAATGGTGTGTGAAAAACGCAATAAACGCTCCCCTAAAAGCGTGCTCCTAATGAACGTCCTCATATTACGCATTCCAACTCGGCCATAGATGGAGTTGGCATCGTCAGAGCGCGGGGAAAAGAAGGCTAGTTACTCTACGATTACATGCGGATTACATGCAACCAAGTGACAAAATCCACTTGCTAAAGATGTTTTCTAGCGGCAGCTCAATTATTTCGCTTAGGCCTCATTACGCGCGCTATAACTCCTCCATAAAAGCCCTGAGTGTGCAGTTCCAAGTATACCAACCCGCAACTAACGAGCGACGACGACGCAATGGCCGTATATGCGCATGCGTGAGTGTGTAAGACCAGTAAGACTCTGACGGATCGATGGATGGCTTCTATATATGTAGGTACACTCTCTGGAAAATAAAAGAAGTTCCTCAGTTCTTGCTTGGCAGAGATGGATTGTCGAAGCTGCAGCAACGAATGCACGCATGGAAATCTCTTGTTCTCGAGTCTAAAAAAAATCCATGGAACTACTATACTCGGCGGAATTTAACATTTTACGTAATCGCTTCGTTTCCATAAGACGGACCATCGGACGAACGCAGACGGACGAACTGACAGAAAACATGACCAAAGTAAATATATGCATTTGAAAATGAAGACTCTTATACTTATGGACATTGTCCATTTGAAACGGATGATCGATGATGTTATAGTTGACTTCCGGACACATGAGAATGAAGAGAAGAAATGTGCATATTCTACATCTACACTATACTGCCTACTAAACTGCTGACCACACTTGGAAACCATTACTCCTGATGTAAACACATGTAATTGCGGCCCATTTTAGGGTTCGGTATTGGCAAGTGATTATTTAGTTTTAATAAGGTACAAGTTTATGTCTGGAGCTTTGTTGGGCAAATATAGAGACAAATACAATGAACATAGATGAGTGCGGAGATGATTTTTTTTTTAATTGCTTAGCAAATGCAATTAAGCTTGAACCAATTAGACATGAGCCTTTAAGGAAAATAGACCATATAATATGATAACGAGGTGCAACTTGTCCGACCTATCAAGGAAACACACTTCCAAAGTGAGGGACTGAGGGCCACTAGAGGGATTTTTTTTTTTTAATTTGCTGTTAAATACTTTGTCACAAGTTATAGTTTCTGAGAAACAAGCATGGAGGTCGTTTTTGAGATATGCCATGCTTAGTTTTGTATATACAGAGTGATCGGTATTAGATGCACCAAACTGCTGGAGCGAGTAGGTTGGGTTAAAACAAGAAAAAATCGTATGGGAGGGGGGTCTATTTCCACCCGTTTATTCAGGAGGGGCAATTTTCTAAAAAACTGACTTAAAACAGAAAAAAAAAATTTTAAACAACGGTACAATTTAAAATGCCATGCTATACCTTTTTGGAAAGCCAGAAATCTGTTCTTTGATTTTTGTTTCAAAATAAGTTGTGTTAGTGAATCGTTTTTGAAAAATTAATTTCTAAACTCGAAATTTTGAAAAAAAAGGGTCAAACTAATTTTTTTCACAATTTTATGTATTTAAGTATATTTTTTGTTTTCAAAAATTCAATGCTCTTATTAGCTTCCAGTTAAAAAAAGAAAACCAGATGCTAAAATGTCTTTTAGTTTTTGAGAAAATTGAAAATAACAGTAGGAGCAATTTTCTAAAATAATTGACTTAATACAGAAAAAAAATTATTAAAAAACATCGGTAATGGCTTAAACGACTTGCTATACTTTTTTGTTAAGCCAGAAATATGTGCTTGCATTTTGTTTATAAATTAAGTCCCTTTAGTGAATAGTTTTTTAAAACTTAATTTTCAAACTTAAATTTTTGAAAAAAACAAATTTAAAAATTGTGTTCAAACTGATTTTGTTCAAAATTTTACGTTATTTAGTAGTATTTTTATTTTCAATATTCAATACTCCCATCAATTTTTAGTCAAACATTGAAAACCAGATGTCAAAATGTAGTCTAGTTTTTGAGAAAATTGAAAATAACAAAAGTAAGTTTTCCTTAAATTCGACTTCCATCCAATATTTTCTTGTTCAATACTATTTCTACAAAATATGTAGTAAAGTAGATTTCGTTACTTTCAATTTTCTTAAAAACTAAAAGACATTTTAGCATCCGGTTTTCTGTTTTTTATTGAAAATTAATAAGAGCATTGAATTTTGAAAACAAAAATTATACTTAATTACATAGAATTTTGAAAAAAATTAGTTTGAAACTTTTTTTTTCATTTTTTTTTTCAAAATTTCGAAATGAAAATCAAAGAAGTGATTTCTGATGGCTTTCCAAAAAGGTATAGCATGGCATTTTAAGTTGTACCGTCGTTTTTAAATGTTTTTTTCTGTTTTAAGTCAATTCCTGCCTAAACGGGGAGAAATAGACCCCCATACAATTTTTTTTTCTTAACCCAACCTACTCGCTCCAGCAGTTTGGTGCATCTTATACCGATCACCCTGTAGAAATAGCCACAACTTATTATTTGTTGAAGACCTTTTAAGAGGACATATTGCAGTTGAAAACAAGCATTGAAAATATTCAAAATAAATTTTGTAGAAATAGGTACTACCCAAAAAAATGGAACAAAATTCGAGAAACGGTTTTCGGTAAATGTTTGCTTCAATTGAGATACAAACCTCATAGAACGATTGCTTTTGGACGTTCCTTACTTTGGTGGACACTTTTTGGCGGAATCAAACAATTTTGATATCTTAATTTGTGTCTACTTAAATGCTGATTTGTTGCTCAAACTAAAAATTTGTAGCTCGCATAGTTGCCTAGTTATTCAAGTTTCCGCTAAAATAAGTCCGAAGTTAGCGGAAGAAAGTACGAAAATAATAATTCGCTTGGTGTCGAAAATTGAAGCTTTTTAAATGCTATTGTGCCCCCATTTAGAACCGATGGCTTCTCACCCTGATAGTTCTTCTTCCAAAAAAAAGAGTATTTGGAGTGTCATTCAATTCAATTCTATTGATTTTTATTCTATTAACTAGATGACAAAATAAATAAATGTTTTAAATGTGAGCTGAAATTACAGTGCAAAGAACTAGTGCAACACTGCCAAAATGCCATCGAGAGTGCCACAATTGATGTGCTGGCGCTGCGTTTAGTAGCACACCACTACTAAACCCCTTTAAGGATGCAGGCTGATGCATGCAGCAAAGAATGATGCCTACCAATCAATGTTGCAGACTATAGAACCAAAGCTGCTGAAGGAGCAGCCCGAGACTTCTACACGGGCAAAAAAAAATGAGAGGAACGCCAACTTCAAAAAAAGAGCTGAGAAGCAGGCAATCGATTCTTTTGAGGGCTATAGCGGCAGAGATGATGTTCGAAAGTTTTATCGAAGGGTGAGGCTATCTGCCCAGGGCTATAAGGCCAGAACAGAAAGCCGCCGTAATGATAGAATAGGAATATGGTAATGGTTAATGGATACAAAGTCGGTGCTGAGAGGATCTGAAAACAACAGTCTTATACTGACTGCTTTGGTAAAGATGGCAAAATTCTGCAGGTAACACCATCAGAAAATTCCATTCAATTTGGAAGATGATGGTCAAAATATCCATCCACCCGACCAAAATGAAGTGTGTTTAGCAATATCTAAGCTTCAATCCTATACAAGGCTGCTGTTGCAGGTCAGTTGGCGTACCAGCCGAACTATTCAAAGTAGCGGGATAAGACTTGCTAGGGAGCGTACACCAACTTATTTTAAAAATTGGAACGGTATCAATTGTTCCCCATAAACAAGAAATAAGATGCTCGAAATTGTGCAATGTATAAATCTCCTCAACCTCGTCGCTTACAAAATCCTGTCATCTCTACTATGTGATTGCTTAAAAACCTTTTTCAACGATCCAAACGGCTCCTACTAGTGTGGTTTTAGGCCCGGCAAATAGTTTTCGTTCAAATCTGAACACTCCGACAGATTTTGGAAAAACCCAAAAGTTTTAAATTAATACACCCCACTTCTTTAACGGTTTCAAAGTCGCATAATCATAGCTTCATAGACAGAGACTCTTGTGTAGGATGGCGATGGAAAAAGTTCGTTGCAAAAAATACCACCGAACGAAGTCTTTGATGTGGAGAATGGTTTGGGGCAACGTGACGCGATATCATGCAACCTCTTTGACATCGTTCTTGTACGCAACATATAAGTCAATATAACAGAGGTACAATCTCAAAAAATTCTGTTCAACTACTTTCTTAATGCAGATGATACTATTGACTTCATTGGGAGAATCAAGCGGGATGTTACCGGCGCGTTCGCAAGTATTGAAGCCCTCTCTCAAAGAATCAAGGAGACCTTATATAAAACCCTAATCATCCCGGTCCTGATGTCTAGGGCAGAAGCATGGACCCTGTCAAAAATGGATGATAATCTTCTTGTTTTGCTTTGGAACGAAGATTCTTCGGTAGATTTTCAGTCCAGTGTGCAAGGAGAAGACGTTAGTGCAGGCAGCTAGCTAAGGACCGAGCAGGCTGGAGGGGCCATGGTCCATCTGTAGGCTGATGTAAGCACCATCTAAAGTAAAGTATGTAAACCAATATTTATGTTGCCCTAAACCCACTGTTTGCTATCGTAATCCAAAAATTTTGATGACACACATATGCATTCGAAACCAATAACCAAAACTAAAACCTTTCATTTACGTTTAAGTGGTACCTATAAATATTTTCACTTTAAAATAGATTCATTAAAGGTTATTAAAGAGTCATTAAACGAATACACCTTCGAGAAAACTAACCTATTCAAAGAGGAAACAAATCCGAGCACCAAGTGATACAAAACTTTCCTTAATTATGCAAGACATTGGGACTTTGGGAGACGCTAACTTATAGCAATGGAAATGCACGCATGTATGTATAATTTAACAACAACACATAACATGAATATCCCTTCCCTTGGATCGCCACTAATCGCATGCAAATATGCATATCCCGAGCAAAGTACAGCTATAAAGTGACTTGGTATATTCGTATCGTCGCCACCGCCACCGCCACCGCCACAGTGCCACACCAACGCCACCACCTGACCTATGGCACCCCAACCTCCATTTCCCTCCGGATTTTATGTGAATTCGATTTTACCGAAACCCTGTCCATGCATAAAATAAGTGCTTTTGGCTTTGTGGTTAGCTTATACCAGTACTTAGCGCTGCTGCCGCCTAGACAACGCTTAACAAATAAACATTGAAATTAATTCCGGTGCGTTTTAGTGGGAGTTTTTGCTGCGGGCTTTTAAGGTGATAGAAACTGACGACGCACGGTCGGAAGGGGTGGACGGACTGCCACTGCTATCGTAAGGCACGAAGCGACGCGACGTGGCGATGGTGGTGACGGTTGACAACAATTGTTTTGTCACCTTCGATGTCAAACGATATTTGCATAAAATATTCAACTGAACGCGTTTATAGGCTGCAGTATGTGATGGTGTTCTTGGGTTCTGTTATGGCGTACCTAGTATACTTCAGGCGGGTGGCTTTATTAAATGCGAACACTAAATCACACACTTTGAATGGGGTCAGAAATGGTGCATTATGCCACTGAACCTTAAACGCATTCAAATACACTAGGTCAATGGGATCCATAATTTAGCTTTCTAGCTTACTTAGGTATAGCTATTCGATACGGATATGATGGGGGGTGCATGATTAGATTTCTTAGCCATTAGAACAGAATCACAACTATTATACGAAGATGGAAAATTATGGTAAAATTAAATAAACATTCGAGATTCTAATATCGTAACAAAATTAAACGCTATTTCTAAATTTAAAAAAAATCAAAATAGCTTTTAAAGGCATTTAAGAATAAATAAAAAATTTATTTGGAGGCACAACGGCTCATGAAGAACCAGGGCCTAGTGACTTACAAGTTACAACTCTCAACAATTCCTGTGTGAACGGCTGGTGAGTTACAACTCTCAACCATTCCTGTGTGAACGGCTGGTGAGCGGCACTTTTCTATGACAGGAGATACTCTTGGAGGATTTTTCACTTTCTCGTAAGAGGTAGTAGCTCCGAAAAAAACTTAAAGTGGAAGCGGCTGGTATTGAACCCAGACCTTTGGCATGACAGTCCAACGCACTAACCATTACACCACGGCCTACTAAATTTAGGCATTTAGTCCACAAATATTTGGCGTTTCATCCCCGCGATCTCACTTGGACTCATTACTTAACTGATAAGGGGATTAGTACGCAATTTTTACTGATTTCAGTTCATCTTACATATAGGGGGAGAGCCGACCGTCGGATCACTTATCTCATCGGGTAAAAGGTTGTAATACCACTTGATCGATAGATATTTCCAAAACAAACTCAACGCACATGCGTTTCCTGTAGCAGCATTTGCGTGTGCGTGACGTCAAAAATGAGCCATTTTCATTACGATGTCATCTTTTAATTAACAATATCTTTTACCCGATGAGATAAGTTTGAGTCAAAAAATGCTCCGGAAATGGCTCATATTGTTTTGGAAATATCTATCGATTAAGTAGTATTAGAACCTTTTACCCGATGAGATAAATGATCCGACGACGTCCGGCTCTTGTACCAATAGATTTCATGCCGTATTCTAATTCAATGGTTCTAAGTCTTCTCAATTGGCTGACTTATTTCAGTAGAATTTATATTATTAACAAAAACCCTTAAAATAAAAGCTAAAAAAAAAAGTAATTTCGAAAAAAATCCTAATAAAAATACATAGAGTGAATACTTACGTCCCGGCACGTGAGTTACCGGGGAAGCCTTAAAGGGTCATATAGGCGATCCAACTATGGGATGGGGTCATTGAAAATGACTTGTTTGTTAGATAAATAAAAAAAAAAACATTATGTACTATAATCTTTAAAATTAATATTTTTTGTCCGATTTGCATTAAAACTTAATAAGCTGCTTTACACACCATTCTAGGCTCTAAAAATATTATGTGGGTAATGTATTTAATGTCGCAAAAAATAAATTTTATTAATTTCCTTTTATTGTGTAAGTCTATCTAACTCTATTCAAACGAAATAAAAAATCTTTTCATTTACCTGAGACCTAAACTCGTGTAAAAATAATATTGCTTTTAAGCTAGCTTTATTCCTACTTGCACACTCAACTGCATCGCTGGGCTTTTTGTGTTTAGTATTCAATGCTTCCATTAATTTTTAGTCAAACACTAAAAACCAGGTGTCAAAATGTTTTTGAGTTTTTGAGAAAATTGAAATTAGAAAAAGTAAGTTTTTCTTGAATTCGACGACTATCCCATATTATTTTGTTGCTCCAAAGATCCTATTTCTACTAATAAAGTAGTAAAGAAGATTTGGTTATTTTTAATTTTCTCAAAAACTTAAAGACCTTTGGACATCGGGTTTTCAGTGTTTGACTAGAAACTGGTACCAGCATCGAGTACTAAAAAAAAATACTACTTAATAACGTAAAATTTTTAGCAAAATTAGTTTGAACACAATTTTTTTCATTATTTTATCAAAATGTTGAGTTTGAAAATTTATTTTTCAAAAACTATTCTCTCAAATAATTTGAATTAAAAAAATGATAAAATAACAGACTTTAAAAAATGTATAGCATGACATTGTGTTGCCGTTGTTTTTTAATGATTTTTTTCCATTTTAAGTCGATTTTTATAGAAAATTTTCCCTCTCCTGCCTAAACGGGTGGGAAATAGACCCCCTCCCATACGATTTTTTTCTTGTATCAATTCAACCTATACGCTCTAAGCTTTTTGTCACACCTTAGGTGAATCACCCTGTATATACAGGGTGCCCCGGTAAGAATGGTCCAAACTTATTTCGGTGATAGGCCAAGTCATGACCTCTCAGAATTTAGTAACTTATTCTTACCGAATCATAACGGTTTTCGAGTAACGGCTGTTTGTTTGAAATTTGTACAAATCCTTACTTTGAATGATTTTTTTGTTCACTCAGTCCTTGATTTTTAATTTTTTTTATTTTTACACTCAAACATTGGCCAATAACAGGAACTATTTTGCGTATTAAAATAATTTTGATTTTATACGCCCTTATTCTTATAATATTACTAAGTAGATAAACTCAAAGTTTGATCAAAATTTATTTTATATTTCAATTTTTGAAAGAGCATCCTGTAAAAAATCGTATGACTAAATATTGGTTCTTACTTTTAAAAAATTACTTTGTACCTCTAGTTTCTTAAAATGTTTAAAACTTATCAAAGCTAGCCTTAGATCGAAAGTTAAAACCATGTAAATCCCAACAAACATGGTTCCAAAATCAAATAAAAATAAAATACTTTTGTTTAAGTCGAGTTTTATTTCTAATTGAAGTTCTTTTTTTTCTACTAGTGACATCTTGTATCAATTGAATGACTAATTTCCATTCTCAAAATAACTTAATCCTTGTAGTAAAGTTTTGGCTACAGCCAAGAGCTAGCAACATTGATAAACCATAATAAGTTATTGGACCATTCTTACCGGGACACCCTGTATATTGTATAATTTGTGATAAAATTGACCTTTCGATTCTAAAGTAATATAATATAATGGGTTAAAGCAACAAACTTGTGTATGTAGGTTGGATCGAGGGTTGCAAGCGCCAACCCACCCCCATTGTGTTCCACCTTGTAGTTAGGGTCTTGTATGCGGCAAGTCCTGTAAATTCAGCTTTCCCACTGCACTGTCTTGTGTTTGACAGTCTCCCAAAAAATAATTTTTTAATTGCAAATTAAATGAAATACAAAAACAATTTCTTTTTTTTATGATTGTCAGAAAATTCAAAATTCTTGTGCAGTTTTTGCTTTATTCAAATTAAATTCACATTTAGGCAAAAGACATTACAAAAACACATAACACATATAATTTTTACTTGCGATATAAATATGTACCATTATGGCAAACATTTTTTTAAAATTATGGTCATATTATTCATTTAAAAGATTTCAAAATGGTGCAAACCCATTCAAATATAAAAACAACTGTTGAAAGTGCCAAACCAATTATCAAAACCTGCCAGGCAAATGTTAAATGATGCATCGTCAATGGTTTATGTAAAGGTTCAATGGTTGGAAAATCATCCGTAGGCCTTGGAAAACCTTCGGCTTTTGCTTGATACAGCATAACATCTGATTCCCACTTCTGAATCAAACCTGTTTGCTTAATTTCAATTATAAAATCGTTTAAAATTTCCTTAAATGGCGAATGAACTGGCAGCAAATATCCAATGTGATAGCTTTGTATGGTTTCTTGAGCTATGCGAAACAAGCTCTTCCGAAACAAAGACTGAAAACCGATAAGGAATTGACATCTATCGGCATCTGCGGCATAGGCGAAACTAGTGTTTTGCATAGAAATATATTGTTGTACAAATTCTGCAGTATCAGTTGGAACAGCAACATTATCGAAATTTTTTGGATATGATTCATTCTTTATTCTATTCCATGAAATATGGGAAAGCAAAACGGTAACATTATTATCGATCAGATCTTGAATGGTGTCATATTGTTTTATTTTGATGTAAGCTGTCAAAAACGATGCAAAGTGACTTCCGTACAATCGTTCAAAAATAAATCCAAATAGAATGACAAACAAGTGAAATCGATACTTAGAAATAATTGGTCTGCCAGAAGAAGAACTCAGTAGTGTCAGGTAGATTGCACAGAAACTACCCCACACGTCAAGTTTTGAGTTTGTCAAAAAGTTGATTACGACTTCGGAAGTAATTATGTAGATAACAGTCAGTCCAATGCACAGCCATACTGTTGCCTTAAATGGCCTCTGAAAGTAATCAATCGGATCCAAATAACCATTCCATGGTACCATTATAACAATTTCTTCAATCATAACTGGATAACTGATATCGAGGTTATTCTGACGGGAATATGCATTCATACTTATATCGATTTCATTGTTTTCAGTAGCATTGATAATAGTATCTCCACGAAACTCTGAGTTTTTAAATGATAATTCCCTAAAGCCTGCATTATACCTCTTCAAAAACTGAAGAAATATCTGACCAACTTGCCCTCCAATACGATTTTGTCCGTCTTTGTGTTGATACCAAAAAGTTCGGGGTACATCGGGCTGAATGTTTGTTCGAAAAGCAAAACCATTAAGATTTTTCATAGCATCCGGAAGATGGCCGTTTTTGTCAAGTTGTTGTACCGGATTTTCAGCAAAGGGAAGGTATGCATAAGATGACGAAGTGTTGCCAATAACTCCAAAGATTCTTGTAAACTTATTTTCGCCAAAGAAGGAAAAGTGTTGAGTCAAACTATCCAAAGACGTGGTTGAAATTATTGCAAACTTTCTAACTTGAAGGCTTTCAATAACATTTTGCAGAAGTTTCGAATAGTTGTGATAGTATTTATCCTCACTATCGGGAACTTGGTAAACGATTATAACATTAGTGCACTGCCTTAGACCTTCTGTAAAACCAGCGTTAAAAGTCGATATTGGTATGAAGACTTCATTCTTCATAAATTCAGACAAAAATTCTTCATCACTCCCGATATAATACACGGTCGCTGAATCACTTATTCCATGAACTCGGACAATCAGTTCCCGAAGTTGAGTGTTATAAGCAAGAATACTGGTAACAAGCGTTATAAATATTACAATTTTAGCAGCTAGCATTTTTCTTTCCGATCAAATCGGAATATAAAATATTACTGAAGAGAATTATTTGTTATGCAAAAGCTGAAAGCGTTCGATTGTGCAGTAGTTTATTGATTTTTTAAGTAAAATTTTACATTTGAATAAAGATGACTAAAAGCTTTTAAAAACGATTTATTTCGCATTATCATCATTCCTAAATCAACTTAAATATAGAATAGTTTGATTATTTCATTTGCATCATAGCAAATTGTTAGTTATTATCTTTCATAAAACGAGCAGTAAAACACTACAAAAATACGATGATAATAATCAATTGTCTTCCTTGATGTATTAGTACGGGAAGCGAGCGTCTTCGCGGTTTTCGAAAGTGCTCTAAAGGTCAAGTATTGGTTTCGTGTAAAAAAAAAGTTTCGAGGTTTTAATCAAAAAGTGGGCCGATTTGCTTCAAATTTGGTACAGAGAATTTTAAGTGATTAAGTGAATTGGAATTTTTGATTTAGCTCATCTAAGACAGGTAAGCTGGAGTTTGGAATACAAACATTTCGGTTGATGCATATTTTCTCAAAAACGGCTTACACGATTTTGATTAAACTGCGTGCGTACCTGTAACAACCATATGTAAGTAGTTTTAAGAAAGCTGCATTTCAAGTCTTAACGTGGATTACATGTCTCGGACGGTGGGGTGGTATGTAGCGAAAATATGACCGTCACGAAAACATGTACCGCTCTCGTTCTCAGTGACTGTTTGGATTTGCACTATAGACATCCTACATATATACCAGTAGATAGATAAAGATTGCACAAACATTATGATGGCATTCTTTTATAGCTATAGCCTCATAGTTTCAGGTGATGAGTCATTGCGTTTGGGATAAATTGCAGCTTAGTTTGGGGTATCCTACATAAATTAATTTGAGATCCATATGAAGATTTTTTAATAATACAAATTCTATATACTACTGAAATAAATCAGCCAAGTAGAAGACTTAAAAAAAATAAAAAATAAATTTGATGGCACAACAGCTCATGAAGAACTAGGGCCTAGGACTTACAACTCTCAACCATTCCTGTGTGCGTGTTACCAGCAATTGAGAGGACCTACAATTTATTGCCGAATCCGAACGGAACTTTTCTATGACAGGAGATACTCTTCGGGGATTTGTCACTTCCTCGCAAGAGGTATTAGCCCTGAAAAAAACTGAAGGTGGAAGAGACTGGTATTGAATCCAGACCTCTGGCATGACAGTCCAACGCACTTACCATTACGCCACGGACTACTCTTTTTATTCAAGAGAATTATTGACTTTTTTAGACTCTAAAATTCACCCGGCGACGATCTTGATTTTCCGACTTTTCCGTCAAAACTTCCAATTTGCGACTCCGCAGTGTGATGGTTACCTATTTCAATATAAGTCCGAAACAAGACCCGAGTTATGCGCCTACAAACGGGACTAATTTTTGTTTACGTATATAAATATTATCATACCTAGCCTTGGAATGGATGAAAAGTAAAAAATAATTGTCACTTTCAAGTTTCTGGGTTTTCCCCAAGAACTTCAGTTATGTAAATACTTGATAAATCACATTGTTTTTGACATGGCAGGTTTTCGACGAACTGCTTCAGGTGTCAGCATATACGAGAGAGAAATAATCTTAACGGTTACTTTTCTTGACGACAAGGCAAACAATGCTTGATGGTCATACCGTTCTTCGAGAATGCAGTTTCTTCTGAACGCATAATAATGTAGATCAGCGAATGGTAGCTGAAAACTGTGCGAGAGCGGTTCATGTTTTCGTGACGGTGATATTTCCACGTAATAGCTCCCAACCTTCCGAGAAAAATTCCATATCGAAAATGCAAATAATCAATGATTAGCAGAGATACTTACAGCTATTATCAAATTAAAATTAAATTATCCTCCGCACTCCACTCGCTAAAAGTAGGTATCAACATTTAATCGAAACAATCATAGCTAATGTCTTAGCTCCCAATGAAATCTCTCTAGAACCGTTACAAATGACAATGCTCTGTATTTCCATTCTAAATGTAACCCGCTACTGTATAAACAATTAAATCGAATTAAAACGAATTATCCATTTCATGAGAAAATAGTGAAAAACCCGCGACTCCAAGAATCTTCAACTATCGAATACGAATTTAAGTATATAATGACAGAAATTTCCCCCAACTATATAAACGCACGCCACCACACCACCGAAAAGCGAAGAGTGAAGATAGCATGAGCATCACACAGATCTCTTAAATCAAAACAATTTCGATCTAAATCAGGAATTTAGGAAAAATCTTGCCAACCTGTCAAGCGATGTCAATCGATAGAAAGTATGACACATTCGGGTTCAATTCACTGCTAAAATTTCAAATATTTATGAGAGTGGATTCGGTCTCTGGTAGATACTGGTGTCTTTGCGTTGTCTTCCCATCAACCATCATTCGTCCAGTGGTCTTCAGAGGTTGTATTATGTTTGACAAAGAATGCCTGCGCATTCTGGTAGAGAGGCACTGTGCATCTCGAGGTGCAACAAAGGAACCAACATCCAGACGTTCATTGGGAAGATTTCACCATCAAATTCTCGTTGACAACCTCCAGCTGCTCCGTTCGTTGATGATGGTTCGTCTATACGTCAGCTAGACGCAAGGAACCTACAGAGTATTAACCAAGGTATCAACATCAAATTTAGAAAGAAAGAAAAAAAAATCGAAATTGCTATTCCGCGGTAGTTCCGTGACAAGCGCCAGACATATCTTAGATTCTATTAGAATGCATACTCTCTCATCAGCTGGCTGAGTTAAAGAAAGACACGAAAGACCACGACTATAAATGAATGAACGGAGAAGACTCCTAGCTATATTGTAGGGTCCCAGTCACATATCACATCACACGTTTATTTACTATAGTGCATTAGTGAGAAGAGAAAAAATTAATCGACGAAGAAAACTCAACGAAATTAGCGGTGAATTGCACAAATGTGCCAATTTGTCAGACGGTAACGTTAATTGCATAATTAATGGGAATTATTTTAATTTTTATCATACACTGTGCCGCACCACCGCCGCCGCCGCTCGAAAACCTCTGCTAGATAGCTACACGGTGTGCCACCGGCTGTTTGGAATATGTCAATAGTTTAACCTCAACGCTTTGGCATATTAATGAGATGGACAGGGCGCGCAAGCGCAAACGCAGTAACCGGTAAGTGTTCCCTGATTGGCGGAGAAATTTCCCTAGGCGATGGCGATGATGATGATGGCAGGTAGAGTGTGTCTATTCCTTTCATCTTCAGTTTCAGCTTCTTCTTCTTCTTCTTTATTATGTTTGTGTCAAGTTTGCCGCTCAACGAGCTAACACACGTCATTGTTGGTGACTTATGACAGATTTTATATGACAGGAAAACATAGAAACATGTGTGTTGTCTGATGCGTGATTTTTTAAAATCCTTTTTTTCGAAGTGATGTTGCGCTCGCGTAAGACATAATTTTTCCCCAGAGGATTGATGTTTTTGGGTCAGTAGTGTTGTATTTAAGTTTTGAATTATTTATAGCGTTCTTCTGAAGCCTTCGAATTACTGTGATAAAGAGCTAGAGGAACATTCACTTGGGAATTATCAAAAATTCTGATGGTAGGAATTCAATGAAATTGTTAACGAAATAAAGGTCAAGCATGTTTTTCAAACTTACCCATTTGATATTCTTATAACAAAAACATGACGTTTGTGGGATGTTTTTTTCTTAAGGAAAAAAGGAAGTTCAGTGAAAGGAGAACGGTGCACAAAGTCTTTCTAGATACAAAAAATAATAATGCACTTGATTCAGTATGTTCATAGACTGGATGCGGTTAAGTCCAGCCCTACTAAGCGAGTGCGCTAGTTTGAGCTGGTACGCAAGTAAACCAAATGTAATAGTATTGATAATCAATAACATGGTCATAGATCATGCTAGTTGCTTTCGCGCTAGTAAAAGATTCCGCGTTAGTTCACGATAGTAAGCTAACAGATCAAAACTCGATTGATTTTTAAGCTTGTTATCGCAAACAGTTCCCTTTTCAAATGATAAATGTGCTCTCAAAAGAATTTTAAGTATTAAATAGGAAAACAAAATGTGAATCGAACTAGCGCAGCGTGAGCAATCGTCCATGATTTTCTTACCAGCGTATACTTCAAACAAACTAGTTCGAACTAGCGCTAGCTAGCGTACTCGCTTAGTATTGGACGTAAAAGCTGCCTAACCTAAGTCTATGAGATATCGATTCTGTAAAATATTTTACCAGCCCACTTTTCACCTTCTTCGGAGTTTAAAAATATTTTGACGTATTTACCAGCAGTGATGCACACCAACATAACAAATTATCTGAAACAGATACGTTTGGCTAAAGTTGTAAAATCTGAAATGCTGAATTCTTCGATTTTTTGCACGATTTTCAATTCTATAAATGAAAGAAGTGTCAATCTTCAGGCTGATTTGCAACTGATTTGCAACAGATTTGCAACTGATTTGCAACCAATATTGGATCGCATTTTGTTCGTTTGAATTTCCATAAGAAAAAGGCGATTGAAGAGATATCGGGGAAACCCGATAAAAATTTCAAATCAAAGAAAAGCCTTTTTTGTGCCAGAATATTTTCAAAAGATGAATGCAATGGAAAAATTAAAGGCAAGTTTTTATTTTTTTTTATAAAAAATGTCAGCAATGATCAAAATTGAAATTCAATATGCTCCAACAAAGCTTCCTCAAAAATACCCCTAGAAGAAGAACTTAACTATCTTAAAAAGTTTAAGCATATAATTTTCAAAATTTCATCACCATTGAGATTTTCTGAATTCAAAATATTGTCAAAACTAAGACACAGTTTTATAAGTTGCTTAAAGTTTTTCAAGGTTATTAGTTATTATTATATATATTTTCTTCTCTGATAACAGCTTTAGCCTCCCTTCCCCTAAATCTGCCACTGACTGCGAATGGAAACGTTTTTGACACGTTTTTTTTTGTTTGTTTATAGAACACATAGCTTGTATGAAAAAAAATAAATTGGTGACCTCGCTCAAGAAAGAAGGATTTCGTAGACCATCAGGGTGCCCAAAACCCTGTAATGATGAGCAACTGGATCACTGAATGAGATCGGCTAGCAGTTGGTATATTAGGTTTAAAACATCTTGAAGCTGCTTTGACCAGGTTATATACCGAAAATCATACTGATTTTAGTAACCTTCTTTCCTCTAGAAACTAGAATCATAAGGGTATTTCGAATAAAAACTATTAACTTGTTCGATAGTTGTTGATACTTTGTTCGTTGCATTTTTTGGTTTATAACTTCTGAGTTTATATACATAAATACAAAGGTGTCAATTAAGCCCGTACTTAGAAGTTGCCCAAGAAATAATGAATGCTCAATTTGGGTTTAATGATTTGGATATAGAACTACGTCTTCCTAAATCCTAGGTCCTAGAAAGAAAGTAGTAAGGGCACACGAAGTAGTCAACACATTTGAATATGACAGTGTTTCCCAAAGTGTAGTACTTTGGGTTTTTTGGGGGTACGCACAGAGTTGTCCTATTTCTGTGTGAAGTTAACAAGCAGGTTACATTTTTTTAATAATAAAAAAAAAATTTTTTGTCCAATGAATCAAATATGATTCATGATAAAAAAAATTATCACAATTACTAGTAAAATCGGCTTTTTGCATCCTTAGAAAGCGTCTTGCAAAAAGCGGCTTCATGGAAAAGGTCTCGGATCCCCATATTCATATTTTATCGATATTATCGACTCGCAAACTCAGTTTTCACCGCTAGCAGGCACAGTACACATATAGAAGGTAATATCTTCCGAGTTTTCATTTTTGTTCAGTTCTGCGCATGTCTTGTATTTTGTTTTTGTAAATTGTGGACGAAGGTCACTGCGATTCGGAAACACTTGTGTTTTGTTTTGTATATTCTGACAGGCAGGTCACTGTAATATTCGAAGATGCGCAATATATTACCTTCAATATGTGTACTGTGGCTAGCAGGAATGCTCCCACTTAAGTAAAGTTCGTTTTCGAAAACTTCATCTGCTTCAAAAATGTATTCGCAAAATGTTCTTAAACGCAAACTGCAAAAGTCTTTTATTTGAAAATGCAAATACAAATTATACTGGCTGTGTTCGTTAATGCAGTTTGCTAAAGTCATTTGATCGCACAGTATACATATTATAGGTAATATATTGCGCATCTTCGAAAATTACAGTGAAGTCAGAATTTTCGAAAACAAAACACAATAAGTGTTTCCGAATCGCAGTGACACTTGTCCACAATTTACAAAAACAAAATTCAAGACATGCACAGAAATGAACAAAAATTAAAACTCGGAAGATATACTACCTTCTATATGTGTACTGTGATTTGATCGAAAACATCAACTGCGGTGCAGTTAAAAAGTTGAGGTGACGAAAAAGCCAGATAAAACAGTTTCTTCTTTACTCTTCTTGTCAGATATGTAGGTGTGAGCTGCAAAAAATATAATCAAGAATCTGAACTGTTGACACTATTTCAATAAATATACAGTAAAAGCTCCTATTCTCACGACCGTGGATCTTGGATGTAAATTCCATACATTTTATGATCCCTTAGACGGACAAAAGTGTTACGACCGTCGCTGTTTGGCTAAGGGAGCTTTCACTGTACCTGTTTGTTTAAGTTGTATGGCGTCGCAGAATTTGCTGTCAAAATCAATAGGAAAAAAACCCAAGTTTGCAACAATTGGTGAAAGTTGCAATTGAATAAACAGACTGAATATAGATTTGTTACCGAATTAATTTTGTTTTGTTTAAGCTTTTGTTCAAAAACGTCAAATGCGCTTGTAGAAAAAAAAAATCATTTGATGTTTATCAAAAGGTTTGTTTGCTGGCAGGACGATTGAATATTTGACGACGCAATTTCTGCATCATAAATGACGATAGTTTTCCGTTCAAAGTGTTTTTGATCTGAATTTTTTGAAAACAGCCAAAATCTGAGATTTAAGCTTTAAACATTCGAGTATTCAAAGCGTTCACATTACAAAAAATATCATTTGGTCTTCTATGCCTTTTTCTATTAATTTCGTATTTGAACTACACAAGTAAAAAATTAATATATTTCTTTAACGGGGGTACTCAGGGCTACGAAAATTTTAAAAGGTGTACGGCAATGTCAAAAATTTGGAAAACACTGGAATATGACATCATAAAAAAATTCGCTGAATCGAAGTTACGAATATTTTTTTAATTTTCATTAAAAATTATAAACAAAAAATATAAAAAACCAATATGTATTAGATGTTCATACTTTTAACAAATACCTATTGATTTTTTATAATGTCTTCCTATAGCTTTAATTGAATGTTCTCTTTAATAACTTTGATTCAGATTTTGCTTTTTCTTCTATTATCTTAGTCTAGCACACAAAAATTTAACTTTTTCTGAGCCCAATTTATATATTATCTTTTTTTTTTTTAAAGAACATTTTATAGGGCATTTTTTTGCTTTTAAACTACAAGACATAAGGGACAGGAGAAATTTGTTTGATTTGGTGGTTTCATGCCATAACCACCTAAAAATGATTGTCAAAGTGATGTTAATTATAATTTCTGCTTATTTTTAGCTAAGCTTTCCAAAAAATGAACTTACCCAAAACTGTTTGTTAAATCTCAAAATATTTAAATAGCTATTATAAAAATATCAAAGAATAATATAAGGGCAAAAGATATCGAACAAAAATAGATTGCATTCTCACTTTAGTTTTATTTGTTTTGGTTTCAATTTTAAAGGTTTGTTCGTAGAATCGAACCTGAAATTTTTCAGGTTTCCATGTTTGATTAATTTTTCAATCTAATCCTTAGGCTATTCTGTCCCATCGTATACGATACGACAAAATTACAATAATTATGCTCAAGTTATCTGTTTCAGGGTCCAGAAATACACCCTTTTTCGCTCTCTAAATTTTATAGGTAGGTATTCAAATTTTCTTAAACATCATCCCACACTCTTTAACGAACAAATTTGCCTCAAGGGTTGTGTTCTTCCTGTTTCTTCTTTTCTATACCTTCAGTCAAAGCTCCCGCACAAAACTCCAAATCAATAGACCTAGCTATAAATGGTCAAGTAGAATGAGACCCTTCGGTCTCTGGTGTGGGCGTTGCGGCTGCGCGCTGCAACATCTCTTCAAGTTTTTTTTTTTTTTTTATTTAAGTCAGCAGACATAAATACGGGTATATTGAATCAGATTGCCCTGCGGGTGGAATTTAAGTCTCCTCCTGTTGGAGTGCAGCATCATCAGTGTGGATGAATCATTTTTTAATCGCCGAACTAAAAATGTAAAATAATTAGAATTGACTTTTAGCCCTTGGCACGTGGTAGTGCGCGACGGCGCGGCGGCAGCATGCAGTGTGGCGGTATGCTGCAATGTTGAGTCTGCTGCATCAGAATCAAAGCAACTTGTTGGCGGCATCGAATGAATTTGATGTGGGTACAAGTCTTATACTCCTTCATCATCTTTTTCGGTCTATGGCTATGTATATGCGTCCGTACATGCTTAAGGGCTAATTGGTCCCATGGTGGAGGAGTTGCTGCTGCGGCTGTGCTCCTCCAATAACAAATGATTTTAATTTTATGCTGCTTCTGCTGCTTTTGTTTCATTCTGTTATACATTACTGCTCTCAAACTGCTGCTGCTTTCAATGAAGATAATTGCAAAAGCTTATTTAGTCCAGCAGTATGCAAGCGTTTATTTAGTTGAAGAATTGTGGTCTTTTCTCGAGGCAGTGAACCTATAATTAGACCAAAAACAAAAGTTTTTTTTTTCTTTAAACCTCTGAACAACGTCGCTTATACTAGTAATATTGAGGTTGAATTGAGCCTCATCAGAAAAAGGTTTCGAAATACAAGAATTTTGAAATTTTAATTCCTGGTCTTAGTTCTATTTTCAAATATTTTTTTTATAGGAATTAAACAATAAATTAAAATCATACACATCTTATAAGAACCTATTGGAAATTAGTCGACATTCCAATTGGAGATGAATCGCTTCTCAAAACATTCTCGTGCTGGGGTACTCTTATAAAATTTTATGTGTGACATTAAATTTCTCACTCATAGGTGGCGATAATGGTGTGAATTGAGATTTATTTCCAAGTCAGAAATATTTTATTAAACTTCTATAGGCATCAGAGGACAACGAAGACGATGACAGTCGACCAACGGACGCGGATGTCACGAATTACATGTGTTCGCGCCTGCTACTGACCATTTAGCTATTACTCTGGCGCGTCTGTTTAACCGGCTTGACAGAATAATCGACGCGCCGTTTGGTTTGTATCTATATGCGGCATATTGGCAAGCTTACCTTGAAGCTGGCGTCCAATAAAGCAAATTCACGTCGCAATAATTCAGTAGCGGATTTAGCCTCATCACCTATACACCATTCAGACCATTCCATACCGACTGAACACTGGATCGCTAGCTGCCCAATGCAACACTTTAGAAAATGGACACTGGAAATCGTTGTATAATGTCAGTTTACATGAAGTTGTAACTTAAGCGTGCTTCGCAAGTAACCATTCAAATGTCCGTCATTTATTGAGACTGTATTCATTTTGGAATGAAATTTCAATCTGGATAAATAGGAAGTCTTATCGAATCTAAGGTGTGACATCAATATTGCGATTTCAGGTTGCAATACTATTGAATTCTTATATTTGAAAAAAAAATAAAGGTAGGGGAGAGTGGGGCTAAAAGCAATACTTTTTACTAAAATTGATGCTGTTGCTAAGGTTTTAATAATGAGTTAGCCAAACCTTTTTCTGTTGAAAGAGCAATATTTCAGCTACAAAATCCAACAAAAAAATCAAGAAAATTCTGACCAGAATTTTTAAAAATATAACATTTAGACAAAAAAACGTGTTGTTACGACTTACCCCATATGCGGAGAAAGTTGTAACATAGACCGGGTAAAATGTAACAACAACTGTATTATCTTTTTTTAAGAAAACTGTCAATTTATGAACAAGATTAACAACAAAAAATATAGCACATACACCAGTAAAGCATATAAAATTAATAATAAAGATTAAAAAATATTACATTAATTTACTAATTTAATTAATTAATTCACTAATTTAATTAATTAATTTTTAACGTTCTAAAAAAACAAACAAAATTAATATTAATTCTTTTGAAAAAAACTTAATTTACCCACATAAAGATTAGGAATGAAAATAAATATTCCAAAACCAATATTTATGCATAAGAATTTAACTAATTAGAAAGCCAGGGAAACACAGCAGTGACCTCTTTTCTCATCAATTTTTTGTTGACAACGGCACATGGACTGTTTTCGTTTTCTCCCAAAATAAAAGCAAAAATTAACCAAAACGAAGTACAAACATCGAAAACCATTTTCGATCGTCGTGGTTCCAAAAATGTGGTTGAAAATATGAACGAAGTCTGTTTTTATGTGTTACAACTTACACCAAAAAATTTTACATGAAGTTTGACACAAATGACTCAATTTTTAAAAAAACCGAAAATCATTCATAGTTTAGATACTTACATAAACTTAAACAAAACATACATAAATACATATTTAAAAACAACTAGCCACTGTACATCTTGCGAGTGAAGAGGAATACCAAAAATACAAAGACAAAATAAAGTTGCAAACGTATCATAACTTTTCTTTAACGATGTCCTATTCACGCTAAAGTAGGTTTGAAGTAGATGAACATTTTTCTCCTGCACGACTTTCTTAATTTTCAGGGAAACCCTTTCATTTTTAGCTGTTAGCTTTTACCCCTGTTACTTCTAGGCCCGCTCTACTCTACGACTTGGTCACACTGTGCTTTTAAAGTCTGACTGGATTGAGAAGAAATTGTTTCGTAAAAAATAAAGTTTGACTGAGTCATGGTTCAAAATTTTTTTTAAAAGATAACTTTATTTTTTACGAAAGTGACAAAATTCTTTAATTTGTTATTGCGATCAATAGCATTAGCCTGGTTATTCGGGATTACGTAAAAAAAGAAAACACCGCAAAATTTGAACATTTTTAACCGCTATGTCTAAAAATGTGAGCTAGGGTATCGATTTTCATTTTTTTTTTAATATTGCTATTATTACTTAACCAAGCGAGATGGATTTTTTTTTCTTACTTTTTCCAGAACGGTAACAACCTACCCTATCACTCGGTACCCAGTATGATTCCAACTTATAAAAATAATTTGTGTAAAAAATTAAATTTTAATAGGTTAAAAAGATAATGAAATAGCCCAAAATCAAAAAAACGATCCAATGAGAGATACCTACTGTTAGTAATGGCTAACTGGAAATATTTCTTTTTGGTAAATAATAGACCATACAAATATTAGTATTCAGAACAAATGTAATCAAAATCGTAGGACTCGTTTTCGAGAAAATTTAGATTTTCTGTAACGGTTTTTAAACATTTACATATATGAAAAATCGGACTATACAAGGATAATTTTTGTTTAAAATATTCTAGAAAGTGCAAAAAACCCGCTCCGTACCAAGTTTCACAAAAATCGAGCAAGTCGTTTTTGAAATATAAAGGTACATATTTGGTCTTCAAAAAAAAAAAAATTAAACTTTTTTTTTTTAAATATTGACCAATGTACAATTATTTTTACAGTATATGATAATTAATAATTACAATTTGAAAAAAGCTCTTTCAAAACTAACTGTTCTTGCATTCTTTTCTATATAAAAGGAAATAAAAAACAAGTTCTAGCAACAGCTCTTTTGTTTAGTTTTTTATTTATTTCGTTTATTAAATGTTTGTGTTTTCCAAAACCTAATTGCTCATATATTATTAAAATAAACTCAGTTTGACTATGGACTAGTAATAGTTTTTTTTAAGTTACAAGGCAAGAACATTTAAAAGACATGAATATAACCCATTATAATAAATAGAAAAAAAAACTACGTTTTTCCATATAAGAGCTCATATTCTTCCTAAAACCAACAAAATAACAGTTCAATTTTACCTCATTATTCAAATTATAGCTTTCCTTCATATTGTTCACTTCACAGCTTAAAAATTAGCATAAAACTTCCTTTTATTAAGGCGCAAAAAAAGGTGATACAGAGTTAGTCTCATTTCACCCGAAATCAAAACCAGATTGCTTTTGTTCTTGCTGTTTTTATAAAATCATACGAGTTTACTCTGGCATATATCACCTTACCGGATGCTAACTCTTTTTTGTGCAAATCTTATTTCTTTGTTTTGTGTTTCTTCGATGTGTGTAGATCACATTTCAATTTCACGCCCATTACCACGTGCTGAGGTAAGAATATAAAATCATAAAATGCAACAAAATATCTGCATCACCCACGCTCTTAACACACATCCTCTCCAAAGTGGTACCTAAATACATATAATTTTTTTGTTCCTCTATTTCAGTGAAAAAGGCGCCAATTTGCACACAATTTTTTACGACACGTGCTTCGTCAAATTATCATAAAGATCAGCACAACAAAAAAAGACTTCCCATCAGCAATGATCACCCTCACTCAAAATATCACTTCTACCTACCTATATCTTCCGTGTCGATTCCATATACGAAAGATCCCAAAGATCCGAAAGATAAACAATAAAGTACAAAACTGCTGCTAATGCTTCTGTTCCATTCATCGAAGGTGAATGAGAGGGGATGCGAACGACTGTCGACATCAGCTGGGTTGATTGGGTCTCGACTCTGATGATTCTGATGGTACCGTACCGTGTGCCAAAGATTGAAGGAAAATTGGCGCGCTGTCAGATTGGATCATTATGCATTGTTAGTCATTTCAAATCCTTAATCACACAAAGCAACCCAGAGGACAAAAAATCCAAGGAAAAAGGGAAGCACGACAAGGAACAGAAAAATGAATTATAAAAGGACACCCGCATGCAGTAATTCGTATCTTGTGTGTAAACAGTATCAAAAAAATGTCATTTTACTTCGTCACAGGTATCCTGTTACGTATATGAAAGGGAGTTCTGGATATAATTTATGGACTTCATGGGTCTACGTCGAACTATCAGTTTTTCTTCTTCCGAAATAAGGACAATACTAACAACAACAAAAAATATATATATTCAACCAGTGCAAAACGATCATCAGCGGAAGATATAGTTTTAAGGAGGAATTCCTGTATATTGAATTTCGATTATGAATTTTACACTTTTTTGTTTTCATCAGAATTAAAAATTATTCACTAGCGTAAGCATTGAAGTTCATTAGGCAGTGATTTTTATTAGGTGTCCTTAACGATTATTGCAAACAAAAAGGCTAATTTATTTCATTATATAATTTGATACTGGTAAATTTTTTGCATCGGTTGGCATATGAATTTTTTTTTTTTCTTAATCGAGTACCGTACAAAGTTTGAGAGGAATCCCTATATGAGATTGAGAATTTGAACTCGAATAACAAGGAAGAGGACATGGTTTTAGGTAACTGCATATTAAATTGGTGTTTTTTTTCTTTTGCGAAGCACGAAAAAGTTGACGATGAATATAATTTTGAAAAAAAAAAAAAAAAAACAAATTACGCTTCCGAGTTTTTGCGGTTAAACTGATTTTAATATATTTTTTTATTGATAGATACGGTTTGGCACCCCTTGAAATAGCTACATATATCTCCAGCCAAACAAAAGTAAAACGAATTAAAAATACCTAAAAAAGTAATTCGTAAACAATTGGCGCCCTTAAGTTGTTGTAGTTGATGTTTAAAAATTCAATGAAACTGACGGAATAAAGAATGGTCAAGTCTAATAAACTGACATTCTAGTATGAATAGTACAGATCCCTGAATTCTCAAATGAGAGATCAATTTTAATGCACTACTGGTTCGCATGAGTTTGCACTTATAACCAGAGGAGATGTTCAGTTTTATTTTATAAAAAAAAATTCGTCCTTTAGAGTGAAAGCTCCAATAAAAAAAAACTTTCGTATAACGCGAATTTTGTGAGTCGAAAAAATTCCCTACAAAGCCCTCAGCCTAACATCGCTTTGTTCAGTTTTTAAAGCTTTCGCTTATGCTTTCGTATTAAAAAACAAAACAGGAACTTTCCCAAAAACAGATCCTCTTCTTTTTTCTGTTTAATTTGTTGATACAAAATAAAGCTTAAATGTGTCCGCCTTTGGGACAAGAATGTCATTTTGTAGGAAAGTAATTTATTGTATGAGAAATTCGAGAAGTTCCCAGAAATGTTTCTGCTAAAGGGAATTTTCAGCTTATTCGAGCTGCCCACTGGTAGAGCTGTCACTGAATTACCTACTTTTCGACCATATCTCTTCATATATACTTTTTTTTATAAATGGCTGTATAACACAAGTATTTGATTCGCGAAAAAAAGTTTAAAAACCTTTAGAACCTTCATTATAAGGTTACAAGTAGAAACTACAAATAAATGATAATAGAAAAACAAGTTGATTTTAGGAAGGGTATAATTTTGAGTTGAAAATATTCATGTTTTTAAATATTAGCCCATATGTTACGAGAATTTAAAATTACAATTTGAAACAACTCTTCACAATATCTTCTTGCATTCTTTTCTATATGAAAGGAAATAAAAAACAGATTCTAGCAACAGCTCTTTTGTTTAGTTTTTATATATTTTTTTTATTAAATATTTGTGCTTTCTAAAAACCTAATTGCTTATTTATCGTTTAAATAAACAAAGTTTTCTATCAATTAGTAATCGGTTTTTGAATGTAAGAAGGACATGAACATAACCATAAAATAATAAATAAAAAACCGCGTAAATTGTTTTCAAACAAAAACTACGTTGTATTATTTCATATGCTTCCTCAATCCCAACAAAATAACAGTTCAATTTTATCTTAGTATTCAAATTATATCTTTTTTCTATATTGTTCATTTTGCAGCTTACATACATTCGCATAACACTTCCTTTTGTTAAGGCGCAAAACCAAAATTTGACCATCTTTCACTTGACCTATTATTTTATTTATTTTCGGCTTTATCGTTAACAGCTTAATTGATTTCTATACTGTAGGTATCTCGGTATTGAGAACATGAAGATGATTTTTTGTATAAGGAAAGTTAAATTGAAAAAATTAGGAAAAATTTTAAATTTTCATTACTCGCGCCCATAACACACTCTTTGAATGGATAAATGTACGTCATTTTTTTTTTTTTTTTTATTTAACACTCATAAAGATGAATTTTTTTTATTGACATCTCTTCACTCTTATAAAAACATATATTTATGTACACAATACACTTGTCAAAAAAATTGAGGGAACAAAAATATTTCACGATTTTCTAGTGTTTTTTGAAGAGCTGTATCTCTGTGAAAAGTGATCGCAAAATGAAATAAAACAAAATGCATTCCAAAGCTTTATATTTTTCATTTTTAAAAATTTTAGCAAATGATTTTTTTAACGTACCGTTATTCCACAATCATGAGAAACAACACGAGTAAAAAATTAAATTTTTTTTTAATTTTTTGAAGAGTGTCATTTCCTTTGAAATTTTTTTTTTCTTGAGCCAGATAAATGTATTGATTCAATAACTTGTTTATTTAACTTTAATGTTATCGTTTTTCGGTGCTCTGAATTTTTTTTTCCAGAAAATATCTGGCTTTGAATGAAAAAAGAGACTTTTGACTTTGGTTACCAATATCTCTAGTCGGCATAAACACGCAAACATTTAAGGGCAGTTTTAAAAACTGGAATTAGTTTTTCACAAGATTTTTCAATCTATTTTAGAATCTGAAGTTATATTTGGTCTCTATTTGTGCTTGTATTTGTTGTTTGCTTCATCATGATATGGATTTCTGTGATTTTTATGCGTTTGTGTTTGCTTTTGCAAATGGTGACACTTTCAAGGGGTACATTTTCGTAGTAGTTTTCTTAAGCATTTCGTTGTCATGTTGGAGACCAACTAAAAATTTCGTTTTGTATCAGCAGCAAACAAGGCTTAACTCTGGAAAAGGTCGAGAGAACAATTGTGAAATCGAATAGCGAACACTTTTTTGAAAAAGACAGCTGTTGAACGAACGAATGTTTTTCTTGTGCATGCGCGAAATAAGATATTTTATATAAAACATTACCCTCTTTTAATTGTTATTCTCGGTTCACAGTTAATTAGTAATAATAATAATATATACCTACTTCTTTCGTTATAAGTTATTTGAAAGGCGCCTCACTCTCCCCATAACCATTCCAAAAAAAAAATTAATTTAAATAATACTTAAATTCATATATCTTTACAAAGTCAGTCATTCTTTTTTTTTTTTAATACATATTTAATTTTTAATAAAAATATATAGGTACAAATTTCAATATTTATTTATCATTCTAATCGAATTTTGAATTCTATTATGAGAAAAAGATTAATATTCCTTTTTTTTCTTTTTTTTTTCAAAACGAATAAATAAAATAAAATTCAATTTCCCATTTTGCACATTTGCGTTTCGACCTTGCACCCCTCGGAATATTGTTATAGCCTTCGATTTCCAACTTGGTTGAAAGATTGTAATATACATACGTATTCCCGCAGCTGCCACCCATTCTCCTTAACAAATCAACATAGGCTAAAGATTATTATAAAAATCCTTAAGAAGATATTAAGAATGAAACAAGACACAAAACCTTCATCTTTGGTTCCATATATGTATGTGCATATCTATACGAGAATAAATCCCTTATAAAGAAGGTACAACCACCACCTCTTGCTCCGGAATTCTGTGTAGGAAAAATCAATTTGGCGTGAAGAAGACGCAAAGTAAAAACCTTGAGTGAGGATGGTGAAGATCACTTTTAAGATGATGTAACTACAGCTAACGAAGGAACATCTGGGCACACAATGAGCACGTACCCGAAACACACCACTCCGCCTGAGCGCCTGAGAGCACGAGTTTTCTTATCATCATTGTCGGCCGGGAGAAACAACACAAAATGTTGTGCGTAATGTCTACCTACAGGGAGTTAAAAAGGGCGATTGCAAGGGAATCAAACAATAACAGACAAAAAAATCGAATTAAAATCAGTAAGAGAAATAAAAAAAAAATTAAAATAAATTTTTAAGGGTCCCTGATGCTATTGATCACTTTTTTAAGGACTTTTTTTTAACGAAAAATAAAAGAGAACTATTCTTTAATTTTTAATCATCATCATCAATCTTTGGGACAGACAACCCTCTTTTGAAAATTACGCAAGTTATGCGATTTTAGTCTAGTTTCTTTTGAAAACCGCTATCACCCTCCGGGTAATAAGGTATTTCGCTAACTGCGCATATTCGCTGGGGGATGAGAATTCAAAGGCCCATAGAAGAAGCTGAAGTGCGAAAACTTGATTTGCCACTATAAGAATCGCCAAACGGGATACTTTCCACTTTTCTTCAGCTGCTATGAGGTTCCATGGGTGGTTTTTCTTTTATTCTATTTTTTTTTAAAAGCTAGCTCTGGTGGAACTCAATTGATTTATTCGTAGTTTTATATCCTGGGAAGAAGGTAGTCTTCTTTTCTTTAACAAAGCTAGTTTTTTTATGAAGACATGTTTTATTCTTGTTACTTTATTTATGGTTGATTGCTTAAGAATAAAACTTTTGTGACCGAATTTTGGTGTAAGCATTGTAAAAGTTTTTTTTTATGAACTCTTTGTAAAAATGTTAAAAAATGAGAAATTATAGTGATTTTATGTTTCCTCTGGAAATGAAGTAAAATGTTCAACACGAACAACGTATTAAAATTTTTTAAAATATTTTCAAAACAAATATTTTTAAAATTTTTTCTGCATAAATTCATATACAGTGGAACTTCCGTAAGTCGAACTCTTAAAATGAAAGAAAAAAAATTCGAGTTATAGAAACTTCGATTTATAGAAATAACAACAAAACTTTTAGATTTATTGTTTTATTTAATTAAGGATATTCAAAAAGGGGCAAAATATTTTAATCAACACAAGTTTAAAAAAGTAAATATCATTCTTTAAAATTTTTTTAATGCATTTTGACTTGTAAAATGTTTTAGTTTCATGAATTGGATTGAAGAAACTATATCAAAGGCTTCAAACACTTAAGCTTGCCTCGGCTGCCTGATTTGTAAGCCTTCATCTGGATCATCTGGATCATTTTTACCGTCACTCATGGTTTCCACTTCAGAAGCTACCGAAAGCAAAATCTCATCATCAGACTTCATATTACAAAGAATAATTTCATTGTCCTAGTTAATGTATTCTTGAAGGCTTCACCTCATGTCTTGTATATTAGTAGAAAATTCTTGCATTTCACTGAACTCATGTATGGGCACGCCAAAGTCTGCGTGAATTCGATTACAAGATCACTCAAATTTACTGGAGGTCATCAGTTTTTCATCAAAAGTTAGATGCTTTAATTTCCTTCACGACATTTTTTTTTTTTCAATAGGAAATTTTAAACACAATATATACGCATAAAAAACTTCACCCGTAAAAACCGAAGTTTGACATACATTACATACCTACTCAAACAACATCAAAAATTATGAAATCACAGTAAATTAAAGAAAATTAAAAAACAAAACTTGAAACAAAAGGGGTTTCCCAAGTCAGAGAAAACTTCGACTTAATTTAGGAATGTACTAAACAAACTTGCAAAAGACTACATTCAAAATTTGTAAAAAAAAAATGAAAATGCCATACACCATGGAATAACAATTTTCCAGACTCAAATAGAGCAATGAGCAATCACCTTTATTTTGAGTCCGGAAAATTTGTATTCCATGGTATAGTTTCCCTGAACGCGATAGCATAAATAACCAATTTTTGTTTATGAATAAGGCAGCTATTGTAAAAGCCACCGTTTATGCGGCCCAGGGCTTTCCACTAGTCATACTTCCTAACCCATTTTATATAGGTACCAGTGATTTATATAAAAAAAATTAAATTCTGAATTCTGTACATTTAATGCTGTACTACTAAAATAAAACAGCCAAGTAAATATTTTAATGTAAATAAATTCAAAAATGTAGACTTTACGACATTACGTTCTTTTCCGGGTCTTAGAACGTTCCCAAACGTATTTCAAACTTTCGTACTTAATGTGACAGATTTTTTCTTTAAGTGAAATGTTTTAATTCATTTAATCTGCATAATAACTACATATGTATGTATGTATGTATGTAATAGCTTATTTCACCAGTCAGTATACATTTTTCAACTAAACTCATTTCAAATTTGTATTCAATTATTTGATTGTATTAAAAACCTAAATACCTACTTATGTATTTTGAAGCAATTCATTAGCTATGTGAATAAATTAAACAAAGTATTTAAATTTATTTTTAAGTTTAAATTAAATAACATTCAACTATATTTTTCCCAAAAATGATTTACAGAAATAGCTTCCCTTTTCTTTGTGTTCTTTTTTTTGTCATATGAGAAAGACGCTGGCTTTGGTATTTTTCGCGCTAGAAGCGTTTGAATTTAATTTCGCCATTTTTCGTTTTGCCTTTTTTTTGTCCGCATTACATGATTTGCAAATTACATTTTATTTTATTAATGATTAATATATTTTCTTGTGAAATCGTTATTTTGCACTTTTCATTTCGTAAAGTTTGGCATATTTTTTTTAGCTTTTTTTTAATATTTTATTATTGTTTTGCTAATTTTTTGATTTCCATAAAATCATAGAGGCAAAAAATTGTAAAACTAATGAATGCCAAATAAATAATAGCTTGACAATAAAACAAAAAATTCCAAATAAAAAAAGGAACAAAAAATATTGGTTGGTACATACCACATGTGCATACCTACCAAAGTAAATAAATCCCCACTTCAAATTTAAAATTTAATTTCCGGTAGTAAATTTTAAAAATTTTGTATATATGCTTATTGAAATAACATGAATAAAAAAAGAATTTATAAAATATATTCCAGAAAAGATATTTTGAAACATAAATTTTACAAGTACATAACAGTGCCGTGACGTCCATATAACACGATTCCTATCGAGTTTCCTTTTGAAAATCTACCTTTCAACATTCAATCATGTTTATTAAATACGGAGCAACATTAATCTAAATTACTAGCAAATTCCCTAAATATGTCGAAGAAAACCGTATTATTTTTTTCCATAAGAAAGCAAAAAAATAACTCGGTTTTCTGTGTTTTATTTCGGGAATTTTCATTGGAATAAATGAGCAAGAGCAAAGAGAACATCAATAAGCTTGTTCTATCCAGCGAAAAAAGTTCTATTTGTGTTTCTTGTGGGGTATGGAGCTGTAGAAGAGAGAATTTTGTATGTCTTGCTGTTGTATGAAGTTCATTGAGAAGGGCAGGTAGGCACATAAAAAATATTGTGTATTGTAAGTAGGGGTAGTTTTCTGTTTAAAAAATTAATTTTAATTCGAAAAAATAACACTTTTTTTTCGTCTTATTTCAATAACTTTGTATGTGTCTCGCTGCGTTGCTGTCTGAAGATTGCTGTGGAAGTCATGTAGGTTTTTCTTTGAAAAATTCAGTTTATACACCCTTTTATTTTTTTGTAAAATTAAACTTTTATGACTCTTCTATACAAAATTTGTACATATATCAAAACTTATATTATGACAAGGAAAGCGATATAGACAATTTCAGGTAGACATTCAAAATTTAGTTACCTACGTTTTCGGGTGACTAATCTTTCTTCGACTTACCATTTGTAATCATTCACGCCACGCCACTGCTACATAACATATGTATAAGGTATTTATTTCAATTTTTTTTTAAATAATTTAAAGCATGTCCTTAGTAATCCAATATCTCAGGTATATTTTTCTTTTAACAATAACGATGTTTTCCGTGCATAAGTTTTTCTCTTTTTGATTGATTATATGACAACGTTTAGAAACCTTTTATGCATATAGCTACCTAGTATACCTGAATAGTTTTTACATTCCACAAAGACTGAGAAAAAACGATAAACACAGAAAAGTGATCCATTGACCAGTGACGCAATAATAAAACGTCTTTGTGATATTTCGGAAAACAATGAAAACCCAAAATAAAAAACAATTTTACGAAAAAATCTAATCAATAAAATACCAAAACAATTTTTTTTTCAAAATGATGGAAAATATTTTTAATTAAATGCGAAATATAAGACTTTGAATGTTTCTATGAACAGTATAATAGCATATGTACATAAACTGCCAAGTGAGGATTGCGAACTAAATAAAATATTTAACGACTAAAGTGAAAGGTGAAACAAGGAAATGCCATCAAATGAATTTTGCCAAACAAGTAGTGAACAGCGAAAGACAATTGGAAACCTAGCATAACATTTGAATATAAAAATTTATTTACATACATCCGTCCACATAAACTTTTGATTAAATTAGACTTTCTTATACTAGAAGCCCAAAAGCAAATTTACATATTATTTTATTATCGAGAAGTTACAAGTTCCATCACCACCCTCTAAATCGAATTCTTTCACAGCAATATCATACAAATTGTTCCTAAATAATGATCATCTAATTCAAATTTATATGTAAATTATTTTGTTGTTTCTTTAAGCCTATGTTGATTTCAACGAAAAAAAAAACTCCCACTTTCTCAATAACTATAACAACTGTTGCAACACAAAAAGAAATAAAAATAAACGAAACGAAAGGAAAGGAAACAAACAACAAAAAATAAAAATAAAACCAAAAACACAAACACAAACACAAATTTTAAATCAAGATAAAATTCAAACAAAAAATCGATAAATGTTGTATTATATGTTTGTTGGAAGCCAAACATTTTCAATTAACCACAAATTAGCTTTTTAGATAGAAATCTCCCTCAATCCGGTACAAGAAGTCTTAAAAAAAAAAAAAACAAAAAACACAACACACAACACACTCCCAAAAAAGTGTGGGAAAACATAACTCGGTAAAGTTTATGGAAAACTATAAGACTGATGGGCTTGAGGCTAAGATGTTAGATTATATGCGTTCTTTCTTGTTCTCTTGACTTAATCCCAAAATATCTAAAGCGGTGAGAGTTGTGCACTTCCAAGTTACAGCTATATCTGAATTAAGCTAAATACACTCAATAAAAAAATGATTAGAATCGATCGCGTTTGACTTTTCATTGATGAATATTCTGGTAATGCTTATATAGTAGACACCAGATTAAGACATTGCGGTCTCCATTAGTAATGGCCTACTCTACCACTCTGATTTTTCCATTGAACTTGGAAATTAGTCGCCATCACCACCACCACCACCGCCACCATCTTGATCTGGCAGACAGGAAGTCTGTTTTTTTTTTTTTTGCTTTTTAGATCAGAGTCGAGCCATTAACCTGACGTGTTCATTAAACGCTGTCCATGGTATTATCGGATTGGCTCCCTGAAATCGTGGGAATTTATGTGATGCCAGCGGGCAACATAATACAACAACTCTCGTAGTGGGGCAAGCTTTAATGTTAGTTTGCGGAAATGTTCTTAACTTGTTTGGAGTTGGTGCTACTTTAAATTGTCGCTTCCTGTGTATCTCGTGTTTAAATGGAGGAATTAATTAATTTCTTTTTTTCTTTTGATGTTTTTTTTTCAACTTAAATCAGTAAACTCAAATAAGCCATCTCAACTTTTATTTTGCAACGACTTTATCGATGAAATCTAAAAAGGTAGATGAACTCCTAAAAAAAGGCAAAAAGAAAAAAAAAATAAATCAGAAGAACAATAGGAACATATGCTCAAAAGTAAAAGTAAAAACCGCAATATTACGGTTATTTACTGTAACAAACCTACAATCGGGTACATCCCATTAAACAATCTGCCATTAGAGATCCTTTTTTGTATACCTATCGCACCTTGCCATTGATTAAAGGTAAGAACCAACGAACGCCAAATAGCTACCTAAACTTCTCCATCAGCCAGCGTCGCACATCCAAATACGGAAGGCATCAACATCTTGCTGGAAGGACAATGCATTCCTCGTTCATTGCCCTTTGGCATCAGAATACTAATACAGCATCACTGACAGTAACAACAATTAGGCGCAACAAATTCTCGATTTTCCTCATAGGTTTTCGTTATTCGGTGAGGGTGACTTTTTTTTTTTTTTAACAGCTGCTGCTTGCTGTGATTCAATGGACATACCCATATGAAGGGAGATCTGTGAAGAAGATTATTATGTGGATTCCAATCTAAATCATAAAAAGAAAACAAACATTCGAAATGCAGCGAGAAAAAAAAAATACAAAATTCCAAGAACACAGCGAGGATTTATCATTTTAAGGTTTGCTGTTCAGCTCTTTTGTTTTATTGTCTTAAATACTTTTTCTTATCTACATTTCTGTTTAATTAATGTGCATCTTAATCAAACTAATAACTCAACATGAAGCAAAAAAGACCATCACTCTCACTCTATCTCTCTCCCTCTCTCTCACTCTGCCATATATCTATATCTGCCATGGTTGCTCGTCCTTGACGAGCAACCATGGCAACAGCACAGCAGCAAAACATAAACCATTTCTTGCACCACACACAAGAACAGAGAGACATCAATTTCGTGAATAGCCAAGTCCATTTATTCGATTGCTCGCCCTCTGTGGTTATGTCATTAACTTTAATCGCATTCGTTTAGCAAGAGCCCATCATTACACCTCGCGTTCGCAAATAACGTAATTTCAGTTAATCGTGGTATGATGGTATCCTGGTCCTGGCGGTTGTCCTGAGTCGGACTTTAAGCAAAACGGGATACCATCGTATTGCATCGCTTTGCCTTTGCCATTGCTATTGCTATTGCCATTGATGTGCAACAAAAAAGCCTTTCGGGTGTAAGTTTTTTCGTTCTTCATTTTGTAGTTCAATTTATTCTACCGCCTGCTTGTTTGGCCGCAGGCTTTTGTGCAGTGATAAATCTTTTTCGCTAGGCATTTATCTAAATGCAAATTTAATTGTCCTTCATATCTTTTGGTGCGGCAGCGGTGTTGGTGGTGGTGGTGTGTAAGTGTGAGGGAAAGTTATATTCATTCGGGAAAGGCATTTTTGTTTCTTCTGTTGGTCATAGCCTTAGACTTAAGTTTTGATGCTTTCGAAATGGAATGGGATATTTTGATAAGCTTCTGAGTTACGGATTAGTTGATAGGATAACGGAATTTTTAAAGAATTGCGTGACTGAAACCAACAGTAGTAGTCGTCATGGATATCATTTGAATAACCAGCTATTGATTGATAATTGTAACGGGAGACATAGGAATAGTTTTTTTTATTAAAAATGTTTTATTCCGAGAATTCAGGGAGGCTACATTTATTTATTTCTTTATTTCAAAGAGATTTATAAGTTCGTTGAATGTTTAATGCTATACAAAGAAATCCAGACTTATAATTATTTTAAATAGTTTTGAGAGTGAAAAAAAGAAATAATGAGGCTGAGATTATGTAGATACCGCCAAGTTTCATGATTTATTCTTTTTTTTTTAAAGAATACTACATTTTACTGCTGTGCAACAGAAAAATTACGAATATAGAAAATAGAAAATCGCACAAAAAAGAGTAAGACAGATTTGATAATAGTTATTCTTTGGATCATTTTACTGATTTTTTTTACTGATATTTTCAAACGTAAACTAAAAAAAAAAAAAATGAAAAAATGCGTTCAAACTGAACTAATTTTGGACTGTGTGGATCTTAGCACCTCATGAGATATTCAAAATCAGGTACCAAAAATCCCGGGTGACCTTAAATAACTTTAATAATTTTCTAATCTCGACCAGTTTCTGAAAATACTTACCTTTTATGACCAATTACAACCCTTTTAGATTGCATACTGACTTTGCGAAAGTCCCGGGGTGCTTAGATCCCACAGTTTTGATTTTTTAGTCAAGTTTTTAGTCAAGCACTTAAAACTAGATGTCAAAATATATTCAGGTTTTGAGAAAATTGAAAATAAATAAAATAAGTATATCTTGAATTCAACTTCCATCCGTTATTTTGTTGCTCCTGTATTTCTACTAATTAAGTAGTCAAGTGGATTTCATTATTTTCAATTATTTCAAAAACTAGAAGACATTTAATCATTATTGTTTAACTAAGAATTTATAGGAGAATCTAATATTAAAATCAAAAATAACACTTACGTAATTTGGAACAATATTAGTATGCCCTCCTGCACTAGCTCTAGCTTTTTGTCACACCTAAAGTGAATCAGCCTATATATTGGCAACTTACTTAATAATAGTGGTAAATTAATTAATAAAGTTTTATCACTAAATTTACATTCATTTAATTTTAGCTTTAAGATTGATTTTTATGTAAAATTGCGTAGGTTATTTAAAGAAATCATTTGATGTTGTAAAGACCAATAAAAATTGATCTAATCAATTGTGAAATATGTATTGAGTTTCAAAAGAATATGTAGCTATTTTTAAAATCCAAACAACGTATTTTTGAAAATTTTTGTATACCACGCTATTAAATCTTTTTTATCCCTTACACACAAATTATTGAAAGTCATTTCAACCGTTTATTTAAAAATAAAATAGAGACTTTTTGAATGTGTAATCATAAATACATATAAGAATTTTTGTATACCTAAGCTCAAAAAATTTTCTACCGGTTCTAAGACTAAAATGTTGCGATTCTTAGGAAATTGAAAAACAATACCGATTTTATTGTTTTTATATAAAAAAGACGACATGTTACACTTTCCTGCCTAGCTGGAGCTCGCCTCGGATTCACGGGGACTTTTGTACACTTCATCAATAGGCCTTTCTTTAGCCGAAAACAGATGTGCAGCCTTTTCTCCATGCGGCAAATTTAGAAATAGAGATATCGTGCAGCAAAGGCTGCATGCAGAGCCTGGAATATGTCAGCTCTCATAAGAACCTGTGTAAATTTATTTTCGCTGCATTGGAAAAAGCTGCACATCTGTTTTGGGCATTAATGAGTGTACACAAGTTTCAAACTGATGGATTTTTTTCCGGGTGGAAAACTTTATTGACTGGACTAAAATTTTCCAGAATTTTAATACCGAATTTCGAATTTAAAAAAATTCCAAATGCAGAATTCTGGTTTTATAGAACTTTAGAATAAAGAATAATAGATTAAAAGAACAATCATATAAGGAATTTTGTTCATACAGAATTTTAAGTTCAGTTACAGAATGTTGGATACGTTCCCGTATTTTTTTTTACTGTGAGCATGGTTTTGAGAGGAATTCAGATTTTCTTAAAAAAAAAAAAAAAAATTAAATTTGGTGGCGCGATTCCTCATGTAGAACCTGGGCCTAGGGACTTACAACTCTCAACAATTCCTGTGTGCTTGTTAGTGGCAGGAATGGAGGAGACCTACAATTTTCTGCCAAATTCGAACGGCGAAGGTGAGAGCCACTTATTCATGACTAGAATTACACTTGGAGAATTTGTCACTTCCTCGCAAGAGGCAGCAGCGGTTTTTTGTTTATTTTGATTTTTAAATGAATCGAATCAAGAACTAAGGTATGAAAGTCCTACGCACTAACCATCATGCCACATCTACTACAAGATTTTATTAATTGCTAAGAAAAATAACAGGTTTCGTCGTTTTTGACCTAAAAGAATGAAAATTACGGTACGGAAATTTCTAGAGTTTCTAGACAAATTTTCTTATCATCCTAATCTCAAATTTTATTGAAACCTTGAAATAAAAATTTCGAGTCCATCGCAAATAAAATGTTGTTTTCTTTTCTAGTAAATTATCTTTTGCCTACATTTAAATTAAGGAAGAAACAAATAAATCCTTCAATAACAGCTAAAGGATGGTTAGCTGATACCTGAAAACACTCTTATTTCCATACAACCACAATAAAAACATAGATAAATTAATTACTGCATTTTAATAAACCTAAACGTTAATCTGGACAGTACAAAAGTTCTTATTCATGGTTCCACCAATCAGAATGCAGTCAACAAAAACTGGAAATTTTAAGGCATAGGTACTGATGAAAATATTATTTTTTTTTATTGTCTTTTTGTAGTTTCCTACAACTTGTTTTGAAATTATCCAAACAGCACACTTCAAAAAACATCATGCCCAGTGGCCTGTCGCAAAAGCGCGTTCAATAAATAACTTCAATTAATAAACGATAAATAATAGCTTGCATATGAAATCATATTAGCGCAGCGGCAGGCATTGAGTTCTTTCAGTCAGTCCATTAATATAGCTGACATCGACCTAGCTAGCGCATCAGCGATCAAATCATCACCTAGCACCTTGCAAAAGCGAAAAGCAAGTTCGTATAGCTCAGCTCTTTTGTTTCAACTGCAAAAATTTACTCATCACCCCTTTTAGGTGATATCACTCACTGCATTCATTGCAATTGAATCGGGCTTTTAAGAATTTCACCACCATATTTATGAGTATAAATAATGACAACAGATCAGTATAAAGTCTGGAGCACTTATTGCAACAACAACATGTTGATATAATATTAAAGCTGCCCTTACACTCCCATGCAATGTGCAATTTATTTAAATTCGCTCAGCACCTGTTTCATTCTCATGTACGGCATCAATTATGTAGATGGATTTTTTTTGTTGTTTTTTATTCTTTGTTTTTTTTTTTTGTTTTTGTAGCCATTATGATCTTCATGCCAATTAAGACGATCACATGCAAATTCGATCCTCGCCATAATGCTTATCGCATTTACAATGGTGTCAGTCGATAAATTTTATTAGGCTACTGAAATTCACTAACCAATGGCCCCACAGCTTTAACAGCACCAAAGCAACAAATGAGTATTTAAAAGCATTATAAATTTTGACACTAACAAGAGGGATACTCTATATCCACTGCGGATGTGTATACAGTTAATTTTGTAGAAGTTGCTGTTGTTGTTCGCCATCATGTTTTGTTTCTCATGCTCTAGATACAAAATGCGGATGCGGATGAAATTGAATGAATATAGAAAACTTTTAAATGCTGAGGTAAACGTGCTGAAAGCGGAAGTAGGCCTTCTAAAGCGGAGATTCAATATCTAGAACAAGCTCTTAACTGTGAGGCAAACTGTATATAGTGGATCCATTTAACCTATCGTCGTTAGTTCGCCCGAGATGCCAACAAATGTGCAAATTAAATCAGCGATTGATCAACAAAAGAAATTAATGCCAATGGCGGTGATTTGATTTATTTCACTGAGTATAGTTTTTATTACAGGGCAGTGGCAAGTTTTTTATATAAAACTGAAAAAAAATATATTTTTTTAAACTGAATTTTAATGGATCTTATGTACACAATATTTTACAAGAGCATAGAACAAACGTAAAAATTAAAGTTCAAGTTCATTAGAAAAAAAAAATGTTTAAGACTTAAGACGTCAGACGTATAGGAGAAAATCAATTAAAATTGTAAAGAGCCAATAGATTCAAGACATTCAATGGTAGGTATTCATAAACACTACATAACAATATCCTAGAATTCATATTTAAAAATAACGTACATAACGTATTTATTTACTGCAAAGGCGTAGATGCCTTGAAAATGTAGTCAACATTTTTCAAGGTATTAATAAATGGTTGCTGCAATGCTACAATGGTTGTTTCAAAAGTCATGTTTCTGAACTAAAACCAGAGTGAAAATATTGTTTTGAAAATTTATACCTGAGAGAGAATGGAAGATTTTGTAATTTCGAAACACGAGGTTTTATTATTGGATTTGATTGATATTGATATTGATATTGATATTTATATTCATATTCATATTCATATTCATATTCATATTCATATTCATATTCATATTCATATTCATATTCATATTCATATTCATATTCATATTCATATTCATATTCATATTCATATTCATATTCATATTCATATTCATATTCATATTCATATTCATATTCATATTCATATTCATATTCATATTCATATTCATATTCATATTCATATTCATATTCATATTCATATTCATATTCATATTCATATTCATATTCATATTCATATTCATATTCATATTCATATTCATATTCATATTCATATTCATATTCATATTCATATTCATATTCATATTCATATTCATATTCATATTCATATTCATATTCATATTCATATTCATATTCATATTCATATTCATATTCATATTCATATTCATATTCATATTCATATTCATATTCATATTCATATTCATATTCATATTCATATTCATATTCATATTCATATTCATATTCATATTCATATTCATATTCATATTCATATTCATATTCATATTCATATTCATATTCATATTCATATTCATATTCATATTCATATTCATATTCATATTCATATTCATATTCATATTCATATTCATATTCATATTCATATTCATATTCATATTCATATTCATATTCATATTCATATTCATATTGATATTGATATTGATATTGATATTGATATTGATATTGATATTGATATTGATATTGATATTGATATTGATATTGATATTGATATTGATATTGATATTGATATTGATATTGATATTGATATTGATATTGATATTGATATTGATATTGATATTGATATTGATATTGATATTGATATTGATATTGATATTGATATTGATATTGATATTGATATTGATATTGATATTGATATTGATATTGATATTGATATTGATATTGATATTGATATTGATATTGATATTGATATTGATATTGATATTGATATTGATATTGATATTGATATTGATATTGATATTGATATTGATATTGATATTGATATTGATATTGATATTGATATTGATATTGATATTGATATTGATATTGATATTGATATTGATATTGATATTGATATTGATATTGATATTGATATTGATATTGATATTGATATTGATATTGATATTGATATTGATATTGATATTGATATTGATATTGATATTGATATTGATATTGATATTGATATTGATATTGATATTGATATTGATATTGATATTGATATTGATATTGATATTGATATTGATATTGATATTGATATTGATATTGATATTGATATTGATATTGATATTGATATTGATATTGATATTGATATTGATATTGATATTGATATTGATATTGATATTGATATTGATATTGATATTGATATTGATATTGATATTGATATTGATATTGATTTTGATATTGATATTGATATTGATATTGATATTGATATTGATATCGTACTTGCTATAGAACCTTTATAAACTCAATTGCTAATTAATCGAAAAATCCAAAAAAATCAATCAAAACTAAGGAACTCCAGATAAAGCCTTTACATTTTGATTGAAATTTACTATTCCCGTTATTCCTGCAGAATTCAAAAAATTAAATCCGATATTCAATTAGAATTTTTTTTGGTTTAAAGTCAAGGTCGACATTTCAGCCAAAGATACCAACAACATAATTTTTTTCATAGTAACCACTTTTAGTAAATTTTTATAATTTGCTCTTTAAAACAATACACAATTATTAAAGGGTACAATTTAGATCGATTCATCATTCAAAGCTTAATCTTCAATCCAATTATGGAATTTTTTGGTAATCTTGAAACGCACATTAATGCAAAACTTTTCAAATTTTATTAACATAACTTTCCGCTTCAATTTATATAATACCTATATAATAAATAAAACAACATAAATCGTCTTTCGATATTGATACATTATTTTGTGCCCATGCATTTTATCTTTATCTGTTTCCATGATGTGTAGGAGTCATCAAAATAGGTATACAATATTTGATAAAATAATATTCTCAATCTTCTGGAAAATCAAATGATAAACCTACGAAAAACACTCTGAACTGTCAAACATAAATCAATATTATATCCTCATAAATATATAGATATAAATCGAATCAGGTAGTGTACAGGTGGATTTCCACTGTGGCCCCCAAAAACTACTAATTTTTCGATTGTGAGACACTAAAACTGAATATAATAAACCTGAGCCACAAATATTTTACCGTACCATCGATATTTTATTTATTTTGATTGTACCTATCTCTTCTCATACAGAAGCACAGTTACACAATTATACGCCATCGGCATCAGATATCCACAAAAAAGAAAAAATTAATCAATATGTTAAAATCTTCCCAAAATTGGAACCTAACAAAAATCTTCTGCGATCACGACAAGTGCTGAACAGTGATGTGCTTACAGTGGGGCCAACCAGCCTGAAAAGCTGGAATTATATCCACGAAGAGGTATCGAACTATACTGCCGTGTTAACTGAAAATGACGTTTCTACATTTTTTTATGATTATTGAAGTTTTTTTTAGCCAGTTTTGTAATAGTTAAAAAAACTATTTTTAATAAAAAAGAGAGGATGTACTTCGACTGGTTAACTGTTAAAAAAGCGATATACAGCTTAAGTTGTCGATAAAAACCATCACAAGGATTTCAAACTTGACTTGAACTCAAAAAATCAACAAATGTCGGACACGGCAGTATAGGACTTTGTATCAGTGCTGGGGGGCATTTTTAACGGAATTCCCTCCACGCAGTCGGTAAATTCCCTTTTTTCCCACAAATATTTTCTTTTTTCCCTTTTTATTTCCCACAGAAAAAAAGTTGAAAAGTGAACTTAAAATGAAAAATATATAAAAAAAAATAAAAACCAACAAAGCACATAAATAATGTTTAATTTGAATTTTTAAGAAATTAAAAAACAAAAAGACGAAAATTTTAAAAATGAAAATAATTTTTTTTTTAAACTTTTTAAAGCAACTTGATTTAAAAAAATACTAAAAGAATGAAAATATTAGCCCTTAAAACATCCTTTTATTTTAAATAATTTGTTTCATTATAAATTAAGAAAATGCCACCTCCAGCCTCAGGGGTGTTCCCCCATAGAATGACCCAAAAATCATCCCCCTAAAATGTATTACACGAAGTAGATGACACCCTGTATATTATTAAGTGCATACAAGTACCAAACATGAAGCAAATCGGTCCAAGCGTTTATGCTTTATTAACTGTGGAAGTGAAGAAGCAATTTATTTCTGGATATACCTATCATGTTTTTTCTAAACACTAAAGATATATAACTGAACACGAATGTAGAAATAATCACTAAAGATATATATCTAGTCGTTGATAGTACCTACTATATTCACGATCGCGATTTGTACCTATTGTGTAATTTATCAGGTGTTATAAGATCTTCTAAGAAATCATTCTGACATTTCTTGAACTTTATTTTCACTTGTTTCGAATTAATTGATTATAATTTTGTTGATTTGCTCTTTTCCGGGTAAAATTTTAAAAATCAAAGAATTCCCACAAAATGGGTCGGTTTTCCCTTTTTCCCTTTAGAGGTTAAAATTCCCACAAAAAGGGATTTTTCCCACGATCCCCCAGCACTGCTTTGTATATGCTTGTACCCTTTTTTATGTATGTAAGCTTAAGTTATTTTTCAACCCAAAACCTAATAAACTTTATCTACCGTATTTATTCAAGTGTTTCGGTCCGTTTCGGTAATCAGTTAGATGTCATCGTACCTTTCTAAGACGCAACAATATTGGCCACTTCAGTGCGGCTTACTCAGACTTCAACTTCAGATTGTTTAAACGCAGGTTCTCATATTTTAACTATTCAATTTATTCTAACATGAAGACTGTCCCACTGTAATGTGCGGTTAAAGCGGGCGTTGGTGATAATGCTTTCCTGAGATACCCGTCTTATCTCCAACAAATCAATTTTTTTTTGAGAATCTTTTTTGTTGAGAATCTTATTAAAATAATAGAAAAACAAAATTTCAGTCCCCCGCGGTCATCCATCGTTTTGAAGCATTGGAATATGTCATTAAAAATTTACGATCAACTTCCTGTAGAACAAACAGTAGACTGCCAATCAAAACTTGAAGAATCGAGATAAAAAACAAATAATCAAACAACAAAACGTAAAATAAAAAACACTATCAAAGAATCAAATTACTTTTTTTTTAATCGATTCTGCCTATCATTTCAATGGGATATTTTGTTTAGATTTCAGATTGTCAAAATGACCCAATAACAAAAGGGAATTTATAATAGAGCATAAAATGTATAGAATCAAATAAAAGAGGGCCCTTAACGAATATGCAAAGACAGTAGCACATTATAAGCGCCATCTTCGATACAAAAGGTATTCAATTAATGATGGCACCTTGGAAGTGAAATCAATTTAACATTCAACAGGGATTGATAGTGATCAGCCATCAGCATCAACATCAGCATCATGCACTGATGCATATTATCATTAAATTAACGTGGCTATAGGAAGGATGGATAATTCACAGTGGCGTCTGAATTTTAGATATTGTGGAATGGTATACAAATGTAAGATTAATATTAATATATCTGCAGTTAATCTTTGAATATAATAGAAAAAGAATTCAGAACAAGAATTAAAAAGACATTCTTAAAGTTAACAAGCAAATTGGTATCAATTTTCAACAAATTTATATATTTCATTAAAATGCAAGATTGCGGCGGGTCGCATCAGGTATAGTAACGTAGTGACAGGTGATAGAGTCGGGATCAGATAAATTTTAACTTTGTCAACAAAAAGCAAACACAAAATGATTTTTTTTACTATACCTCTATTTAATAATTAAGTCAAAAGTTTTAATTTGTAATTAAACTAATCACTAAGGGCCGCTTGCACCAAAGTTTTCTGACAGCAGTAACCTCTGGTTTATAAATAATTAAGAGCTATCTGAGCCTGACTGATTTGATTCAAATCACGTTGTAGCAAAATATTTTTTCTCTATTTAAGTTCTCTGGATAGATTTATTTAAACTCTGAATAGCTCCCACGTCAAATTTTAGAATTTCTAACGAGAACGCAAGTCAAAGTGTTAGAGCTTGTTTAATTTTCAATGTGTTTTGTGTTTGTTTTGTTGGTGATTCTGACAAAATATTCTTATCCGCTTGTTATTTGTTTTCCGTTCGTGCAATTAACAAACTAGAAGTTTTTATTTATTTATTTAAACTGGGATAGTTATCCTCCAGTTTTATGTATTTATCCGTTCGTTTTGTGCAAGTGGCCCTAAGTTTGCTTTATAAAACGTCGTTTTTTAGAACTAAAATTTTCTTCAAAAACCGCATTAGATTTCAAGATGCTGTAAAGTTAGTGAAGACCGTTTGCTCTAATACGATTATGTTAGTCGAAAAATATTTTCCAACGGCTTTCAGATTTTTGTTTTCTTTAATTTTCCCTTAAAAAAACTGTCAGTTGAATATTTTTGGAAATAACGTCAGTTATTGAATAAGTACGTAATTGTGTGTGAAAGAAAGTTGGGCCGAGTCTAAATCAGTGTTTTGTGTCGAGATATTCGGGCGGAAAAATATTTGTTTTATCAATTTTTAGCAAATTCTTTTCGAGGTTTTTTTGCATAAAAAATCGTCAATATTGCGTTTCCATTTGAGGATAAAATCGATGATTACTAGGTCTCAGACCATCTCGAAAGTAAACTCGCAAGTGGTGGGCATATCTTTGATATTATAGCTCGCGGAGAGCCAAATCAGTCAGAGAAAATAATTATTGCTATACTGCATTTCATAATTATACTCGAAATTTATGGAATGACTATTTTTCATTGAAAATTATTTGAAAATAGTTTAAAAAAAAATAGTTAATAATAGTTAGAAGTAACAGTGAAATGGTTAAATACATATAAGTTATTATACCCAATATCACCCTTTGTTGGGTCCCAGGACACTCTGGTATATTTGAGAACGAAATGGCGGATGAACTGACCAAGAACGGGTCATCTCTTGATCCAAGTCAAACCGAATCTTCGGTACTCCATACCACTGGAGCAAGAAAAGAATAATATTCACCAGAATTTTCTTACAGCCGCAAATGAAAGGCGGTCAACACTTGAAACTTGTCGGGTTTCGAGGAATCTGTGGCCAAATATTTCAAAGAAAAAAACAGAATACCTACTCAAGATAAGCAGGCCTCAATTAACTCTCCTTATTGGAAGCCTAACAGGGCCCAACTCAATGGGAACCCACATAAACAGAATGGGCATTAGCACATCTGATTTATGTAGAGGGTGTCAGGACGAGATATGGTCGACAAAAAAAAGGTATCACAAACGTACGAACCAATGGGAATTTAAAAATTTTTAATAAAATCTCCCATTAAATTATTCACTAAAACAAACAAAAAAGTTTAAAGACCTTAGGTTAGGTTAGGTTGCTGGGCTGATAGAGGATCTTGTTCCTATATCACATTTAGATCAATATGTAGATCCCTTGGATCCCTGGATTTAAAGACCTTAATTAGATCTGTAAAATTGCAATAAGCTCCGGTTTTACTCTTGATATTTTCTGGTAAATAAATTATAGTTTCCGAAAAATTAGTAAAAATGTAAATTTAACCTCCTCTGATGTCGAAAACCTGGTTCAAATTGAAAGTAAGTAGGAAATTTTAAGAAAATGTTTAATATATATTAAAATAAACTTCATTCAATTTAATTTTCAAAAAAAAATAGCCTTTTTGTTTATCTATCCAATATGCTTCTGGTCATATTTTAAATGGGAACATTTTGTTAAAAACTTTTAAAAAAAGAATTTTGTCACATACTGTACTTTTAAAATTCATTTACATGGTGTTTAGCATAAGATGCTTCAAAAGGTAAGGGCGTGCAGGTTGAGTCGAAATGAAAAAAAAAAAACGTATATGATGGGTCTATTTCCCCCTGTTAAGGTGGAAGGTTAATTTTCTAAAAAATTGCAATAAAATTATTTTAAAAAAACCTAGGTGTCCGTTCTTTTTAAATAATTTTTTTTCCGTTTCAAATCCATATTTTTTTTTTCATTTGCCCTCCCGCCTTAATGGCGTGGAAATAGACCTCCGCTCCGATACAATTTTCTTTTATTCTCAACCAAATCTAAGATCATGTCCTAACCTCTTGCCGCATCTTGCGCAAAACACCTTGTGTCCAGCGGGAATTTTTCAATTTTAAATTGCGATTATCGAAATACTATAGCGGGTTGAGGTAAGCAGGAGGGGTATCAATCAAAGCCCAGGATTTGCGGAACTATCTATTAGTCGCCATAAGCCACTGGTCGGAAGCGCACCGCTCGCTTGCGGTGAAGCAATATTTGAAGTACCTTCGCATCGCACTTTTTGTACTCATTTTAATATTCGACGGCTAAGTGATGGGCCGAGCACGCAACTTTATCTGGTCGTGGGTACAAAGATTCAGGCAAGAAGACACAATGGTCAATAGACCTATTCATTGACCATCAACGTCAGCAACAACGCCAGAACATGTGTCTCAAGTTCGAAATGAAATTATTCGAAATCCACGCAAATCGATAGGGAAGATTGCGGCCTCCACAGAAATAAAAAAATCAACAGTGCAAGTTATTTTGATAAAAAAAATTAAAGCTTAACCCGTACAAAATGCAAATCGTTCAGTATCTCAACGAAAGTGACTATCCTTTGCGAGAATCCTTCGCAAGAACAATGCTGGAGCGTTTTCGGACAGCACCTACGCTTGTAAACATTTTATTCAGTGACGAAGCACATTTCCATTCCATATTGATGGATATGTTAACAAACAAAATATGCGATACTGGTGCCCCAACAAACCTAGAGAACATCATCAAAAACGTTTTCATTGTTTAAAAACGACAGTTTGGAGAACAAAAAGCGCGACGCGCACGTACCAATGATTCACCGTACTTCAAATATTGCTCCACCGCAAACATGCGATGCGCTGCCGACCAGTGAAGTGACTCATGGCGACTAACAATTCCGCAAATCCTGCGCTTTGAATGATACCCCTCTTGCTTACCTCAACCCGCTAGCATTTCGATAATCGCAATTTAAAGTTAAACAATTTCCGCTGGACACCCTTTACCTATATACACTGTACTACAAGTATATAATATAAATATGCATTTTAAAATCGAAAAGGAGCTTGCTCCTACATTCAATTGACTTGAACTTAAAAAGCCTATACCTTACGCCAACGCACCACTGCCGCCGCCGCTGTCATGGCAGTCGCCCATCAGTGCAGCGCAAGCGCCAGCACTGAGCTATGAATAAAAAGTATTTAACATTTTTAATTGAATTAACATATCGATGTGCAATAATCGTTAAGGAAATGATCATGATGGCAGAGTTGATGCTACCCCACCTCTACACTATGCCATGCGCGTCATACCACCGCGCCACCGTAACACCATACGTTCCCACGTCCACCTTCTCGAATGCGTTTTATTTTTTTTTTTTAAATCCATGAACACAGAGGCAGATAAAACTATAAAATCGACAATTCGAATGCAAATGAAAGAACTAAATTGTCATAAAGGTGAATCAAATCAAAACCAATTCTTAGTTCGATTTTTTCTGCGCGGATTGTGGCGCGGCGCGGTGGTGGTGATGGAATAAAGTAGTTATAAGGCTGGTAGATAAAGAAGCTTCCCCTTGTATACTCTCAAACTATCTGCAAAATGCATACACTACACTGCTCTGCACATTGCGGCAATTATTGCGTGTCTGTTTGTTGCTCCACCACGTAAATCGTTTGTGTACATTACGTGGGACTTGTTGTTGGATCCTTGCTCAGTGGTCTTTGCAGCGATCTTTGTTTGCATCCGAAATTAAATCGTTGTCGTCATCGTCGATGTCTTTGGTCTCTCCTTACACTGATAGAAAACCCATTATAAAAAAGTTCTTAAATTTAAAAGTTTTAAGAACTTTTTTAAATTTAATTTTAATTCAAAATTCGTAAATAAAAATTCTAAAATACTCTTTTGGTAAAAAAAAATAAGAAATCAATTATGGAAGTAAATTTTCAACGCGTTGAGTTTATCGTAGATTTTTTTGAAAAATCTTTCCTATTAGAAGGTGGCAGAAACTAAAAAAAGCAAAATGTTTCAGTTGGTCTAACTCTTATAAACTATGATAAACTCAACAAAAAAACGTTCGCAGCTTATAAGAGACATGTATCAATTAATTTCCGATAAGTCATTCTCGAGATATTCATGGGTAACATGTTTTGGAAATGTGCTTTTTCTATCAGTGTACGCACAATTCACAGTTTCTTCCTAACAACCGTGATGTTGTCCTGCGTGAAACCAAATTCAACTTCGACCATTAGGTAGATATAGAAGAAAACGACGAAGAACGACGACGGACGCCAACTACACAAGCGACGAGCGACGGTAAGCGGCGTTAATTGCCAATTATAGTTTTAGCAAATTAAAAGGGAAATTAACCAAAAAGTTATGAGTTTATAAGAAGTTTGCACGAGCCTGCGTCCGTGGCCGCACATCCGCACACAAAAATATAAAAATGTTGGCCATCAGGGTTTTTTAAATTATAAACCACTCCTGCGCCACCACCATCGCAACATCATGGCTTGCTGCATTGTGTTCTCTCCTGATGGACGCGCGGCAGGCTTGTACTGGTTCTTGGATCTGGGATATTGGCGACCCCGCGATGAAGGCCAAGTTTGTTATATCTTCTGAATGCTGCGTTAGTGGACTGCATTGCGGTGCGGGTAGTGAAGGGTTTATTTGTGGCGATTATAATTGTTGCACGAATTTATGGTAATGCAGTTGTGCGCATGAATTTCCAAATCAACAGGTGCAACCGTATAGTAGTCGGTAGCGAGTGTAAATCACATTTATGGGGTGGTAGTTAATTTTCGTTGTTGTTGTTACTTAAAGTTCTTCTGACGTTTCACCGAATGCATCAGGGAATGCGTGTGCTCCGAGTTACCCTGTTGGACGAAACAAGAGAAATTCGCTCAGATTTTAATGAAAGTGGAACGAAAATATAAACTCCTGTTAATCAGGCAGATATTGCAGGAATTTCTTACAAAACTTCTATAAATTTCTTTTTGTATAAAATATTGGTCTGAAAGATTGAGATATTCAAATAAATTTTAATAACGTTAATTTGTTTCAGGGGAAAACGTTTTTTTTTTTGGAATCGATGATAAATTATATAATTTTAATCCAGTTTTTCTTGCAATATAGATTCATCTCTCAAAATTGACATATCGATGATAGGGAAGACGAAAAAAATTGGTACCTTTCACAATTCCGACCGTTTGTTTGGCTGCCTGTCTGTGTAGGGGAGAGTGGGGCTAAAAGTAACACTTTTTACTAAAATTGATGATGTTCCTAAAATTTTGAAAATGAGTTACCCAAACATTTTTCTGTTGAAAGATCAATATTTCAGCTAAAAAAAAGTCAAAGACAAAAAGCCGTGATGTTACGATTTACCCCATATGCGGGGAAAGTTGTAACATAGACTGGGATAACTGTTTTGTCTTTTTTTTAAAGAAAACTATCAATTTATAAACAAGCTAAACAACACAAAATATAGCACATACACTAGTTAAATATATATAATTAATATTAGAGTTTAAATTTTTTTATTTTAATTCACTAATTTAATTCTTAAAAAAAAAAAAACAAAATCATAGTATTAATTTTTTGAAAAAAAAGTGAATTTAGTCACATAAAGATTAGGAATGCAATTAATATTCCAAAACGAATATTATAAGATATAAATGCATAAGAATTTAACTAATTAGCAAGCTAGGAAAACATAGAGCGATCCTTTTCTCATCAACCTTTTTTTGGCAACGATTACCGTCATATATGTTTTTTTTTTTTTTTTAATTCAAAATAACGAAAAAAAATAATCAAAATCCATCGTCTTGGTTCCCAAAAATGTGTTTAAAAATATGAATGAAGTTTGTTTTTATGACGTGTTAAAACTTTTTGAGGTCCAATTCAAAGCCAAAGTACATTTGACGTAGCTTTGAAGTAGACAAACATTTTTCTCCTTCACTAATTTCTTAATTTTCAGCGGAACCCTTTCATTTTTAGCTGTTGATTTTTACCCCTGTTACTTCTAGCCCCGCTCTCCCTTAATCGCCTACAGCCTAAACGCATAGATCGATTTTTTATTTAAACTTGGTATCTAGCGTTTTCTGGACATTCTCCCGACACTTTTTTTCTTCATATTTTTGGACCAAAAATAACGGTACCTGCCATATAATTTTTTTTAGCATTTGTTGATAATTTAATTTTTTCTAAAAAATGGCTCCACAAATTTTCATAAAAAAAATCAAAAAAAATTTATTAGATATGGGCTACCTTTGATGAAAATAAAATTTCCAAAAAATGGTTTTAAATGTGCTACCTCCCATAGAGAATCAAAAAAATCCAGTTTTTTAACAACTCTTGGGGCTGTCAAGAAAGCCTGGGTCAATCCTGGGTAACGTTCAACGAACAAAGCCATTATAATTTATTTAATAGTCTCTTTGTTTTTATGAATTTCACTTCGTATATGTTTTTGTTTTGTCTCTCTTTTAATACCTTGTAAAAATTAATGAAAAAAATAATATTTTTACACGATTTGAAATTGTTTACGTTTTGTCTCGGGTTTTACTCTCAGAAATATGGTCGCCGTACCTATGGGCTACCCTAGCAATTAGAAAAGCTTGCAAGATAGGTATTTAAACAAAATCCTTTTCAAACCTAAATGCCACAATCGCCTGATAAGCGGTTAGGCCATAGCTGTTAAAGTAATTTAAATTCCCTCGTCTACAAACAACATCCTCTAAATTGGTTCAGCTAAGCCAGGATGAGCTAAAAAGCCTAAATTTTAATCTAGAGATCGCTCTTGTTTACATAAGTTTCAGGCCACTGTGGTATTGACAGTAACGAGCTGGCGGACGAGCTTCCCATGCAGGCAAGCTTCCGCCTTCATATACCATAGCACACTTGCGGAAAGAGTGAACCATTCTTCTTTGAATCAGGAAAAGTCTAGCAAAACCACCAAACTTATAAGCAGATCCATGGCGAGACGTATCCAGAGTTGTTGCAACCTTCTCCGGACACTGGCCCAGTTGGAGAACATGCCATTTCCCATTCATTTCCTCAGCAAATGTCCCGCTCTGTTGGTATCAAGCAACAATTGGGTCTCTGAGCTAAAGGCTAGAAGCCTGTGGCGTATTAGTAAGTGCGTTAGACTGTCACGCTAGAAGTCTGGATTTTTTTCCCAGCCTCTGCCACCTAAGCACAAAAGTGTTTTTCAGGGCTACATGCCTCTTGCGAGGATGTGACAAATCTCCTGTCATAGAAAAGTGCCGCTCACCTTAACCGTTTGGATTCGGCAATAAACTGGTTATGTCCCCTCCATTTTTGCAGACCAGCACATAGGAATTTTTGTGGAAATACCTTTAAAATACCTATAAAAATACCTTAAGCTTCTTTTTTTTAAGAATAAAAACAACAAATCATCATTGGAATTGGTTTAAGAATGGAACCATCTTTAAGTCTAAGAATGTTTTCCATTTGAGTTAATATTTTAATCATTTTTAACACACATACTTAGGTAGGTACCTACTACATGTATCTAGGCATTCGTAATTACATCATAAATATTCCCTCTCTAAGGCTTAACTCCTGCAAGTTAAACGTCAAATTTACTTATTCATTGCAGCTATAGCAGCTGTATACCTATTAACAAATTGCCAATTGTTCAAAGCGTGGGAGAATTTCAATCCGAAGAAATCATGAAACAGCGAGAAATGTCTTCGAAGAAAACCCTATCCACCCTTGATAACTTTACCTCTACCCACTCTCAACCCCCAGCTGCAGCTGCATATAGGTATATGCGATCTCACAAAAGCAGCATCGCTATTTTGTATAAGAACCTAAAACAAATTCTGCCATCACACATCATTAAATATCACAACCCTAAGATGCAAAAATCTTTTCCCACACTTCTCAAAGGACGAACGACACGTATGTAGGTATATTCGTATAGGTACATTTAATAAGAGGGTGAAAACTCGCCTCCACTGATTGCATTGTTAAAGGCGTCCAAAGACTCTCTTATTGTCCTTGATTGTAGTGTGTCATTACGAGTGGTCTTTTTCGACAAACAAAAAAAGACGCGTAAAAGATCGAATTTTTTCTTCCCGAAGGGGTGGGCAACAAAATGAATTATTTTATCAACTTCCCATCTACAAATAAAAGGCTATAAAATCACCCATCAAAATCCTTTCTATATAGATATTCATGAAAATACACACCTATATACTGATATGTATACTCGTAAATAATTATTGCAACGAAATAACTTCAAGGATCATCGAAATTACGTTGATGAAAATTCCGCAACACACATCACAGCAGGATCGTTGTCAAACTCGAAACTTTGTTAGTAAACCTTGCTATACACCCGGCATTCTTCTTTTTTACCAACAAGGACGAAGTAAGGACTCCTTCAAACTTACAACGTAGAAGGGTGGAATTCGTTCGTTCGCAGCAACAGAAATCACGTTTGCCTTGTCTCACCCTCCGGCCACGCAAACAACAATACACACTGTTGATCATGGCCAGAAGAAAATATCAGCAGGAATTGCTTTAAGAAAAAAAATAAGGACTTATTTACCTACCTACCAACAATGACAAGAAGTACGAAGTACCTTTTTCAAAGGAAGGAAGGAAGTATAACCAGATATTGAAAGGGAGGAAATACAATCATATAATACTATGGATGTGTACATATATGAAATTCATGTGGGGTAGACGCAGTTAGCGCATTATATTGTCTTGGCTATTGTTCCCGCAATTCCTACTACCACCCGATCAAGATTTTCGTTTCTTCGTCCTTATTTTGTCGTCCTTTAGTCTTCAGAAAAGAAAAAAAATATATACTTACCTACTTACCTATGTAAGGAGGTAAATTAAATCAGTTATTTGGCTCTGCGAGTCATTGTTATGCGTGAAGTTTGATTTGTGTTATACCATCCCTCTGCCTCCCATAACAGAACAGCTTATTTCTTGTGTGCCGCTTTAATTTTGTTGTTGCTTTTAGTTCGCAGTTTATATATTGAAAAATCATTCCCGCCAAAATCTAGGGGGTTGAGATTCTTTTGTTCGGTTGGGTCGACTCACCGGGTTTTTCTTTAAGAAGAGGGTGACGGTAAATGTGCGGTACCTATATGCGCTTTGAAACCGTGGGAAGATTTTTACGCCGCATCATCACAATCAAGATTTTGGGAGTTTTTAAATGAAATTCCAATGCCTCAGAAGAAATCATAATGCGCATTATATTTGATTTTGTGATTAATTTTTTTTGGCAGTTCTAAGATTGTAATATGAGTTGAAATGCATCTGCGTTTTATTTTTAGCAGCAGGGGAGCTATGTAGGTAGATACGCGCAGTTGTATATTCGTTTGCGAACCGGAATCCACAAAAAAATATTCGTCCATCTTTAAACTACTGGTGGCAAGGAATAGCGATCCTCAAGCTTTAATCCTAAAAAAGGAATCTTGGACAGACGCACATAAAAAAGCAAGTGAACATTATCCATAATTTAGGGAATAGTGGCCTAAAATAGGCCCCCTACCCTAAGGAAAATGTCTTAAATCTCGTAAAAAAGTGGCATTCAAACTTAAATGTTATATTCTTTTCAAAGCTTAATCAATAACGCTTACATTTTTTTGATTTACGAGTTTAAAAAGTTCCAAAAAGTATTTAATGTATTTAATTTAAAAATGTCTTCAAATTCCAACGGTCAAAATTGCCCAGTTAAAATGGCATACTGGTATACTTTTTGTGTACTTTTTTCCAGCCTAGGTCTTTTTAGGGCTTTTGATAATGCGTCTTCGGTAATATTTTCCAACCATTTTCACTATAAAGAAAATTAAAATTTAAGTGTAAGTATAAAATGGCCCACTATGCCATTTTAGCCGAGTGCTTTAGTAGCCCATTTTGCCCGTTTAAGGTTTTTTTTTATTTAAGTTTTAATTCCAAACAAATAGAAATAGTAATAGGCCACAACATTTTTAGGAGTCTAAGACCAAATTATCTTTACGAAGCATGTTATTATTATCTTTTGCATGTTTTTTGCAAAATGCATATTTTCACAATAAATATATATTTTATCATAATAAATGCATATTTTAAGTGCATATTTTTATTTTTCTTGCATAATTAATCTTCGAAAAGAGTCATGACGCTAGCGTCGCTGCCGTATAATAATCGACAAAGTGTTCGCGTCCAAGGGAAAAATACAAAATTAATTCTGTTGCGGCCCTATTGGTGCACTTATTAAATCAAAATTAAGACTGTTAAAAAAAAACGAAAGCTATTTAAAAAAGTATCTATGTTTTGTTTGAGCAACAATAACGAAAGCTAATTTAATAAATCTTACAAAAGCTGAAATTAGTTTTTGTTTTTAGTACGCTCCCCTCCCTTCGTTTGAAATAGCACGTTTTTTGTAAAGTTCTCAAATTGGCAAAGTTTGGTTCTTTGAAAACTTTTAATAGTTTCCATATTTATGTGATCAATACATATTCTAATAAATTTTGAAAGATATACATTGTTAATGTTATAATTTTTGTTATATATTTTTTTTTTATTAACTTTGCAAGCTATCTATTTTATATTTTCCATATGTAAGGGCATATTTTAAGCGCATATTTTCTATTTTTAAGTGCATGACAATCGTAGCCATATACTACTTAGTAATATACAATTTTCTGATGTTATTATTCAACAAAAATTGGAAATGGAAGGGAAATAATGATTCAATCATTCATTTGAATTTTAATTAAAACTAATAAAATTAATTACTTTCCTTGCCTGACATAAGGTAGGTACCTAAGGCCCATTTGCTGAAACGAAACTTAAATATTTATGTTCAACTTAAGCGCTTTATGTTCTACTTTTTCCTCAGCGTAAACTGTCACATAAGCGTTTAAGTTGAACATAAATATTTAAGTTTCGTTTCAGCAAATGGCCCTGAGTCATTTTTTGTTTAATATTTCAATTTTTTAACCTGAATCTGCGAAATTTTAGCTCAGTGAAATTTTGGATAGATTTTTAAATGAAAATGAAATGTATCGATCTAAGCTTTAACCTTTAAATCGTTATTCCGGCGGAAAAAATCACTATTATCGTTTGTTATAACGCCAAGTAGATACGTCGTATTGTTATGAAACAAAAAGCATTTTAAATATTTATGTATTTTGTGTTGAGAAATTTTATCAAATGATATTTTGTTTGGCGCCAAATATACCCAATTTGTTTTTGGTTTTGTGGATTTAGGTTTTGTGAGTTTTGGGTTTGAGAATTTTGGTTTTGGGGATTTGGATTTTGGTTTGGAGATTTTAAATTTGGGGCTAAGGTATCCAACCCTTTTTTTTTGAGGTACAATCATAAGAAGCATTATTGAGAAATAGTCATCATAATTGAAAAGAAAAGAACAGTTTTTGTCCATTTTTCTGCATTAGTTTTAATACTGATAAGATACTTTAAAATTTTGAAAAAAATATTTAATTTTTGTTTGCAATTTTTTCAAAAGAATATGTTTTTTTTTTGGATCTTGATTTTTTTTACTGTTGGAGCAGAGAAGATTGGAGCTTTAAGTAATACTTTCACGTTTTTACAACCAGCAGAGCAAAATTTACCATATGTTCAGAATGGGCTATAGCTCAAAAAGTCGAAAAATAATGGTGAAAACAAATTATCGAAAGTGACACTGCCATGCCAGCAAATATGTACGGGTGAATATTTGTGACTATTTCAGACATCCCTACATTATCAACTGTTCCATTGGCAGCTTTTTCCTAGGCTTCGACCAAAATTCACGGACAAATATCCATCCATTAATAGGTAAATATTTTGATGTTAAAATAACAACTGTTGTTGATGAGAAGATAGAATTCTTGTAGCTGTCATTTCAATGTAAGAGCCTTCGACTTCTAAAAGGCTACGGTCATACCTACTATAAAAAATATGAGATCTATTTAATAAACAAAAGATACTCCATAAAGTAATGATATTCATTCAAATGTTGTCCACCAGGGCGTATACGCACTTTTTCTATTTTATTATCTAAATCCTTAAAAAAAACAATTTTTATTTTTGTATGCCAAGTTCAATTACGTCGATTGAGAAAGCTATTTTAATAATTAATTGTTTTTTTTTTTTTCTACTCAAAAAAATGAAGGCATACCCAAACGCTAATTTAATTTAAGATAAAATTTTTTTAACTATCCATCTCGACAACGACAGCCGCTAATGGTTTTTAATTTGCGACCAGCATTAATTTTTTCTTTTGATTTGTGTTGGTGTCAGCAGATTTATTTTTTATTGAGCCTAATGATTTGAATGATTTTTGAAGAATATTGGTAATGGAAAACTTAATTTAGAAATGGAATATTTTTATTTTTAAAAACTTACTTTGTTGTTTGGTAGGTACTCCAGTTATATCTCCCTTTTCTTTTTTATTTAAATTTTCAATTTCTAAAATAAAAATAAACCAAATAAAAACAAAAGCAAAAGACACAAACAATTGCAAAATGATAATAATTTTGATAGAAATTATCGTTAGGTTGTGACCATACCTATACCCATAAATGTAGGTATACGAAAAAAAACAAGTTTTTCGAAATTTGGTGAAAATTTTAAATTACCAAACAGGCATCTTATACCTATACTTATTGTAGTAGTTAGGAACCTACTTAGGGATACAACTACCTATATTTTGGCAAGAAATAATAAGTAGACTGGGGGAAAGCTGAATTTTGAATTTTGGGTGTCATACCTATCTATAAGTAGATAGGTATTAATATTATATATTCACTTAAAAATTAAGGAAATTTGTCAGATGCAGATAAGAATTTCTATGCAAAAAGCCTTCAATATAATTGATAGGTACCTACCTGACTATCTAAACTATTTTCTGCGTTCAATTCTCATTATCTTTTCTACTTTTTATTTGTCTAGGAAGGTACTTACCTGTTTTGTCTACCAATTTCAGTAGCGTCATAGCAAGAAAGGCATGTACCCTCGTTAACAGTTGTTGTTTTAATTCCCATTAATTAATTCTAATCGAAAAGCAAATTGAATTAAATGCAACAAAAAGTGTCCTCCATACAATAAAAATAACCTCCTTCATTATTTTACCCCTCAATCGATGTTACAATAGTTAAAAACAACAACAACAACAATGACAAAAACAAAAATAGGTAAGTAACTACTTGCTCTAGTGCTAGTCCTTCTCATATAATCTAGTTTCATCTCATTCTATGCACCCTCTCTCATTTTATGCGCCCACTCCATGACTTGGCTCAAACCTTAAACAAGCGAAAAGCAACAGATTGTTCCCACCTCCACATGCCTACACCATTTTTCTTTTCTTATTTTTAATTTTTACCGTTTTGCTTTGGTTACCCGTCTATGTGGTGTTGTTGTTTTGTTTGCACTTCTATTCGCCCACTTCACTGCTGAAAGACCATAATGCGGCGATTTCATTGGAACATGGCTGGGTTGATTTTTTTTTGTTTAGTTTTTTTTTTTTTTTGGTTTCTTTTGTTTTCATTCTACCCTGCCCACTGACATACACTAATGCACATTGATGTTTTCTTCTATTCTAACGGTTGAGAGAGAGAATAACAAAAATGTAAACAAACCCATACAAGCAAATGAAAAGTGTGGTTTTCTATGGAAGTGTGCGTGTGCCGTTGCTGAGTTACAGAGAGAGAGAGAGAGAGAAGACAGAGAGAGGCAGACTTTGCAGCTTAACTCTCCGATTTCGGATAATATTTTTATCCGACGCTGCAACAGCCGGCTTTTTTTTTAAATTCAAATTTTCAAATTCAATGCCTACTGTGTTTTTGTGGAAATGTATTGGAGATATAGGTATATCTCCCTTCGTCTCTTGTTTGTTATTTATATTTAGGGGTTATTTTTGTATGAACTCTAGTTTCGTCTAATTGGATTGTTATTTCACTCAGAAAACTTGAAAATTATTAGCAAACATGAAAAGGACTATCGGAATTTTGATTGCAAAATCTTGGATAAATGGAGATTGCAGCCGTAATGTCAAGGACAAATAGGTACCCATAGGTTCATAATTCACACATTGCGGAGACACTTTTTTGGCACGGATATTTTGATAAACCGCAAAATTAAAGCCATATCAATCAGGTAAGTATGTACCTACATTAACTTTAGACTACCTACAAATAGAGCAACATGCGATACCTTACAAGATTGCTTAAAAAATAAACCTAACCACCAGAGTTTAGAAACGTTAACACATGAATAACATGACTTTTAAATGTATCACGACTGGCATTACTGTGGAAGTCAATATCATTTCCAACTGAGTTGGCAAGACACTTAGTAATTGGTTCATTGAGTCCATATTTTACTCTATGAAAATGTTCAAAGATAATACTAGAAAACTCGGGGGTCCCTCGCTGGAGCATATATTCTTATAGATAAGGGACAGAAAAAACGAGCAATTTATTCGATTTTTAAGAATGTCCCTGATAAAAATGATTGCAAAATACTTTAGGCGAGCTTCTACAACTTGAAGGCAAACAAATTATGTACATCTAGTTTTATAAGAGGGCATTCGTATATTCCAGTGAAGTCTATAAATAACCGCAGTCTAGTTAATAGCTTTTGGATCTTCTCGAAACGGTTTGAGTGGATAGCATAGTACGGGTTCCAATTAATACAGCAATATTAAAGGACTGGCCTTACATAGGTAGGAATTAAATAATGCCGGTCGAAAAATCCCTTAAAATTTCGCATAATGAATCAAAGTATGGAATTCGCTTTAGACACAATAAAATCAATATGAAAACAAAACGTTAGTTTGGGATCGAAAATGACACCTAGGTCATATTTTTTTTTAGTAACTTTGTGCAAATATCATTAACGAGAAGCAAGAAAAGAAGTATACCCAAATGGCTTCCTTGTGGTACTCCAGACGTAACTACTATCGGATCAGACATTATGTTGTTTATGCGCAAAAATTGAGTGCGTTCCCTTAAATAGCTTTTAAACCATCGCACAATAAACTTGAATGAAAACCTAAGTTGTGAAGCTTCTCAATTAAGATTAAATGAACGAAGGCCTTGGAAAAATATGTGTAAATCACATCACATTGATATCCATTTTCATGATTTTTAATACAGAATTGACAAATTAGTCGTTGGTCGTTGTCGATCTCTCAGAAATAAAACAATGCTGAAAAGGTTATAATACTCTTCTGAAAGATAAAGGATATAGTTTTTAATAAACCATTTTTTCAAATAATTTAGGGATAGTGGAAAGTTTAAATATAAGACGGTAAATAGAAACAACTTGATTTGGACCAGATTTATAGATAGGAGTTCTAAAAAAGTGTTAAAAAGCCGAGTTAGATTGATTCTTCGCCAATTTGAATCAAAATGTTATGTAGTTATAATGGAAGAATTGCATAAATTAGGATAATTCCTTCCTTTTCCAGCATATTCTATGGATTTATTCTCCTGAAACTGTTTTTTATTTACTAACATGAAAAGATGGCTCGGTGGTAAAAGATTTGGGACGTATGAAGAAATCATCTTTGAAATAAACATTTTTTTTTTAGGATCCCGAGAAATCGTATTATTTAGAGGGCATTAAAAAATTGGAGAAGCATTGGGCGAAGTGTATCGAGCTAAAAAGGAGACTAGGTTTAGGTATGTGAAAAATAAAATGTTCATTTGTCGAAGAGTGTTCCCTTAGGTATATCAATTTTCAGGAACTTTTTGACGTATATTTCATAATATTATTTAAAACAAAATTTACATTACAGTAAAACCCGCTTATCTGAAACACTTTTTTCATCACCGAGTATATTGCGACCAATTACCTATAGAACATTAGCTTAACTGAAATACCGGGATTTACTGTATAATGGTTATTCATTTTAAAAATTACATTTATCATTTTTCTAGAGTCCAATTATTTTGGAAAAAAGTATAATAAGGTCAAAATTGAGTTAGCCGTAGATATTTCTAAATGGGCAAGATTGTGCTTCCATTTTAAAACATTCATAGGTAAAGTAGTTCACTTTTAATAATTATATTAATAAACGCACTCCCGAAGTCCTTAGGGCTTATACCTCTCACATGAAATGCAGAAGTTATCACCTACATCCATCATCAAAACATACATTAGGTAGGTTTGGCAAATGTAAGTTGTACTTAGGGTTCCCAACTTTCTTCCAAATCAAAGGAGGACCCAGTTTTTCTAAATAAAAAAAAAATAAAAAATTTGAAACCTCAGTATAAATAAAATCCTCCCCGCCTGGAAAAACAATTTAGTTTTAGGTGAGGCCCTAGAAAGTCATACTTAGATCATTAAAAGGGACCAGCAAGGGTTTCTATCGAAATCATACTAGGCCCTCGCCTAGTTTATTTTTGCCTCGAGACAAAAATAAATAATAATTGGTGTATTTGAGATTCGGTACTGGGATTTTTCACTTACTGGTCTGATACGCTAACGAATTCTGGGCTTATTCGGAATACAAAAGTTCAATGTTGAAAATGAATAACTATAAATATAAAAGGATTATTTCTGATGGGACAGCAAAATTTTCTCAAAGAGTTTTTACTATCAAGGGCCTATTGAGTATTTGATGCATTTTCCTCGGCGGAATTAACCCTACTGTACAATTTTGGGGCCTTTTTTTCAAGCACGTTTTTGCATACTTAATTTAGAAAAAGGCATAAATAATATAAAAATATAAATACAAATTTTACAATACAAATTTCAATATGTAATTCCTTATGCTGATAAAAAAAAATATAAATAAAATCATAAGAAATTTGCAAAGTTCGAAGGATTTTGAGCAAAATTTTAAGTTTTTGCTAAACTTTTCTTATTCTTAAGAATTTAAACTTTATTTCAAAGCCTAGCATTTTTTGCAAAAATTATGAAATTTTTTCACGTACATAGAGCGAATGCATGCAGAAAAAAAATTTGCATTCCAATTGATCCTGCGATATTATGTAGTAGCAGTAATACATCAAAACTACATTTACCATTGAGAAAAAGTATTTTGAATATGTTTAAACGAGTGACGAAATGTTATTAATTGCGTCTTTTTATGCCAATTGTTTGTCATAAAGCAAGATTATGACATAGATTATGTTATGGCAGGATTATGACAAACAATTGATATAAAGAGACAGAAATTGTGACATTTTTACACATAAAATACCAAACGTATATACATACTTATCAAATTAATCATTGATTATATCCTTCAGATTTTTGAAAAGGAGGACATTTTAAAGTGAGAAAGGACGGGAGGACAAATAGTTGAAAACCCTAGGTTGGGAACCCTAGTTGTACTCCAGTCATCATATTCAATAATTGGGTTGACCAATTGCCCCTTTTCGTGCTCCAATCAAAGAAAAAGTTATTTTTGTCGATTTGATCATTAGGTATAAAGGCTAGACATCATAATTCATAATATGTAAAAAAAATAAAAATACATACCTGTCTCCTACGCAATTTTTTTCGGCCCCCGCCCGTGTCAATCAAAATGTCATTTTCCAACATTTATATCTCGAACTCGATCACATGCAAGATATAAATTTTATTCGCTTGCAACAAACAAAAACTGCAAATAATAGGTAATAATAATAAATAATAAAAAAAAAATGATTGAATCTGCACAGCTAGCCGCACTGCACACCCGACGAACGATGAAAGAAAAACACGTTTTTCTAATCTTTCTTCACACTAACACTACACCATCACCCCAAAATGACCACCCCAAACAAAAACATATCAGTGAGTGAGAGGCGTTTGTACACAACATTACAATACAAATACACTTAATAAACTCTGGCGCCTCTCTCTCTCTCGCACTCTCTCCATATTCAAAAAACAAAACACAACAAAAGAAAAATAATGAAAGAAAAATTCCTCCACACAAAATACCATCAAACATTATCCATGTGCCATTCCATGCGGAGCTCTTCTAACAAATAAGTTAAAATGAGACAACTATCGATTATTTTTGAGCTCAGCTTCAGCTCTGTTGCATGGAAAGACAAGAATTTGCTTTTCGTTACCAGTATCTCGTAGGGTAGTGTCGGTTCAACGTCAGAGCCGATCGGGTCAGTGAAACGAAATTTACAAAGAAAGAAAGAAAATAATAATTTGATTTGCACATTTTAACAGTAGTAGTTGTTCTGTCTTGTACCTAATGAATGTGAATGTTTTTTTAAATGTACCTAACTGGATAATTTCTATTTGTCAAAATAATATCAACTCGGTTTTGTTTTAAATTAATATCTATTGTTTATTTTTGACAATCACATCACCACCTACGCTTGATATCAAAAATTTACTATCAAAACAAAAGTGTGTGAAATTGATAACGTTTGTGTTGTATATCTCTCTACTTTACCTACCTACCTATTGTCATTCTCTCCAAAGTGAATCAATGTGAAAGGATTAATTTCAAAAACACTACCACAACAACTTGGTACTGGACTGGAGATCATCTTTACTCTGACGACAAAGAAATTATTTTGTTTTGTCTCAAACCGTCGGTCGTCGCGACAACACGTCATTTTATTGTTTTATCATCAAGGATTATTGCCTACAACATTTTTCCTATTTGCAACAAACAAATAAAACAAAAATTATAATCCTATATAAAAAAATTTAAATATAATTTTCTTCTCTAATTCTTAACAATCAATCCGCCTTCGGCTTTTCTCTTCAAATAAGAATTTACCAAACAAATTACCAATTTTTAGCAATCGCTTTGTGCTGAATTTTATAAATAAAAAAAAATCTCTGCTCTCCAATTTCTTCTTAAAAAATCTACCTATATTTAAACTTAACAAAAATTTTATTTCTACAAAAGTGTACCTTTTTACATAAATAAAATTAACTTTTAACACTTTATACTTCAATTTAACAAAACTAAATAAAATTTGTATCTACATAAAAAAAGAAATCGTATTTTTACCTAAAATAATTACAAAACGACTTAAAACTAAATAAGCAATAATAATAGTTTTCATAAATAAAAATTATATAAACGCCTACAACAAAAAAAAATCAAAGTGAATGCCGCAATTAAAGTGTCTTAATCGATAATTAGATATTATTAAATAAAAAAATATTTAAAATCGCTTGCCAATTTTTCTTAAATAAATTCTCCCAATTAAAATACTGAAAACCTTATATAAACTAAAATACAAAAAATAAATAGCCAATTTATTATTAATTAATAAAACTTAACACTATTTGAATGTATATATATATTTTTTTTTACTAAAATCAATCGAATATAAAAAAGTTCAACAAGAATTATTTCTACAGTAAAAATAAAATAAAAGTAAATATAAAATAGTGTGATATTTTTTATACCGCAAATGGATATTATTAATAACTAAATAAATAAAAAGTTTTTTTTTTTTGAGTGAAATCCGTCTAATCAACTTAAGAAGAAAATAAAAATAGTAAAACTTCTTGTGAGAAAAGGTTAATTTTATTTTTAACTTTTTGTGTTTGAAAATTTATATTTAAAGTGTTCTGTTTCGTGTGAATTTTTTGTGAAAAATTTTTTGAAAAGAAAAATTTGAAATAAGTCAACATATGTTGTTGACGACTTATAGGCGATAACTCAAATTTGGATAATTTCATTTAACACCGAACACTATAAGGTAAGTACATTTGAATTAAAACAAATTTGTTTAATGTATCATACTTAGGTTTAGTTATACCTACCTAATACCTATAAGAAATTAGTTTTAAGCTTTTAAGAAATTTAGTTTTTAAGGAACTTTAAATTGGTTCTACCTAGGGTTTACTTTGGGACTTTTTATAGAGTCATATTGACTCCTCTTTAACGCTAGGACTCCAGGACATATCTTTTTTGATTGGATTGGAATTTGACTTTTTTTTTGTAAACACTTAAGCACAATATTCATTAAATAGGTACGAAGTTATGTCCTTCAACAGTTTATTTAAAACTCCATTTTAAGTATGTTTTCTGTCAAATCTTATTTTTTTTAATCTGTCTAGTTCTGTATTTATTTAACTGTGTTTAATCGTATTGTTGTCTTTATGTTAAGTAGTACGCATTTGCTATCATTTCAAGTAGGTAGATAGTTACGAAAAGAATTGTTTCCCCACATTTTTTTTTAAACTCATTTTGAAGGCAATTCGATAAAAGGAATTGAACAAATTTCAAAAATATAAGATTCATTAAATTAGGGTCATTTTTTTTCCGCCTTCACTTTCTGTAATAATCCCCTAACTTTATGAATAAGTTACATAAAATGTTTCAAAACGAGACATTAGGTGTGTTTTATTGGTAAATGAAAGCTAGCGCAGCAATACAGGTTCAATAAAACGCTATATCCACTTTTATGTCCACTTAATTTATTTGGCTCTGTTCATAGCCTTTTGTGAGTATAAAACAAACTACGTTACCGAGATTTAACGTTCAAGTCCTCACTCTTTATCCACTTTTATATTCACTAATTTACTGGCTTATTTATAGACACTCTTGGTTTTGTTATTGTTCACTAAGGGAAATTTTACTGCGCTAGCTATAAAATTGGCAATAGAACGCACCTATTATAAATAGTAGGTTACCTATATACACTTTCATTGGTCAGATATGTTCTCTCATTTATTTTTCAAATTTTTTTCAAAAAATAATTTATCTATGTTTGATATTGAATCCAAACCTTTTTAAAATTTAAAAACATAAACAATATTCTATCTGAGGCATACAGATCACAATACCAACAAAAGTGAAAAATACTTCTGATGATAAAGCAAATATAAAAAGTAATGCTCCTTTATACAGTAGATGCTCGATATAGTGAATATCGGTAGAGTGAACTATCCACACAAAACTTTACACTACTCTAAATAGTGAACAAAAAAATCACTATCGAAATTTTTTTTTTCAACAAGAATATTCCAGCTGCAATATGTTAATAATGTTTTTATGAATGTTTAACTTAGTTGAAATTGACACCGGACAAAATGTTAATTTTGTATATAATTTTATTCTGCAAAACCTTTATAGATTCCCTCTTGAAATGGTGAACAATCTCGATATAGTGAACAGGCCTGGTTTTAATAAATTCACTATATCGAGCGTCTACTGTAATTACGAAACAGTTTGTGATTAATTCATCTCGCGTTTTAATTTTAACAGATAAGTATAAGCTTTGAAATTTTTAATACAAAAATTATAAAAATGCGAAAAGATTTCAAATCTTTTTTCTCGGCCAGAACTCCTTTTGAAAATTTTCAGAGGTAACCCTGGTTCTACCTATCTACTTATATGTGTTGCCGTAAAAAGCCGAAATAATGAAATTCTAGAATTTACCGGTAAATCCTACCTCACTGTTTAGGTATACATGGGATACATTCAAAGTTTCTTTAAATCCAGATTCTTTAAATGCAAAATAAACTTGGCATACAACCAACCTCGCACCCACCCCAAATCCTCATTGGGGCAAGAAAGGAGGTGGAGGTGCCCCATTTTTACGGTAACACAGATATTGTATCTGTAGATTTATGTTGTACGATCTCAAAGTAGCATTTAGATCGAAAAGAAATCCGGGCCTGTGTACTTACATAGATCAGAAATCTGAGCCATACAAACTAGAAAATCGTTCTGTCTCAAATCTGACGTTTTTTCTAAGTTGATATTAATGTGCACTTTCACAAACTATTACAAGAAGTCTGAGGTGTCTGGTTAGCTATGTATATTCAGTATTTACTATAGAAATAGTTTTGTAGTGGTTTTATTTTTAATTTTGCAGGCAATGTTTTCAGTTAATAGAATGTTCGTATATTTAAGGCTATATGACACTGATACCTACTCATATTTAAATTTTGAAGTTCTACTTAATAGATGTTATTTATAAAAATTTTGCCCTAAATACTTGAATTGGTGAGTGAAAGAACAGTATAAGCGCCAACCGATTTCATAATAAGAGGCTGTATATTGTAAATACCACAGGCTTTTCAATTAACTTAATCAAAACTAAATGTGCAATTTCCAAATGAAAGATCATACCAAGAACTAGTTCCTATAATTAAAAAAAAACTGAACACATTAGGGAAATTAATGCAATAGATATATGTGGAGAAACCTTGCAATTTATTTGAAATTCTCTCTTAAAAGCCCTGGAAAAGTAGAAAACTTCAAATCCCTCATGAATTTTTATACAAAAAAAGTTATTGTTTTTCTGTAAAACAGATATTTCTGTCTTTCTTAAAAAAGTAACTTTTTGTACTTGAACTGTTCTTCCACTCACCGATTCTATTTTACCGATTCACAGACAACTTCTGCTTGACGCGGAGATTTTAGTCCGCTTTCTGTGTCTGCTCAATACTATTGGCGCACTTGTAGCAGCTACGTACTACAAAAGACCAAGTTTTACAAAAGGCAGAAATTCCTTCAAGTTTTAAATTTTCAATTTTGATGACAATATATACTTACCAACCTACATACATACTTATGTAAAAGAAAGTCCAAATGTTTTGAAAAAAAAAAGTAAAAAAAAAAAATAAAAAAAAAAAACAAAATTCTACCCGTAGTAAAAATAAATTGGCGCCGTGAACTCTGAACATAGTAAAATAAATCAGGCAACTATACAAATGGAACTAATTTAGTTCCTTAAAAATTGACTCTAATCAAAACATTTAACACCCAAAACAGTTTCTTGTTCCCCCATAGAGGCTGTTATTATTATCCGATAACCAGTGCTAGTGCTGACACTATAATATATGATATTGGGATAGTCAAGAAGATTCTAGAAAAAAAAATTAACTACTAAGGCCGTGTGTGAATTCGGTTAAAATCGCGTTAAATTTTATCCAAAGATTAATTTTTGACACTAGTGAGGTGAATCTGTACGTAGAATTGTCAAATTTTAATGTCGGATAAAATTTAATCGCAATTTTAAACGAATTCGCACACGGCCTAACAAAAGTAAAATCAATTTCTTAGAATATAAAATACCGACGGTAGTCCTGATCAATAATGGAAAAAAGGCGATAACGACAAGAACCCTCTCAAATTCATTCTATATAGTTAATTTTAGCGAAATATCCAATGCCCTTTATGAATTCTAGTTCACCTACCATCAGCACTTAGGCTAAGCACGCACTTGCGTTTTCGATCGCGCGACTATTTAGTCGCAAGAAATAGAACACATGAGTTTTAATGTGAGCGACCGCACTTGCGACCGGAAATCACGACTGAAATTTGTTCCATTTTTCGAGCGACGCGATTGTCGCAAAATAAAATGAAACAAATGCAATTACATCACATGTTTGTGACCGAACTTGCGATTTAAATTTCTGCGATTTAAAAATCGTAGTCGCGGAAAAAAATAAACATGCACGGACAGTCGCTCGATCTTTCAGTTGCAAGAAATGAAACACATGGTTTAAAGGCTATCCCAAACCAACGCGATTAATCGCTGCGACAAAAGAAAACAACAATAACAACACGTGGCTGTCAAACAAAACAACACGTTGTTGTTATTGTTTTCTATTGTCGCGGCGATTAATCGCGTTGGTTTGGGAGAGCCTTTAAATGTGAGGGCACGCACATGCGACTGAAAAATCACGGCGCTTTAAAAAAATGAAACAGGTTCCATTTTTAGAGCGAATTTTCAGTCGCAACGACTTTAAATCGCAAGTGCGTGCACAGCAAAAAATTAATGCGATAGCGATTTTGTAATCGCAACGACTTCAAATCGCAAGTGCGTGCCTAGCCTTAGGAATGTTTTTGACATTAAGTACAACTTCGATTTGCTGTCAGCTGTCAGTGTCAGTGATTATTTGCCACAGCACATGTAGAACACCCATTCAATTCTTCCATATATTATTATAAATATCTGAATTTTTAGAAATCGAAACTTAATGTTTCCATTTGAACTATTCCATATTTACCTTACAGCCGGACTTCATCACTAAGGGCCATTTGCTGAAACAAAACTTAAATATTTAAGTTGAACATAAGAGCTTATGTGACAGTTTACGCTGAGGAAAAAGTAAAACATAAGCCTTTAAGTTGAACATAAATATTTAAGTTTCGTTTCAGCAAATGGGCCAAAGAGTATTTAGTTGGTAAGATATTAGAACCTCTCGACTTGAGTGAACTAAACTTATAAAAATAAATTTCAAAGAAGAAAGAAAAATTTACAAATAAGCACTATGCCCGCAGTTTTTCAGATATCAGTTAACTCTAGCCGTTCGGATTTGGCAATGAACTGTAGGTCCCCTCCATTCCTGCAGACACGCAAACAAGAATGGCTAAGAGTTGTAAAGTCACTAGGCCCTGGTTCTTCATGAGCTGTTGTGCCACCAAATTAAATTTTTTTTAAATCCGTCTATAACCATGTAGGCTCTAGCTCGATATGGGCTTATAGTTAGGCATACAAAAGCCCATATGCACAGACCGACGGACGGTATGGTGAATTCGACTTTTCTGCCATTCAGCTGAGTGAAGTTCTAAATTATTAACCTCGGTTAACTGAATCAAGTTTCATATAAGCGGCATTTTGTTAGAGTTTCTTCACCAATCAACTATCAATTGGAAGGAACCAAGGAAAAGATCACCTTTTTTGTTTCGTCATTTCTTTTTTGCAGCCTCAAATTTAAAATAAGTACCTATAGGTATATTCCTATATCAAAATAAGTTAAGTAATTCTAATATTACATGAATGCGCACAATAGGTTACCAATAATACATCTTTTCCAGTTGGGAAATATTACGTGGAGTCGTAATACTCGAAACGGGCCATTTTTGAAAATCTTTTTCTTTTTTCAGGCCATGTTTAGCATACTCATTTTACAATATTGCAACATTGTTTAAATGTGTTCTTGATACACTCCAAGAACTTAAAATGTTTACTGCAAGTTAACACTTGTATTTTACAACTTCACCATACATTATACAAACTTCCGCATCATCACAATCTTCAAGTCTGGCAAATTTTGCGTAGAAAAACACAAACATAAATCAAAAATTATTGCGTATTACATGTGTTAAAATGATGACCTTAATTTTAATTTTTTTTTGTTGTTGTTGGTAGGTATATGTAGGTTCTACTAACCTGCTTAGTAAGGGGAAAAATAAGTCAGAATGATGGAAAAAAAAACAAAAACATTAACATACCTATACCTTTAGAGTGCGTAAGCTGAAACAAGCTGAAGAAGAGAGAACAAAAACATCAAATTCGTTTTACCTACCTTTTTTTCAATTTCAATAAAACTTATTTCTCTAAAATTGGCATTTTTATGGGAAAGTCAAATACCTATCTACATATTTAGATATCAGAAATGAGAATTTGGGTCTCATAAAATACTTGTTTCTTATTTTTCACATCATTTTATTGAAATCAACCCCATTCTAGTTTTGTATCATTTTGTTCTGAAAAAAAAAAAAAAAACAAATTTATGATTGAGCGCCTCAAGGCCCACGTTCTAAGGTTCATACATATCAAATCATACACCCAATTGTAGGGATACCCATATTTTTAAAATATATACCCAACTACACATCGAATGGGTTCGTTCTACACATACTAAACGTCTTATTATTAAATTGTCATAAATTAACTCTTTAACCATCTGTCCAATTGGATGTCCCAAATAATTGTCAATATAAAACCCATCATCTAGTAACTTAATTTCCCCCAAATAAAATAAAATAAATTCCTGTTTCAATCATCAACATCTACATTGGCAAAACTGTCTTCGCATTTATTGAAATAGATACATACATACAAATGTACCTAACTAAATATAAATTGGCAATATAAGTATAATTGGCATTGTAATTGGACAGCAAGATAACACAGCTAGCAGTCTCCTCTTAATTATTATTTTTATTTAACACCAATATTTTGTATCCACGTTTTTTTTTCGATAAAAAAAAAAAAAAAAACAAAATAACCAAAAGGAATGGAACGCGCGTCGCCAGAACATTTTACACTAAACCACATCAAAAAACAACAAAAAAATATGCGAAATAAGATTAAATCGCCATAAAATAAAAAGAAAACACAAGAAGTAAGCATATAATAAAATAAAATGGAAATGAAAAAAAAAAAAAATTGATACATAAAAAAAAAAGAAATAATATTGCAATCGTATCGATGCGATCAGAAAAAAATATAAATTGGGTCATTTCGCGCGTTCAGAATTGTGTGTAATGCAATTCATATAATAGTTTATTATTTTCATTTTTTTTTCTCTTTTGCATTTTGTTGTTGTTGTATTTCTTTCGCATTCTCCGGGTATCAGGTGGTGTACGTCAATAATATGAAGAAAAAAATAAAATACACTCAAGAGGGTGTATATTTGCGGGAAGCATTTCGAAGTTCATAATTATCAAATCAGCGAAAATTTCGCGCAAAGTATCTAATATCGCCCCGCACAATAGAAATAATATACCTATACGAACTCCGAATCGTAACTGATCAATTTAAGGTGACCATACTTCGAAGGTCAAAATAAAGAACGCAAAAATAATACGTTTGGCGTCAGTTGATGGTGATGGTTAGTTCTTAGCTGTGTAGGACTGTCATGCCGGAAGTTTGGGTTCGGTTCCCAGGCTCTTCCACCTTAAAGTCTTCCAAGAGCATCTAACTCACCTGTGGCAGAAAATTGTAGGTCCCCTCCATTCCTGCCAACAAGGTTCATAGTTGTTATGCACTAGGCCCTGGTTCCATAAATTTTAAAGCTCTTGTTTGGTTTGCGAGTGATTTTTTTTTTTTACAATTAAGTACATAATATCTAGAGTTTAATGAGCTCATGAAATGAATGTAGGTACATATATGCTGCATAATTTATCAAATAATTTTTGTATAACTAATGATCTGTTGAACAAATATTTTTTTGTTTTAAACTTACAAAATTATTTTGTTTAAAATAGTTGGAATGGTCACCGCATATCGATCGACATCTATATCTACACTCATCATATCATTAACGGTAGTCGCCCTGAATGACCTCACAATATACGACCAAAGCGGTGCGAAGATCCTATTACAGGAACGTGTGGATAAATGTTTCCTAATGCGATGGCGATGTGCGCTACGCTTCTGCAGGGTGCAAAGTTTTATTTATTTTTTGTTTTATTTTGTAATCGAAACTGAATTTTAATTGCATTCGTAGCTATATAGTTTTATTTATTTTTAGAATACCTATGTACATTTCTGAAGTTGATAAATAATTCACTCAAATTCGCAGATACATACATATTAGGTATGACATTAATGAAAACAAAAATCAGTTTATTTCAGTGGCGCTAAGGTATGCAATTTCGTAGATTTCAGTTCGAAAAAAATAGGTATTTCGTTTAAAGAATTAAATTAGGTTTCCATCATATAAGCAATTAGAAATGTTTGAAATTAATTGCCAGTTTCAAAGTGCTGGAGTTAACTCTGAGTTAAATCAGAGTTAGTTTATTTAAATTAAAATTGAGACCGAGTTTAAATCGAGATAATTATTTTTCAGGCTCAGTTTTTTAGCTTCGCGGTTTAATACTTAATGCCCGAAACATGTTTCTCAAGTAATTTAGATTCCAAAAAATAATATAATTAGAGGTAGGTATTTCGGTACAAATCTATCGAAACATAAATAGGTATAATATGCCTACACTACGAAAAAGACAATTTTCTTAGCGACACCATCTAGATTAGCGAAGTGTCGCATTTTGATTTGGATAGATTTTTGATAACAGAAATTTAAAGTTTATTCGTCGCTTAACAATTATTCTAAGCTATGAGTATTATCTAAGGGTTTAATTTATTTGCAGAATTATCAAACTCTGGGTTCAATTTAGAGTTAAATCCAACACTATACGCCTAAGTTTCAGATAAAATTAATTTTCACATCAACCTCCATCGACAAAATATTCTTATTTTTCTTCTGATTTAAATTAATTCCGCATTAAAATTTCCAGTTTCAAAAGAATACCTACAAAAAAATTTCCGACTCATTCATCATTATCAACTCGTTCAAATAATCCGAAAACAAAATGGCTCTTATTTACTACAAGTATGCAATGCATGCCCACCAAAATAATCCCTATCAGCTTCTTCCATTCAATTGACCGCCAACTCGTTTAAATGGTTTGTGAACGAATTTGCCGAACTAAAAGAATACACAAAAAAATAAAACGCACGACTGAATCGCACAAACTTGCTCTTGTAGTAAAAGTTTTTTCGAATTTCAAAGAGCCTTAAGTTTAAACTAATATTATAGAGCTTAAATTGAAAAAATATTAAAAATCAACATAATTCGAAATAAATTTATTAAAAAATTCTTCTTAAATTCTTTTGAGAGCTAAAACAAGTACACTATCTGATTTCTTTAGTTTTGCAGAAAAAAAAATAGAATCGTAGGAGCGGTTTTTTTTTTTTAATTAATTTTTTATATATAAAATTTTGAAAAATTTTTAAGAACAAAAATTGGTACACAATTTTTTAGTATTTATTTATGCTGAATTAAAAATTAAATTTCGAAAAAAATTATCGACCCGTTTTTGAAATATCGAATTTTCAAAAAAAAAATGTATGATTTAAATTTTTGAGAAGCTTTCGTATAAAAAATTTAATTTAAATCGGTTACACACATAATGAGATACTTTGTCCAAAATAAAGAAAATGGTTCTATGAGAGGTACCGTTAATAATGGCTAACTGTAAATTTTGTTTTTGGCAGATTGTAGACGATACTAATATTAGTATTCAAAAAAAATTATCAAAATCAGTTTATTCCTTTTCTAGAAAAACGAAAATAAAAAAAATGGTTCTACGTGAGGTACCATTTAAAACCATTTTTCGGAAATTAAATATTTACAAAAAGGTAGCATATACCTAATAAAATTTATTGATTTTTTTTTAGAAAAATCTGTCGAGCCATTTTTGAGAAAAATCAGATTTTCCAAAAATGCTAAAAAAAAAATTATACGGCAGGTGCCGTTGTTTTTGGTCCTAAAAGTAAAAGGAAAAACCAGTGTTGGGGTAATGTCCCGAAAACACTTTATACCAAGTTTTATTAAAATCGGCCCATGGGTTTATAGGCTGTAGGCGAGTTCTGTACACTCGCCTACAGCCTAATAGACAGACAGACAGATAGACAGACGGACAGAATTGCGAGGCCCACTTTTGTCTATAAAATAAAAAAACGTAAAAAAAACATAAGAAAATGTGCAAATACGGGACAAATATGGGACAGATAACTAAATACGGGACACTTACACGTCCCGGGTTTCTTAAAAAAGAACCCGGGACAAGATATAGTAATACGGGACAATCCCGGGAAACCCGGGACGGATGGTCACCGTACATATAGTAGATAGGTACCTATATATCGCAAGTTTGGCATCGTTCACAACATTCGATTCCTCGCATATTTATTCTTTATCAAAATAAGAATAATTGAGCTTAAAGAAGCACCTACACTCTCCATTCGTTCATATAATTATACAGAAATCGTCTATATAACTTGAATAATTGTTAAGTTTGACGTCAATCACCGCAGTGACATTTAAACTGACGCACACTAAACAAAAAATAAAACACGATCAATGTTAATTATTATAAAAACATACGACTGACGATCGACCGACAACGACGACGGTGATATGAATATGTGAATTGTGAACACATCGCAGGCAAAATAAAAAACGGTGCAAAAACAAAAACAAAAAACAATAATCATCAAAAACAAAACGTCCGTCAACATCGTCGTCGCTTCAGTTGTAGGTGGCTGGGTGGCTCCGAAGGGGAAACGAACTTTTTTTTATACATATACTCGACTCGTAGGTGCCTACTTATATCAATCGAAATATCTACCCCTGATTAGCTTCCTCCTCACATCAAAACAATATACTGAAATGGGTCCCAGAGATTTTGATAAGGAAAGAGGGTGTTGTTATTCGCTAAGTACGTAAGCACTGTTGTAGCTGATATGGGGAGGGTGGATAACAAAAAAAAAAAAATCTCTAGCATCATCGTCATTCAACCCCAACTAGTATATATGTATGTACATAGGTATTACTTTTGTTGGATTTAATTGGGATCACAGAGGTCTCTTGATTCTTAATCTAAACTTAAAATAAATCAACACTTTACAAAAAAAAAAACAACATTGAATTAAATAAAAAATAATTTTAATTATTTTGAGTCAAACCCCCAATGGATTACCTTATCTACATCTCATTATATAGCTTTCGACAACTACGTCAAAGTTAGACCGATTCTAGATCACTTTCTATCGTTGGTTTGGTAGGTATACCTAATCAATTTTACTGATCAGTTTATTGCAGCTATTAATAAAATACGGCACAACTGTGTGTGTCGGAAAAACCAACTGTATAAAATAAAAAAAAAAAAAATGTTATCGGCCCATGTGTCCGATACGGACTTGACCTTCTCACCCTCGAAGCTTGTAAAAAATATTATGGTCTCATGCGAGCCTTTTTTTTTATTTATCTCTTACAGTGGGTGGTGAAGTTAAAAATAATAAATAAACACTTAAATCGGTCAAAAGATATTGACATGACGACGACGTGACGGTGTGGTTGTGGTGGCGTCCAGTACTAGATTACATTTGTGTTATTATTTTTTTTTTTTTTGCTTGTGCGTCGGACCATTTTTTAATCAGAACACACCACACTAAGACTGATAAAAATATTGGTTTTGTTAGCATTTAATTTAAAAAAAAAAAATGTGTTTTATTTAACCAATAATAATTACTTTTATTGTTTGACGTAAAACAAAGCAAAACAAAAACAAAACCTTAATCGAATTGAAAATAAAGTGATAACAATATGGGTTTGATATTCGACGACGACGGAAGACCACAATGTTGAAGATATATGTAGCTATACTCATACTCAATCTCAAAATACGCATATCTGGTGATTTTCGAATTTTATTGATAGGCAGCTATTTGTACCACACTTATAACTCCCGCTAAATGTTGACACTATGATCGGTTTATGAATAAGTCTTAGATGCTCTTGTAGGAGGTAGGTATAGAGCTAATAAAAATGCTTTTGGTTGTTCAATGTGTAATGCATAGTATATTTCCTTCTGGAGTTATACTTGGTCTGGGTTCAAGTCCGAATGATGGAGCAGACAGGCCCAATCGATCAGTTTCCTCAGGGTGTCACCTGACCTGATCCGTGCACTATATTTTGGAGGATGATTCATTCTAAGAAAAAATTTTATGGGGGAAAATAATGTAGATTTTTTATTTAAGATTTTTTGACATAATAATTATAATTTTTAGAATGAATTTAACTAACTAAAAAAAGTGGAAAAAAGGGGAAAAGTGAAAAATTTGAAAAGTAAAAAAGTGGAAAATTGAAAAGTATACCTACTTGTGATCGAAAAAAAAAATGTATTTTATCAATTAGAAATGATGGATGAAACATTTCGTATGATTTTTCATACACTGGCATCTCTAGCGCATGTTTATTTTTCACTTTTCCACTTATCTACTTTTTTCATAAAGCCTAGAATGTATATAGATATATGTATAGTTCGGCCTTAATTTAATTGTAATTTAATGGAAATTTGATAATTTCTAAGTTGCGTAAACTCGGCATTATTTAGCTATATTGATTTGAGCAGTGTTGTCAAAGGTACTAATTTTAGTAATATTTTTGGCATTTTTTGTAACTACGCTTTTTAGCAAAGAGAAACACTTTTGGCAAAAAAAAAGTGCCTTGGCTCCGGTTTGAAAAGCTTAAGTAATAAAATAGTAGGCAAATATATCTATTTTTGAGTTTTTGATAAAAAATTGAAATGTATCTGCTGTCCTTGAAATTTAACTAGCAAATAACAGAAATGGTTCAAGTTATACCATATATGTATTTTAAAAAACTTATTTACATATTTATAAATAATAATAAATAGAAAATTTTTCAATTGTGTTAAAAATGTAAGTTATTTTTGACTATTATAATCCAAGTTGCTAAGTAGTATTTTGTTCCTAAAGCTTTCACTTAAAATACTTCTTTTCTTTACAAATTTAAGCTATTTATTTGTTGAAGCTTAAATACAGCCTACAGTCTATATAACCTACTACTAAGTACTATACCTAGGTACTACATTTATGAAATGACAGCACTGTCTTATGTCACTACATTTGTATGCAAAACAATAAAATTATAACATTTATCTACAAAAGTTTCTATTGTATTCATGTAACATACTCAAAACGCTTTATTCGCAATTAAAATATTTCCAACTGTGTGAGGGCTCAAATTATGACCGCAGTCCGCAGTAGATTTTTGGATTATGTACTTACAAAACATTTTTTTTTTGTTTTTTTTTTTTTCTTTTTGTTTTAGTATCAACTGCAATTAAATTTGCTTCAATAACCTCGAAAACCTACCTAAATAATACATTTTTTATTTTTATATTGTTTTGTTGTGACGTTTTTCGTTTATTTTGGTTTATATTATTTTTGTCTAATTACAAGGTTAGATTTTGATAATGATAATGAGTTGATATACATAACGTAGGTACTGGACATTTATGTGTTTGAAATAAAAATCTTTGCTGATTTACTACCAAGGTTGGTCTTGGTCTTTTTAATGTTGATATTTTTTTTTTATTTTTTTTTATTTGCATCTTGATGATTTGATTTGAAAGTTTTTGTTGTCATTGATTTTTTTTTTTTTGAAAGGCAAGAAGTGGGTGATTTTTTTGTGCTAAAAAGAATTAGTATATAGTCAAATGTGATTTAAGCCAATTAATTTCCAGAATGCTATAAATAATCAACATTTTTGAATAAACTAAAAGAACAGAGTAAATACCACATATCTTTAAGATAGCCATAAAACATACATCTGCTAAAATTTTAACGTAAAATTTTTTTTAAAGAAATACCTATACATTCCCTTAAATAGTTTTAAAAGGGACAAAAACACTTTTGGAGTTTTCTCATACAATTAAAAAAAAAGAATCGAAGCTGTGATTTTTTATATGTATGTATGTACATATTTGTTTATTAAGTCTTTTTTTTTAATTTAACATAAAATTTCTTGAACTTCTTTGCCTGAAACGTTTTTGAAATATTTTTGAAATATTATATCAATTTCTTTTTTCATTAAACTGCTCATATAGATAATTACTGGAAATTTTTTTTTTTTTAAATATGTATGACAATTTTCATAAATATCCCTGAGCTTCTTTCCCTAAATGTTTTTAGAAATGGATGCGTTCTTCAGATATTGCTCAAACATTTTAAAATGTTTTTTTTTGATTTTTAATGATTTAATTTTTAAAATTTCTGAAAATTTTTTTTTAAATCTTAAAATATTTTTAAATGGTTCTTATATGTTTTTGTTTTTAATATTTTCGAAATAAAACCTCCAATTCTCCTTAAGTCTGTAAAGTTCCTAAAATGTTTCCTGAGATGTTTCTGCAACATTACTGAAATATTATTTAACATTTTCTATTTTTTTTTTCAAAGATATCGCTATGTATAATTCATGTTAAGTATTTTCTAATTGCTTGTGAAATATTTATTTAATTATTCGTAAATGTAGCTGAGCTTCAAAATGTAGCTAAAATTTCTGAAATTATTTTTTTTTCTCAAAAATATATACATATGTGGCATGTTTCTGAAACATTTCTTAATTGTGTTTGAATGTTTCAGAAATGATGTTGATTTTTTAAATATGTCTGAAACATTATCAAAATGTTTCTGAGATATGTTTCTAAAATATTTCTCAATCATTTATCATTAAGGCAGTAAAAATTTGGAATTTGAGAAAATTAGACGTATGGATACACTTTACACATGTGCGTGCGATCATTAAAAAATAAATATCAACAACAATAATAGTACGCATCATATATAGTTTTATCTGAAAATCTTCATTCGGTTAATATGATATCTATGTATTTATTTATTATTTTATTGATTTTCTATGAAACGAAATCGGTTATTAATTCGATGAAAACTGTTATCACTTTTTGTTTTTTTTTTTTTTTATTTTGTTTGGTATCTGGTAACTCAAAACCTCTGAAAACAATAAAATAAAAAAATAAAACGCCAAGGAGACTTCGTCGTCGTACTAAGAGTAAGTAGGTATGTATAATCGTGTTTCATCGACAATCCATTGTGTATACAAAAATTATGAAATGAAGAATAGCAGTAGGCATACAGAAGAGACTCTTATCTTTTTTTTGAATAAAAAATGAATTTGAAATATTAAGGGACAACCGAAAAAAAAAAATATTCATACGAAAATATTTATTATTCTTCCTGGAATATTGTCATCAGATACTTAAAGTAGTGAAAACTTCTTTCGTCAATCTCTTCTGTATACCTACTGTGAGCTAAAAGATACTTTTACATCTTTCAGTGTTCTATGCGAGTATCTTAGCTATATAATATAGTATATCTGATTAAAGACTAGAATCACTTTTTATTTCTTCTGGTTATTTTTTTTTTTTTTTTCAGGGAACACAAAAAAAAATAATACAAAATTATATACATACTTCGTCATATCACAATCATAATATCACTATCGTTGTTTGGAGTGTATCTTTATATGATTTATGATTATTTAGAAATTTCATAGATTTTATATCTTCATTGTGAGTGAGTGAGTATTGTATATGGTATGGTTGAATAGATGGATGACTATTTAATTGGACTCTCACTCACTCATGATGGAATTTGTATGAAGTGGACATAAACTAGATTTTTTATCGTTTTTAATTTTTTTTTTGTTATTTCATTTTGTTGTGACATAAATTTATCAACAGAAAACAAAATTATCAAAATTGTAAATGATAGACTTTGAGTGGGTGAGAAAATTGAAATGTTTTTTTTTTTTTTTCTTTGAGTTAGTTAGTTATCTTGAATTTATTTTAATTGGCAATATTTTACAGTACAATGTATGTAGGTATTCCGAAAAAGATTGAGATTAAAATAGGTGAATTGTAGTTACCTCTAGTTTATCTTACTTTTTTAAAATGTGTACTGTAGTTCCTGCCAATCAATGTTTGAGATTTATTATTATTTAATTTGGAAACATTTCTATATTGATATTTATAAATAGCTATGTACATACATATAAGATTGAATTTTTTAATTTAACTGGCGTTATCAGATATAAAATTAAGCTCTTAGTGACAAATAATTAAAATCATGATAAATAAGTGGAAATCATCATATTGAATCAGTAAGTCTGTGGGTTCAGTTTACTTGTAAACTAAACTTTATAAGAAATAAGGTGCATACCTATACATATTAGGGTGGCGCTTATTTTGGCAAAGTTAAAATTTCTTTCGCCCACCCTCCTCACTTGAGATGTTTGGATTTGTTAAACAGTTGTAATTCCCCTTCATTTCTGCAAATTTACAACACACACACAGAAATTGTAGATACAGACCTGATATGGCTGCAAATTTTTTTTTTTAATTCTCCTTGAATTTTTATTTGTTTAAATGTTTTTTTTTTATTTTAAACATTTTTGTTTCTAAACATTTCATAGTCTTTCTTAATTGTTTTATTTAATGTTTCGAAAACACAAAGTTTTGACTTTTTCTTGGAAATGTTATTTTGTGAAATTTATTCAAAATGTTGCTAACGAGATTCGGAAACATTTATTGAATTCATTTTAAATGTTTGTGAATGATTTCTTCGTTTTGTTTTTCAGATTCATTATGCGTTGCTTAACATTCACAAAATTATTTTAAAATTTCTCTTAAATATGTTTCAGAAATATTTTTAAAATGTTGCAAAAGTTTATTTTTTATTTTTCTATACCTAATTTTTTTTTTTTTTAAATATTTGTTCAAATCATCTAAAAATGTTTCTAAAATATTTCTAAAATGTGTTGCTAAAATATTTTATGGGTTTTTAATTATATATTTGTGGTAAGCACAGTTTTTTTTTTCAAAAGTTTCGAAAGCATTTCTGAAAGATTTCTCAAACAATATTTTGAAATTATTTCTGAAGGTTTTGTTTAAATGTTTAATTAAATTTCCTTGTTTGTTTCTAAAATTATTTTAAAAGTTTTTTGAATTTTATTATTAATTTTTCTTGATATAAATACCTGCCTTTAGATTTTTTTGCTGTCTTTTCGAATTTATCTAAAAATTTAGAAAATGATGTTTTAGTTAAATGTTTCATAAATAATGTTCCTTGACTTTACCTTCAAATGTTGCGTATTGCTAACATTTGTAGATAATTTTGTTGGTTGGCTCCAAATCAAAATTCAAATATCGTGGGGGTTTAATTTGAGTTTAACCCCGAAACTTGGATCTTCCGAAACAAACTTAAAAAAAAAAAAAAAAAAAAAAAAAGATACAGCGAAAATTACACTCAACAACCCCCTGAAATTAAATAGGCCCTTAAATTCCATATAGCAACTTTTTTTTCTGAACAAAAAAAGACTCCCAAAACCATAACATCCAATTTTTGTAGCTATAAATAAAAAACACAATACCCACTTATTCTGAAATGTATGTAGAAAGAAAAAAAAGTAAAAGTTGTCATGCATTTTAAACAAAAAAAAAAAAAAAACTAATTAGTGTCAAGGGGCGCTAAAAGGTTTAAAGTTTTGACATTTTATTTCTCTTGTTTAATATTCAAAATATAATCCGCCAACCTAAGAAAAAACAGGTCGCTCTTCATACATATTTATAATATAAATGCCATCTCAAAGAGATTTATTTTATTTAAATTTTTTATTAAAAATAAAATCACAAAATTTATTATAAACATCTTGTAATTAAATATGAATTTAAAAGAAACACATTTTTTATCTAATTAAAATAATTTCACTCACAAAAATAAAAAGAGGAAGAACAAAACAAAAACGTCCTTCTCTCCTTTGGCACATGTTTAATAAGCCAAAACACCAATTAAACCATACATCACCCCCAAGTATTTTTTTTTTTTTTTTTTTGAAATTAAATAATTTCAAAAGTCATGACAACAACAAAAAAAATAAAATAAAATAACTTTTTAATCTAATTAACATTCAATTGTTTAAAAGCAAAACTTAATATCTCACGATACATGCATTTTATAATATGCATGTCAATTAGGTATAAATTTGTATTCATTGTTTTTGTTTGTTTTTTCTTTCTTTTTTTTTCTTTGAAGTCGAAATTTTGCCAGAAAACTTTTTGACAAAATAAAAAAAATATTTTTTAATTATGCAAAAAATTCGAATCAAGTGAAAATAAAAATTAAAAAAATCGATGATGATGATGATAACCTTCAATCACACTACCATATTCTACCTCCCGCTGTGTAATTTATTATTATTTTTTTTTGTTTAACTTTTGATGGATACAATAACAAAAAAACATTCTCACAGATATTGAAAATAATATTTATATTTTTTGCATATCTTGATGTGATAGAAATCAATTAAAAAAATAGGTATAGATAAATATTATTATGAATGTATCTTTTTCACATCAAAAATTTTAACATTTTTTTTGGCAGCAAACATGAGTTCGTTCACATTTTAGCATCTACCTACCTATACGATTACAAAAAACCAAAAATTGATTGAAAAACGAAACATGCAGATTAGTTAAGATAGATACACACGCACTATATATCTATAGATACATATTATTTTTTTTTTATTGACAGCATCAGCAGAAGATAAAAGATATTCTTCTTAATAAAAAGATTTACAACAGGATTATGTGGAATATGGAAATCAAAAAGAGATAAAATTGTATCGTTAAACCCGATGACAAATGAGCTAAAAGAAATTAAAAAAAAAAAATAACAAAGAATGACAAACCTAACTTTAAAATATGGTCTCGCCTTAAAGTGTGTTGCTTATCAGAGAAGTAATTTAACAACTTTAAAGGTCTATTCGATAAGAAGAACTGTTGCTGAAGTGTGTTGCTGCTGGTAGTATGCTAGTAGCTTCTTTTTTTTTTATTATTTTAATTTAGATACTAATTTTTTAAGAATATGGACAAACTTGTATCTTTTTATTTTTGAAGCGTGTGATAAGTGATTTAAGATTGAACTATTGAATATGGCTTTTAAGAGGGAGCGGAACTGAAAGATTAAATAAAACCGTAAAAAAGTAGTAGGTCAACGCATTTAAAAAAAATTAATATATGTATCTTAACTAATTTCAATTACATATTCATTTTTTATCAAAATTAACACTCTATGGAAACTTGTAAGTAATTAAGATTAAAATTAGAAAGAGAACCCTTTGAGAATAAGAACGCTATGAAAAATAAAAAAAAAATAAATTTGATGGCACAACAGCTCATGAAGAACTAGGGCCTAGTGACTTACAACTCTCAACCATTCCTGTGTGCGTGTCTGCAGGAATGGAGGGGACCTGCAGTTTATTGCCGAATCCGAACGGCTAACGAGCGGCACTTTTCTGTGACAGGAGATACTCTTGGAGGATTTGTCAATTCCTCGCAAGAGGCAGTAGCCGTTTTTTCTTTTAAATAAATAGGTGGCGAGGCTGGGGATCGAACCTTAGACCTCCGGCATGACAGTCCATCGCACTAACCATCACGCCACGGCTACTAAGAACGCTATGATAATTGTTAATTTTTACAAAGTATTCAATTTATAAACAATTGTATATGTATACTGAGTTCTTGCTTGCAACTCCTCAAAAGTGAGTACATGCTCGATCTATTCAAGGATTTATTCATACACATTTTTCAGTTGTTGCAAAGTACTTATTACTTAAAAATTTCTTTTAAAATAAGCACAAGCTCAAACTACCTAATGTCTAAAATTTAGAAAGTAGGTAGTTGCACAACACAATTACATAGTATCATTCTTTCAGATTCTTATGCTTGATATTTCTAAAATATGCATCTTCAAATTACCAAAAGCAACTAAAATGAGTACATGATTGGTCTACCTAGAAGTAGGTACCTAATGATAATGTTTTATAGAGTATTTAATATTATATGATTTTCGAGTTCTTGATTATATGCTAATTTAAAAAAGCTAATTTAAATAAGTACATACTCGATATACTAAATGCTTAAGTTTAAAAGAGTATGAATTCCTTTTTGAATTTTTGGTTGAAAATCGAAACATCCTCGATTTATCTAGTGCTTTAATTTTAAATACCTAATACTAATTAGTATCAAATTTTTTAGTTTTTGCTTGATACTATCTATTCTTATTTAAATTAGTACATGCTCGATCTATCTAATAATTAATTCATGCAATTATTATTACCAACTTTTTGAGTTAATTTATAGTTACAAACAAAATACAAAGATGAGTATATGCTCAAACTACCGTATACTTAAATTTTTTCAAAGTACTTAGTAATTAGTTTCAACTTTTTTAGTTCTCGTTTAATGGCCTCATTAAATGAGTACATGCTCAATCTGCCAATTGCTTTAGTCTAAAAGCAAATAAAATGCTAATTTTATTTGATGCTTAAATTTTACATAATACCTACCCATCAGTATCAATTTTATACTTAAAAGCCCTTATTTTAATGAATACATGCTCGATATTTTTAATGATTATTTCATAGAGTATATGAATTATTATCAACTTTTGAGTTGTTGCTAGAAAAGTAGTTACACAAAACTGCTAAAACCATAAGTACATGCTCAAACAATCTAATGCTTATATTTTACAAAGTACTTACTAATTAGTATTAACTTTATCTATGTTCTCTAGCTTTATTTTACTAAGATGGATCTTTATTTGGAAGGGTACATGTCCGATCTACTTAATGCTTAATTCAAGCAATCTACATATATTAAATAATATGGAATTTTTAGTTCTTGCTAAATAGATATTAGTGAGAAATGCTAAGTTAAATGTCTATATTGCTAAGTTAAGAGAAAATTAATGTATATCAAATTTTTGACTTCTTGAGGTATCATTACCCAAAAATACTTTCTTTACTTAATAAGTATTTGCTTAATCCAACGAATATTAAGCTTTACATAACAATAAAAGTATCAAGTTTTTGAGTCTTTGCTCGCTTTTACTCAAAATGACCTGTTCTAACAGATTATAACTTAACTTAACTATTTCGATTTATTGAAGGATAGGTATAACTAAAAAATTTCAACAAAAATGAGCACAAGCTTAAAATTTTCATTTATAGTATCAAATTTATCAAATCTTACTTGATATTTCTCAAAAATGCATATTATACAAAATAAGTATATTCTCGATCTACCTCATTCTTATATTTTCAAGAAAATTAATTAAAATAATTTTTTTTGTTTGAGTTTTTGCTAAACATATAACTTGAAAGTACTTAAACGTAATTTTTAAGTACTATTTAGAAATAATGTAAGGGTTATATGATTACTTGAGATTAGTCTAAAAATTAACTTTTAAAGAGTATTTGCTACATCATGCTTGAGTATATTAGAATTGTCAAGTTTATCCTCACTTTTTTATTCATAGGTAATAAACAGAAATTGAAGCTCGCTGTAATATATCCCTTTTAGTAATTTCAATTTTGTGTCCTTGTTTCATTTAAATTTCTATATTTTTGATAATCGGATTGCAAGAGATCGATTGAGTTATTTAGTGTTCACAAAATGACAAATTATTTTCATCGACTATGTTTGGTGTTAATCTGGTTTTACTTTTTCCTCTTGTTGTTTATGTATTTTTGTGTTTGTTGTTGTTGTTATTAAAAGAGTACCAACGCGTGTGTATCTTTTGTATAACAGGTGATCTTCTTTTGAGACTTAATTCAATAAATCTTCATCGAGATAATTTTTCATCTCAATGATACAATCTCAATTTTTCTCTTCTTCTTTTGATATTCCATTTAATATTGGCAGATTGTTTTGGAAATTTATTGTTTTTTGTTTTGTTGTCTTCTTCTGTTGTTATGTTGAATTTTTGTTGTATTGAAGATGGATTGATATTGATCGCAATCGATGATGTATCTTTTGTGTTTTTTGTTAGTATATTTTGCAATTAAAAGAATTTACAACAGCAACAAAAAAAAACTTATTTAATTCATTCAACACCTTTCATTGGTTATTTTGAAGTGAAATTCTTTTAAGAAAATATAGTTTTAATTTTTTTTAATTTATTTATCGCTTAGGGCTTTTGTATAAATATACATTTTTCATAAGATAGTTTGAATTCAATTTTTGTATCTCATAAATTTTTCAGCATTAAAAAACACACACCCATATAAAGATAGATTGCATATCTAAATGATTTTATTTATTTTTTTTTTTGTTCAGTTTAAGTAGATATATATCGGATTTTTATACAAATCCAAATATGGTTAATAATACACACAAATTTCCATTCAATTACTTGACGACTTGACTGCGAGGTATAATCTCGTCTGTATCCAAAAGATACGTATCTTACACACTTTATAGCGAGTCAATCATTTGAAATTATAATCCAATCAAAATACAGTTTTTTCTAGTATTATAGATTTTTTTTTGCTGTTGTGTGTAAATATATAAATAAATAAATTTAAAAGGCGGTAGCATGTGTGTGGTGTTGTAGATATATGTTGGACGTGATTTTTGAGAAAAGGAGAATGTCACATCTGGTAATAGTGACATGGCATGGCCATGCTAATATCCATGCGAATATGTTGATAGTGTGACTTGTTTTATTTATTTATTTTTTTTTGTTTCTGGAAATGTAATAAAATTTATAATTTAGTATATGGAAAACGTAAGTTTTTATGCCATAAATAGAGAATGATGGGATATCAAAGTCAGTGTGTGGCTTGTATTTCTGATTTGAAACCATCATGATGGTTGTAGATTATTTGCATTGCCAATTTGATGGCTTGTTGTCTTGTGTATATACCTATACAAATATGGTAAAGTGGAAAGTTTGTAAATTAGTATGAAAACAGGTGTGAAATAACCAGAGATTGAATTGAATTGAATTTTATATTTTCGGAGGAAAAATTGCATAAATTATATTATTTATGGTTTTATGTTTCAGGTTTAAATTTATGTTAACTTGATAAATAGAAGATGTTTTATGATGTTCTGAGAGTGTTATTTGTGATTTTTTTTTGTGCTTAGAAATGTACGAAAGAGTTCCTGTTATAATTAAGTATACCTAAACTTTTTTTAATTTTGCACCTTTCTCTTCACAAAGGTTTTATTTAACCATATTTAAAGAAAATTGATTTTATTAAAAAAAGAGGAAAAGAAGAAAGTTATAAAATTCTTTTTATAGAAATTTGAAATGAGCTATAGCCAGCAAGACGAGGTCTATGATCTGGGTCTGTAAAGTAACCCACGCTCTGTACATATAAAATACCTTTCAGTTAGTGAACTTGCGACTGCTTAAAAGATTGCGTGGGCTCTTTAATGAAAATTGAATTGAAATGAAATTTAGCCAAAAACATAAGCTAAGGGCTTCTAAGTATCCTTTTTAAAGAACTATCAACAGTGGTTCAATAGTTTCTGAGATAATTCAGGACAAACATTAGCAAAGGGTTTTTAAGTATCTTTTTAAAAGAACTTCCAATATGGGTTCACTAGCTCCTGAGATTATTCGGGACGAATATTAAATAAGGGTATTTAAGTATCATTTAAAAAAAAAAACTACCAATATTGGTTCACCTATTTTCTGAGATTATTCAGGAAAAACATTAGCAAAGGGTTTATAAGAATGTATCTTTTTAAAATAACTATCGTTATCAGTCCACTAATTTCTGAGCTTAGTATTAGCAAAGAGTTTTTTTTAGTATTTTTTTTTTCAAGAATTGTCACTATCGCTTCAGTAGTTTCTAAGATTGTTCAAGAAAAACACATTAACAAAGGGATTCTAAGTATCTCTTTAAAAGAACTACCAATATCGGCTCACTATTTCCAAAGATTATTCAGGACAAACATTAAAAACAAATCTTTAAATCTTAAAACAAGAATTTTGTTTAAAGACCAAACATATTTGTCCTACTCCTAATCGATTTAAAGTTTAAAAAAAAAAAGAAAAACCTTTTAAGTTCTTGTTAAAAGGTGTTCTGTTCACATTTATCTTAACCCACTCCTCAAATGTTTAAACAATTTTTTTTAACAACAATTGACCAACACTCAAAATAAATAAAATAAGAAAAAAAAAACTGTCAAATGCAAACATGTGTGGAACCAGAGCTAGAGCCATTAGCTACCAAACAAGAGATTTCTATTGTTTTCTTTGATCTTCTTTTGTATCTGCGCGTTGCGCGTTATGAGATAAAATAAACGACCTTTAAAATATACATATACAAACATATACTCCCGCTTTAAAGATGGACTTTAAAAGACCACAATATAATGAAAAAAAAAAAGAAAATAGAAGACGAAGGAAAAGACTAAAACCAAAGAACTGTCAAATATTTGTTGAACTTAACAAATCTTTTTAGGATTAACTTTGGGGACACCTTCTTCGTCTTCATCTTCATCTTCAAGATACTGTTGATGCTATATATACATGCAGTTGAAAAGTTTAAGCCTCATAGTCCATTCAAATGAAAACAAAATCTGAAAAAAAAATCTACACACAAATCTTAAAAAACAATGCCGACAGACCTTTCGGAGATCACACACAAATCGCTCAGATAAATTTCCATCTTAAGAATGAAAAAAAAAAAAAAAGTCCAGCACGAAATATCTATAGATATGCAAGATAGTTATATTGATGGGATGAAGTTGGGAGACTTTCTGTGGCCGCGCATTTATAATGCAATAAGAACTCCTTCTTCATCATTTGGTATTGGTATGGATGATGCTGCGAAGTGACCGAGTAAACGAATGAGTGTATCTTTACCTCGTTATTATTTGTGTTTACATATAAATTCAAACCATCAGCAAAGAAAGACCTCGGTCCTCCTCACACATTAAAATTGCATTTTTTGGTTCGTGTAGGTATATTAGGACGATGGTGATTTGGATATCTTGTGTCTACAACATGCCATAATGTGGCCATTGACAAAGTTTTTAATAAGTTTGTCACTTTAGAGATACTTCAAGACCTCTCTCATTCATTCAGTGTCGGCCAATAAATAATAAATACATTTTTGTGTTAATTTTCTGTTCTTCGTTTGCTGTTAGCCGATAATGGGTTTAACCATATATATGACGTAGTTGTACCTAAATTTTTTTTTCATCTTTCATCTCTCGATTTGAAGTATCTTTTGGATGATTTTTGTATCTCTCAATAAATTGTGGGTTTGTTGCCACAATCGTACGGAAGATGGTAATCAATGGCCAATTACCGCATTCATGGATCATAATAATATGTGTGTGTGGTGTGTGGTTGAAGGATTATCTCCTACTTCTCGTGATGGCTAAAGTAACATCGTGTACTTCTGGATTTTCATTTCGATTGGGAAATGATATATCTTTTGATGACTTTCGATATATACATCCGCTTCCCCCTCACGATACTTGTATCTTTTCTCGATGGAGTTGTATTTCTATAATTTGATTGTTTTTTTTGTTCATAAAATATCGTTTCTCCCCCATAAAGCGAGGAAAGAAAAAAAAATTAAAAATAATAATTATACGGTGGGATCCTTCGTGTAAATCAATTATAGTCATTATTATTAGATGTGTTTTATAATAATAAATTATTATTGTGGGAGAAACAATAATAATTATATATGTGTTGTGTGTACATCTGTGATGGCATTCGAAAGATCAAATAACTTGGCAACAGGTGGATTAAAATAAAAATCAAGCTATGGCAACGATAGGGTTTTAATTGACTTCAAATAAAAGGGGTTCCATAAGATTCCATGCTTGGACCTGCACTATTATTTCTTTTTGGTGTTAAGATAGAGTCAATAGGCCCTACTTCTTAATGAGCTGTCGTGCCACCAAATAAGTTTTTTTTAGTGATTTTGAAAAATTTAGTTCTTTGAAAATTGAATTTTATTATATTTGTAAAAATTTATTTCGATTTAGAAAAAAATAAAATTTTGATTTTTTATTTTAATTTTTTTCAACATTTATACATTTTCAAAAAAACTTTGAGAATTTGAACAAAAAAATCCTTTAAATTTAAAAAAAAAAGAATTTTCAAAATTCATTTGAGTATTTTTTTTTGAAATTACATATGTACTTTTAAAATTTTTTTTAAGTTAACAAAAAAAAAACATGAAAAAGGTATTTAAAAAAAAATCTGAAAAAGTAATTTTAAAAATTACTCTTCTTTTTTTTTAAATATATATGTAGGTACAGTTATTTGAAAATATTTAGCAATTTTCGTTTAAATTCTTCAAAACATTATTACATACATAAACATACTTAAAAAACTGACGATTATTTTTTTTTTTATTTTCCTACTTAAAAAAATGTTTTAAAAAATATTTTGCAAAATTTTAATTCCTTTCTTGTAAAAATGAATAAAAGAATTTTGACTTTTAAAAATTTCTATTCAATTTTTATGAATTTATTTTTTAAAGTAAAAATTTTGAATTTTTTTAAATAATTTTTTTTTAATTTTACGTTTTTAAAGTGATTTTGAAAAAAAAAATTGGCAAAATTTTAATTTTTAAAAATATCTCTTGCAATTTTTTAAATTTATTTTTAAAACAAAAATTTTTATTTTTTTACCCTAAAAAAAATTATAAGTACATAAGTGATCTTAAATTTTCAAATTAATTTGATTTCTTTTTTTAACATTTTATTAAAATGTTACCTTTGCCTTATTAAACCAAAATGGCGGGAATGTTCGAAACTATTATTTTATTTAAGCTAACAAACGTGTAATTTTAATTATGTACCAACTTTTTTTATTTAAAAATTTAAAATAAATTTATAAATTGAAAAAAAAAAATATTTTTCAAAATTCAAATCCATTGAAAAATATCATTGTTTTTTTTTTTAGTGGTGTCGTGCTAACCTGCTTTGTAGAATTAAACTTTTTCGTGAAAATTGTCGAGAAGTCTTTAACTAGAACGATAACTAAAAAAAGTTCATTTTTGTATTTTTATTTTTTTAAATTAAGAAATAAGAAAGTGAAACAGTAATATAAACAATAAACATATCTGTTCTCTATACCTAAATAAAGTCTAATGCCTATAGCAGAGGTAAGTAAAGCAGTTTTGATGTATCGTTATGTTCCATGCGTTCATTACCTTTAACATATTTGCAGATCTACAACTCAAACCCTGTATTATCTATAAACGTTAATCAAGTATAATGATCCCGAAATCTTTCTTAACTGAAGTTTGCAAAAACTTTTCAAAGTAATTTTGAATTTCAGGTCAGAGGAACAGCCCAATATGATTCAACCCCCTATATATGTAGGTATTGCCATGAAAATCTCTTTATCATTAGGCAAGCTTAAGCTAAATTTTCAATTCCATTAATAAATTTGTCTTTCGAAATCCAAACCGCAGCTCAGTAGAGATATCAAATTAGCATATTTTTTTTTGACATTTGGCTTATGATAGGTCCGAATGCGAAAGACAGTCAGTCGATTAAACAAAATGATGATAATTCTTTTTAACACATTAACTCATCATTTGAGTTGTTGATATTTAAAAATTTTGTTGATGAAAGGCAAAACAAATTACCTTACCAAACCGTGTTGCTTCTCTACGCGTGTAAAATACAAAAATTCACATTTATCATAATTTAACCATAAATAGCTAAGCTACATAAATATTATGATCATAATTCATAAAGGTGCATTTTTTAAAGTCTTCCCAACAAGACCATTATGATAAAAAAAAAAAAAAATACTTCCAAATTACACACAATATATTTATATGTGTTGAACCTTATCCTCTGCAACACCAATTAGTGTTCATATAAGCTGATCTGTGCGAGACAAGACTCATTGCAACTTAGTTATAAACAACTATTGGTTCATTCGAAAATGATGATGATGATGGTAATTATGATGATACAACATTCTAGTTGGTAAAAGATCACATGATATTTCAGTTTTGCAAAAGGCTAAAGTTAGATATAAGAAGAAGAAGAAGCAAAAACTCTGCACCTGCGCTGTAATTATTCATTTGCTTTGCAAAAACGCACTTCTCCCCCATTTTATGTCTATATACATATTTCCCTAGATACATCATCTTCTATACAACAACTTTTCGTCGTTATCTTCTCTCCGTCTTCAGTGTAGGTTTTTATATTTTTTTTTGTTTCAACAAAATATAGCAAAAGAGGCAAAACCATTAAATATTTATATTTGCCTTTACCACGGTTGCATATAATGATGACTAAATAAAGCGAGTTTCCCATGTGGAACGTCCAAACAAACGAGGAAAATATAGATATACAAAGAAGCATTTTTTTCGGATAGAATAAAAGATACATTGCATGTTGTAGCTCTGATGGTTTGCAATAGGTTTAAAAGAAACCTCCTACTCCCACAATAGCGCATAATCTCTTCCAACGGGGCCACAATTCCCATGAACTCCAAAGGAAAAAAAAAAACCCTAAGACTAATTACCAAGAGATTGTTACTGCTTCTGCATGCTGCCACACACACGTGTGGCACGCTTCTTGCACAAACTTGGAGTCAGGCATGGAAAAGATACAATATCTATTCTACTATAAAGGAGATATACCCAGAGAGTAAAACGATTCACTTTTACTCTTGTATTCTATTTCGGGCAGGGGAAGCCCTACAGAAGAAGAAATCGGGCAAACCCAACAGAGGCAAAGGGGTTTGTATCTCTGCTATTTCTAGGCAACCAACCATGCAATAACTATACAATACCTACCTAACTCCACCTGCTGATCATGCTCGTGATCTTCAAGCTTGCGCATAGATACCTACAAACTGTTCAAGATTTGTATCTAAGAGATTGTTTTTGTTGTTTTTTTCTTGTCGTGATCAGTGCAATTTTTTTACGATAATTTGCTGAAATTTTTCAAGACTTCTCGCCTCACTGTTTGATAAAATAAAAATAAATAAATAAAAATATACTCTTCCCCTCCCAATCGAAGATCGATTATGAGGGTGCTAAATAAAATCGTGCGTTGCGGGCGGACGGAATGATGCTGAAGCTTCCAATTTGCACAATTTACATACAACCTTCTTATCCGTGTATTTTCTTGACCAAAGTTATAACATGCAAATATATATCTTCCCAGCATGATAGTTCAAACCACAATATCACCACACCATATCGATAGCAATTAGAAACCGATTAGCACCTATTCTTGTTTTGTAAACATCGTCGTCGACAAAAAAAAAGAAAAAAACAACTCTGCATGTATCTTTTAGATAAATCTGGTATCAAAAGTTCAAGATAATATTTTTATGTTGCCATTCATTTATCATTCGAAGTTGTGGGCATAAATATTGATAAATCACTCAGCAATTAACTTTTACACGTGTATATCTTTTGTAGGTTTGCTATATTACCATGTCACACACAAGATCCCGCACTTAGCATAAAGCAAACCCATAATTTCCATTTAAATGAACTACTCTCCTGCAACATGTATCTTTTTATACAAATGGATGTTGGATGATGTGTATCCTAAAGGTATTGAAAATGTTGACGATGATGATGATGCTGGGAGAGATAGATCTGCCACCCAAGTAGCTATCAATCAATCGATAGGTTGAACAAGTTTTTCCTCCAGATACATATTTCTCAGCTATGAATGTAGGTAGATATCAGGTATATGTAGGTCCTATGGGGAATCAAAAAGGAAAATCATCAATGTCATCACGGCTGTGGCGATGGTGGCGCGGAGGTGGCGACGACGTCGACGGCAGTCGCGGTGGCGATGACGATAGGTAGGAAAATTATGGATTACCTTGGAAATGAAAGTCATTGAGATTTTAAGATGAAATAAATATGGCGCCAGGCGAGGGAACACAAAAACATGATTTTTATTGTTATTGTGATCGTATCGTTAAATTAAACGAAAGAAATAAAAAAATAAAATAAAAAATAAATCGAGTCAAAGATTCAAAAATTTTGATAACTGTATGTTCATATACCTGTGCTGCTGCTATATTATAGTAGAGGGTGTATCTGTATATCTTTTTTTTTTTATTTTATTGTTATAACCTGTCCACTTGGAGAAAATTTATTATCACATGCAAAATACTGTGAGACCTCTCATTGGAATTCCTATACCTACGTCATTCTAAAACACTCCATGTAATTGATTTGGTGAGTGATTTGCGCGGCAGAGTAAAGGGTAAGGCTGGTCAAAGAGACGTGCAGTCTCATCGCTTAAATATCCGTAGAAGATTTGTTTAGATGCTAAAGTTTTTTTTTTTTTTTTTTAGTTGGCTTATTCGTTGTTAACACAGCATAAAACATCAGATTTAAGAGTCGTGTGAGGTATATCTATATGGATTTTGAGCCAAGTCAGCAACCAGCGCAGCAGCACTGGTGTTATATACGCCGTCGCCGCCGCAGCACATCAGCAATGTTCTTCAGCGCGTCATGCTTAATCAACGGAAATGATTAAAATATTTTGATTTGTAGTCTCTGTATCTTCTCACTGCAATGGCATAGTTGGGGTTTTGTTTATTTTTTTTTCTTCTCCGTATGCATCATGGTGAGGCATTATATATTTTCCTTTTTGGTGGGAAATTGTTTTTCCTTTGATTTTAAACGTACTTGACACATGGGTGTGCAAATAATAATTAATTTTAATACTGAGTGGTTTATTACTATTAATAACTACATATGTATGTATGTAACATACAAAATAGTAGTTTTGCATTTATTAAAGAGAGTTTTTCTTATTATTTGTTTGTCTTTGACAATGAAGAAGGTGTGTAAAAGTTAAAGAAGTCGATTTAGGTCAACACTCTTGTGTTTAAGTCAGAAGAACAAGATTTTTCCTGGAGTACCATAGGGGTGTCTTTTAGGCCCTGCTCTATTTATATATTTTTTTTTTATTAATAAAAGGCTTTAAAGGTTCTTGATTGCTAGATAATTAAAATCTGCAATTCTTTGATGGGCACAGATGTTAAAGATGTCAAATTTTGGGTCAGACACTAAGCTTTCTTCACAAGATTTTTCCTGGAGTACCATAGGGGTGTCTTTTAGGCCCTACTCTATTTATATATATTTTTTTTATTAATAAAAGGCTTTAAAGGTTCTTGATTGCTAGATAATTAAAATCTGCAATTCTTTGATGGGCACAGATGTTAAAGATGTCAAATTTTGGGTCAGACACTAAGCTTTCTTCACATACTTAGGTACTTCAAATTCTTTGTTACACCACGCGTTCATGCTCCAGACGCATTTTAATTATTGTGTCGGGAAGTAAGTTTCAAGATGTCAAAATTTGCGTCAGATCCTAAGCTTTCTTCTCAAACCTCAAGCTTCTTGTTCAAAGAACGTGTTCAGGCTTCAGACGCATCTTAACTATTATAACCATTGATCTTAAAAAAGCAACATCTAGCTGTAGGGAAGGAAGTTTTAAGAAGTCAAAATTTGCGTCAGACCTTAAGATTTCTTCCCATACCTCAGGCTCCAGACGTATTTTAATTATTATGGGTTTTGACCAAAAAAAAAACAACCTCTAGGTGTCGGAAAAGAAGTTTGAAGTTGTCAGAAGTTTGAAGTTGTCAAAATTTGTGTGAGACCCCAAATTTTCTTCCCACTAATTAGCAATTAAGTAGTTCTCAATATATCCACTCCCGGACCGTTTATCTATAGTTTTTTTTTCACAAACCAAAAGAGCAATTAATTTTTTTTTTGCGTAACTAATAAGCAATTAAATAGCAACTAATTACTAGTTACTTTTTAATCTGCAGCGGAAAAAATGACCTGCTAATAGTTGATACACATGAGAATGTTGATTCAAGGGCTTTGTAGTAGGTATATATGTATACATTGTTTTTTTTTAATACATATTCTGTTCTTTTGGTATAAATTTCTTCATTTAAATTACCAACATTTTAATTAAACTTATCCGAAGGCTATAATAAATTTTCCATTCTTCCAAAGCTTGACAATGTTTCAAATAACGTTAATGAATCTAATAAATTCTCTTCTTCACCTCTATTCTCCATGGCCATGTAATCCATTTTCTCAAATTAACCCCCAATTTATTTCAAACTGATCAGAAAAAAAAATCTTTCCATCTTCGGTATAGGAAGGTACTCGTACCTAGTTGGCTTTTGTTAAATTAAGTTAACCTTTTGCAATCGATCAGCAGCAACGGCATCCTATAAAAACGAGTAAATATCGTGTTCAAATCACATAACGAATTTTTACAAAAAGTACCATCCCACACTCAACACCTTACTGCATGTAATGGATTATAATCAAACATAAACTAATAAACGCTAACCAGTTATTAGTTGTTAGTTGTATACATACGTACAAAGAGGTAGGTATACATTTTCTCATAAGTATATTCCCTCTCAAATCAATTTATTACTAGATACCTACTTACTTGGATGGGAATTTTGTTTGAAAAGAAAGAGGGAAAAACAATGATGTGGCAACGCGAAAAAGCACATCGCATGAAAAATTATAAAAATGCACGTGCATTTAGGTATATGAGTGCGTGCGTGGCGCTGTGATTTAAACATAACCAATCCAACATCACCCACCCCATCCATATCATCTCATCATCATCATCACCATGCGGATGACGATCATCATCATCATCTTCGCTGCTTGAAAAATGAACAGCAGGCGGACTATGGAACTGGATGCTGGACTTGGACCACAACTACAACAAGTATGACCAGTTTAACTAGATGGACATTTCGCATTTAACGCGCAGAAAAAAATTGTTACATGCTGAGAGCCTTTACAGCGAAAGATATAGGTACTCCTACTTCACCCTATGGAATCAATAATAACCACCAGGGTCAGGATATTATGTTCAGAAGATACAATATCTACAAACATCTCTATCTATCACTCTTATTCTTGACCAAATCCACTGCACTGGCAAACTGTATGACGATGATGATGATTATGATGACTCCGAACTCTTATCGCTGGTGATCCATCAAAAATGCACGCAATTCTGTATCTGTATCTCTGCCATGTATCTCATGGATGTGTCATTTAAATTTTTTTTTTTCGAATCAAATTTAATTACAAATGTACTTCATCAGGGAGACGAAGAGGAGAAGAAAAAAACACAAATAAATCCGCTCAGCAAATTCCATTCTTCTGTTGGATGTCAGTTGAACTTCAGTTACGGATGATTTGACCTGATTTCGGTTCGGTTATCACTTCAGTTCAGTCAAGGATATGGATGCGTTCCACTGACCAGACTATATAGGTTTTTTTTTGTGTTAATAAAGCTGCTGCTCGGTGTGCTCCTGCATCCCGGCTGATGATGATGTGAATGATGGTGGAAATTATTTTTATGACCATCTACCGCACCGCTGCTGGTATCAGTTCAATTTTCTGTTTCTCTTTCTCTTCACTGTGGCTTTAGGCGACTTTAATCAGATTTCAGTTTCCTGTTTGGGAATTTTTTATTGTTTTGTCTTTTTTTTTTTAATTTCATTTTTTTTTCTGGGCGGCAAAATAAAAAGCATCTCTCATATAAAATGTATCTGCAAAGGTATACTGCGAAACAAAAAAAAAAATAAAACACAAAAATTCCGATCACAGTGCATTCAGCCATCAGCGAGAAAGATAATATGTTGTAGGTAGGATGTAAGAGATAAAGGGATGGGGAGGAGGAAAAAGGGCTACTTTGCGAAAAATATCCTCCTCCCGCGCAACATCACATGCTGCACTGCGGAACATGCTGTGTCGCGGGTGAAATTTTCTTGTTTTTCATGTTTTATATTTTCGCTGATAATTTTTTTTTTTTTTTTTTTTTTGAAATTCCACTTTACCGCAAGAGGATGATGGGAATATGAAGTCGCTGGACTCTTTAAGGATTTGCATAACTTAGATGCGCTACACTCAGAGAATATATTTTAAAGAGTTTACATAGAGCAAACCCATAAATCTTGAGTCTGCAGAATTTCAAATAGAGATGATAGATGAGCACAAGAATAAGAAACCATTATAATAATCCCCCCCCCCCCTCTGCCTACTTTTTACTTTTGTTCGTAGATGCTTTTTAATATACGAATAGATTTACACTTTTACGTGGAATTTACACTTTCAATAAAAAATATACCTAATCTTAAGTAGATAGATTTAAAACGTGGGTAAATTTGACACCATGTAAAATACTGTAGAATAAAACAGATAGGTAGGTGCATGTAATGTGTTTTTCAAGAGTTTAAATTTTAAATCGTTTTTATAGAGCCTTCTTAATATATTCCTTACCATTAATTTACACTTTCCAACTAAATTACAATTTTAAGTACAGTTAAACCCGGATAAGTGCCTATCGCTTAAGTGCCTTACCCGAATAAGTACCTTTTAATTTTTAGAACCAACATTTTGAGGATCTTTTCATACAAAACTCATCTTATAAGTACCTTTCGCTTAACTGCCTTCCCCGCTTAATTGCTTTTTATTTTGTATACTTTTATTGAAATTGACCTGAAAAAAAATCTTTTAAGTGCACAATTGAAATCAGTAGAAAAAACAAAGGCTTCTTTTCATTTAGCGCTTCCTTTTTAAAAGGTTACCCTTACCGGTATTAGTCAGTTGATGAAATGTTATAAATTTGTATATAGCCTTTTTAATTTACACTTCTACATATATGTAAATTAAAATTTTAAAATAAAATAATTTCAATTAAATTTTCAGCTGTCTGAAGTTTTTTTTTTTCAAAGCCCTTTGAGTTATTTTTTTTACGTAAATTTACACTTGCGTAAACTTATACTAGCGTAGATTTTTATAAACAATTTTTCGAAATTTACACTTTTACATAATTTTACACTTTCAAGTAAATATACAATATAAAGTGCCCATATTAAAATCTGCATTAATTTTACACCATGTAAAGCAATGTAGATTAATACTTACCCATAAGTTTAAGTTGAATTGATTTAGCTATTCCTTATAAAGCTCTTTGTTAATTTACACATCCATGTAAATTTTTTTTTTTTGTGTAAATTAAAACTTACACATATGTAGGTAAGCGTAAAAACACAATTTCAAGTAAACTTACACTTTCATGAAGTTTATTATTAAAGAGCCCAGTGAATTTCCTCTTTTATGAAAATTTTCACTTTTCAGTAAAAAAATATATTCTGGCATTGGTAAAGTTTCTTAAAGAGCCTTGTTTAATTTATCTGGTAACCTCACGCTATCTAGTAAAAAAAAACTTCAAGCACGTTAATATCTGCGTAAGTTTAAGAGTAAAACAATGTAGAATACATTTTATATTGCTTTGTAAATTTACACTATTTTGAATTTTACAGTTCTAAGTAAAACCAAAATTTTAAGTAAGTAGATATGTTCTTTTTTGCAAACTTCTTTAAATTTGCCATCGCATGTAAAACAATGTAGAAGGAAATCCAAATAGTGTTTCAACAATATATTGTATTAAATATATCATGTAAATTTTACATGAATTTTTCGTTCGGTGTAAACAAATTTACTCCTTCGACAAACATCGTCTTCAACTAACCTGATGGGGAGCGTATGTAGGCCCTTTTTCGAGTTCATCTTTTGTGCAATCCTTTGATTTCATACGAATGGTCCTTATTTCTAAAAGATTTTCTGTGCCTTCAGTCTTTTGATATTTTTGTTGTAGATATACGTAGACCTGCATTTTAATATTGCCTTTGATGTCATATGGGCGGTCAAATTAAAATCATACGTGAAATTAATTGGTTTTGTCGTAATTTCGTCCTACATGAGTGGATGTGTGTATAAAAATATATACAAAAAAAGGGAAAGCACGTCGATTTTTGAAGGTTTATTTTTTTTTTTTTTTTCGAAAGCCTTCTCAAACGACTCGTGGGTGTCGAATTGGGAACTCCAGTTCGCCACTTAAGCTGAGTGAGTGTTAAGCCATGTGGAGGTGTTAAAGTGGAGGATTTTTTTTTTTTTTCAAAACAATTCGAGGGGAGTTTTTTTCGTATTTTTATTTGAACCGATATAAGATATACTTCCTGCAGATACACTTTTTTGCCCTCAGCACCATCAAAATCTCATTACCATTGCAGAGTAGTCGTTTGGTTGTTCTGCTCGGTCGTTTGGAGGGATTTCCTTTTTTTTTCGGTTTTTTATCCATTCTGTGGTTTTCCTGTTTCGTTTTTTTTTTTTTGGTTTTACTCATCAGACAAAACGACACTGTTTGGTGGTTGGTAATATGTATTCCTGATGTATTCTGCATCACCAAAGGTAGAAAATGTACAAAAAAAAAACGAAAAACATCACCCGCACATCGTTTAAGAATTCACCTGTGTGTTGTAGAAGGATTGCAGATATAGAAGGTCGATCCGGATCTACTGGACTCTGAACGAACACAACGACGACGTCAAAGCTAAAAGGACCACGACGATGATGAGAATCGGTGTTGGCTGGTTGTGCCATCGACTTTGAATATATAGGTATGGATGGACAGACGGTATCGATGACCGTGTTCAATGCGATGGAGAACACATCTTCTTTTGCATCAAATAATGCAAGATGATGGCCGGGGAAAAAACAAATAACAACAAGTTGGCAAGGAAATTCCCGTCATCACAACACCCGCCATATACCTACTGACCAATGACCAGTTTAACCCTTTATTTTTAGTTTTGTGGTCTTCTGATGTTCTGTTCATCTGATGCACATCAGAGGGCTCTGAGATGTTATATAGTAGGTTCTTTTGGTGAGATTGAAATAGATTTAAAGGCACCTTATTACAAAATGATACACTATACCAAGGTGAGATACATTCGAAACCAAGAAGAAGAAGAACTCGACAACGAAGAAGAAGTCAATTCAATTCATTCGCGCACATGGCGCAAGCGTTATAGCTATAGATAGGTATAGAGAATCAGTATAAGATGAAGTCAGAAGGAAGACTTCAAGATAATGTGAAGGACTTCTGAAGGAATAAAAACAAAAATATACACACACTCAAGGTGAACTGAACAATAGTGAGTGGAGGTGGAGTGTTGTAGGTATTTAGTTTATTCCTGGAGGAGAAACATGAAGTTGAATTGATACCACGGAAATCGAATTGAATTGGTTCCCACGCTTTTAAAGGGCTATAAGACGTGAAGGTGGATTTTTTTTTAGAGGAATCTTCAAGCAACTAAAATATTTCGATTGATTTAGAAGATCATTATCGAATGAAAAGGGTTTCAAATATTTCTAGAATGTATAGAGGCGGAATATTTTAGTCAATCTCTACCTCGCATATAAATCAAAGCTAGGACAGGGTATCGAAATGAACTTCTTATACCTAGGAATTTTTTTTTTTTAATTTTGGAAATACATATCTGAAAACAACTACATACATAGCTGTAGAATAGCCTGAGTCAATAACATGCAGATATACATACACAGGGATATGGACTACAACAAGAGACCTAAATAGGACCACTTCTCTTAAGATTTTTTTATATTTTTAATAATGAGTTTTTGAATGAACAAATATCAAACATTGTACACAAAAACATCTACAAAATTAAAAGAAAAATATATTTGGAATTAAGGAACAACACTTCTTTGGACGTTTAAAGGTAGATAAGACAGAATTCCTTATTTTTTTTTGTAGATTTTAGTTTATTTTGTTTTTAAAAAATACTGACACTGATATCATTTAAAATATCATTAAAAAAAATATGAAAATTTACAAAAAAAAAGAAGAAAATTTCGACTAGAAAGGTGCAGAATATTTATAATTTAAATTTATGCACAAGACAAGACGGAAGCACTTGAGAAGAGAAAGGCAATTACTGCGATTATTGTATTTTTTAAATTTACATACAAAGTTTAAGTAAAAAAAGAAATCTGAATATTTAGTAAATACTTTGATGCGTTTGATCGAACAGACATAATAATGATAATTTTCATTTTGTCTTAATGAAAATGGTCAAACTTATGATTAAGCCATTATATAAAATAATAAGACAACTTAAAAATAAAATAAAGTAGGTAAACGCAGAATAAAAAATAAATGGATTGCAGCAAGGTTGATATCAGGGGCCACTTCTTTTTATTTTGTTATTTTCTTCAATTAAATGTTATAGTTTAGTGTTGTTAGAATTATTACTGATTTAAAATTATTCAATTCAAACCAAAAATTGACGGCAACTACATACTTCTTCATCTTTTGACTTCTTTTCATCACAATTGATTTTTTCGACAAAAATCTGCATATCATATTGAAAAATAACAATTGTCAATCATTAAAATCATCTCAGTTTTTTTTTTGCTGAGCAATTATCTACTTAATTATATATAGACCCTAACATAAGGTTGACTCCTGTGACCACTTCTGTAATTTATTTAGTTCTTTATTTTCAAATTTAAGTAAAAGTAATGTTTGATTATTTCATATGACTTTGCTATAGCTGAGTATAGATAATCGCGCAGTGAAAATAATGGATGATATTACATAATAATTGTACAGTAAAATGTGATATTTTGATGCAAGTGTATCTATTGATTTCTGTTCTATGATCTTAATTATAGTTCAAATCGCTTTTTATAAAACCAATCCAGTTCAACAGAAAAAAAAAATCAGTGCAAATACTGACTAGTTATCGAGTTAGATGGTGTACCCCAAGCTTGCCTCCTATGGCCACTTCTGTTTTGATTTTTTATTTTTTATTCGAATTCATAGTTTGTGGTTAGAGATTGTTTTTGTATTAAGCGTGAATCAATAAAGACTCCGCTATGACTTGCTACAATACCTCCTGATACCTTTCTATACCCATCAGTAAGCCTCCATAAATAAATATTTTTATCTATTGACTTTTGTCACATCAACATCAATCAATCAATAAATAAATAAAAATGAAAATATTTTATTTAACAGGTCACCCATCATGTCAAAAGATTTTTTTTTTCATCTCCTCCTGTTACATTTGTTCAAAAAATATAAATGTACTAGATACACACACATACAATTTATATTACCACTATTTTAAGATGCAAGAGCGTACAACATTTTTAAACCAGCCAGGTTACCACTAAAGGTACATACATAGTTTGATAGAAGAGATCAGCTACCGAACAAATATATCAACCATACTGTGTTAAATCGCACGTACTCTCCGAATTTGAAATTCATTTGTATGTGATGTGATGTTGATAAATGGAACTTGCCATAAAACTATACCAAATATGGTCATTAAACTATTGCACATTTCTCAATATGTCGCCAAAGATACACATAGTATCTGTATCTTAACAGAAATGACAGCAAACAATAACAACAACAAATCGCATGGAAATGGACGAGACGCTGCTGACGAGACGACGAACGATGATGATGACGACAACAAAACGTATAGCAGCAAATAGACGTCTAGGTCTACGGTGTCTTATATCTTTCTGTTTTTCCTTGGTGTAGTCCTCAATTTTTTTTTTGTTTTTATTTTTATTTTGCCCCTAAAGCTAAAGATACATTATTATATATAAATGTGTACCACCACTATATTATAAAAGTGCAACAACTTGTGCATCGTGCATGGTCTTTTACTACTTGCATCGCAGCTTAAGTTGCTGGCTAACTGCTGTTTGAGGCGCGCACGCGTGTTGTAGGTACAACAGATTGTTCCTTCCAACTTTCTGGTTGTGTCTATACAAAAATATTGTATCTCTGACTTACTGCTCTCTATACTAGATTTTATTCACGCCGCCGTGCATTGTATATCTCATGCATTTTTAATAAAATAAAATAAGAATAAAATGAGTGCAAATTTATAATGTATCATTGTGAGTGTATCACAAACATGGTTGCCACTTTGGTAAATTTTATTAAGGAAATTTTCTAAATGTATACAAAATAGTCTTTGATTTTAGATATAAGAGTTGACTGAGACATAAATTATGTAAATATTATAGCTGAAGGGATATGAATTTTTATGATCATTAAATAAGAGTAAAATTTTAATTTGAAGATGAAGAATACTTATTGGCAGCATTTTTTTGTTTCTAAATTCAGTGAAGTGTTTTTTTTGAAAACATTTGTTTGACCTATATTTAACCTTTCTGAAACACTGATTGTTTTTTTAGATTTTTGTTTTTAAATTTGGTACTTTGACATTTTTCTTCTATTGGTACTTTTTACAACAAATCATAACTTTGTTCAGTTTTTGCGAGTTTTGGTAAATTAAAGAATTTCCCTCGAGTGGCAACCATATGATAGTAAGTTATGTATATGACATATGATGAGAGAGCCGCAATCTATCATGCACAAGGTGATGATTTGTTGTAAAACTTGTACACATGTGCCTGTCTGAATTTATAATTCATAAAAATATACTTGTTTTTATTTATTTTGGAAAAATATAGAAGTACACATAAATAGTAAATGGAAATTAAAACTAATAAATAATAATTAAACTGATAATTATGATGGGCTGTTAAAAATTACCTATCTTGAATTAAATTAACGTCAAACTTACTTATTGTGATAGATATAGATAGGTAACTACTTACTCATAGAAAACTTGAGGATTTAAAAAAAAATAATCTTCTTCGTCTCGTTCCACAGTCTTAAAAAATCAAAATAATTTTATTTAACATGATATGACCAAGAGGGCTGGACGGAAAGTTTAATATTTTCCAATCAACACCACACAAAATCTACTTTATTAATTCATTAGTAGAAATAGGATCTGTGGAGCAACAAAAGTCGAATTAAAGGAAAACTTACTTTTGTTGTTTTCAATTTTCTCAAAAACTAAAATGCATTTAGGCATCCAGTTTTTAGTGTTCAACTAGAAATTAATAGGAAATTAATTGGGTTTTTGTTTGTACGCGCATTAAACCAATACTTATAGATAGGTAAGGTAATACCGATTTTTTTGTTTTGTTCGTATTTAACCACGTTAACTACGATGTCTTGAAAATTTCCACTAGAATAGTCGAAATCGTGAAAATACAAAATTGCATACTTTTAGGGGGGACCAAGTTCCCCGAGTCAGCTTATTTTTAAAATTTATTCCAACGTCACCTTTAGGCTTAATATATGCAGAAAACAGGCAACAAATCTTACTACCCGTAGTTATTCGGAGCTACATATATTCACTACAAATATCAAAAAAAGTCTTCATATTCAATCAAACATGAATATGGAACTCAAAAGCCACAATTTTACGAAGATATTTTTGTTAGGTATACCTATTTTTATAGTTCCCTAATTGCTTCCAAAACTTCATTCATCAAGCTTCCTGATGAGTCAAATATTCAATTTTCAACAGCTTTATTGGTTCTAAAAAATCTCTGTACAAAGTTCAATTCAAAATTGATTCTTCACACACTCGTTTACAGTATGTTTAAAATAAAAAAATTAACCATCAAATTGAAAAAATGGCATTGCTTATCTCCACCCAACTCCAAATCCACTATATCAAACCTATAACAGACAAACATAGGCAGACAGATAGCAATAGCACAAACCAAAACGAATTGATGCAAAAGCAAAAAAATATACAAAATCAAGAACTCTCCGTTAGGAACAAGATTTAGCACATAGGATTGGGAATTTAGAATGAAAGGAAAACACACCACATCGAACACAACCCACCAGAGAGTAGAAAAACTATTATATCTACATACCTATACTCGTAACTATACAAATGGATGTGGCGTGGCGGATAGATTGCCAGAAAAGTGAATCCCGAAAAACCGATGTGAACATTAAACCACTCCATGACACTCCATAACCATTCGAACACATCAGAGAACAGAAAACACACACTCTCCTTTAGCGAAAAGGAAAAATAATTACCCAAACACCTGTTGCAGCATCAGCATCAGCAGCAACAGCAGCAGCAGCACCAGCCTCATCATCATCATCATCATCGTGTGGAACATCGCTTAGCCCAAAGACCATCGATGAATCTCCTTCTCCAGAGAGAAAAAAAGTCTTTCAGGAATAACAAAAAAAATACCAAAGATATGTCTACGCAGTCAAAGACAAACGGATGGATCGGGAGATTGGCAGTATTGGGGGGAACAAAAACGGAACGGACAAGTTTTCCATTCCATTCAAACGATGTCTTCTTCGTTTTCTTCATGGTTGCATCAACTATACGTAAACTCTTCTTTGATTCCCTTGATTCCAACAGGTAATGCGGCGCGCGTCTACATCGTGTTCGGTCTCCCCCACTTTCAAGCATAAAAATGTAGTGTTTTCTTCGTCTTGAGATGAAGTTTCTCGAGGACAAAGTTTTTCCATTTCATAAAGGTGTGTGCATCACGCTATAAGAAATACAAAAAAAAAAGTTAAAAAAATTCTCACTCATCCTTGTATTCTTTTTTTTCCTCGGGCCTTCGGTTCGGTTTCTTCGGGACAACATGAAAGAAGTGCTTAAAAGTGGATTATAAAGTGCAGAAGTTTTTAACCTTTTTTACGGGGTAATAACTATACACCTTCATCAAACACTTTTCTCTTTCATAGAATAGAGTATGGCTATACTTCTTAGAAGAGGTTCTTTCTTCTTAAGGATGTTTGTCTTGGGTTGTGGACATGTTGAGGGATAATAGAGGATTTTACGAGTACCTAACTATAATGTTAGAAAACATGATGTGAGCATCTGGATGTTGGAATGGGTTTCGAGAGTATTAACGATTGGTCAAGATGTTGGGTTAAATGGTTTTGGCATTTCTTCGAGCTTTGTGAGTTATGAGTTTTTGGTAAAGTTTTTTTTCTTTAATTCTTCTTGCTGTGGGCCAAATAGTGCCAAGATGGGTGAAAAGATTAAGAGATCTTTGAAAGGCTGTAATGATTTTTGAAAAAAAAAAACTGCCAAAAATGCCAACTTCTAAACAGAAGATAGGAACGCGGAAGAAATCCAAATCTAGAAAATTGCAAATTTCAAGCTTGCTCAACAAACTTCATATTGAAATACTGGCTGTTACCCCGTTTTTTGAAATATCCCACCCATGATTAAATTATTATGAAATTGGTGGAAAGAATTTTGTTTCGGAAATTCTAAGATGATCACTTTTAAACAAAATCTAATATCTGGAGTTTGTAGAGATTAAAAAAAATGCAGTTATTACATTAGGTACTCTAGTCATTGTAATATATTTAAAGCTTATTTTCTTCACATAAAGATTTAAAGTTCAGTTTATTTCACGACTTTAGTTAATTATCTGTTCATCTTTAACAGTCAAACCAAAACTTTTAGACTTCTTGATTCTTGAATTCTTTAAAGTCTCTTACATTTTGAAGTCTTATTTCTTTTTAAAGTCTTTTAATCGTTTTAAAGTCTCCTAATTGCTTGAAGTCCTTTTACTGGTGCAAGTCTTCTTTTTTTTAACATTTTGTACTGTTCTCTATAACCTCTTAATTTCTTTAAGACATTTTTTTTTACAAATTTAAGCTTTTTTTTTACTTTAATCTAATTTTTGAAGGCTTGCTGCTTAAAATCTTTTTAAATTTTAGGAAGCTCTTAATTTTTTCAATTTTTTTTTTTTTATTTCTGAAGTTCTGTTTTTGGTTTGAAGTCTTTTTAAAGATTGAAGTCATTTTCAAATGTTTTTTTGGTGTTTTAAAAGCTGTTAATTGTTAAAGTTTGTTTTAATACTTAAAATGTTTTTTACTTCTTGGTGTTTTTGTATACCTACTGTTTTAAAAGACTTATAAAGGCTAGAAGTCCTTTTATTGTGCAGTCTTTTTTTGTTTACTGTGTAAAGTATTTATACCACTGATCTCTATAATACACTGGATAGCGGATTCCCTACAAAGTATAACAGTTTTTCTACTTCCAATTGAAGATGACAAGTACGTAGGCAACTCAACACTTTAGGTATGTTCAGTGAGGTTGAGAAGGCCAGTTCAAGTTGCTGAAATCTCAAAAATTCTATACTACAACCGAAGAGGGGCAAAAACCAAAGTGGAATTTCTAAGAAAAAAAATCAAAAGAACCATCACTTGTTTGTAAATTTGATTTTTTGTAATTTAAAAATAATTTTAAAAGTGAATTTTAAATATTTTAGTTGCAATTTTGTAAAAAATTTTGCATTTCATTATGTTATACAGTTATACCGTTATACAAAAAAATAGGCAACTCAACATTATAACAATTTTCAAATGGCATCAACTTTCTTGTATTGATGCGCTATCCAGTGTATTATAGAGATCAGTGATTTATACCAGCTGGAAATCAAACTGTTTGAAGTTTTTATTTCCAAGCCTTTTAACAATCTTTTTTCTTCTTGAAGACTTTTGTATTTTTAAAGCCTCTCTAACTTCCTGATATTATTTCACTATACTCAAAGATATCCTTGCAAATTGAAATCTGTAGTGACGTTTTGAAGTCAATTTCACTTCTTGACGTCTTTTGCGATTTTCAACTTTGAATTTTATTTTTTACTCGTGCAAATATTTGTTTTATTGTGTGAATTCTTTTTTTCTGATTGGAAACTGGAAAATGTAAAAAATCAGTTAAAATCAAAAAACAGAAAGTGGCAGCACTCATTTACCATTTTACAGAATGTCCAAAGCAAATGTTCGCTCTTCAAAAGATAACAGTACCTACCTACGTACATACATATATGGCTTATCGGGACAAAAAAATAAAGCAGACGAAAAAACAAAATAAAAACAAAAAGTACTTCACATACATTCAAACTTGCAGAGTAGGAGTAGGTAAAATCAAAGTTTACCATGTAAACAATAAAAATAAATTAATGATGAATCAATCAGATATTTTCTAGAGTTTACTGATTGCCTTAAATCAAATGACGTCAATTGAAAAACAGAGACAATAAAAAGGAAACAAAAAATTGCAAAAAAAAAACAAAAGACGAGAAGAACTTTGATATCAAAATGTGTACTTTATGGTACATATGTATGCTTGTAAAATGTAGACTATCATTATTTTTTGTGTTCTTGGAATCAGTACGTATTACGTTGTACGTAAATTATAATAGGTATGTACAAGTTTATTGACTTATTTGAGTATTAGAGTGTGGGTGTTTAAATGATCTTAATATTATTTGTGAGGATTTTAGTTTTCAGCTTAGTTTTAGATTTGTGACAATTCTGAACCATAAAATTTGCAGCTGAACTATTAAAGCTCAGATCAGAATGTAAATGAATGTAAAGGATATACTTTGCAAAAGAAATTTAAGGTTATGGCAATCAAGTGTAAGTAAATTTTAATTGCCACGCATGGCTCGCTAAATTAGTTAATAAATGGCATAGGTGTAGTTAGTCCAGCGGACCGATTTCGCAAACGTGAGATTTCTCTGTGTGCACAAAAATCCATGTACAAATTAAATATTGCGGCTTGGTTCCAAAATGTAGACAATGTTTTGATGTGGAAGTAATGCCTACATTTTTCATACACATCAGCAATGCAAATTTGATGCTTTGTAAAAATATTACATTGCATAAGTCTGACGTTTCGAAATGCAAAAAAAAAAATAAAATCGAAGCAGCTAAAAAAATTTTGGATGTGCAGTCTGCGCAGTTAATGCGCATCTGATGAATTTTGGAACTCAGCCTACATTTTAATGACAGATAACGTGTAGACAGATAGAAAAATTTATTTACGCATATTTTTAACATGAATTGAAATTGTGACTGTGAGTAGGTAAGTATATGTATACGAAAAATTATTCGCATTTGCAGAATTGGGCCCCAAGAATTTGGATTATTTTCTTGGTTAGGCAGCGTTTTGACTGATTCAAGAAAGGATCCACAGAGTTTTTGTGATCTTCCTGCAAAACAATGACTAATCTGCTTATCAGCAAAAGAACTCAGGCCAATGCTTAGCTAAACTTGCCTTAAGCTGGCCATACACGATAGAGGCAAATGGCTCGTCCGAGCCAAATTGCATCATGTAAATGAGTTCGGCCGAGCCATTTTTACA